>OZ026518.1:2217500-3437500 GCA_964019695.1 Loripinus fragilis | reverse complement strand
GCCATTTGATGGTTGGAAGCTTACTTTAATACCAAACAATACTATGGAGAAAAGTTAATATATATAATTTACATGTCTTGTTTCAAAAGTTCTTTATTTATTGCAGATTTACACTGAAGTAATTAAGCTATTGCGATAGCCAACACGTTAACTAAGAATACTTTTATCATATAGTTGCATGACATAGTTTAATGTTTGAAATAGCAATTAAAAAATCAACAAAGCTTTTAATCTCAAGTAAACCCAAAGTATTATTTTTGCTGTATGAGTGTGACAATACATAAAATCAGAATGTCCAGGTCGCTTTGCATCAAACTTTTTAAACAAGTCAAACAATATACACTGATCAACGTAATTACTGCACATTTTCTAATAGAACAGTGGACATTTTCAGCCCTTTTAAAAAGTTTTAATCAATCCTATTGAGTTCACAAATGTAGAAAAGTCAAGATTTGGTCATTTTGAATGAAAATGGTTTGATAAGCATTATTGCCATCTAGGAGTGTCTAACAGAATATACTTGCTACAAAGGTACACTGCCTTTAAGATGAAATGTATAATATTTACTGTACTCTTATCAAGAAAAATAATACAGCAGTTTTAAATGCATTCAACCTTTTCCTTAAATGCATAGAAGCAATAAAATACATACTACAAATATCTACACAGCGGTTAAATAAAACTTTTAACAAAACTAAATAACGAAATTTTATTTATAATTGTAAACTTGGAAATTGAAAACATGCACCCCTAATGTATTGAGATAAAACAACTTAACAATAAATTGCAAAATAGCAATGCATAAAGTTAAACATACTGTATCGTTAAAAACTGGGTCATATTACAATAGAGCCTAGACATGAAATTTCCAACAGTGTGGCATTTTGACGAGTGTAGACTAGACAAGCATGTGCAGCCTTCTTTTAAACTTAGAAACTCTAAATGATGTTCAATCAGTAGCTGAACACTCATAGACTAGCAAATGCTATGATCAGACTGCGTGTATTTTTGTTTGATTTGATTCTTTACGTCCACTCAACAATCTTTCAGTTATGCGGGACGGGTCTTCCTGGGTTGAACCAGTACTAAGCTAGGATAAATGTGTCTTGCTCAAGGACCACAACGCAGTGACGCCGGTGAGGCTCGAACCCGCAGCCCTTTGGTCTTGAGTCAAGCACTCTACCACTGAGCCAAAGTGTATGCACAGGCTGATCTGAGGTTTGGCTGGTTGAACATACCACATTGTTGGAAATCTCATGTCACGGCTCATTTATGAATTGTAGCTTTTGCAACTAAAATTGTCGTTTTGTTTCAGTGCAACAGATTTTCAATGTTTTGAACAGATTTTATAGTATAATAATAATATTAAATGTGTATTTGATTGTTTGGGATTGGTGAACAATTCTCATTTTCAACGGATATAGCGCCTTTACATACTGACATAAGAATAATTTCTATAGAAGCTAAACTCTATTTGTTTCAAACAAAAAAAATTATGTTTTTCAATTTTCAGTTCAACAATGGGATGTGGGTATACATTAAAATCCTCTTCCTTTAGATGCGTATAATAAATACACATGGCATAGGTTTAAGCACCTATTAGAGTCACAGAATTCAGGTGTATGTTACTAAAGTACACTAATAATTTTTTCTGATTTTTCAAACATACATATGTTGAAGATTTCCAGAAGTACAGTGTGAATGGGAACCACATCCAAAACATATATTTAAAATACAACTTAATGCGTTCATGAATAACTACTCTGGCATGAAAGGATAATCCAGCATGTTATAACAAATAATAAACCATACTATGCATTAACAGTTCCAATAACATTCGTTGTAAGAAGAATAAAAATGAAGCATTTGATTCTCTAAAATATAATAAACTGACAAATAGGTAGATAAATCTGCCTTTATCAGTAGTTAGAAAAGCGAATGGTCTCAATCACGCTTAATTTAACCAAAACAATGATTTAACTGGCAACAACTATTTCAATATTTGTAAGAATAAAACAATAAACAGCACATGCCTCCCACAAAACTATGCCAATGCGCAATATATAGATAGCTTTCAATACAGTCTGTGTATTTTAGCTAAACAGTCAATATTTGATCATTTTTAAAATAAAAAACTTTTTATGTTTGATATTTCTAATTAAAATCTGTTTGTTTGCAAAAATATGTGAAACACTGTTTTTTTCATATGTGTTTTGCAGAAATATATATAAAACGTTATTGCATTTCTTGCTTTGGAATCAAACTTGACACACTGATGACTCATCGCGAGAGAGCTTATAACAGAGTTTCCTTGCAAAACTATGATGTGATTTATAAGGTTGCAAAATAAATGGTTTAGTTTTGTGGGAGGATATGTAAAATAAGGTAAATGTGTTGAATCTCAAACGCTTCATAATTTTATGTGTTTGGTAACTTAACATCTTTCCCTAAATTACCAACTGTGTATTTGGTTAACAGAGGTAATATATTATATCATGAATTACTGTTGCCTTACATTATGTGGTTCTTAACAAATAATGGTCATTCTCTTTAAAATAATGTCTAACTGTTCCAGGAGGTACAATTCATCTAGTGGCAAGGCATGTGCTAAGTCTGATATGCTCCTTTGTTGTTCGCAAACATTACTATTGAACAATACAATGCCATCCATACCCTATACACAGGGGTATAAAACTCTTATTGCATTACACACAGCATACTCTTAACATCTTCAATGAGTGAAATTCAACATCGTTTAGAAAAATTCCAACATTTGACCCTTGAACTTAAACATGTAGTTGACAAACGTTATTGTATCAAAAAGATACACTATACGTTTTGTAGAGTGAAGCTTAAAATTCACTGAATGTGGCCCTGGAAGATGTTTTAACTATATGAAAGTTGCAGTATTCTTCAGTTATACCATTAGGATAAGGCTAAAGAGTAGGCAACTTTTAAACACACATAATATGATGTCAGAATATCTATTTAAAGTGTGATCAAATAAAAAAATGTCTGAATATTTAGTTAAAGGTAGACAAGTAAAAATGTTCATAATTCCAGATAATAATGAATATATCTGAATTTCTCTATCATTTTTCTATCAAAGCATATGATAGTGTACAGGAAAACACTCCTTTTCTGTTTCAAAATATGAAAACTATTAAGCATGATACATATTTTTTTTTTAGATTTTAATCAAACAGATGTGTAAATGAAGCGTTTGTGTTTTAAACATCAAACCTTAAGCTATCTACTTACTAAACCCGGTGATCCAGTAGGTCCTGAGGGTCCCTGTAAATTGACAAACAATATACAATGTCATTTAATTTTAAGATAATTAATCATTTATTTGCACAACAAATATCATACATATGTAAGCAATGGGAAACCCACACAAACAAAATCAATAAAAGCATCATATATACTGCATGATAACCTACCACAGAAGAAGCGTATTTAAAACAATTGCATTGGTCAAATTTTTATCCATTGACAAAGGGTTATTGTTTTAAAAGAAGCAAGTAAATCACAAAATATAACGCACAAAAAGTAAGTGAGTATGATCAGGAAATACCACAATCACACACTGTAGACCAACCAACGGCAAAATGAGGAAGAGGCACAGAACACTAAAAGCCAAGTGACAGCAATAATACAATTAAAATAAAGCAACCAGCTCTCTCTTCCTCAGCCAGATGATTGCAAATCTAGAAATAACACAAAGTACTACATAGCAAAACAAGGACCAAACACTAACCCCCACGACCAATTTGAGCAACAATAAACAATGCATCAACAACAACAGAACCAATGTCTTTGAACTGATGGCTACAGCAGCATCTCTAGCCATTCGGGTGGGGTTGGGGGTGTTTTTAAACTCATTTTACTAACCAAATCTTCGCTATAGATTCTTCTGCTGTTGAAACACAAAAAAATGTTAAGCTCGCATAGAGGCTTTATAACTTATGCAATGCATCACCATAGAGAAACAATCTGATCAAATTTACATACTATGATGAAACAAATAAAATGACTCAAACCTTTAAGTCCACCATGGGCATCATTTAGATATAAGAACGAAAAGCAATTGAATATGACCAGGAACTACCACAATCACAAACCACAGACAACCCAATGGTGTACATTGGACAAAACACATATTTGAAATTGTAAATTAATACATGCGCGTATATAATTTTAGAAGTAACCAGGTGGTTGTGATTAATAGCATCCAAAAGTATGAACTGACATATTCACTGCTTATGAATATTTTTAGACCACCCTTTTCTGTATGCGAATTTTACCCGTCAATAAAATACTTAAATTTTGGACGAATACAATTTATTGCAAAATCTTCATATATGTAAACAAACATCTGTTTGCGCCACAAGCTCCAGACCTTTTGTAGAATTTGGCACTAAGTCTCTTCTACAACTTTCATTGCAAACATATTTTGCTAAAATTGAAAACAAAAAAGTTATCGCGAAATTTTTTTCTAAAACATAATAGTTGGAGATATTTTAATCAATAAAGCTATAAAACAAATAGTAAAATCATACAAAAGATGTTGTGTTAACAAAATCATCTGTATCTCCCACACTTCTAAACAAAACTTGGTGATATGGGACGACAAGATAGAAACAGTTGCTGAAAATTTTACCCGAATGTGGACTTACATTATGATAAAAAGTAGGCTGTTCAAGCCAAGCTGAATAGATGTGCGAAAAAATAGAAATGTGACCTAGATTAGCAGGAAAAAAATGTCTAAAAAGTGACTGAGATTTCCCCATCAAAAGGGGGGGGGGGGGTACTATTGTAGGGACTATAAGCGTGTAGAAACAATCTAGGCCTTCTGCAACCACAGGGCTGGACGATTGTTACCAATCCAACCCCTGAATTGGACCAGAATTTGACTAAGGGTGTAATGAATTTGCTTGAAATACCGAGTCAGCTGAGACTGGTACATGCAGCATTTGATCTCCAGCTATGGTATTGAGCTTTGAGCAGGGGGACTGAAATATTTGTTCTGTATGTCACTCAATGAGTTGAACATATGTGTGAAAAATTTCTAGGGTTTTACAAGATATAGAAAGGACATGATCTTTGACAACCCAGTGTGAACCTGACCGTCAATCAGGGCATTTTACACATAGCTCTGCAGAATGACTTATTGGTGAAGATATGTTTTAATGAGTTTATGAGACTAATGGTAAAATCTATATGGTCTACTAAAAATTCAGTTAAGGTTTTAGGTTTTATAGCATCTAGTGTGTTTACAAAATGATTTCTATGCTCTCTATTCTACATTGCCTCAGAATCTTATCAAAGAAAAACTTACTGAATTAATTGAAAAACTTTTTAATAGAGATGGGTCTCATTATTTGGCTTGTATCGAGAAAAGCAAAAAAGATAAGCATCAGCTACCAACCCACTGATGAAATGTTTTGGTCAGGGTCATCATTGAGTCTAAGGCCTGACCAACAAGAAGTATTACTAGTTACTAAAACATTTTTATTTAAGAATCTTGACACTTTTTAATGTGTTGTAAGCTAAATATTTTGCATTCAAAGACAAAATAAGTAACACAGTAACTCCAAATGTAAGCCTTCAGTAAGTTTCAGTGTAGAATTAATGTTGATTGCTTGTTATTGTGCGACCATTAAGCGCTGTTGGTATCACTACGTGCGTTTTAGGGGTATAACTGAATACTGAAATGAAACTTTTAGGGTATAGCTAAACACCGGAAGGAACGTTCCTTCTGTGCAAAGATAAAAGTTCCATCTACCTACATCTCCTAAACATACAATAGTTTGCAATTCCACAAACCTACGTTCCCTTAACACAACTTGTTTAGAATAACAAATTTATACATGCTTAGCGAAGATCAAGCTTTTTGTAAACGGTTTTACTTGTTTATTCTTGCTTTGATTTGTGTGTCCTGTTAGTCTGTGCTCTAGTGCCCCTTCCTCTTGGTACTAAAGGTTAATTTATGATCTTTGATCGTGACATAACCTGCTCACATTCATTATTTACATCTAAAACAATTTTCAACAATTTAATTAATTTGGACTACATTGTATATTAAAAATCATAAAATGAAGCTTACCTGTTCGCCTGGTGGTCCATGATTACAGGTTACACTTACCGGTGCTCCAGCAGGGCCACGTGGCTCATTTCCATTAGCAGCAATAATATCATAACCACTCAGTGCCTAAAATAATACAAATTATGCGAGTCAATAAAATAAGCAACATTATGGGATCTCATGGGGATATCTTTGTCTTATGGACGAGATTTTGGTACTTATCACATATGCAAAAAATCCTACTTTAAACATCCATACTGACGTATCCATTGGGGCTAGAGTTTCGTTTTTTTGTCTGAGCCTTTTTCTATTTCCCAAAGATGTGTACGTGAAATGCAAATGCCCTTGAGAGACTTTGCATATGTAGAGACTCGCCTGAGTCTTAGCTGCTTGCTGATGTGATAAGTACCAAGCACTTATTTGCCAGCCCCTATGTTAACTACACACATGCGTATAGTAGCTTGTCTATCCATTCATACTAATTTGTATCATTTTGGTTAGGCCAAATAGAAATACCTGTGGTAAGGGTAACCCGACTCTACCTTAATTTACTGGGGACACCTAGTTTTTTTTTCGGGTTTTCTGGAAAAAATATAGTTTTATGCATTTTGAAAGGCAAAATGCCTTTCAAAATGCATAAAACTATATTTTTCCAGAAATAAAATTTATATGAAATATGCGTGTCTACCCTGCCTAAAATCTTTAGACCCTGTTACTCGAAACACACTTTTTTATTTTGTCTTACTCTCTCAAATGTTTAACATCTTTTAAACACTCAAGTTATTCAGCTGAGCAGTATCTGGGACCTACCTGATCGCTTCCATAGACAGGTTAAACAATATCAGTAAAATAATACAGTATTTACTCTTAAAACGTGGATAGAAATGGCTCATCAAACAAAGGAAATCAAGGTCAGCCTTCTCCAGATGGAGCAGCCTGACTGTGAGTAACAATGTTTGCCATTCCAAATTCTTATACACCAAATAAGTATTAAAGCGAAATTGACCTGCTCTTAGGATACAAACAAGTCATAATTTATGCAAGGTAGATCCAGGTTTTCCTTAGAAAGGCATAATAATTATGAAAAAATATCAAAAGACAGTTAAATATATTTATCACATGACGTTACTGTTATTCAGTGGATAAAATCATGTCATAAATAATGTTATGACCACACGCTACATAACACTTTCGGCGGGAACAAGAAACGTCATGACGACGTCCATTAAAACAATGCAAAATTTCATTGAAATAAACAATCCTTGAAGGCAATAAAATTGCATTTAAAAGGTCATATGATAAACAGAATTTTACACTCGTGATCATTTCATATTAAATTTAAGGCTCGTTAAATAGATTCTATATGAAATGATTACTCCTATAAGATCCTCTATATATTGGCACCATCAAATCATTATTGTCACAAGGACCAAAGTGTGTCTTGATTCTTTTCTGTAAATGTATTTGAAAAAACAAACCCTTACCATTCCGTCTCCTTTATTCCCTTGTGGTCCAGGTGGTCCCTAAAACAAACACATCAAGAGATAAATAAATTATAAAAACTCATATGTAGTATTAGTTTTCATAATCATATGCGTAGTCATAGTTTAAAAACACATTTTCAGCTATCCAATGGGGCTAGATGTCGAAAAATTTGGCCTGAGCCTACATCCAAATGTATGTTTGTACCGCATGTATGCGAGCAGCGTGTACGCTGACGAATCTGTGCATTTGTGCCGGTTCGTCTGAGCCTTTGCTGCTTGCGTATGCGTTTAGTACCAGGCCCATCTATTTTTGAAAATAAAACATGCTCAAATGAGCTGGATTTCAAAGTTAGCCAATCAAGATCAACATTGTCTTCCTTCAACATGTTAATTAATGGCAATGAATCGAATCCTGCAACTTAACACCTGAAATTATGAGAGGAAATACCGTTTAAGTGAGCACACGAAATTTCGCTTCTTATTGCACAAGATCAGCGAAAGCACAGACAAACCTGCATATCCGCACATTCTTGACATGGCTGCCCCTGCTCAGATACAGATAATGTGGTAGTGGATGTACAGATGGTGTCAAAAGTATTCGTCACGTTATGGTTTCGCCGTTTAAACCACTGTTTTAAGATGTTTTGCACAAATCACTCTTGCAAAACTATAAAAGCTTCAGTCATGAAAAAAGTACTGCCTGTAAGCAAATTGATTTCAGTAATAAACTTATTTATAGTTGTTTGTTTGAAGCTATCTGTCATTTTCTTATACGATTTTGACACAAGGGAAATCAACGTTCCATATTTTGGTGACGTTAACATAAGCGTCAACGGGTATAATACGTTAAATATTACATTCGTTTTAAAAGTATTCCACTTAAAAAATAGCGTCCATTTTTTTTTTATTTTGTATTGCCTTTTTTATTTGCTTTCCAGCATCTTTGTTTTGTAAATTGTGTTCAATATCTTTGTGACGGTAATTTTACGAAACAAAACATCTTGAAATGTACCAATTTAATCAGAAATGTACAGATAGTATCGGCCTCCGCCAATATGCTGATGTTTACCAATCTAGCTGGGAAATTTCTGAGCAAATATATAATTCTAGGACAGACTGGTTTGTAGAACTTATCCTGAAGAACAAGCTGTTCAGATTAATTTGGGATGATTTGTTTACCCACATCCAGGATCTTAAACGACCATAGACGACAACACCTTATCTACGTCTAGAATACGTTATACTTACAGGTGGGCCTGGGGGTCCAGGTTGGCCTATCGGTCCCATTGGTCCGGCGTTTCCAGTATGCCCTTGTAATCCCTAACATTTAGAAATAATTCGAAATTTAAACAATCATCCTTCCGCAAAAATTAATTGAAAATATTTGAATCAATGAGTGACTTCCATTTATGATTACATATATAAATGATTTATTTGTTAGAAACAGCTCCAAATTACTTTGACCCTGTCTTAAGCAAGCAGCTGAGGGATAGATAAACAAAATTGACACAATAGAAAACCTATATAAAGCTGCTTGAAATAAAAAGAAAAGAAACTGGAAATTATATAGGTATTTATGTCAAAGATTATGTTTAAAAAGTGTAGTTGGATAACTCATAAACATAAATGAAAGTTTTCAGGATTGTTCCTGAATTCAGGGTTTTGAGGGTGACTTTCTATGGAAAGTCAGCCTCAAAATGCTGAATTAGGCAGATTTCAATAGCTTCTCTGTTTTGTTTTTAGTTCATCTTTGGCCAATTGACCGTTTAAACTTGACATTGTTAACACTTTATAGGCATATAGCAAATTTTAAGATTTGAATTTTGAAATTTCAGGACTTTTTAAATTTTCAACTTTCACCCATGAATAAACATATTGATAAAGTGCATACGGTAATCAATTGCAAAATATAAATAAAATACACTAGTGATTAGGCAATTATAACGCTAAATCTGAATTGTGGATAATAATTGTTGTTTCGTCAAGAAATAAGTTCCAGTTAGCATGAATAGAATCTTTACAGTATTTTCTTGTCTTTATTGATTACCACCTTTATAATGAAACAAAATTCATTTGCCATTTAATGAAGCAATACGGTTATATTGTAATGTTTTTAGACAAAAGTGTGATACTTTAAAGGTGTTTACAAGAGTATGATAAATAATAGTTTACTCTGCTCCTTCCTGTGCTTCACAAACAATCAGTTTGCACAGAAGTTTATTTTTTTTGCCAACTTAATCACATATTTTGTCAATATTTATAATACATATTAAGTAAATCATTAAGTAAATCCGTGAAGTAGTCAATGCAACTATTTCCATAGGCGCAGTCATGAAGCAGGAGGAGAAAACTATAAGTAGGTCATAGATCATATATTACAATTATAAAGAAATTAAGCGGTTCACTCGCTGCACTGGTTCCCACTTAATTCCTTAATAATTATAATATATGATCGTTAACATATACTTATTATATCATGACTTGTTGTATTTATGGGCGCCTTGCATTTGCGCACTTTTTGCAATTAGCGATGAAATCTTTTGCGCACTGTTTGCAATTTCGATTGCGCACTATTTTCACACCCCACTCAGGATCTATTTGTGATTGGTGGCCATGAAATGATGATATGTACAGGTAACCGTATACAAATAGTGCGCAAATGAAGGAATTAAAGTGCACAAAATATATACTGAAATGAAAAGCGCCGGTATTTATTGACTAATTATCTTTGTGTTTAAAATCTTAAAGTATTTATTGTAGATTGAACCAAGTCGTACCGGTCGGCCATCCTGCCCAGGTAGTCCCCTTAGACCTTGCTCTCCCTTTTCTCCATCTGATCCCTGAAACATTACATGGCAACATGGCAATAAACATTTTCATGCAGACATTTTTTTTAAGCAACATTTCAGCAACGACATGTGATTTCCAGCAATGTGGCATTTTGACATGCGTAGACTCAGACGAGCCTGTGCAGCCTCCTTTTAATCTTAGAAAGTCCAAATGATGTTCAGTCAGTAGCTTAACACTCATAGAATACTCAAGCGACGAGCAAAGGCTCTAATCAGACTGCGCATGTGCGCAGGCTGATCTGATGCTTTGCTGGTCGCACATACCACAATGTTAGAAATCTCATGTCACGGCTCAACTTTGTTTGGCAGCAAAAGGAAACCAATAAAATTTGATTTGATCATCATAAAAATGAAAAACATCAGGCCAGCGCTACAATAACGTATAATCAAAACTACGAGTCAACGTTGTTGTAACGGTGTGCCTGTTGGATAGAAATGCAGTTCGCTACAATCAACGAATCAAAGTGGTCTGAGCAGCCAAACAACAAAAGAATATCGATGGACGTGTGATTCAAATAACGAATGAAATTAAAAAATCATAGAATCCTGATTTTGCACAATTTGTACATGTATGGGCCAGCGCATGAGATTTTGGTACTAGTCGCATATGCCCTAAATCCTCCTTTAACACCCATACTGATCAATAGGGTCAGTTAAGAAAAAATAATTTGCGTAAATTTGCGATTATTTTCTTATCCATCAGTTTAAACATGTGTTTTGTGTGCTCAAAAGAACCGTCTTATCGAGACGGTTCTTTTGAATACCCACAACATATGTTTTGGTTGAGAATAAAGAAAAATAATTTTCAGTTATCCAATCTTATCCGGGGGGCCTGCTGACGTTTCCAGCTTGGCTACAGGTCTATATTTTGACCGAGTCTTCAACTACATCCATACTTTGTGTTAGTGAGAAGCGAAGGCTCTGGCGAGTCTACGTATCTGCGTAGGCTTGTACGGACCTTCGTATGGTATATAGGTGAAAATGAATTGCATTGGTATTGAAAGTCACTCATCAAATCGTCCATTGACATTCACATAAAAGTCATGGTATACAATAATATTCAGCATAAATTGCTTTAGTGAACGCCTTTTTAAAACGAAAAAATGACAAACGAGCCGCAACATGAGATTCCCAACAATGTGGTATGTGCGACCAGCAAAGACTCAGATCAGCCTGCGCATGCGCGCAGTCTGATCAGAGCCTTTGCTAGTCGCTTGAATATTCCATAACTGTTAAGCTACTGACCGAACATCATTTCGAGTTTCTAAGCTAACAAGAATGCTGCATAGGCTCGTCTGAGTTTACACATGTCAAAATGCCACATTGTTGGAAATCATATGTCGCGGCTCAAATAGTGTAGACCCAGATGAGTTTGCACAATATGTGGTATCTCACCAGGATCTCCTTTTTTGATAGGCTGAAAACAACATTGACATACAAAAATACAGTGTGGTTTGAAGAAAAAGTGAATGGGGCCATCCAAACATTTTCACTGGATGAATAATTCCATCAAGCAAGAGAGGTGTCACCCCCAAAGCCCCAACTTTTTTGTCGTAAAATGTGGTCTACTTTGAACACCTGTTGCATAATATTTAAGCGGACTATCGTGAAAGCAAACAATATGAACCCTTACCAGACTGCTTCTTATGCTGCTCTTATACCTGAGTGAATGTCGTTACGAATGCGTAGAATATTAGCGCTACGATTCGCAAAAATGATATGATTGGCCAGGGAAAAATGAAACCTTATGAATGCTTGCGAAATGCTCAACAGTCCTTGCAAATCTGTCTTACAACTGGTACAAATGCTTAAGAATGCTTGAGAATGCAGTTGCGAATCTTGCGAATGTGTTGTGAATGAAACGAGAACACGAAACATGGGTAACTGATTTGCATAATGCACCTTACGGGTGTTTCTTTTTGGCCCCTGCAGTTTGTTATTGTGGTATTTCCTGATCATACTCATTTACTATTATAAAAATGCGAAAAAGGCGTAATAACGCCTTTCAAAAGGCTTAAAAACGCAAACGCCTTTCAAAATGCGTAATTCCAAAACCGCAAACGCGCCTTTTGTTGCGTTACTACGCCTTTGGAGCCGCGTTACTACGCTTTTTGGCGTTTTTTCGCCTTTTTGCGTTATAACGCCTTTCTTTTGCGTTACTGCGCCTTATTTGGCGTCTGCTATTACGTATATTCGCTCAGATATAAGAGCAGCATAAAGGAGCAGTTTGATCAGGGTCCATATTATTTGCTATATAGGATATCTAAGAACAATAACAGATGAGAATAGCAGACGACAAAAACGTGATTGGCGGACTAAGTGTCATATAGAAGATTCGTACAAAAATGTATAATATTGTTGTTGGCCAGTTAATTCCACTAACTATTTTTTTTTAATATATGGCGTTCATTAAAGCATATTTATACATATGTAGGCTTTGGAATACAACTGACGTCAGATATATCCGTAGTAAGTCGCAATTCTTTCAAATAGTCCTTTCTCTTTGATTTTGATTTCTTCCCTTTTCGATCTCTTCTTCGGCATTCTACTTCCACCACAAGAATTAAACAGAATAATCCAAACAGAATATGCCTTGTTAACATTTTGGAAAAGGGAAACTTATATTGATGCAATTTTAAAATCACCTGAGAATCAAATAAAAAAAACTTTAATAACTGTGGTGCAATAATGACAGAGCTTCCACTAACGAATGTATAGACAGACGCACTTTGTAAGATCTATACTACTTAAACGGCTGAAAAACGTATTTTTTGCTGACCCAGCGAATTGTATATGAAATACAGCGTTTTGAGTTAATCTAATTTGTTAAAAATGGGAAAACAGATCTGGGTTATATTGTTTCAAAAAGTCAGTCAATTACTTTTACTGTAAAGTCCGTTCAACAAAGAGAAACATGCAGCTTTGTGAAATGTCAGTTACCCCACAAGCAGTATGCAATCGTCTGCTGCTATGTAGGGGCCACCATTACACAGGATTACAAGTGACCACCCTGCTGAATTCTAAAATGAGCAAACGGCGCAACTCATATCATCTCATATAAGTCTATAATGTTGCTTTCGTTCTATAAGTTGTTTGAACTAACGTTTGTTATAGCATGGGCATACGCATCCTCATTAACCCAGGGATAAATCTGAGTCCGTTTTAATAAGTTCGTTAAAATAACGTTTATTTAAGTATAATGGATGTAGCACGGACATACGCATCCTCATTAACCCAGGGTAAAAGCTATTCATAACCTTAACAAGGTTCATTCATCACCGGAGGGAGTTGTGTGTAAGCTTCAGTGTTCCATGCGAGGATCCGGAAAGTTTAGCCAGAGGGGGTCCAACTCTGACACCGGTTTTTTCTTTCTTTGATGAGGGGAGAGAGGAAGAGGGGATCAAAATACCACAAAAAGCAGGCCAACATCGGCCCGCCAGGGAAACGCCACTTTAATGGCGTTTCTCTGACGGGCCGATGATGGCCTAACATTGAATGGTGGCTGGGAAGCTTTGAGATTTTTAGGCGCATCCGGACTAGTATTGCTAAGTTGTGGTTTTTCTGGGGGTGGGGTCCGGACCCCCTGTCTCCCCCTGGATCCGCGCATGCTATTCTATCCAAATGATCTTACAAAAGCAAACGTTTCGAGTAACAAATATGCCAGTTCGTAGTCTGGTTCCCTCCCATAGACGTACAGTGTACCATTTTACTCGTCGGATTGCCGCTCGGTCTCTAAAGATACATTATGTTCCGCCGGTTGTATAGCACGGCACTGCATTTTATCCAGTCTGTATTCCCGCTTGTCGCCTGCTGATAACTTTGCAAACAGTTTGGATCCTAACCAGGCCCGACAAAATGTCGGGTCTGATCTGGATCCAAACTGTTTGACACTTTGATGATATTCCTGAAATACGTTTGGGAAAATTGAATCTTGGAAAAACAATCAGCAGAGGACGAAAAGCATCAAAAAATACCCAGCAAACACAGAGGTAAATGGGCTTGCTGAAGTATAGTAAAGTCAATGGGTACCACGTATTTATTCTTTCAAGTTTATAATACATATATATCAATTCATTTATGGCGAATGTATTTCCCATACTTATCAATTGGACGAGTCCATTTCCAATTTAGGGTTGTTCGTTGGCATTTTGCATTTTTAATCAATTTCTAAAAGAAACTTCTGTTAGCAAACAGTGGAGAACCTGATTAGACGCAGCGTTTAGCGGCGTCTTATGTGGGTTTGCACTGTTTGCCGATGTCCCACAAAAAGGACACAGGCTTATATGGGTTGACCTTATTTTGAGCTTTAACTAGACTAAGTGAAACACACACTAGATGTCATTCTAGAATAGTCGTATCTATGAGTACAAATGCCACTTCTGATAGATTTTATGACAATCAAAGATTTTGTTTGGTAAAATTCGGATGGAGATTGTGTCTCGAATCAATACATAAAAAGAGTGTTCGATTAACGCTCCTATGATCTTACAACTTACCCTCAGACCCGGGGGTCCAGCTACTCCTGGTGTTCCTGATTCCCCTCTCAGACCCTGAAAAACAATAAAGTATTTTGTATACTGACGGACTTTAATTACGCAACATTAACTTCACTTTATATCTTTCAAAAGACAGTTTAATGTAAACTTCCATTCCTTCGATTATGTCATAATGAGTTGGCCTCATCAGCAAAAACTTAAGTTTTAACTGTACAACCAAATCTGATGACGTTACTGCTTTGTATTAATCTAGGTCACTGAAACACTTCTTAAGTAAAGGAGTTTTTAAGCCACCGAATGAGAGGGTACAAACAGATGAACGTCAAATAAGCAAACGGACTGTATTGCAGGCCTTCCAAACACTATGAGAGTGATTACTCGATGACTATAGAGGTCCATGACTTAAATTTGATACTTCTTGTGTTTCTTGATTTAAAGAAGTAGGAAATATTTCACTGATAACATTTTGTCACATGAAACAACTGACCCCTATCTCAAAAAGCATACATTGTCAGATCGTTTAATTCATTTTAATTGGGTTTTTATGCAAATGAACACTCTTTAACATACAACCAAAATGATCGGTTTGCCTTCTTTTTAGACATAAATTAAAGCTGCAATCCAAGTGTTGCGTTTTTAAAGTCCGTCAGTATGTTTCATTTTAAATATACAAGTATACAAAGTTACATAGATCAAAGAACATGCATATATGCTGTCTGGACGGAGGTAGACACCTGTTTAATGTTGGATTAAATTGGTTTTTGAATTGCAACAACATGTGATGTATCTGCTTTTAGGAGTTTTTAATGACCTGATTTGAACGGTTTGTTAGTTTTTATGAACTATTATGCTTTGATGTGGTTTTAATCCAACTGCAAATCTACATGATCTTTTAAAACAAAGAGACATTGATAATTCTACCGGTACTTGAGATTATATGAAAGCTATATTTAACAAAATTACGTTTTAAAAAGTTACGTTGTTAACTACAAACGGAAAAAAATTGTTTTTGTCCTAAAAGCGCGGACAAAACTGCACATAAAAGTGTTGTCTGCTAAAGTCGTCTGCTACAAATAATTGCCGAACATAACTGACTTATCTAAGTATAGAAGCAAACAGTTTGGACCAAGATCTTGGTCTACTCTGTTTGTCAAATAGGGTTATAAACTTTTCAGAAGACGACAAAGCAGACACCGCTTTTTGTGATTTGCGCTTCATAGGGTGAAAATGAATAGCCGTTCATCGAAAAGGTCGAATTATACGGAATTGGCCAAGGGGTTCCGAATGACAATAAATTTGTCAATAAGAAACGGTTAAAGAAATTAATTGTTTGTGCAAATAGGAATACCTGTCCTTCTCAATTGAAATTATTAAACCAGGGCAAACCAAAATCATGTAGCTCTTGCATATAATAAATCTTCAATCATTTAGCCCTTGAAGCGCCAATCACGATTGCAGCGGACAACACATTTTGCGACATCATTCCTAATTTTCGAAAAAAATAAGGTATGATATTTCATTAGAATCGTCTGCCAGCAGACGATTCTCACAAAATATCATGCCTTATTTGTTATTTTTGAAAAAGCAGCAAAATTTGAAATCGTCGTCTGATACAAATTATAAGTGGTGCTTTATGGGTTAACAGAACTTTAGCAAAGCTTAGCGTCAGAACTCGATATAAAACAAAACTATGCTCTTCCAAATGTAGCAGAAGTCTGGATAAATGTTGCTTCTGTATACAGATCAATTTTTCTTTGACTAACAGTTATGACAGAGGAGATAATTTGAATGCTAACATAAACGACAGACCAAAATGTACCTTGCTTTTTTCGGAAAAAAACGTTCTAATGCTTTTTTGCTAATAAAAAGGTGTCAAATCTATAAAACATTTGCTAGTGTTTCCGATTTACAGTGTTCCCAGTTGTACGCTGTGTATGTGTTATTTGCAACATACAAATTCATCACAACCCATAGGGGCAGTACAAAGATGATAGGGGACGCTTATGGTACACAGTCAATCGTAGAATGGTACGGTGAATACAATGTAAACCAATGAAAGTTAAAAATGTATCATTGAAATCAAGATTCGGCCATAGAATGAACTTGAGCAAGACACATTTATCCTAGCTTAGTACTGGTTCAACCCAGGAAGACCCGTCCCTGTTTAACTGAAAGATTGTTGATGGGGCGTAAAAAGTCAAATCAAACAAACAAAGCCATAGAATGGAGACCTTTGTCATCTTTTCAATTTTACTCGTTATTTGTAATTTGCCTTACTTAAAAAGTAATAAAGTTATGTGCATAAGAAACAGTGCGCAAATTAGAGCCATCATCGATAAAATGATTGAAGTTCCAAAACTACTAGCAATAAAGAATATGAAACATAAGATAATCTACACTTCGATTATCTTAGATATCTTTGGATATTTATTTAGAAATAATTCAAATCACTTTTCCCGAATGCCACTATTATTTAGCATTACAGTAAACCAAAACATCTTTGATTTTCAAGAGTACAGTTTAGAAGTTTCATTCATCAAAAATTATATTATTCCGGGATTTAACAACAACAGAATCTAGGGCAAGGATTTAGCACTAGTAAAGTGCATTTAAGCCCGCGGTAGCTTCGGCTGCTGTCCGTTCTCAAGCGGTGGTTCTGTTGTTGTTGATCTATTATTAAATGTACTTCCCATTGTTTGTGGGAGTTTTGTGTTTGTCTTTGTTTTGTTATGCATTACTTTGTGTCCATTCTAGTTTTGCATTAATCTTGAAGAAGAAGAGAAAGCTTGCTGCTATGCTATTATTGTCTTAAAGATGTATTGTTACTATTAATGTTCTGTGGCTCTTCCTCATGGTGCCGAGGGTTGGTCTGCAGTATGTGATTGTGGTATTTCTTGATCATACTCACTTACTTTTTGGTACGTCTTGACTTTGGTTTGTGCAAATATGGCAACCCAATTTTTTTTTACTACAATTTGATAAGACACAAAACAAGTCAAATGCATAAAAAGGCATGTACGTTTTTTCAGCTCTGACCTTGGGGCTATAAAACCTTTTTCATACTTAACTCAGCTGAGCACGAAATTTATCCTGCAAATAAATGTTAAAATGCCAACAGAACAGAACAAAACATAACTTAATTGAAAACTATGCATCTCAGGCCACTCACAGGTGGCGTAAGAGATTAACGCAAACATGCAGTAAAATAGACATAATACATAAATTCGGTGTACTATGAAATACAATATTATTGTATTGGGAATCTAGTCCATGACAGGAAAATGACCTTTAATAACAAAGAATATGATTAATCTTCATATAGATTGGAACATAATTTATTTCAACCATTTGGAAAAACAATCTACACAGAAAACTTTTCCATAATAATTGCAACAAATTTTGATGATTGCAACAATTGTTGGCATTTTAACATTTATCAGCATGATAATTGCAACATCTGAGAGTTTGAAAGCAAGAAAAGTATATATTTTTCAGCATTTAAGTTTTTATGAGCAGTTTAATTTTCGTGCTCAGTTGAGTGAGCATGAGGAGAAAAGTTTTATAACCTTGGGGCCTGGTTATATTCATTTGTTTAATACCAGGGAACAGTCGCTGCATATTGAAAATAAAAAAACGTGAAAAATGTTTAGAGTTATATAAAAATTTAAAATGCAAAAACAACAAATGATCCCTACTATGCTTTAAGGCAGGACATTTGAATTTTTCTAATCAAATCTTTACTAAATAAAATCTTGCTATGTTTCATTACTGCATTGTTTCGTATGATATATCTAGAAACGTTTAATATATCTAAGCTTACTTTAGTCAGCATATTTTGCGAGGGCGTTAACAGATTCCTAATACAAGATTTTACATGGTATATAATATCTGTAATTGTATGGGCATCTGGTTACCTGCAGACCAAACTTAACACAGACAGTTAAATTGAATTTGTCTGTCTGGGTTATTTGGCAACCAGTTACGATTGTAGAATGACGGAGTACAGACAACAATGCGCAAAATGTTACGCGCACATTCTTGTATATGGGAAATAGTGCAGGGCATATAATGATGATGATGGTTGGTAATCTTTTTCTGAGTTTTGCAAATAACTTTTATCAGTTGCGCTGATGTTTCACTGTTAGAGCAGCGAATATGTTTAGAACTAAATCAAACAGATGATTCTATAAATAAACTGTGTAGTTTACAGAGTAGGAACTCACATATACTGTCCACAAAAAGTGGAGGATATTGGGACATAAAAAGTATGAAAATTAAAATCCTAATTTGTCGCATAAATAATTTTGTATTTTCATAGAGCAATATGTAAACCAGTTTCCCTGCTTAATTTGAGGGCTAAAAATTGGGTAATGTGACCTTAAGGGCGTTGCCAAAGAAACTAAGGGTCAAGATCCAAATTTCACTTAAAGTATCAACATTTTTGGCATGTTTTGATAATGCATGCTAAAAATGCGTTATGGATATCTTTGTTTTTTGAGATTTTTTTCGCGTACCATAATTGTAATTTCTAGGAGATAGGATGGTGACAAAAATGACACAATTCACTTACGATGGACAGACTTAGCATCATATTTCTGAAATTGAGGACAAAGAGATAAAAAATTCTGAATATGAAAATTATAAAATAACGGATATTTTCTTTTAAGAAGCAAATATCCATTATTCAATAATTTTGTGCTATTTTGGTAGAGGACATTATGTGGAATATTTATGTAAAATTATGAATTTGGAACAGGAGTTCAGTAGGAGATTATATTTAAAAGTATTTCTTGTCCCCAGCTCTGGTGGCCATTTTGCTCAGTGAGCAGAACAGTTTGTGCAAATTCGGTAGAGGACCTTATGAAAAACATTTCTGAGAAACTATTTTGAATTTGGACCAGTGGAGGTGTCGTTTAAAAAATATGTCAGCTCTGGTGACCCTTTTGTTCCATGGAACAAAACTATTTATGCTATTTTAGTAGAAGGCATTCTGAGAAACAATTCTGTAAAATTATTTTGAGTTTGGACCAGTGGTTCAGGAGGAGATGTCGTTTTAAGCTATTTATTATCTACAGCTTTGGTGGCCATTTTGTTCGATTCATCAAGGCCATTTGGGCTATTACTGTAGAGGGCATTACGAGGAACATTTTTTTGAAATTGTCTCGAATTTGGACCAGTGGTTCAGGAGATGTCATTTAGAATATATCTTATCTACAGCTCTCGTTACCCGTCTGTTCGGTGGCAATTTTGATAAAGGGAATTATGAGGAACCTTTCTGTGTAATTATTAGGAATATAAACCAGTGGTTCACAAGAAGATGTCATTTAAAATATTTCTTATCTACAGCTCTGCCCGCCAACTTGTTAAGCAGAGCAGAACCAGTTAGACAATTTTGGTAGGGGCAGTATGAGTAACATTTGAATGAAATAATTTTGAATTTGGACTGGTGGTTTAGATGGAATGTTGTTTAAAGATATTTCATATCTACAGCTCTGGTGGCCATCTTGTTCGGCAGAGTGGAATCGTTTTGGTAGAGGGCATTATAAGGAACATTTCTGTCATTTTTTTAAAATATGGACCAGTGATGCAGGAGGAGTTGTCCTTCAAAATATATCTTATCTACAGCTCTGGTGGTCACCTTGTTTGGTGGAGTGGAATCATTTAGGCAATTTTGATAGAGGGCATTATGAGAAACATTTCTGTGAAATTATTTTGAATTTCGACCAGTGGTTCATGAGATGTCATTTAAAATATTTCTAATCTTTAGCTCCATTTTGTTCGATTGAGCATGACCATTTTAGCAATTTTGTTAGAGGGCATTATGAGGAACATTTCTGTGAAACTATTTTTTCGACCAGGAGGATATGTCGTTTAAAATATTTCTTATCTACAGCTCTACATCCATTGGGGCAATCTTGGTAGAGGCATTTTTGTGAAGTTATTTTAGGACCAGTGGTTTATGAGGAGGTGTCTTTTAAAGAAAAAAAGTTTACTCACAATGGACGGCACATGCCAGACGCTGGCTCAGAAGAGCTTATAAAATACATGCTCTTAGAATCTACGTTGTGGTGGAACTCGCAAAAACCCACAATTGGCGTTGGAGAAATAGGATATTTATTATATTTAGGGCTGCGTTTATTTGTTTTAATGCAGCACAATATTACTGCAATACAGGTCTTAACAGTCATACCAACGTAGATTTATTGAGTACCTATAAAATATAGTTTAAGCAGAAATATAAATATGACAGGTTATTTTCTTGAAAATCATGAACCTGTCTGTATGATGTTTGATTTGGTTTAACCCTGGGGTTTCACTACCTGAATTGTAATGCTAGTAACAATTTTTGTCACCTGCTGATAATCTTTGCAAACAATTTAGATGGAGATCAGGCCTAGGCATGATCGGAGTCTAATCTATTTGGTACTCTTAAAGTATTCCTAATAAAAAAAAGATAATTTGAAAAAACAGCGTGCAAAGAGTTTAGAGCTGTTGTTATGAAAACAAATTACAAAAAAACTCACAGTCACAAAAAACCTATCACTGTTTGGGCATTTTATACTGTGTATACACAAACTTGAATATATTACTAGAATATACGCTGTTCAAGTTTTGAACTAATTTTGTCAAGGATGTGATCATATCTTTTGTGAGGAAAACAACTTTTCATTGTATTATTGCACAAAGTTGATGTACAGACAATTACTTAAAAAATACAATTCTATCTAAAACAGATTATCAGTTTTGCAAAAAAATAATATGTTTTTCAGTTTGGTCAGAACCTAAACATTTTAATTGTGAATAAAGAAAGAAAAAACTTGTTTTTTTTTACGGCCTTAAATATTATAAAATTAAATAGATCGAACAACATCTCCTACAGTGTACATAGGTTGTTTCAAAACGTTGCATGTACTTCTGCCATGGTCTGAAGATATGCATGTGTTTTGGATATACTTATTGGATTGTTACTTTTTCTGCACTGTAAATTTTCTCACTTTTTAAGCTGATTCTATCAAAGTGTATATGTATATGGTACTTTGTGTGTGAAACTTCTCCAGAACTTACTTTTATAATGATGTGTCTGAACCTTGCATACACTTTTGTCTTAAGTCAGTCATTTATACAGTCGAATCTAATGAAATTGGAAGTCCTTTGGACTAGAAGTTTTATTTCGAAGTACCGAAAGCTTGAAACATATGGAGGTAGACATAAAACATATAATCCCAGAGAATAATTATTTTAAGTTTTTACCTATCAAACATAAGTTTTGGGTGCGCAAAAGAAACGTCTCAGGGACACATTTCTTTTACATACCCAAAACATATGGTTTTAAATACATATATAAAAATAATTCATAAAGAGTCTATTTTATCTGAATCCATAAAGTCCAAGATTTATTTCGAATAAGTGAGCATTTCGAAAAATCAGAGTTTCTTTTACTGTAGTTCTCAGCTTGTTATCTTATGATTTCCCATTTCGATTCACCTATTATGAAACCCATCATAAGATAGTGCATACACCTGGCTGAAATAAATTCTCTGAAATAGCTTGTAGTATTAGGACTCTGAGGGCAAAGAGGGAAATTAAATATGCATTTTCGTATAAAATGGAAGTGAAACACTAATACATATAATGATATATAACTTACAGGTGCTCCACGTGTTCCTTCAGGTCCAGGTGCCCCTCTCTCACCCATTGGTCCCTGAAACAGAGACAAACAAGAAATGTATCAGTTTGACACAGATACCCACATTCTGGGGTCTTTATGAAAAAATAAGTCTCACTGAAATGACTGATGCACTGGTATTGATAAAATCTAGGCTGGTATTGTAAGGCGTTAATATGTCCATATTTATTACAGAGTTTGTTAAATTCCACCGATTCATTCTCACAATAACGAGCTGAAATATAATTTTAATATGAATTATGGACCATAACTCTGTTTTAAATTTACATCATAAATTCATGTGTAACAATCTCAACATAGATATTGCCAATGTCAATGTATATGCAAAATTTGGTAATTTCCATCAATTTATTCTTAAAATATTGAGTGGAAACAAAAGTCTGGCATAAGTGAAGGGCAATAACTGTTTTTTTTTTAAAAAAATTAGCAAATTGATGCTTAATATTTTTAATCTGGATCTTGTCGATATCAATACATATACAAAGTCATCTCAACGTAAGCAAGAGGGCAAAGATCAGGAATCTATACAATCAAGTACCACACCTAACCCAGGATACCAATGGGAAAGTAACAAATTTACAATTAGAAATCACAAACGATAGCCAAGATGTCACCCCTTTCCCAGGTGACCTCAAGGCATCAATAAACTGACGCAATGGAAATTATAACAAACACAAGACAGAAATAACATGAATAATCCACAAAAGAAGTACTGCCTTGGAGCGGTCAGTAAAATATTTTACTGGAGGGCTTAAACAAGTTTCATGGCGCCAACCTCAACCTTAGTACAGATGTTGATCAAGACACATAGATGTTTGGTTTGCATCAATAAGCTGACCAGACGAAATTATAACAAACACAAGACAGAATAACATGAATGATCCATAAAAGAAGTACCACCTTCGACGGTCAGTAAAAATATTTTACAGGAGGGCTTAAACGTGTTTCAGGGCGCCAATTTCACCCTTAGTTCAGATGTGGACCAAGACACATAGATGTTTGGTTTGCATGAAAGACCCCGAACGTATCAATACATCAACCCCTAGAACATATAAATTAAGATATAAAAATGAGATAAAGCAAATAGAAGGACTCAACAGTAAGTAAAACTGATACCGGAGCAAAAGAAATCCAACAGATAAACCCTGGTGGGCCTGACAACAGTCAAAGCATCAGGCCCCTACCATCTCATCAATAGATTAGTCTAATGGGAACCGTCATAGAGTCTGAAGTCCCACCCACCTACCATTTATTCATTCTAAAGATATTGAGCAAAACAAAAACCTGACATGAGTCAAGGGTCATAACTCCATAAATATTTTGCATAAATTGATAGAAAACAGTCCCAGCCTAGATCTTGTCAAAGTCAATTCATTCATTCTTTAGATATTGAGCAGAAACAAAATTCTAACATGAGTAAAGAGCCATACTTATTTTAAGAATTTGTGCAAATCAAAACATAACGCCAAGCCCAGATCGTATCAATATCAATGCATATGCAAAATAAAAATATCAACTTTCATCAATTCCTTCTCTAAATATTGAGTGGAAACGAAGAAATGAATTTCTAACATAAGTAAAGGGCCCTGCTACATATTTGTGCAAATTACTGCCAGACAATCCTAATCTAGGCATTGTCAATATCAATGTTTATGGAATCAATATTGAGTGGAAAACAATTCTGAGATCAAGGGCCATAAATCTAATGGATTTTAACCTATAATAAGTAAGTGAGTATGAGCAAGGAATACCGCAATCGCACACTGCAGATCAAATCAAGGCACCATGAAGCAGAACCACATAAAACTAACAGTCACAAGACATCAGAAAGACAACCAAAGCAAAGCAACCAGCTCTATCTTCTCATTGAAGATGATTGTAAAACTAGAAAGGCCACTAAATGTATGCAGTCAAAGCCACTAAAACTGAAGGTTGCCATTCAAATTATGCCCTTTATTTAAACGTTTCAAGTTATTTAAACCTGGTTTTGCTTTTAGTAGCTTTAGTGGCTTAGGCTGCTGTCTGTTCTAAGGCGGTGGATCTTTTGTTTTGATTCATTGTTTATTGTTGATACTATTGTTTGTGGTGTTTCTGTTTTTGTTAATTCTTTTGTATTGCATTACTTAGTGTGCTTTCTAGTTTTGCAAACATGTTAATGGGAACGGGAGAGCTGATTGCTTTACTTTAATTGTCTTTCTGATATCTTGTGACTTTTAATGCTCTGTAGCTCTTCCTCCAGGTGCCATGGGTTGGTCTGCAATGTGAGATTGTAGTATTTCCATATCATACTCTCTATCCGTTTTTAAGCTTATGTTGATTTTCTGAAGGTCGTGTTATCATAGAATTCACATGCTGTTTGAAAATAGCATTTTGATTATTTGTTTTTCAAATCAGGGTACATATTTCTATTGTCAATTAGTAGGGATGCTTAACTTAAATTATTGACCAAAGGTCTGAAGCCATGTATTAGTTTTGTTTTTTAGTCAACTTTACTTTTTCTTTGATATTAATACGGACACCGATCAGAAGTAAAAATACATCTAAAGTGTATTTATTTAACTCTGGTTAGATAATATCATTTGAGCCATGGCATGGGATTTCCTACAATGTGGTATGTGCGACCAGCAAAGCCTCAGATCAGCCTGCGCATACGCGCAGTCTGATCAGAACCTTTGCTAGTCGCTTGAATATTCATCGAGTGTTAAGCTACTGAATGAACACTATTTGGAATTTCTAAGCCTAACAGGAGACTGCACGGGCTCGTCTGAGTCTGCACTTGTCGAAATGCCACATTGTTGGAAATCACGTGCCCAGGCTCATTTAAAAAGACATACAGAATAAATACTTACAGATGGACCTGGTTCACCATCTGCGCCATCTCTTCCTGGGGCTCCCTGTAATCAATAGTTGTAGTAATATTAAATATAGGCAAGTAATAAAGAAAGAGAGGATTTTATATGAGTGTTACATTCACGCGATGAACCCTTTAAAACTATTGTAATCACACCATGCGCGGATCCAGAAAGTTTTGTCTGAGGGGGTCCAACTTTGAAAATGTTTTTCTAAGTTGATGAGGGGAGGAAGAATCCAAATACTACTATAAGCTGGCAATCATAGACCTGCAGCGAAACGCCATTTCCATTGAAATGGCGTTTTGCTGGCGTGCTGATGATGACCCAACATTGAATGCTAGCTTAGGCTGCTGGCCATTCTAAGGCGGTTGTTCTGTTATTGTTGACTTGTTGTTAATTGTTACTCCCATTGTGGGAGTCTGTAATTATTCTATGTTTTGTTGTACTTTACTTTATGTCCATTCTAGTTTTGCAATCATCTTGATGGGGAAGAAAGAACTGGTTGATTAGCTTATTGTCTCGTGATTGTTGTGTTGCTCTTCCTTGCGATGCCGTGGATTTGTTTGCAGTTTGTGATTGTTGTATTTCCTGATCATACTCACCCACTATTTTTGTGAGTTTCAGGAGATCAGGACCAGTATTGCTAAGAAACTCTATATTTTTGTTATTTTTAGGGGGGGTCAGGAACCCCTGTCCCCCTTCTGGACCCGCACATGTACACCACTCGATTGGCTTGAAATCAGAATATCATTTAGTATTAATAATTTATAAAGTACACAGCGTGCATTTATAAGAGCATGTAAACTTATTTGATCAAATAAAATAAACATATCTGTTCTTAAAGACCAATTACAATCTTTTTAAATGAGTGTAAACAACAGAAAACGTCATTAATTGTCCTTTAGTATTTAATGCTGATAGGGCAAATTTCTCTATTCTAATAATGTTGTATGAACACAAACATATGAAATATGGTCATGCCTAGATACTGTCTTAACGGTAACACTATACACACGAAGGATAATTAAGTTAACTATGCTGTACTAGCTACTCACACGAAGGAAAATTTAGTTTAACTATGCTGTAAGAGCTACTCACCATTTCACCAGGTCTTCCATCTTGACCAGTTGGGCCTGGCATACCAGATTGTCCCTGAGAAAACAATTTAGTTAAACTATGCTGTACAAGCTAGTTACCGTTTCACCAGGTCTTCCATCTTGACCAGGTGGACCTGGCATACCAGATTGTCCCTGAGAAAACAATTTAGTTAACTATGCTGTATGAGCTACTCACCGTTTCACCAGGTCTTCCATCTTGACCAGGTGGACCTGGCATACCAGATTGTCCCTGAGAAAACAATTTAGTTAACTATGCTGTACAAGCTACTCACCGGTTCTCCAGGTCTTCCATCTTGACCAGGTGGACCTGGCATACCAGATTGTCCCTGAGAAAACAATTTAGCTAACTATGCTGTAAGAGCTACTCACCATTTCACCAGGTCTTCCATCTTGACCAGGTGGACCTGGCATACCAGATTGTCCCTGAGAAAAAAAAATAGTTAGCTATGCTGTTTGAGCTACTCACTGTTTCACCAGGTCTTCAATCTTGACCAGGTGGACCTGGCATACCAGATTGTCCCTGAGAAAACAAGTTAGTTAACTATGCTGTACAAGCTACTCACCGTTTCTCCAGGTCTTCCATCTTGACCAGGTGGACCTGGCATACCAGATTGTCCCTGAGAAAACAATTTAGCTAACTATGCTGTACAAGCTACTCACCGGTTCACCAGGTCTTCCATCTTGACCAGGTGGACCTGGCATACCAGAATGTCCCTGAGAAAACAATTTAGCTAACTATGCTGTACAAGCTACTCACCGTTTCTCCAGGTCTTCCATCTTGACCAGGTGGACCTGGCATACCAGATTGTCCCTGAGAAAACAATTTAGCTAACTATGCTGTACAAGCTACTCACCGGTTCTCCAGGTCTTCCATCTTGACCAGGTGGACCTGGCATACCAGATTGTCCCTGAGATAACAATTTAGTTAACTATGCTGTATGAGATACTCACCGTTTCACCAGGTCTTCCATCTTGACCAGGTGGACCTGTTATACCAGATTGTCCCTGAGAAAACAATTTAGCTAGCTATGCTGTACAAGCTACTCACCGTTTCTCCAGGTCTTCCATCTTGACCAGGTGGACCTGGCATACCAGATTGTCCCTGAGATAACAATTTAGTTAACTATGCTGTATGAGATACTCACCGTTTCACCAGGTCTTCCATCTTGACCAGGTGGACCTGGCATACCAGATTGTCCCTGAGAAAACAATTTAGTTTAACTATGCAGTACGAGCTACTCACCGTTTCACCAGGTCTTCCATCTTGACCAGGTGGACCTGGCATACCAGATTGTCCCTGAGAAAACAATTTAGCTAACTATGCTGTACAAGCTACTCACCGTTTCTCCAGGTCTTCCATCTTGACCAGGTGGACCTGGCATACCAGATTGTCCATGGGAAAACAATTTAGTTAACTACGCTGTACAAGCTACTCACCGGTTCTCCAGGTCTTCCATCTTGACCAGGTGGACCTGTTATACCAGATTGTCCCTGAGGAAACAATTTAGCTAACTATGCTGTACAAGCTACTCACCGGTTCTCCAGGTCTTCCATCTTGACCAGGTGGACCTGTTATACCAGATTGTCCCTGAGGAAACAATTTAGCTAACTATGCTGTACAAGCTACTCACCGGTTCTCCAGGTCTTCCATCTTGACCAGGTGGACCTGGCATACCAGATTGTCCCTGAGAAAACAAAATTTAAAAAAAGATATTTAAGTTATTCAGTGACTAATGGTATGTCATGAAACTAAGTTGTAGCCACACGTAACATATTATTCTGTAGTGTACAAGCATTGCTGGCTGAGGTATGTGACACTAATGGTTTTCTGTTAAAACAATGTTTACTTTAAAAGAGAGAAGATATGAGCCGCTACATGAGATTTCCAACAATGTGGTATGTGCGACCTGCAAAGCCTCAGATCAGCCTGCGCATACGCCCAGTCTGACCAGAGCCTTTGCTAGTCGCTTGACTATTTTATGGGTGTTAAGATACTGACTGATCATTATTTGGAGTTTCTAAGATTAACATGAGGCTGTGCAGGCTCGTCTGAGTCTATTTATGTCAAAATGCCACATTGTTGGAAATCAAATGTCGTGGTTCATACTGTAGCCATACCTAACATAGTATTCTGGAGTGTACATGCATTGCTGGCTGAAGTATGTGATGATAATGGTTTTCTTTTGAAACAATGTTTACAGAATCCTGCACTAAAGATAACAGCATATGAGCTGACTGATCATTTCAGATCCTCTATAACTTATCTGTATATAATATGAGATTGGATGACTATATCTGCTAAAATGAGCTTTTTATCTGTCACAAAACAACAACAACATTGACGTTGCGTTTATGTTTTGTTAATAAATGACTGTTTGATTTTCCAAAATATATATTGTATGTATGTTCTTCTCTGTGCTACCTAAACTTCTCCTCTTTTTGTGCCATTAATATTTAAATTTATCATTATATTACCGCCATCAAATGTTTTTTTCTTCAATTATTTGTAACGGATGAAAATGGTCGTGTTTTAATAGATATATTGCCTTTTCAGTATAATCATATGGATGATATTACAAGTAAAGAGTAGCATCGAAAACGATTGTCTTGGACTATCAGATGATTGGTGCATAAACTAATCACTTATCACTTATTGTTACCATATAATACATGCCTGCATACTTCAATGAAATTCAAACAAGGATAACATGTAGATACAAATATGTTTGTGAACAATTTAACAGTATGTGATGAATCGTTTCCTGGCTTCCTGTTTCTTTAACTATATTAATCAAAACACTCTAGGTAACACTAATGATAAATATTTCTTGAAATAGACAATCAAACGAGAGGAGCAGGTTAAAAGTCTGATGGGATGGTACACCTCAATTATGATAGAAAACTTTATGAACATATATAAAAAACCTATCATTGAAGTTGAGGCTTCTTATATTGGTTGTGTGGCAATGTTGCATCCTCTGTTAAAATTAACTCTTGGTTGGACAGAACGACTGAACGACCTCATGTATCAAAGTAGCAAAATGATGCATGCATTATTGTGTTTGTATGCACTTTCTCCACATATAAAGAAAGCATTACTAATCTCTCCCCGTAGATAGCATTGAATTGTTTGCTATGTTGGTTATAAACATGTAAGATTGTTAAATTGCCAATACATTTTAAATGCAACAATGACAGATGCAGACATAGGGATACTTGGTAATTGTCGGGAAAAATTATGTCTGCGTTTATGTAAGATGATAGTTGATCTGCTCATCTATAGATATTGGCTAAAATCGTTATCATTTTGATGTACCACGTATATTTATTCTACTTTCCTGACAGTAATTAACAAACGTTCTGGTTGTTTGCACTTTTTGTACCGTCATACAATACCTGCTTTCTCACAGCACAGCCTAATTTATACCCACTGATTTTCTAGTTCATTGCTATAAGACATCCTAACACATATCATACAGGTTATTACACACGTATATGTTTCCTAACTATTAAACTGCTGCATGTCTATTACCAAAAAAAAATTGCGTAGCTCCCATTTCGCAGTTACGCACGTGCGTAATAAAAATAGTAGCATTCAAGGGAGGTCACCTTATGTGGTAAAAGTAATCTTCTATAGTATAAGGGCCTACTCATAAAGGAAAGAATTAGTTTCCTCTGGGAGCAAATTGTTTCCTTTAAGAGAAATTTCTATTCTGCAAAGGGCCACGCTTGATGAAAATCACTCCTTGATCCAGTAGTCTCCCTTTGATGTGAGTATCTTTTTCAGCGTTCTGGCTACGCCACTGACAAATATCCAGGTGTCAAGCGACGACTCAAATCAGCCAGAAGGTCCAACCAGTCTTACTAGTCCTGACTCTCTGTACGATGAACGCTTGAAGTTTATACCACACTTAGTGCCACTGTGACGACTACATGAAACTGGACCCATCAGGACTTTAGTTTAGAGTGCGTAACAGAAAAATAACTTTCTTACTTTTCAACCAGAACATATGTTGTGGGTACTCAAATGAACTGTCTCATTGAGATGCTTCTCCTGAACACCCAAGTTCACAATTTTACGCTGATTTTTGTTTTCTAAAGCTGTGCTGGTCAGATAGCAGGCATCGCTGAGTTGTCTTTGATCAAACCTTTAACTTTTTTGGTCTTGTGATTTGGACTCATTTTGTTTTCATTATTCTAAAGTGTATACCTACCGATTCTCCTCTTGATCCAGGTGGTCCCTGTGGCCCAGGATTCCCAGGTGGTCCCTATATAGTAAACATACATAAGATATGAATGAAAATAATTATTTATAGTAGCTTGATTCAGTGGTTAATAGATTTATGCCTAACTCCAAAACTTGTTTTAAGAAAATGATGAAGGAGTAATTGATAGTTTTAGAAATATAATTTCTGAATCAGTGACTATTGTCTTCATTTATATTATGTTAGATTACTTCTCCACAGAGTAGCTATAGAATGGTATTGTTTTCAATACAAAATACAATTTGTCATATGACGTCGCATCTGGGGTGTTAAAACGATGATACACTAGTGTATCACAATTTGAATAAAAATGAAAACTACCATCCAACAGCCCTTAAAACAGAAATTGACTGGTCAAATTGATGATAATTGGAAAGTTCATTAAGCTTAAATGGGTTAATTGCATACAAGTGTCATGTGATAATTGAGCCAGTCATCTCATTGAAATCTTTCCTATTCTTGTTACTGTGGAAAATTAATCTCAACAACACGTTGATGTAAAGACTTTTTCAGTCATGTTCATTTCTATATTGTCATGTGTGATTTAAAATAAATATTAATGTCTGCTCAATAAAGCAGGAACGTTAATAAAGCCATTTTTGTAATTTCTTACTTTCCTGGCTTTAAAGAACTGTAAAATATGCAGAATGGTTGCAGAATGAAATAAAAGCGTGATATATTCCATATGTGTCAATAGTTGCAATGACATAGTACGTATCATATAGAGTCCTCGGTATATTAAATACATGCATTATGGTAACCAAAATCAACAAAACTAAGAATAGACTATCCATTGTTTGTATCAGTAATGAAAGAATCTAATGTCAATGCAAACATTATGACATGATCAATATTGTTCAAGTATAAAACCCAATGCTAATTTTCCAGGCCAAGATCTACTGATATTAAATTATCTACCATTTGGGATACATTCCGGATACATTAAATGATGAGAATAGAGTATTTTTACCAACTATTTAGTAATTTCCAAAAAATAGGGGGTTTGTAATTAAAAGAATACCATTGTCAATAGAACAGAGTCAAAACTGTTTTTTTTGCATCTAAGAGAAGGACACAGTAAGGTTTAGAGTCCAATATGGTGACATGGTGTATTTTAACCTTCCAATTAGTATGCCCAGTTGCAAATTTATCAAATGCAAAATGATTTTTTTAATTCTGTAAAAATAAAAAATGGTCAAACCATTACTCACTTAATAAAAAAATCAATGTGTGCAAACTCCTTAAATACATTCACGGCAAAAAATTGGCCAATTGATATAATATATCCAGAATTAACACATACCTGTATAACCAGCTAAGACAAATAAGCTATAGACAAGCAGTGACGTGATACACTACCATTTACTTGCCTGCCAATGAAGCAATCTGTTACGGAAGGCTGGCCTCAAGGTTAAAAAACTGTTATCATGCTCAACTCAACTGAGCATGAATTTATTCTGCTCATAATTTATTAGCAGGATATATACAACATCTGAGAGTTTAAGAGTAAGATAATTATCTATATTTTCAAGAATTAATTTTTTATGAGCAGTTAAAATATCATGCTTGGTTGAGCTGAGAACGAAAAACGTTTTATAACCACGTGGCATGAAGCACTGTATAGCTTATGTAGCTTTTTTATAAACAAAGATGTGATGTTAAGATACATGATGTATTAAATTAGGTCTGCATAACCAATATTTATTCTCACCAGCACAGAATCTTGTGAAATTAAACTGTTACTTAAGTATGTCTATCAATGAGCCTTCAAGCGATTCATGTCTTTGCAGTTAGCAAATGTATAAGGTACAAGCGCAGCTTTAAGGAATAGATATAGTTTTGCAATTGTGTATGTAGTACAGTGAAACCTGTCTTAAGCGGCCACTAAAAATAGAAAAAAACAAAGGTCTTAAAGATAGGTTGTAACAATGTAACAAAAATATATATAAAAAACAACAACACATGTCTTAAATATAGGTGGTACCTTAATGCAGGTCGAAAGTATTGCAGAATGCCCAGCTGGAGAATTCTGCAATACTTTTGACCTGCATTATGCGATTATTGGTCTTGAAAACATGTATTTTGGTCTTCTTTTGAGTTACTGCTTAAGACAGGTTTAAATGTTTGTTTGCTTATTATAGCACCAAGCCAGTGATACTAGGTGAATTGAATGGCTTGCTTAGACCTTCCCTGGTCGTCAATGTTTAAATACATTTTGATGTGGTCTAGCTCATATAATTTCCCTTAATGTGGTGAACCATCTAAATTTATGAGTATATATGTTAACCAAAGTAGTTTGTGCATTTTAAAAGGTAGCAAGAAATAAGGCTAAACGTGTATGTAATGGTTAACAGTGGTTTGCTGAAATTCAGTTTATTTAAAGGCATGTGTTACTACACTGTCATTTTGATTTGATCTGATCAAATGCTTGTTGTGCCAAAATAAACTGAATGCTTTATTATCAATTAAACACTTGTTTAAAAAGTGAGAAAATATATAACAGTTTATATACTCATTTTAATATATGTTAAGTTAGTACATATCAAGAAAAAATTAAAATATATCTTTACACAATAACAGACCAGCCAATTATTGCTGTAGTTTAGATGAGAGCAAACTATAGTACTATTGTTCATAATGACAAATGTGGAAATAAATTGGAAGACACTAATTTGATAAAATGTACTAATGAGTTTCAGCACATATGTATATTATTCCAACTCACTGCTTTTAACATTTTTCGGAGATTTTTATTGGTCCATTGGCAAAATTAAATTGTTTTTACACTTAAATAAAAACACATGCGTAGGAATATTTGATATCATAGTGCTAGATTGTATTGATAACAACGAACTGTACATAAAACTATATAACTTTCACCAGATAAAATATAGTAAAGAATGTTCTAAAGCTTATTTGAAAGCCCTTGCGTTGTACATGATGGTGCACCTTCAAAACAACGGAGAAACTCTAAAAAATGAACAGGAAGACAATTTATGTGACGTCACTTAGCAAACAGTCACGTCATCGAAGAGAATCGTCATCAAATACATCAATAACAAAATGCGTCAATGCAGTTTGAACTTGTCAAACCACACTTTTAAAATTGACACTAAGATCCTAGAATCTACTTTGGAGAGTTAAGGCAGGACTTGTGAAGGTAAGGGCTTCAATCCGTGACCAAATCGGTGGTAGGGCCTTCCAATGAGCCCAGCAAGCTGTATGTATATTTGACAAAAGAAAACATTTCAAAACTAAAAGGAGTTGTTTTGAGCCTACACTTACATTTTTGTTTCAAATAGAGTGTAATTTTAATCATTATTAAGCAAAACAAAGTTTGAAATGACAGAATTTTAAGATGGCTGCCCAAACTTTCATAGACAGCATTATACTACCTATTTTTCTTCAGTGGGCTATTAAATTTGAAAATTTGTCATCAACATTTTACAAATGTGCTGTTTTGTTCCAAAGTTCGAATTATAAGGAATGAAATTTCATTTTTTTGTTTTTATTGATGTGTAAACTCCGGCGAATCACTCACAAATTTAATTTAAAGCCCTCTAGGCTTTTCTCAATTTGTGAATGATTTGCCTGAGTTTTCACATGCATAAAAACCAAAAAAATGAAATTTCATTCCTATATTATTTTTCTATTCCTGTTATTAATATACATAGCTGTCACTTTTTCAAACTGCCCATGTTTGAATAAGTATTTGGCAGGTAACATGATAAAACAGAGTCTTTGGCATATAGATATTTCTCTTATGTAAACCAGAATTACATGGGTAACAGAAACGTGACTGGGATTATTATAATCATTATGTTTTGACATGTCTTAAAATCAAACAACATACACCCAAATAAACTTATAGACTGACACCTGATTATTGCAATACAATTGCATCATTTCTTTTAAATATATATAAAAAATACAGATCTGCCTTTTACAACATCTCCTCAATAATAATGGGAAATTTCATTCAAAATTAAGTACATTTAATGTGGTATTAAGTCAGTTAAACATGGCATGCATCAAAGTAAGTAAGGGTGCAAAGATCAGGAATCGATAAAATCAAGTACCAAATCTGGGCCAGGATACCAATGGGAAAGTGACAAACTCACAGTAAGACACCGCAAACGAGAGCCAAGAGGTCAGCTCTTTCCCATCAGGTGACCACAAGACGCATATAAACAGACACACACAAAGGCATAGAAAGCGAAAGACAGAAAAACATAAAAGATCCACAAAAGAAGTACCGCCTTGGGAAAAAAACACAGATTTCATAAATGAAACAGAGAGTTTGACAGCAGTTTGACAATAATGAGCATTCTCTCGATGACATTCAAGAATTATGGCAAGGAACATTTTCCTCATGGTAAGAATGCAAAACCTTAAGATATGCTTAGTCAAATTCATTTCAATGGATGACATGTTTACCCAATTTATTATAGCATTAAATTTGTTTATTTTTAAATGAATTTTCGCAAAATTATTGGCAAAAATGATAAAGGACTTACATTGCAAAACACCAGGTGTTTGTTTATAAATCAGCCTGAGTGTACAAAATTCACAAAAAACTGTACAAGCCACATGCACCTTGTCAATAGAACAACCCTTGTTATTTCATGGAGGCCATGATGGTCCAAAGCAAACAGTATATGATCTGGCACTTAGTTTTTAGCAGATTTATATGGTAAAGAATCATCAAAAACTGCAGAATTGTTTTTAGAATATTTTTATTGAACCTGAACTAAGAATTTTCTGTCAGCAAATATTGAGATGCTTTATTATCACTACTTACAAGAAATAACTTAAGGAAAATAAAATTAAATCTGAAAGCGATAGTCAGAAAGCTCTAGCGTTAATCTACGTGTTGACAATTTTGTTTTGCTTACATATTCAACAGCTATTTTGAGTGCATTTAGCAACAAATAGCCGGACTATATACCGCAGGATATATCAGTTAATTTGAATACTTTATTGATATATACCATGGGCTCTTTGTTCATTTGACAAGGTAATTAAAACAAGTTCTTAGAGCGGCATGCGTCAATTGAAGCAAATATTAATTAAAGTGCGGCAACAAAATGTCTGATTTAGGGTACTCTGGTATTATTAAACTGTGCGAATAAATATTTGAATATGCCTAACTCCTATAGAAACGATTACTACCATTCTGTTCTACAAAAGCAGCACATTTCATTACTTAAAAACTGATCCATGTTGATTGATGCATCTTTAGATAAACAAGGAACATATAAGCGTTTGCCAGAAGATATGCAGCATTATTTATCTTTATTTTAAATTGATATTCAACCGAACAATATCATTCCTGTTTTGCTTTAATAAAAGATAATCTTCGCTTTTGCATTGCTTCGCTTTTGCATTGCTTCGCTATTTTCGCGCATGCGCTTTAAGACTTGATCTCTAACAACTACCAAATACTACTCCACAAATTTTCAGCCAACTGTTTAACATACCTAGCCAACTAAGGGATCTTTTTGAAGCATTTGCCTTAGGGCGCATACCAAACATAAACTCAAGTGCTGACATGCAGTTATGCCATTCTGTTTGAAGAACATATTTATCTATATTTCATTTGACATAATGCTAATTCAATTTTAAGCAGCATTCATTTTGCATTTTGGTCTGCAGATGCTAATATTGAAAGCAAGCTTTGTTCCGCATGAAACAGAAGCAAATGGTCGTTTAAGGCTATAATTATTGCAATGTTTCGCTTTTCTTGCTGTGTCAAAATGCAATACATGCTTCACTAGGTAAAATGTGATAAGCTTTGCTATGTTTCCATTTATTTAAAAGGCAACTATATAGAAGAAAGCTAGCATTGTTTGATACATTCCATAAACCAACTGTTTTGATTTCTTACATAAAGCCATAATAAGTACATAGTTAACAGCCAGTTGCCATTAATACATTGTGAATTATAGTGTAACATGCAAAAATGAATGGAGTAGTACTCGGATCTCCTCGAGGTAGGCAAACAATACCGCATCATCTAATTCTTGTAGTCCCTGGGTGGGTCCTGGAGGCCCGGGTGGTCCTGGTGCTCCCTAAAACAAGAAAAAAAGAAACAAGTACTAATTAGATAAATGCAATAATCTGGACCTTGACCCGTAAAAACATGTCTTCTGGGTTCTCAACAAAGCGAGGCTCAAACCAGTCACCTCAGCTACAGAGACTAGCTAGAAAGCAAAATTTTGCTTGTAACAAGTTGAGATATGATTCTTTCCGAAAACGGAATGTGCGTATGCGCAAGCTGGTCTGCGCCTTTGTTGATCACATGCCCCAAAGACAGGTTATCTCGCGTCAAGGCCCATATGATATGTGTAATAATCAGGCCTCTAGACAAGAGTCTGTTATCAAAATTTATTTTGTTTTGCATCCAAAACATATTTTGTTGGTATTTAAAAGAACCATCTCTAAGACAGTTTTTTTCAGCACCACAAAACATTTTTAAATGGTGGGTCAGAAACTAATTACAATGTATGCTCAATGTTTTGGTTTATAATGACATATGGACAGAAATACTTAATATAAAGGGTATAAAGACGTACAAGATGAAAAGTATTTTGATGCGACTGACGTAAAGTCTAATAAAAAAATGTAATATTTGCATACCAATATGTATTTTTTACATTGAATACACGGTTTTCTTTATACTGAATTATGGTTGAAATGTATATATTGAAAATATATTGGATTGATAAAAGATTTATCTTTGACTGTCTGAAATAGGTCTTAGTCATAAAACACCAGTTATCAATACCTGCAGTTTGTTCAAGTTTTTTTAATTACATTTGAAATAAAAAAAAACTGACAAAAACACATGTTTTATTCACCATTATCAAAAACAATTCTAATATGACAAAAACAGGTATTATTGTCAAAACAGTCACAATGACCAAAAGTCACATGTCTTCATTTTAACGTTTCCATAGTTTCTCACTTCTTATAGTCAGCATCATTTGCTTTAGCCATCAACTGTAGGTCTATATCTACATATTTTCATTGGCAATATAAATGGCTTTAACATTTCTAGCTACATGTGTTTCTTGATGAAATACATATAAAACTTGTGACCTAGGCAATACCATACAACTGGATGGGACAGCATCAGCGCTAGGCAGTAACATTCACGTGACTTTACTGTGACGTTATTTTCTCATCTACAAGGCGCCAAATCAGCAAATTGTCTATCTGTTTAACACAGAACTTCCTTTACAAACAGGTCATGTCAATTTCTAAAACTTGATCAGTTCTGCATAAAATATAATATATTACCTATGATATGAAGTCATCATCTGCCTTCTTAGAGGCATTGAAATAGCTTTTTCTTTCCCATCAAGCGTAAGCAAGAATGTCTGAATCTAAACAATTAGCGCAAATACATTTGTTTATTTCATAGCATGTGAGCAATGTGAGTAGGCTGTAAAAATAGAAAGTGAGTATGTAACTTCTTACAATATAAAAAATGACAATTCCAATTCATTATTGAAAAGCATGATCTCAATTATGTCTATACTAGCAAAATACTAAGTCAAAATAAGTTATGCATCAAAAGTATACCATCACGGCTACATGCTTAGTGGACAAGTAACATTTAACATTTTAACACATACCGCTTCTCCTCTATCGCCTTTATCACCTTTTTCACCAGCTCGACCCTAAAAAGAATATAAAATTTCTATAATGCTTTAAATTGTGTATGATTAACCAACATCATATGAGCCTATTATGAAATTCAAATTACATTGTTAAAATGAAAATATCTTATAATAAGCATAGACAAAACCAATATATAAGAGGAAACTTCAATACATTGCAATTTTGCGGACTTAACCCATTATGCACGAATGGATTCATCTTTCTTGTTTGATACTATAAACTTGGGATGGTCCATTGTATATATTGAGAGGTAACAGGTGAAAATGTCCATATAAAATTGCATTTATTTCCCTGAATGTTGTTTCGTCTCAGCAAATGGTGAAAACCCTGATGAAATGCCTAGTTATTTGGCATTTCATCAGGGTCTTCACTGTTTGCCGACGCACGTTTTTAGGAGTCACTAGTATAAAAAGGGTTAAAGAAAGTGGTTAAGTATCTGACCTGTTAGATATGAAAAACATAAAACAGTTTAATGATAGTAAAATTGAGCCGTAACATGTGATTTCCAACAATGTGGTATTTTGACAAGGGTAGACTCAGACGAGACTGTGGAACCTCCTTTAAAGCTTAGAAACTCCAAATGATGTTCAGTCAGTAGCTTAGCAGGAATAGAATATTCAAGCGACTAGAAAAGGATCTGATCAGGCTGCGTGTATGCGCAGGCTAATCTAAGGCTTTGCTGTTTAGATATTACACATTGTTGGAAATCTCACATCATGGCTGATATTTGTTTCAAATAAAGAAATGTTAATAGGTATGTTTCAATAACTTCACCATTATCAATCAAAAGAAGACAGAGCCTATATCTATCCTGCGTTTAATCTTTATCCAGGTATTTCTAACATAGTGTGTTTAAGCTGGATGTACTGAACAATATTTATAATATTATATGCTTCACGTCTTGAGAAGACCTGACTTCGCTTACTCTAGCTAGCATACCTAACTATTAGAAACATCATTAATGCCATGATACTTACATTTAAACCATCCGTTCCAGGGATTCCAGGAAGTCCCTGTAATAGAACAATATAATGTATGAACATGTTGAATTTAAAATAAAATAAATATGTAGATGGAATAGTTTTGTGATATTTTGTTTTACTTGGGAAATATTCAATGATAACAGTACATTTTGTGACAATCAAAACGGATGCCCACCCAATGGTAATTGTTGTAAACTCTGTAATATACTCATGTCCAATGAAAATGCACCACTCTTTAGATGCGCATAGTTGTGGCATATCATACTCTGTGCAAATTGTGTTATTTAAATTTATTATTTAGAACAAATGCAATGTTTTTGAACCAAAATTTCAATTCTAGTGCCTCCTTTAAAACATGACGTAATGTCAGCCTCCTTTCAAATCGCGTTAATTGCAATTTCGTCGTATAAACGTGTTTTGTTTACCAGTAGATCGATTGTCATTTCGCCACAACTTTGACAGTGTAACGCAACACCCAACACTACACTAAGGCAAACAAAGTCACTAAGTAAGATTAGATATGGCGTGGTCTGACAGAATTTGATGAATCATGTTTAATTGCGGTTTCTACAATTCAAGTGTTCTGAACAATTCTGATTTCCATCGCACGAACCCACAGACACAAAATACGTCATCAAAATCCTCTAAAACATGACACTACATTATTGACGTCATTTTTGAGCTCATCTCCAGCCATTGTTTGCAACGCTAGCATTTTAAAATCTTCTAAAATGTGTGTTCATATGTTGGTGCGAGCATTTTCTAACAATAAACTCAACACAGATACCCTTAGTCTTGTGTATACGAGCTCCTATAGATTGACATACATAAAAAAAAAACCGTTGATGCCTACGTTCCCTGTATTTAAATGACCTGCTATACCAGTAAGAAATCTTCTTGCTACTTCCTTGTCACTAATTTTGCATCAGTAAAAATATTTCTTGAATGTATTGGTTTTACGTGCTAATCAAAATGACGCTAGTGACGTTTCATTGTGAAATTATAGCGGCTTTCAAGGCAAGATGACTATTCCAGGTGGGCAATTTAGAGATTCTATGCAATTTATGCACAGAAAACGGCGAAAATAATGCTTTGAAAAATACTGACACATTCGATGATTAAGTGTGACTTTCTGTTTTGATGGTTGCTTTGTTAAATGCGTCTGGCATGGGTCATCATGGATCATTCCCTTTTAAATACCTATCTATTGCTTACAAAATTGCTACATTACAATAAGACCCAAATGCAAAAATAAAATGCCATGCCGTTAAAAAGATAAAGTCACTTTTGTAGGTGGTGCCTTTTCATTGGACATGAACATGTATTAAAATGAAAGCAGATCCAGAAAGAATCTAACGACTAGGCTCACATAGCGACTCAAAATTTTAGTTCATAGCCTATTAATCTTAGTAAAAAACCAACACAAGAACAGAGGTAATGACATAGTTCACACACATATCAGACAATATTAAATAAATCAACCATCTCTTACATTCTTAGAGAGACAACTGTCAAACTAGTAAGGAAATAAAGAATTACGTCAAAATCCAAGACGAAATACGAGTGAATTTAAAGCAAAAAAAAAAAAAATTAAAAAAAAATAAACGAAAATTAATTTAGACCCAAAACAAAATACATTACATACTTGATCTATTTTCAGATACTTCAAGCAGATACAATATCATTTAGAAACGACAATCTTTCATTATATTGCATAATTTGGGCCTTGTCGCGAGAAAATACAGGCTTGCGAACAACAAAGGCGCAGACCAGCCTGCGCATCCGCGCAGTCTGATCAGCGCCCTTGCTATTTACTTTTTGGAAAATACTATATACAATCTTGCTACAAGCGAAATTTTAATAATCAAGCTAGTCTCTGTAGCTGATGAGACTTTGTCAGAAACCCTGAAGAGGCCCATCTAACACTAACATACCTCTAATCCTTGGTCTCCCTTTGGCCCTTGTAAACCTGGAGCACCTGATTCTCCTGGACGGCCCTGTATGTAAAATAACACATACAGCTAATGTCAAAGAGATCAAATAATCAAATATATATGCTTTTGAGAAAAAGGATTCATTTGTGGTGATTTCTAAAACACAATAGCATTAAAATCCAAAGGAAAGAAAAATGTATACAAAGCAAACATTTATTTGTACATATATGGAGCAGAACGTTTGTAATACTTTTGCACGCATTGGTGCAATGATAACAATGGTCAGTAAACTAATAATCTATACATAAATGTTAGATTAAAAAAACTCAGCAAAATCAAGAAAATAACTGGATTTGTTTCATAAAAAATGACGTTTTTACAATTTGAATTATCTTCTTTTACAGATGTATCTGTATACAGTAGAGTATACAGTTTAATTATATTCCTTATATAAATAATATCGCATTTGTATAAATTTTTAGGAAAGTATTAAATATGTATATTTGTTTTAGAAGGTTTTTTTAACACTATTCAGCGAGAAGCAATGGCATAAGCATGCAGTTCTAGCAGAGAGGAACCATCATAAGTTCTCTCTCACATTTTATCAGACGATTGATTTTCTATAACCTTAGCTCAAATATACTTAAGGGTACTAGAAATTCGCATGAACTTATTATGTTTTCACTAAAAATATGGTTACACATTTAAAAAGTTTCATCAAGTGTGAAATTTTGATTACATAAACACAAAATGCTTAATATCAGACAGCTTAGCACATTTTGTTGCATAATTTGCAGGTGTATTTGTCAACTAACTCAGACACATCAATAGTACTCACGTTAATTCCATCAACTCCATCATATCCTTGAGGTCCACGTTCACCTGGAACACCCTGTGCATACGGAGACAAAAGTGTATACTAGTTATATATGTATTACTCACAACTGATCTTTAATAATACAATACACGGCCAATATTTGCTATATTTGGTGGACTGCATTCTTTAACAGTAATAAAGGAGGCAAAGATCAGGAAACAATACAATCAAGTACCACACCTGAACAATGATACTACATGGGGAAGAAACCATAATACTATAAACATCATCAACAAGAGCCTAGAGGTCAGCCTTTTTCCCAGCAGGTGACCACAAGGCGACAATGGAGAGATGCAAAATCATGAGAAACACAAGACACAAAAAACACAAATGATCCATAAAAGTACTGCTTTAACAGTCAGTAAAAATATTTTAATGGAGGGCTTAAACCGGTTTCACGGCACCAACCTCACCCTTAGTTCAGATGTGAATCAAGACACATAGATGTTTGGTTTGCATAAAAGACCCATAGCTTATCAATGCATCATCTCCAAAAACATATAATCAAAATATAAAAAGGAGATAAAGCAAAGATAAGAACTCAACAGTACATAAAATTCAATACCAGAGCAAAAACATCCAACAGGTAAACCATGGTCGGCCTGACAACAGCCAAAGCATCAGGCCCTACCATCTCATCAATAGATAAGTCTTTAAGTTGGAACCATCGTAGAGTCTAAAATCCGACCCACCAGCATGCAATTAAAGAGAAAAGCAAAGTTGCCAACCGTGATTGGGTTGACCACTAAGCATGCAGTCTGTTGCAATACATTAATGTTATAGCCAATCTTTTAATAATGGAAAGTTATTTTAAGTTCATTTATTTGGACATTCAGACCCTCAGAATCTATGCAAAACGTAGATATTTACAAATTTGCTAATCATATTGTATTATTCTGATATGAAACTAATCATGATTACCATTAATGCATTGAAAAAGAGGGTAATCAAAGCAAGCTTTTGTGTTTCAACAACAACAGAATCTAGGGCAAATATTTAGTACCAGTAAAATGCATATTAGCCCCCCAGTGCCTTAGGCTGCTGTCCGTTCTAAAGCGATGGGTTCTGTTGTTGTTGATTTGTTGTTGATGGTAGCTCCCATAGTGAGATTCTGTAATTGTTCTTTGTTTTGTCATGAGCTACTTTATTTCCATTCTAGTTTATAATATTGATGGGGAAGAGAGAGCTGATTGCTTTGCTCAGTTTGTCTACCTGGTGTCTGGTGATTGTTGCGTGGCTCTTCCTGGCGGTGCCATGGGTTTTCTGCAGTTTGTGACTGTGGCATTTCTGATTATACTCACTTACTATTAAAATAGTAAGTCATAAGACATCAAGAAGACAAAGTTAGCAAAGCAACCAGCTCTCTCTTCCCCATCAAGATGATTGAAAAGCTAGAATGCCAATAAAATGGTAGATCAAAAATTCTAATGTTAACTCATTCTTGTAGACAAATCATAAATTGAACTGCAACATGAGAAAAAACAAGAATGCAGATTTGCTTGATAAGAATACTCAGATCAGCCAAGGCATCAGCTCAGTCTGATCAGAGTGTTTGCTGTAGGCATGAAGAAAACTTGGATTCTTAGGTACCCAATGAGTACATAGCAAAGTCTTCACTTTGTGCACACTTATTTAGTTGGATTTGTTATTGTGTTTCATGTTTGTTTTTATTATGCTGTCTTATTTATTTCTTGCAGTCTTGTGATCCTGTACTGGGAAATAGCTGATCTCTTGCCTCTCTTGTGTGTGATGTTTTCTTGTGTTTTTGTCACTTTCTCATATAGTGTCTTGGGTCAGGTGTGGTATTTGGTTGTATCAACTCCTGATCTTTGACTTCTCTTTACTTTGTCATGGCATGGCTCAATTGATATATAAACAACTGAACAGTAAGGACCAAAACAAGATACTAAACTGTGAGTATATCTTCATGGTCAACACTGTTTACTATAATAAAACAATCTTCAAGGACTGCCTTACACTATATTAAGAAAAGTATAATTTTGTTTGAAAATATATATTAATTTGTATCCAAGATTTATTGCATCGAACTGGGTGGATAAAATGGGTTAACCAATTTGACAATTTTAATAAAAGTCATCTTTTCAAATACTTTCTAAAGTACACCTGTTTTGTTTGCCATCACTAGACAAAATAAAAATATCAACAAAGCAATACTAGAATTCTCTACAAGGTTTACAAGAAACCAAACAAAAGTGTAGAATTTAATCTCTTGAAAATGCGTTGAGGCAGTAATTAGTTGGAAACACAATATTAACTCGTTTTAGCCTTGTGCCCTTTTTATGGGATATCCACAAACAGTGCAGAACCAGACCAGACGCCACAGAACGCGACGTCTGATCAGGTTCTCCATTGTTTGCTTACAGAATCTGCTTTTACAATTTGAATGTAATTGAAACTTACCACCTACACACCTTAAATTTGGAATGTTTTATTCCGATCGATAAGGGTGCTAAATCTGATTTGGCATAAATGGGTTAAAACAAACAGATATATATCTATTAGACTTTTTGGTTAATGTAAATGCGACACCTCATGAATGCGTAGTCAGGACTGGTCAACTTTAGACATAGGTAAAATCTGAAAATGAGGCGTGGTTTTATTCAAAAGTTACTGTATCGTCTTGCGCCATTACCCCAGTATAGACGCACAACGCATTATTTAGTCCTTAAAACGCCAGCAAAAATAACTGCATCTGATGTCTATTTAACATAAGCATAGAGGTAATATTGTGGACCCAGACCAGACTGCTCCTGCAAGTCTGATCTGGGTCCACACTGTTTGTTAATGAGGCTTTAAATATTTTAGAGGACGACAAAAAAACATACATTTTGTGATTATGGTCGTTAAGAGTTAGTAAATGTGAGTTCAGTGTGTATACAGATAGGATTTTCATGAAATGCACGCACGTTTGCGCGGCACAAACAACTTATTATTTCTTAACCAAATTATAAATAGAACCTCATTTCCCTTGTTTAGCAGACGAAAAAGCTAAACCACGCCCAGATATGAATATTAAAGTTACCACCTTTACAGTAAGCGAAACGTTTATTAATACTTACAGGCTCGCCAGGGTATCCTGGTGTTCCTGGTTCTCCTGAATATCCCTGTTACATAAAAATGCAAAATAAGAAATGGAAATACAAATAATTTGGTGCTAAAAAGGCAAAAACAGCTTTGTCCAATATATTACCTCAAACATCAAAACGATATTATGTAAAGCAGCCTATATGCAATAGTGCTTATCAAACTTTTGATCATGGTAATATGATGTATCTAATCATACACAAGTGGATCTTACAAGTCATTTCTTTGTTCTATTTACCAACATGAAAGTTTATCTATATACTCGTCATTCATAGTATGTTGAGCCTAGCATGGATATTCATGAAAGGAAGGGTTAAGGTGCACAAGCTATAGCATTTATTGGCGAAATGTTTGCAATCATGATGCAATTTTAAAATGGTACAAAAACAAAAGCCTAATAAACCAGTTCCATTTATAGTATCTATATTACTGCGAGTCTAAATGTCTACCCAATAAAGATTGTTTTTGTTTGTATGCTTGTTTGTTTTTGTTGCTTTACATCCCAAGTCAACAGCCATGGTCATGGCGGGACAGTTAGTTCACCTAGTCACACTTTCCTTGGGCAAGCTTGAACAAGCAGTTAACCAGTAATTCTTAAAAATATTGTAAAATAAAATATTGGAATAGCAGCAAGTACAGTAGCAGACTAATCAGGGTACACACTGTTTGTAAAGCATGTTCGTTTGAATATTTCTGATAAATAAGGTAATTCTCAATCATGTCAGCTAGAACAGATCGCTATCTTAAGAAAATGCGCAGGTTTGTTTACTGCAAAAACATTTAACTCTTTACTACGTATGCTATTTTAGATCATGATATCATTTTCTATTTTTAGACAACATTGAAAAGAATCAAAGAAAAATTTAAGCTAAGTTTTAAATATTTTTGAAAATATTATGGAAAATGCAGCATTTGCTCCAAAAGAGCATATGCTCCATTTTTCATAATATTTTCAAATCAAATACATGATATTCCAAAGGCGTTATTATGGAGTAAAAGGTTCAGTTAGTCTCTCAACTCGTTTTTTTGTTACACAAATATGTTCTTACAAGACTAAAATTAAAGCGAAATAAAGTACGCACCCTTTCTCCTTGGATTCCTTGTAATCCTTGTGGCCCTGCAGGTCCTATGGGCCCCTGCAACAAAGTATCCATATGTCATACCATTACAACTTAAATTATTTGAACTGTTTTTGATTTAATAGCCAAAGGTAAGTCAGCATGATCAGGAAATACCACAATCACAAACTGCAGATCAACCTATGGTACCACTAGGAAGAGCTACAGGACATCTACTGTAACAAAACATCAAAAAGACAATAAAAGGAAAGCAACTAGCTCTCTTTCAGAAGTAATTCTAAAAAAAACATGCAAATCAAAATATCTGCAGGTCTGATATGAATAAATTGAATCAAATGAATGCAGTAAATTTTACATATAGATGCCTTCTTTACCATCGAAGGGACACATGAAAAGGGTGATCACCTAGATCAGATGCCGCTCATGGAATGGGGCATGTAATCAGTGACTGAAGTGCTTATGGCCACTTTTCTAGTAGAAGCCTCTATGCGGGCAAGTGCAAGTGATACTAAGTATTAATCTTTAAAACGTACCCAATTGCTTTTTAGTGGGCTAGATATATTTTTGTCTTTACCTTTGTATAAATGAGCCTGTTCATGAGGTTTAAGCGTATCACATATGCAAGCATCGAAGGCTCAGACAAGCCTGTGCATCCGCACAGTCTTGTCAAAGCCATTTGTTGTCGCACCTTCACTGAAAGATGAAGACTCCTGTAAAAACTTAGGTATAACGACTGATAACTATGCATGCATGTGTAAAAAGTGAGTTTATGCATATCCAATAAGTACAAATATCTAATGAATTGTCATATAATTACTGCTTTAGATTTATACTTTGGGTCCATTAGTTTGCTCTCCTAAACTCAAAGTATGTGGGACTTTCGTCCTATAAAGATATGCTGTGGGTAGTCACAATTGCTACCATAGGTGGACAATTGTTTTAAAAGGAAATTCTGAAGTTCATTCAGAAATATTCCCTCTGATATGAATGGAATTAATCTACAATTTAATTTGTCAAATGCAGGAAGACTGATCTATTAGGATACATGTTATCAGAAGTCAATAGCATTTAGATATAAAGCTGGCACAGGAATGCTTCTGGCACATTTTGATCTAAATAATATTCCTAAAATGATTATACCTGTTGTGTTTAATGCTTCTTTCGTTGACAATTAAAGCATTTAAGGAAACTTGAACTGATTGTGATTTTTTAGACAAACATCAAATACACATATATGTATCAGTTATTAACTTAACAGAGATTCATGTATTTGTTTACTTTTGCATTCATTTCAATGCAAACACTATTTGATCTCTGACTTCATATTCGGTCAAAGACAAAATAAGATTACACTCCACTTACAGGTATAGCCTGGACTTCAGTTGGTAGGTCATTAGAGGCAATAGTCTGAAAAAAGAGAAAACCTTTAAACTCTTTTTACAATATTATTATTAATTAAAACCAAACAAATAGCATTATTGATTTATCATATGCCAACCCAATTATGTTAACCAAGAAGCTGCTTAAAACAATATAAGAAACAGTTAATACGCTTTCTTAGACGTACAGTATAGAAACATTTGATCCGACACAGTAACTAGAACTTCCAAATCTTTGAATTACGTAATGAGAAAAATGAATGGAATTGTGTCGAAACACTATTTATATTTTCAGATTTGAACTTAGTATGTTTACATTTAGAGCATTTGGCTTAAATTGGGTATTAATTACAGAAAGAATATCTGATGTTAGAAAATATTGCATTTTAAAAATCATCATACGTAGCAAGCTTAACCTTCCAATGTTTTAAGTGGATAACCTTTGCAAAGCGTTTGGACATAGAAAAGAGGCAAAATGTTGGACTTGATCTGGATCAAACCATTTGACACTTTCATTGTGTTCTTGAAATAAGATTTGAAAAAATCAGTAAATCACAAAACGAATGCACAATTTCCCAGCATGCAAGGAGTTAAACATTCTTTTCTTTAAACGCAAACTTTGAATGACTAGGCCACCCAGATAAGAGCGCGTAACTGAAAATTATATTTCTTATTTCTCAACCAAAACATATGTTCTGGGTACTCAAAAGAACCGTCTCGATGAGACAATTCTTTTGAGCACGCAGAACAAATATTTAAACCGATGGATAAGAAAATAATCGCAATTTTACGCAAATTATTTTTGCTTAACTGGCCCTATGATGACGTACTTACCTGACCAGGAGGACCTGGAGGACCTTGTATACCCTGGATGCCTGGATTTCCATCTTTGCCCTTTAAAGAGAAAACATACGTAATCCCATTATTCTTAAATCACAAATAATCGTTTAAACCTAACTAGTACATCACATGATATTATAGTACTTATCGCAAATTCGCAAAAGCCTTTAATAAACACTCTTGCTGATAGGTTTTAGTTTTGGTCTTCATCTATATCTATGCATTATGTATTTGAGTAGCAAAGGCTCATGCGAGTCTGAGCATTTGCGTGGACTGTCGTGAGACTTTGTTGCTCGCCAATAAAAAAAAGTACAAAGCTATCATGTACTAGCTCAATTATATGCAGATAATAACTGAGCATGCATGTGAAAAAATCAACGATTTGTCAATTAAACTCAGTGAAGACTAGGAGCAGGCGTGTGATCTGTTAAGTCTGACTTGCGTCTTCATTGGGCGCACAAATAATGAGTTTGTGTCCTTAGCTACACAATACGTGCAGAACATCTGAGACTGTTCTCGTCATGCTCAAATTTAAAAATTAACTAAAATATTAATACAAAAAATAAAAATTGATTTATTGGTTACCAAAACGGGTACGGCATTTATTCTTTTTTGTTATAGTTTTAAAAACTCTGAGAAAATTAATGTCTTATTCGATTGGTGTGAAAGAACATTCTGCTTACTTTTTGTACTATCAACATCCTAATTAATGATTAATGCAACTGGTTTTGTTGGTTTATTTGATTCTTGACCTCCCATCAACAATCTTTCAGTTAAACAAGGATGGGTCAATCTGGGTTGAACCAGTACTAAGCTAGGATAAATGTGTCTTGCTTTAGGACCACAACGCAGTGACGCCAGTGGGGCTCAAACCCGTGGACCCCCAGTCTCGAGTCAAGCACCCTAGCACTGAGCCACTGCGCTCCCTAATGCAGCTGATAATATGGTGCAAAAACACAGGTGAATGAAAAGGGCACTTGTTGCAGAAATTTTAACATAAGCCATTACATGGGAAATTAAACAAAAATATGTGCGCCCACATACACGTCAGAATAGTCCAGGCACATGCCCAGTTTCGCCTGAGAGTTTGGTCCTCATTCAGGTACGATTGAGGTAATGGCTACACTTTGAGCGCACAAAGACTATTCCCACTGTGGACAGCAATACAGACTTGACCCCCTGTCACTGCTAGTTTTGTTATGCCATGTCCATATGGGACTTGACGAGAGAAACTCAGTCTTTGGGGTTTAGGGCTAGCTAAGTTTAAACTAGCGACATACATTAAATACATGTAGAATAGTGCAGTTTTACCTGTTGCAATTTTAGATATTCTTCTTTCCATGGAGCAAATAAAAGAGGCCCTGACCAGACTGCGAACATGCGCAGGCTAGTCTGCGCATTTGTTGTTTGCATGGAATAAAATTAAGTATTCTAGCAGTGAGGCATATATGATATTAACTTACCGGAAGCCCATTAAGCCCACGCTCTCCTCTAGGCCCTGTTTCTCCCCTTTCACCCTGTAAAATACAGAAATTACATTTTAAAGGAATTTCATACCATTATGTCAATGTAAAACTTTTGCAAAGTAAGTAAAGGTGCAAAGATCAGGAATCGATACAATCAAGTACCACACCTGACCCAGGATACCAATGGGAAAGTGACAAACTCACAGAAGACACCACAAACGAGAGCCAAGAGGTCAGCCCTTTCCCAGCAGGTGACCACAAAGCACATATAAACAGACGCGCACAGACATAGCAAACACAAGACAGAACAAAACATAAAAGATCCACAAAAGAAGTACCGCCTTGGAACGGTCAGTAAGATATTTTACTGGAGGGCTTAAACCGGTTTAACAGCGCCAACCTCACCCTTAATTCAGATGTGGATCAAGACACATAGATATTTGGTTTGCATGAAAGACCCCTAACTTATCAATGCATCATCTCCTAAAACATATAAATCAAGATTTAACAAGGAGATAAAGCAAGGATAAGGACTCAACAGTAAATTAAACTGAATACCGGAGCAAAAGAAATCCAACAGGTAAACCCCGGTGGGCCCGACAAACAGCCAAAGCATCAGGCCCCTACCATCTCATCAATAGATAAGTCTTTAAGTCGGAACCATCATAGAGTCTGAAGTCCAACCCACCGGCCTTGATGGGAAAGAGAGAGCTGGTTGCTTGTTTAATTTGTCTTCCTGGTGTCCGGTGATGGTTGAGTAGCTCTTCCTCACGGTGCCATGGGGTTGTCTGCGGATTGTGATTGTGGTATTTCCTGATCAAACTCACTTACTCTTTTTGTCTTCAATTTTGTTTATAACACATTCTACAAAATAACTGGCCAAAATAGATAACTGCGTTGAAGTGCAAATTAGACTGAGCCTTCGCTGATTGCCTATATGATAAGGAGCGAAATCTCATTGTACAGTGTTACCCATCAAAAAATATTTTCTGTGTGTTTCAAAGATACGTGTCAGTGATATATTTTATTAAACTCTTTCCTTGCTAGTGTCGTCTGCTGAAAGCCAAGGCAAACAGTTTAACCAATATCATGCCTGACAAAACGTCAGGCCTGATCTGGATTCAAATTGTTTGACACTCTCTTAGCATTCCTAAAAGATTTTTTGAAAAATAAATGATTTAAAAAACAACAATAGACGACAAAAACATGAAAAACTAACCAGTAGGTAAATAGTTAAGCACCCAGAAAACACCCAGAAGATATGCTTTGAAAGAAAACCATGCATAATATGTAACAAAAATGCCATATTAGTGGACTCAAATGTGTCCGACATTTAGATGGAATTAAGCTGATGTTTCGAGATATTCGAGTTTGAATTATGAATATTTTACTGTAGTACTCGGTTAAAAGGTAGTGTGCGTATTTTCTCATGTACATATTTAAGGTGTAGTTTAAAGAAAACCGAAAATCAGCAAACTATTAACTAGACAATGAAATGACCAATATAAAAATACTTGGCGGTTATTTAAATAAATTTTTACATGATAAAATCTTTTAACTTTGCATCTAATGTCATTTGTAACACAAAATAATTATCTTACACAATAAATCAATAAAGTCTTTTGTCAGAGACGTCATAGGTATGAAAGTGTATGAAAGGGAATCTTCAATAGAATAGAGTATAGGTGAATTAGACAATACTGTCTGGTTTGCTGTTAACCTGATTGTCAGATGTCATAAGTGTCAGCAGTAATTGAATACTGACCATTATTTCTTGCAGATGAATAACTTAAATATTTAGCTTAACCGTCAACAAATAAATAGAAATACAAAGAGAAAAAAGATCACACTAATTGGGTGAGATAATAATAAAATGGTCGATCAGTGAGGGCTCATCTTTGGTGTGACATTAGACAGTAAAAATATGACCAGGGACTACCACAATCACACACTGTAGACCAACCAATGGCACTTTGAAGAAGAGACACATGACTCTAACAGCCACTTGACATCGAGATGAAAATTAAAGTAAAACAATCAGCTCTTACTTCCTCAGCAAGATGATTGCAAAACTAGAACGGACACTAATTATTGCATTACAAAACAAGGACCAAACACAGAATCCCCACAAACAATGGGAGCAACAATAAACAATAAATCAACAACAAGAGCAGTCGAAGCCACCGGTGTGTGTGTGTGTGGCCAGGGGGGGGGGGGGTGCTCTAATGTATTTTACTGGTGGAATCTGTTATGCTGTTGTTAAGCACACAAACAAGTTTAGCTCTCGTAGAGACTTCATAACTAATGCAATGTTTCAACACAGGGAAATAATAAAATCAAATTAACATACAGTGGTGATACAAAGAAACGGGCTCTTAACTAAGAGTCAGTCAGAATTAAAGAAAACCTTAGTTGAGCAATTGTGGGCCCAGCAAAAGACAAAGACTCTGATCAGCCTGGGACCTAACTCAGTCAGATCAGAGTCGTCGCTATGCATGCAATAAGTGAATAGGCCTACTGCTACTGCATGTAAGTAGCGAAAACTCTGATCAGACTAAGCAGATGTCCAGGCTGATTTGAATCTTATCTAGGTGCAAAAGATATTTTGTTGCTCAATTTATGGAAATAGGTGCTTTAACAAACGTTTACAATTATGTCTTTGGAGGGGGATAAAATATTTATAAATCGCATAATCGTTAACGTATTGGAGTAAAGCAAGCGTATTTAAAAAGTACATGTATAACCTTGATGGTATATTTTTGAATGTTAAGAAGGTCAAATTAATTGAGGACTGTCATGCAAGCTTCTCTTAAACATCAAATTTCAGTCAATTATAATATCTTGTCAACGATTTCCTAAACCGTTCGTTATATTGATAATATATTGGGTGGGCTGATGGTGGAGGAAAAGTCACTGATGATCACCTGCTTAAATGTACTGTATTACCGCAGCAAGCATCTTAAAGTGGACTACTATTGGCCCGCCAGTAGTGTTTTTTAATAGAAGTCAGACAATGTATGGTAGCTGGTACATTTTTTCCAATCAGTGGAGAGCATATTTTAACTCAGTGCTGGCTGACTGTGGATGAACAACAACATCAAACGACTCCCCCCCCCAAAAAAAAAACAAAACAAAAAAAAACAACAACAACAACAAACAAACAAACAAACGAAAAAAACCCATACAAAAGTAACCACCGTAGCATCAACAATAACTTCATTGCACAAAAACCTTATTTTGTTACATAGGGTCAACAAAAGCTGACATTGGCGTAACTCCCATTACGCAGTACATGCACATACATAATAAAAATTATAACACTCAAGGGAGCTAAACTAATGTGGTAAAGTGAGATTCCATACCTTAAGGAACTGCTCTTAAAGAGAAGTTCCCATTTTTGAAAAGGGACGTAATTGTAGAGAATCATTGCTTGATTAGTCTCTTTGATGTGCGTAACTTTTTCAGCGTTCTGGCTACGCCATTAGCAGAGACCACCCTGCTCATATTGCCTCGAAAATATTGAAGCTTAACTTGCTGCATGGAAAATCTAGATATGCAGACTAGTCTGTGTAGCTGGGTAGACTATGTTGGACCTAACCTGGTCACCAATCCCGATTCAACGACGAACTCCATAATATGGTAAATGGATGCATGCGAGAGTTTAGCGAAAGGGGCTCCAGTTCTGACAACGTTTTTTTTCTTAATAAGGGGAGAGAGGATCCAAAGGGCACTAATAGCGGGCCATAATTGGCACCTTCAGCGAAACACCATTTAAATGACGTTGTGATAGCGGGCCAATTGTGGCTGACTTAGTAGCTTTGTGATTTTTCAGAGGATCAGGACCATTACTACTAAGAAACCCTATAGTTTTGTGATTTTCAGGGGGGGGGTCCGGACCCCAAGCCCCCCTTCTGGATCTGCGCATGGTCTGGAGTATTACGAGGAGGCCATGTCATAAATAACTGTTGAGTTATTTTAAAGACACATCACAAGTAGACACATTTTTTGATGTATGCGACAACAGTCTGCCCATTCATGCAGTTTGACCAGTATCATTGTTATTTGTTTCATATATATACTTAAGGAATCTTCTAACGCATACAGTAAACAATGTACTACAAAATCTTAATTATGTTTAACAATTTCAATATTCTGTTGTTAAACAAAAATTCAATATAATTCACATCATTTGCGAAAATTTCAAAACAATACCTTGGGTATTATGCAAAATACAGCTTATTTAATTTGAAAGGGTGGAAATCGAAAGTCACAAAAAATGAAATTTTTACGTTCAAGTATGTTTCAGTGAGGTTATTTTAATTTCATTTGTAATGCTTAACAATACAAACAAAACGTCATTCGGAATAAGAAATGCATAAAATTCACGATGAGTCAGACTTCAGACTCCATGACGACTATGGCATATCACTTCCATCGGTGGGTCAGCGCCTGATGTTCAGTTTCTTATGCTTGGCCCACTGTGGCTCAATTGTTTTTTTTTTCTTTAACTCTTGACTGTCAGTGAGTTGTGAACATTTTCTTTGTTTCATCACAGTATGTTATATATTTAATTATTTCCCCGTGATGATACATTGGATAAGTAAGGAAGCCTCAGCGCGAGCTTAACATTTTTTCCTGTTTGACAACAGCAGAATCTAGGGCAAATATTTGGCTGTAAATTTAATTTAAGCCCCAGTGCCTTCGGCTGTGCATTCTAAGGCGGTGGTTTGAACTGTTGTTGATTCATTGTTTATTGTTGCCTCCATTGTTTGGTGGGGGGTTATGGTTGGTCCTTGTTTTGTTGTGCATAACTTAGTTTCTAGTCTTGCAATCATCTCGCTGGGAAAGAAAGATAGCTGGTTGCTTTACTTTAATTGCCTTTTAATGTAATTTGAAAGATAGTGTTATGTGTCTCTTCCTCACGGTGCTGTGGGTTTGTCTTCAGTGTGTGATTGTGTCGTTTCCTAGTCATACTCACTTACTTTTTCATGTGATTTGCTTAGTATAATTTTAAAAATCGCCACTGTAAGCACCATCCGCACGGCTTTGCTGTTTGCTAGCAGGATAAATGTTTTACCATGGCCTTCCTGCTACACTGATCGAAATCCAATCGAGCACATGTGCCATGCGATTGTCAGGAATTATCTGCTTATTTTCTGTATAATTTTATAGATTAAGAAGATAGAAATTGGAAGATTTTTTTTATTTTATAAATAATAGAATGCAAACTGACTTACGTTTGAAAATAATTCAGAATCATATCTCATAAAAATCGAATACAGTGACAAATGATTGCTATTCTGTTTTCCGTATTGATTTGTTTGAAAAATGGTAAATTTGCGACTTTCGTTTTTTGAAGTTTTCAATTTAAACATCCATATTTTAAGAATTCTGAGGCAGATGTCTTTGAAAATAATCATGTATTACCGGAAAGCATTGTTCTAATGTATTCCAAAATATTTTTAAATTCAAAAGTCAGGTTTTTAAGAAAATGCCAAAACAAAAGTGTATGCGTTAGAAGATTCCTTAGGTGTATAATGAATTATACACATTGCCTCATCTAAATATAAAAAAAACTCTAGCTAGACTATTAGTACACATTTTAACAGACTGGTTTAAGTATCACGAGATTTTCAAGCAACGATGCCCAGATATACATTCTAGCCTCAAAAACCCTTATTTACAGAGTATGTGACGTGGTTTCCAACTTCACAGATTCAAAGTAAAGATGTCGAAAATGTGTTGAACTCATCAGGAACAACATATTCTTTGACACCTTGAGCTTGTACATTAGTGTATCAGCAATGTGGCGTATAATAATGTAACGATAACTTATTGACATTTAATCATACTGCAATCTTATCTGACATCAAACCCCAGGAACATTTGTTATATTTGATCTTTATGAGAATATCTGTGCTCTTTAGTGACCAATAATGAGCTCAAAAGATCAAAGTAACATCGTTAATAGGTGCATCAACAAAGGCGAGGTTATTAAAGCAGATTGTTTGACCTGTTTTTGACCCAGGCAGAGACCCCTGTAGTTATCATATGTAATGGATACCTCTAATGTATCTTTTAGGTTTTGTATTTATGTAACAAATGTATCAAATTGATCATATATAATTAGGCGTTACACCTCCTAAAGAATACAGTATCCATTTAAACAATAAACACTCATCAATTATAACACCCGGTAAGATTGTGGAAATAGATAAATATGTAGCCAAGTAATGCTTAACGATTGAATGAAGCAAATATTTGAATAAAAGAATGCTAATTAAGGGACAGACTACCAAGGAAGGCATGGGCATTTAGGGTAGCGAGTCAGCAAAGTCCCTGTTGAATTTTAGGGCATTGGATCACGAAAGTTGGAGTTTTTCTTATGTCTTCTGGGTTATCAACTCATATGTGCGTATCCAGAAAATTTTGTCAGAGGGGGTCCAACTTTGACGTTTTTTATAGTCGATAAGGAAAGAGATGATCCACATTACACTAAAATGCGGGCAATCAATGGCCCGCTAGCGATACGCCATTTGATGCTGATGATGGCCCAACAATGAATGCTGGCTTAACAGCTTTGTAATGTTTTAGAAGATCTGGAACGGCATTGAAGAAAACCATATATTTGGTGTTTTTCCCTCTGGATCCGCGCATGACCTCTAAGCCAGGGGAACCATACCAGTATTGCTAAGAAACCCTATAGCTTTGTAATTTTTCATAGGGGGATCTGCAACCCCTGCCCCCCTCTTTGGATCCTCGCATGAGCAAAATAGCTGATAAAATGCCTAGATGCGCATTCTGAGCTACGCATATCTTTTTCTTCTACTATGAAATATACTTTCAAACTGCATTAAATGTTAAGTGTATAGATTAGCTTGGCTTTTTTGAACGTTAATACAATTTACTTTCGTGATATTATAGCCCACTATTCCAGAGGTTTTACCTTGACGTTGAAGTAGATTGAGTTAATAGGAGTTTATATTTACATGATATAGAACAAACTGTCTTTCTTCCTTTCCCATATAAATACATGCTATGCAATTTCAATCAGACTGTTATTTCAGGCATACACATGAAAGTAAAAATACTTACTATTACTTTTTATATTAGAAAGTAAAAATGAAATAAAAAAAGTTAGTTTGAATGTTATGTATACCAAATTGAAGATACTCTGACATGGTATTTTATTGCGACCTATACGAGAGTCAACTGTAGTCAGTCTAACAATTGTATATAAGAGATAAATACCCTTTCTCCAGGCACTCCAGGATTTCCTCTTGGACCGGTTTCACCCTGTAAATACATTAAAGTCCTATAAAATACTGATTTAACCAATGTAGTGATTATTTCAGTGATCGGAAAGCCAACACATGCTCCTGCTAGCACGATAATTATAATGATTTATATCATTATATATTATTAAGTTTTATCTTTTAATAAACAAAAAATGCTTTTGTGCTCATACAAATTTAAACTATCTTTATTAGTATGTGTTTATCAAAAGCAAAACTTGTAGACAACTTATCTTAGAATAGTATTTCAAATGTAGATAAACTTTGGTTGCAAAGTAAAAACATAACTTGAATATTTTATGTATTACTGTTTAAGTTTACGTTACCAAAGGAATTATAGTATTAAATGAAACTATGTTATACATGATCTAAGCCAGTTTTAAACAGTCCTACCATATTTCCAGAGTTTATCATATAATCTAACAATGACAAATTAAATAAAATACCTGTAAACCAGGTTTTCCAAATTCTCCAGCAGGACCCATTGGTCCTCGTGGTCCAACAATCTGCAAAAACAAAACATAAATTAATACAATTAACGTTTACACATATAATGCATGCATTTAAATATTAGTTTAACGGCGATGTTTTGATTTATTGTGTCTAGTTTTAGACCCAGTTAAATTACTTATGATAATTATTTTTGTTTGCTTTTACACTGTCCTCACTACGAGTATAACATGTTATCATTATGGCTTATACTGGTTGAGAAAATGTTTCTATTAGTGTTGTGTTACTCTTCCTCACCGTGTCATGGGTTGGTCTACAGTGTATGATTGTGACATTCCTTGGGCATACTCACTTACTTTTTCATATCAGAAAATTATATAATTAATTATGTAATTTATTGACAAAATCTTTCTTATGTCATATCATACCTTATTTTTGTCGAAAACTGAGAAAGATGTCTCAAAATTTGTCGTCTGCTGCAGTCATGATTGGCGCTTTAAGGGTTAAACAAACGTGTTAAAATGCTTTAATCTACACATGCTCAAGCTTTGATTTCCTTCATACTGAAAAAGTATCAGTCCTTCCTTGATCATTAATATATCATTTATATGTTTGTGCACATCACATTGAAAATTAAGGTAACCTGGAGTAATTGAATACAAACTCTCTAATTACCATAGTTGGGCCTCGTCGCGAGAAAACCTGTTTTTGGGTTTCCGACAAAGCGAGTTTCAAACCAGTCTCTTCAGTGACACAGACTTGGTAGAAAATTGAAATTTTGCTTGTAGCGAGTCTAGATATGGTACTTTCCGACATGCGAAAAACAAAGGCGCTGATCAGTCTGTGTGGATGCGCAGGCTGGTCTTTGCCTTTGCTGTTCGCAAACCCCGAAGACAGGTTTTTTCGCGTCGAGGCCCATATAATGTAACAATACTACCACTAAATGGAACTTATACATACGTTGTGAATTATGCAAACAGCCATTTGGCAAACCTTGGAGACCCAGATAAAAAACACAATATGTGGCATTATATACAGATTGGAACCGTTCGCTTGGTAGTCATGTGATCCCTCAACAAACTCAATAGATCATCCTGACTTCATTGAATTGAAATTTTTGGAAATGTTTCTTTTCAGACATAAAGTTATACTTACACTGTCACCTGGAATTCCAGGAACACCAGGTTCACCACTATGACCACGGTCTCCTCTTTCACCCTAATGAAAACATTAATCATATGAGTCGTGGCATGAGATTTCCAATAATTTGACATTATAACAAGTGTAGACTCGGACGAGCCTCTGCAGCCTCCTTTTAAGCTTAGAAACTTCAAATTGTATTCAGTCAGTAGCTTAACAATCATAGAATACTCAAGCGACTGGCACAGGATCTGATCAGACTGCGCGTATGCGCAGGCTGGTCTGAGGCTTTGCAAAAGTAAGTAATGGTGCAAAGATCAGGAATCGATACAATCAAGTACCACACCTGACCCAGGATACCAATGGGAAAGTGACAAACTCACAGAAGACACCACAAACGAGAGCCAAGAGGTCAGCCCATGGAAGTCGCACGTACCATATGTTTGGAAATCGTCTGCACTGGCTCATATAATTAGTTAGACAAGGACTACTTTCAGCACTGAGGTAGCATATAAGTAAGGTCTAGAAATTATCAGACAAACTAAAATGAATCATTCTATTGAAAACACTGTTTGAATCTCGCAAAATCACATATCATTCGTATATAGTATGTCTAATAATTGTGAATGAGAGACAAGATTGTTAAAACAAACTTTAGAAAGATGATGCTGAAGTTCTATCCAGCTAGTTTTCCTGCCTATAGCATTCAGCCATGACATTTTTCTAATTACTTAAACTACTCCATATTGATTTATTATATGTTGCACATAGCATATAAACAGAACATTTTTAGTGTAGACTCAAATGAAACGATATTTAAGAGAACATACGGGTCAAAGATCCATATACAATGTACACTCTAAAATTTATAATTTTGTACCTTTAGCATTAAAAAAGTACAGAATACTATATTTGCACTGACACTTCCTAACTGTAATCGATGATATAGGGGGGAATGAATAATTTTATTTACGTTACTTTCGTATCTTAAAATTAAAAGCAACTGATTAGGCAATATTAGTACCTCACAAAAGCAAGTGGCGATGACATCATTTTGCAGAATTAATTAGAATATTTGATATTGCTATACAATGTGCCACGATCACCAAAAGAAATCATCTAAGCAAATTTTATGGAACTTAAGGCCCAACGTCAATGGTGTAATTAGCCAGGTCTAATCATTGACACCTTACAGGATCTGCAGAAGTAAATTATAATAGGTGTCTGTAATGTATAACAAGTAAAATCAAGGGAGACCCTTGTCTAGAGACAATAAAATTAAGTGCATACCATTCATCTATGTTTCCTCTTTGTCGAAACATAACTATCAGTGAAATTTCTAGAATATTAAGATTCTTAGTATGTAGTGTGCAAAAACATTTGTGAGCAGTTTTCAAGGAGGGACCAATGTGACCTTAAAATTATTATCTAGTCAAATATTCTTATAGCTTAGCCATTCTAGTCTATTTGCTACATACTATACCTGAAAAACATATGCTTGTTATAGTGTAAATTTTTACCCATCTATTAGATTAAATGATCAAATCAGATAGAATTTTATTAAACTCACAAACTACATCTTTTACCTACTCGTTTATATCATCAATATTTGAATTTATCTAAACACAATACCTGTGGTCCTGCCGGACCTGGGTTCCCAGTTTCACCAGGAGGGCCAACATCTCCCTATTTAATAAAGAAAGCAATTTAGTTGACAGTTATATTGAAAAACTCCTTTTAACATGTTAGTCGTTTCAAGCAAAATTTTGATTGATTTTAATCCAAAAAAACCTCTAACAGTGACATCATCATTATGTAACCAAATTATAAGTTTTAACAATATATGTGTGAAGCGCAATTAAATATATACAGTACAACTTTTTTTCTCAAAATATGCAACGTGTAGAGGTTACTATATGAAGGACCGGTATGAAATAGCAAAACATGCTTTCTTTGATGCTATAGTTAACATATTTGACAAAACCAAATAAACTAGATAAAATGATATGGCATTTTGCTTTTATTCTGATAAAACTAATCGTGGTTACATATTCTTTTGACGTTTCCAATATTTGCGTTTCTAATACAAAAATGTTACCTGTTGTTTGCGATGATAATTTACAAATATACAAATTAAGCAAGCTAATGAAGTTACTTTACTTGTATCTTAGGCGATAAGTTTTACGGTTATTCACAAACTAAGTTAGGAAAAGGGTCAAGGTCAAGAACGAAAATAAGTATCAGGTTAATCTGGACAGATTTAAATGCACGTTAAAGGAACGATCATATGTCCCATGCGCTGGGCCCTTTAATTTTGTTAGCATATTATACAATCATTTGATGAAGAATATATAAGACAACATATGAAAACTCAATTAACTTACTCGTTTGCCTGGTTTACCAGCGACTCCAGGAAGACCATCTTCTCCAGGGAATCCCTGTCAAGACAAGCGATACAGTAAACCCTGTGTAAAACGGCTACTCAAGAAAAAGACAAAACAAAGACGCCAATGACAAATAGTAGCTTAATGACGGTCAAAAGTATTGCAGAATGCTCTTTTGACCTGTATTAAGCGATAGTTGGTCTTTATAACCAATTTTCAGTCCTTTTGATATTGAGTTTTTACACAGGTGTTACTGTATAATTAGACTGACTGCTATGTCAAATAATTGATTAAACCATCATTGGCTACCATCTGTTCAAAATTTAAAGAAATAATGTAATGTACAGATTTAGATCTTTAGTATGTATAAAGTAAATGAAATTTCTGTTCTTTTAAGAATATTTAGCTATGGGGACAACTATTTCCAAGCATTATAATCAGGCGTCAAATGAATGTGTTACATAAAATGGTATTGCTATTTTTTAAAATGCGTGTATATAAACATTTATGAATGGTTGCAGCTAGTATCATCTATTCCACAAGTCGCTTTTGACAGTGACGTAAGGTAAAATCGCCAAACCATTTTTCATTTCATTAGCTGTAAGATCTACTGACAACAACTTTAGTACCAAAACATATTATGACCTCACTATTGAAATCTCCTTGTTTAATAGTACATTATATGTATTTCGAGCACCAGTATACAACTTTATTCATAAAATAAGTATATGCAGAGCCATGATGCAAAGTATCTGAATCTGATACAATCACGCTTAGGGATGTCTGTTACAACGCAAGGTGGTTCTGGACGACAATCGTTACGGGGCCCATGACGACTGCTTTTCTGTGCTGGACGACAGGTAACGGGTTTTAGATGACAGATTTTGGGTTTTGGACGACAGTGGAAAAGGGCAACACACACAGACGTCGCAGAAAATGGTTATATAGTGTGTTTGGCTATTTCAAATCATTGCTGTCATATTAGTGTTTGTAAGTTCGGCAAAAGAAGTACAAATGCCATAGATATTTGTAGTTAAATTGTAAAACTCTAGTTTGGAATAGAAACTTCAGAAATATGTAATTTATGATTAAATACTTGCTTTCCCATCATTAAATAAGCATAAATGGTCAGACAATAGATCTCACATGATTTTTCAGTCAATTTTAACATGTCCTTCTTAAATGAAAACTGAAAACCTCAAAATTTCATATTTATAAAATGTTACTGGCTAGAGATGACTGTGTAACAGGCAATAGACGACGTCAGTTTTTCTGATACAGGTGTGAGACGACATTTTTCGTTTTTTCAGGAACTCTTGAGTAGATGTAAAAAATGCTCTGAAGTGGAGTAACATAGTTTTTTTAATATTTGGGAGGACATATTACCGAATATACGGTGGTAAATCTTGTTTTAGGGAGATAAAAAAACAGACAACCACTGGCTCTGTAAACGTTCGCCTGATATCTGGGTTTGGTATACATACATACTATACAAAACCAGAGGCGAGTTAAACGATGCTAGCGCTGTTGAGCGCTATTTGTCTTGATGCCAGGTTTCAGACATTACAAATAAAGAGAGGTGCCAGAACAACAAGCGCACGCGAACGCTCCCATTGTTGAAGTAAGTAAAGGTGCAAAGATCAGGAATCGATACAATCAAGTACCACACCTGACCCAGGATACCAATGGGAAAGTGACAAACTCACAGAAGACACCCCAAACAGAGCCAAGAGGTCAGCCCTTTCCCAGCAGGTGACCACAAAGCACATATAAACAGACGCGCACAAAGACATAGCAAACACAAGACAGAACAAAAACATAAAAGATCCACAAAAGAAGTACCGCCTTGGAACGGTCAGTAAAATATTTTACTGGAGGGCTTAAACCGGTTTAACGGCGCCAACCTCACCCTTAATTCAGATGTGGATCAAGACACATAGATATTTGGTTTGCATGAAAGACCCCTAACTTATCAATGCATCATCTCCTAAAACATATAAATCAAGATATAGCAAGGAGATAAAGCAAGGATAAGGACTCAACAGTAAATTAAACTGAATACCGGAGCAAAAGAAATCCAACAGGTAAACCCCGGTGGGCCCGACAAACAGCCAAAGCATCAGGCCCCTACCATCTCATCAATAGATAAGTCTTTAAGTCGGAACCATCATAGAGTCTGAAGTCCGACCCACCGGCGTGCAATTAAAGAGGAAAGCAAAGTTGCCAACCGTGATTGGGTTGACTACCATGCATGCAGTCTGTTGCAATACATTAATGTTATAGCCAATCTTTTTATAATGAGAAATTATTTTAATAAACTGTGCTGAAAAATTATTAGAGCCAACAATCTTCTTCAATTTATACACCAAGTCACCATAGAAATCAGGTTCCGAAAGTCCTTTGCGCAAGAGAGATTTAAGTCCAACTTGGAATTTAGAAATCAAATCATAGTATCGTCTATAAAATTTTGAAAATGTTTTGCGAAGTTTATGATACCGATAGCCTTGTTTAAGAAGTTTCTGAGTTAACAATTTATTGCGAGTGTTGAAGTCAGCAACATAGCTAGATGCTCTAGCAAAACGAATGAGTTGAGAGATATAGACTCCATAGGATGTAGAACGAGGAACATCACCATCTAAAAATGGGAAATTGACAATTTCAAAATCAAAGTCGTCACGTTTATCATAAATTTTAGTAGAAACAATATCATTAGAAATTGACAAATGCAAGTCTAAAAATGCGGCTTCGGTATCAGAGGCATTGGCTTTATTAAGTTGGAGCTCTGAAGGGTATATTTGACTAACCATATTATCAAAATAAACATTATTAATATTTAAAATATCGTCCAAATATCTGGAAGTAGTGTTAAACGCATCAATAACATCAGCCTGCTTATCATCAGAAAGAGACATCATAAAGTCCCTCTCATAACAAAACAGGAATAAATCTGCAACCAGGGGAGCACAATTAGTGCCCATAGGAATCCCAACTACTTGTCTATAGAGCTTGGTGCCAAATCGAACAAAAATGTTGTCCAACAAAAAGGTCAGCGCATCACATACATTTTGACACGACCATGCATGATATTTTTTAGGTTTTTCTGAAGTAAAAAATGCATTTCTGTCATTACATGCAAGGTAAGGAGAGCCTTCTATTTGGAAGGTTCTTTCAATAAGATCAATAAGTTTATCTTTAATCAAATTATGAGGTAAAGTAGTGTAAAGAGTAGAAAAATCATAAGTAGACAAACTGGTCGCATTGAAATCTCTAGCTTTAAGTTTATCTAAAATTTCACCTGATTTTTTGATAGACCAAAATAGGTTTTTACTGGATCTCTCATATACCTTTTCACAATATTTGATAACATGTTTTTTAACAGCTGTAAGACACGAGGTTAACAATTTAGAAAGTTCTGTTGTCGTACAAGAACTAGAATTAGCAATAAATCTTGCTTTATAGGGCTTTTTATGGATTTTAGGTAACCAGTACAACGTAGGAACATTGTCTTGATTTTCTTTAGCTTTGACACCAAAATGTAGGGCTGTATGACAACCATGCCCATCAACAATCACCCTTTCACTTAAAGAAGGCTGAACTCCCATCTGGTTAACATGGCTGAGCAGACCTTAATCTTGCTCACGCATTTTCTTCCATTATCATTTAGTAGTTTATATAAAGCTAAGTTCAATAAATTCCTTAGTATCCGTCATTGTCACAGTTCACATATTAAAGTAAGAAAGACTGCAAAGTTCAGGAATGTTGCACAATTTAACCTGGCTGTAAAATAGTTTAAGGTCAACACAGTGTTATAATTTGATCAAAATGTGAGGGTGTTACCTTGACCTGTTTAACAGCAAGGTCAAGTTTTTTTTAACTAAAAACTATAGCAGCCTGCGATCTGAAAGTTGGTAGACACAAACACTACCTGAAGTCACGCAGGTATATTAGGTATTGATGATCAAGCATTTGAACCAACTATGATAGGCTGGACCCCTAGATGCTACATGCCAAGTATCATGAAAATCGAGTATTTGAATCGTTTCCGCTATCTATGGAGGCTCTAGACAAAATTTGGCTTTTTAGTCAAGCTGTTTAGGAGATGTTTGAACATTGTGCACAGCAGACGGGCGCCAGAGCATAGGGACAGACACGGGAGCATATATATACAATAAGCTCAGTCACCTAAGCCTTTGACTCACGGAAGAATCTAAATTAATTGTAGCAGCTTGGCCAAGAAACCTTTCTTCAAAGTATGTACATGTACTTAGATTTTCACACATGTTGGATTTCATGTTCTTACTCTCATTACATTCTAAAACAACTTCTTCTGAGGGCCCCTCTTCAACGACATAACTGAATGACATTTCACCCTCGACCAAAACAGAAGATTCTTGGGTGTAGGATATATTTGATAAATCTATCATTGGAAGTACAGTGGGTCAGTGGTAGAGTGCTCTACTCGAGACCGAGGGGCCCTGGGTTCAAGCCTCATCCGCGTCACTGCATTGTGAAGACACATTATCCTAGCTTAATACTGGTCCAACTCAGGAAGACCCATCCCTGTTTAACTGAAAGATGGTTGATGAGAACTAAAGAATCAACTCAAACAAACAAAAATCTATCACTGTCGTCTCCACCTGCAACGCTGTCGACAATAGCCTGTAACAAAATATTTGCAGTCGTTACACATCTGTTACATGGAAAAATGACTGCAGTACAGTCATTTTGGTTTTAAAAACGTGCTGGTCTAAAGTAAGCAGATTTTTAAGAAAAATCTTTCTTGGTCTATGTGATGGATAATACGATGTCTAATCATATCGAGTCATAAAATGTTCAAAGAAAACTAAAATGAAAGTACTAAATAAGGATATGCGGACATGTGTAGCAGTAAAATACAATTTCAAGAATAATAATGTATCATAAACGCCATAACTGGATGCAGTCGCCATGCTCTAAGGATTAATTAAGTTTAGATTAGTGTCGTGGACAAATAATACAAAGACAAAATAAGATACTTGCGGTTTATTGTGTCTTAAGCCTCCCAAAAACGATATACATTCAATAACACAAGCCTGTATTTAGAAATGTTTCGTCCGGGACCCGTAACGTACTGTCGTCCAGAACCACCTTGCGTTGTAACAGACATCCCTAATTGTGACAATGGATGTGAAAAAGACATCCGGTAATATTGAACTCTTGTTTTGATGTTTACTTATTTGAGTGGACATACTGACATTTACTGGTAGATTGTGATCTTTTGATAATAAAAATGTGTTCAACTTTTAATCAATAGGTTGGAAAGAAGATGACTGACTGTTCGTTTGAAGATTGTAAATGGTGATTTACTCTCCAGTTTTTTTTATATCAGTTTGTGTTTTTATTTTCCTGTATTGATAAGTAAAACGTTTTAAGCTGATGATTTTTTTTTGCGACCAATGCATTAAATTAATCCGATACGCAACTAACTGTTCTGCAACTATTATAATAATAAAGGAGTGCCAAAATTGTAAAGATTGTGCATGCAGGTAAAGTTATATTCTTTTGGCAATATGTTGCTGCTGTTGTTGCACACTTTGTTAAATCAAGATTGGTCTACACACAGTGTAACGTGAAGTGAACAAATATGTTTACTACTATCTATGCCTGAAATACATCACCAAAATGTTAATACAATGGTCTATTACTACTTAAACTGATATACGCACCCGTTCTCCAGGAACTCCAGGTACACCTTGGAACCCAGGCTGACCTGGCGTGCCCTGAAAATGCAAATTGCTCATATTACAGAATATTGTACCTTTAGGTTTTGTGGATTAGTCTACGTCCGCCTAGCTTGCGTATGTAAAATAATTGTATTCTGAACAAAGGGAATTTTAAATTTTGATCTAATTAAAATTTGTTACTTTGGAAAAAATATGAATCGAAGCACTTCTTTCTATAAGCAATTCAGTCTGAGATGTTTTTGGAATGGGATAAGCATATACATTTATTCATATATCAGCTGCAATATGAGATTTCCAATAATGTGGTATATGCAACCAGCAAAGCCTCACACCAGCCTGCGCATACGCACAGTCTGATCAGAGACTTTGCTAGTGGCTTAAATTTTTTTATGAAGGTAAAGCTACTGAATGAACATCATTTGGAGTTTCTAAGCAAAAAGAGGATGCAAAGTCTCGTCTGAGTCTACACTTGTCAAGATGCCACATTGTTGGAAATCGCATGTCACAGTTTAATTTTAAATGATAAAGTAGAGATGCATAGAAAAATTAAGATTGTGGCATGTTATTGTCAAAATAAGCATCTATAGTATATATATCCCATATAGTGATCTATAAAGGTTATTATTTCTAAATTATACTATGATAAAGCAATTCTGGTCAACTATATTGCATATTGTAGCTACAGTTGAATTAATACTTAAATGGCTAGCGTGAATACACCAAACCTAACACCATAATCGTATACCTGGTTTATTTAAGTATGACTTCCAAACATATCTGATATACTATTTTACTTTTATCTATTAAACAAGATTATAAATAAATAAAACAAATAAATATTTAATATGAGATGAAAACGTATGCCTACATCTTTTCCTGGTCTACCAGATGGACCTGGCTTTCCTGGGGAGCCTGGAGATCCATCAAGACCAGGGATACCTGGTGTACCTTCTGGACCAATAGCTCCACGTGGACCCTGAAATAGGACATAAATCATGATACTTTTATACATAACCATCAACTTTAATTTAATCAACCTAAATTTAATTTAAGTTTCAGATGATTTAGTTGTTGTGTTTATACTATTAAACTATCCAATAAATAAATGTCATTTATTCCTACTTATTTGACCTTGCCATATTTAGGTCTAATGGAACTAACTCGTTGCCTGCTGGATAATATTGCATGCTTTTTTGTCCTTTGTCGGTTTTATAAAAGCAACTTTTTCGAAAAATTGTCTCCCGAATACCATCAGAGTTTCAAATAGTTTGGATCCTGGTCAGGCCCTATGTTCTGTTTAACCTGATCTGGGTCCAAACTGTTTGCAAATGTTATCAGCAGAACACACTAGAAGGTAAAGAGCTTAGTATCATTATTTGAACACAGTTTTGGAACAGAGTCACTGATGCTGTATTTTGGTTGTTTTGATATTTATAAATAATTAGAGCGCAATTTCCAGCTTAAAATATATTTGTGAATAGCAATTCATTAAAATGGCATAGAAAAATCTTCTTCATATAACCAATATCGCTTTAAAAATTCTTTCTCTTGTTATGAAGATGGTAGATCTGGCCCCTAAGAAGTTGTTAGTAATGCGACAATGCTAGTCTTAGACCACTCAGTGCATATTGAGCTCAGATAAGTTAAATATTGTTATCCTACCTCAGGACCAGTTGGGCCAATTGGACCCTCGGGACATAAGATGGAAGCACAGGCTTCTTCTGGCTGGTCTCCTCGTCGTCTACCCACCTGTAATGACATGTATAATACAATGAGACATTTGGCGGGAAACTCTGTGTTCTGGGTCCTGGGTTTCTGACCTGGGCCTGAAACTATATCTTTATACTCAACTTACATGAGATTGAAATCTGAAATCTTAACGCTTTGCCTACTGAGAAATTTTGTATGCTTTATTGTCGTCTGCTGATTTTTTTAAATCAACTTTTTTAAAGAATCTTACAGGTATACCATCAGAGAGTTAAACAGTTTGGATCAAGATTAGGCCCAAACTGGGTCCAAACTGTTTACAAAGGTTATCAGCAGACAACACTAGTAGGCAAAGTGTCAATGGATACCTAAATACAAACACTCGAGGTATGTTCTTCTTTAGATCAGTATATCAAGTCCATGCGCATGTGAGAAAATCATATGAAAGTTTCATAGCCTTGTGGTCAGGTAAGAGTAAATCCAACCTTTGTAGCTAAATGGACCAGCTAGAATATTGCATTTTTGCGTGAAGTAAGAACAGCTATTATATGTACCAGAAAGATAATAATAAAGGCTGCATAGATGTACAGTGACCACAGACCAACACAAGGCAGAGCGAGAAAGAGACACAAAACACTGACAGCCACATGACAGCAAAACCAAAATAAAAGTAAAACAACCAGCTCTCTCTTACTCATCAAGATGTTCACAAAACTAAAAGGACAATGGGCACTATAGTACCAAACAAAGTGCATACACAAAATCCAACACAGACTTGGAGCAGCATTAAAAAAATGAATCAACAGCAAGAGAACCACGTCCTTCGAGCAGACATCAGCTGTGGCTAATGGGGGGCATAATATAGTATACCAGTTGAATCTTTGCCCTAGATTCCGTTGTTTCCTGCCTTATGCAATGTATCATCACTGGGGTACATTCAAATTAAATTAAACTACTGTTAAAAGATTAAAAAAACGCACTTATTCCACAGACAGACAGATATAAAGAAATCACATAGATGATATGAATCATCAAAACATTCCTATTGATTCAAGAAATCGATTGAAAACATAGATTCAAGAGGCTAGTCCAAAAATTGAGCTAATCTAAAAAATACATCTAGGTCTAAATCTTACTTTAGTTATAAAATCACATCTTTTTAAGAAATTTTGTTCTACATTTGGAATCAGTTTCCAGGCACGTATTTTAAGAAAAAAATGATTGGAAATTTAGAATGTATTGAATCATTATAAAATAGAGCTATTTGATACGATTTTGAAATAAATCAGAAAAAAAGTACGCATAATTCATTAAAATAATAACAAAATGACCCTGATATATGGCATAATGGTAAGATAATAAATTCTATGGTATTCCCTTAGCTGCTCTGTCAATGTTAAGGCTTGATTCTTAAAGTACGACTTACTTGTCAAAATGTAATGTCAATAAAAAAGGGGTTGTGTTGACATGAGAGAGTAATTAAACATTTTAGAAAAGAGTACACGCTTAAGTCAAATATCAAACCAATTACAGTTACTAAATACTACCACTCTAGACATTGTAAAAATAATAAAACAACAACAACAACAACAACAAGGAGTAGTTCCAGGACCCTAAAATTTGTGCATATATTTCAGCAGCGTAATTAATATTGGTCATGTCGTAAGGATTTTGGCTTGCAAATTGCTGATTATTCCAATGGCAAATATTGCAGAATACTTTGACTAACTTAAAATGATTTGCTCACTATTGGATTAATCTGCAAAAAGGAAGCCAAAACCGTTTGTAAATTCAATCACTTGATCTTTAAGATATACTTTAAGTTTGAGTTCATCCTATGTGGCACTACCAAACACCATCCAAAGAATGACACTAAAACTAAACCGCAAGTAAGACATTACTTGGGCAGCGAAAACCTGTCTATGGGTTTTCCAGCAAAGTGTAATTCAAACCAGCCTGCTCAGGTATAAAGGCTAGCTAGGAAAATAAAATTTCGCTTTTAGCAAGCTTATATATTGTGCTTTCCAATAAGTGAAAAACAAAGGCGCTGATCAGACTGCGCGGATGCGCAGGCTGGTCTGCACTTTTGCTGTTCGCATACCCTCGAAGACAGATTTTCTCACTTCGAGGCCCACTTTGTGCAAAAGACCAAAAGAAGCAAGCAAAACTGACTCAATCATAGATTACAGAATGTCTTAATCTACTTGTGCTGCTCAGTCAAGCTTTGCTATTTTAGCATACAATGTATGACGTTCAATCATCCATTTTTTTAAGGTACAGCTGAAACAATTAAACATGAATTAAGCTAAACTTGCTTACATTCTGTGTAACGTCACAATTATATGACATTTCTATTGTGCATGCAATTCATTGATCATTTCGTTTTTTGAAATACAGGCCACAAATCACTGACCTTTAAATATAACCTACAATGACCTGTATCTTTGTATAAGTTTCAAACCGTTCAAACCGAGTATCCGTTTCATACGTAACTAAATTCCCAAAGATGAAAATAAATTGATTAGGATTGATAATGATTCTGCAATAAGTGGATACTTAGCACAATTTTGTAAAAAAGTAAACCATTGAGTGAGGTGTTAGGTCATTATGTACTGAATATATGGAGGCTCTTACAGATGTGGTCATTTTATATTTTTATGCAGATCAAATGCCAACAGATTGGACCATACTCATCCAGAATATGATTGCAAGAGAAACAAAGACGTTCAACAAATCTAGTTAACAGTAAACTACAAACAAACGCATGTATATACACACACGCACATACAGATGTAACAGCATTGAGACTTGTTATATACAATGGTCTTTCGCAAGCAAGTGAATAGAAAGAATAAACATAACACTATCGAGGGTTTGATTTGTCTTTGAATAGAATTTTCTTGAATGAAGTTTCATAAACCCAATCTCAGAAGTTTAGTCAGAATAATCATATATTTTCGTTCACTTCTAAATTGCTGACCTTTGTATTGTTGGTCATTCACCTGTTATTGCGGCATTTTGCAGTCATACTCATTTGTCTTCCGGTGAATGAAAAATGTTTAGTAATAAACAGTCTTCCACTATTTCAGTTAAAAGAATAGCACTACATATGTATTTGCAAAAATACAGCAAAACAATAAAAATAGAACTATTCTGAAACCTACAAGAAGAAAGCAAATGACGTTAATAAGCATCTATGGAGATAAGAGTTATCATATGATATGCAGGATACTATAATCTGTTCAGATGTATAGCTGTCTTTTATATTGCTTGTGTCGAGAAATAAACTTTCATAGATCATACAATAACGTTAGAACAGTAGTAACAGCAATAACTTTTGAAAATGAATAACGTAGGTGGCAGTGGAGATTATGATAAAACTAGAGTATTTAATTAGAGCAAGTATTAACAAACAAGAAATATTGGTACAATAATATTGGTAGAAACCACACATACTCTAGGGAAGATATTTTGCTAGTATATTTAAGCCGAATAAAACTTGCGGTCAATTCTAAGACAGTGATTTTGCTGTAATAGGTTGCCTGTTTGCTGTTGATCTGACAATGTGTGGATGCATCATGTTTGGTCCTGATGGTGGTATGTAGTTTTCCCTTGTTTTGATATCTAGTTGCTGGGGAGGAGATTACTCGTTGCTTTGTTTGTTGTATAATTGCCTGTGTGTGTGTGTGTGTGTGTGTGTGTGTGTGTGTGATTTAGGTAGCTCCTCCCCTTGGTGCCATAGGCTGGACTGTGATGATTGATTGTAACATTTTCTGGCACTTGTTAATTGATAAAAACGAAACAAAACGCATAACATTACACACAACATAAATAATGTTTTCAGTGCTTTAAAAGACTAACTATGTATTGATTTTTACACATCACTATTGCATACGAAGTGATGAGCTCAAAGTGTACATGCATAAGACTAACATTTCATAAGCTAGGCACTATTTAGGTAAATCATGCCTAAATTGAAAAAAAATATCAAAAAGGCAACTTTTAAATTTATGATAAACCTAGCAATGAAATTACATCCAAAAGTAGCATAAAAAGACAAACATGGAACTTAAAAACACACCTTTAAGTTACAATTTATTTAATATACAATATTATTAAGATAAACACTAAGTTATTAAAGAAGAATTTATTCAATTTTGCCTTAATTCAAAACATCTTAAAGAGACATATCATCAGAAAAGGCATTTGCTTTTAAGTCTTATTGATAATTTTTTAAAGATTGACTATTTTCTTCTACAGTGATGTCTTAAACGAAATGATTATGTTTAATTAAAACAATTATATGCATTGCAAGTTCTATCTCAAATCAATTTACAAATGAATTTATATCAAAATATACTGAGCCAAAGTTATAACGCAGCATGTAAATATATAAGGCATTAAAGTACCTGAGCTATATTGCTCAATATTTCACAAAACATCTTTTATACACAAACTTTACATCTATATATAACATTCTGGTTAGTTCTGCTCTGATTGGTCAAACTGTCGTTTGGGATATTTGGCTTTTACCAAAAGCTTAAAACATTAAAACTTCAAATTTTCGCTTTCCCTAAAGTTAAGTAAATAAAGTGACTGAACTGTTTTATCCTCTACTTGATTTATCAAAATTTCAGATCAAATGCCAGGGAAATGAGTTTTAAAAATTGGTTTCCAGAGCCTCCATAAATGCAAAGCAAGCTTATTATTAAGATAACGATAGTTTCTGAAAATTGCAACGTCAGCAAAACGCTATAAAAATATATAAATTTCGGTGCTAAGAATACTTTGGTAAAATTGACAGGCTAATGGCTCCTTGTTTTCTCTGGCAACCTTTGGGTTTTACCTGGGGGACTTTGAATGCAACGAGGCTAAACAACTATTGTTTTCGTAAGTTAACAATCGAACTTTTTGCAAGATTTAATTAGCAAAGATCTTCTATGAAATGCTATACAATGTATCAAGTAAAATGATAAATATTCCAGAAGCAATCACAAAAATAAATTATCATTAACGATTTTTTGAAAAGTGTGTCATATGTAGGAGTGTGGTTGATCATCATGCGTTTAATTTTCTTAACCGCACTATCCACATTAAATGTTCGTTGTTTGATTGATACTACCTATTGTAAGGCATTATATGGTAAGATGCAAGACTGACTGACCTTACGTTTTGACGAAAAATAAATAACTAAATAATATGGTGAAGGAAAGATAAAAACTAAACAGTGTTTTGTTACAGCTATGGCTCAATATAGATGGGGGCTTTATTTCAAAAACAATGCTGCCATTGATGTGATTTAGTTAGCTGACAAATATATCATTTTTAAGTATTTAAACACTTATGGTTATTGCTATGTGGACGAAGAACATAAACTAAAACAAAACAAAAAAAATCAGAAAGTCATGCAAACTGTAGTTATTATGCAAAAAGATAATAAGATGAAATTATACCTTGATATCTTTAATGTGTGTATTCTCATCCTAGGTAAAGTAAGTAGATGAAGTTATAAAATACTTAATCATAAAACCTATGCGCAGTTTAATATGTTGGTATTCTGATATCAGTTTGGCTATCATCTAAGTGATTAAGATATGGTATTAGTTTGTCAGATGAATTATGTTCTTATTATTATGTTCATCATGATAGCATGGGTAGGCAATGCTGGTAATTTGGGTATTTCTTGGAAACATTAACTTTTATTTTTCTATATACATATTTGAGCGTTGTATATAGAAATTACAGCAATTGTGCCATTTAAGCTGGATATACATAACATGAAAAATTGATATCTACAAGGTTTGCTACAACTATATTTGATATCATACCCATAGCATTGAGACAAACTATTTAAGCATAGAGAATTATTTACATATTATATTTACACCAGAATAATAAAACCACCAGAAATTCCAGCTCTTTTTCCACACTAAGATGAATGTGAATTAAGATATAATACATATAGTACAAGGCTGCATAACCAAGGCCAAGCGCTCAAACACTTACAACAAGTGTTTCAAGATATTACTTAAACAAATAACAAGAAATTGATAGTACAGACAAAGGAGTAAAATAAAATATACAGAGAAAAAACACTCAGGTCTTAGCTATAAGCACTGTTTTATTATCAAGTGATGTTGTTTTAATAGCTGCATTGACTCTCGAAGATGCTTCTTGTTATTCATCTCAATGTATCATAAGCACTATTTTATTATCAGATGATGTTTTTTAAATAGCAGCATTGAGTCTCGAAGATGCTTCCTAATATTTCCAATGTCTCATCACAGAAAACAATGAATAAAATGCATAATATTACATTATCTTGTACAACAAATGTTTAAATAATGACAACACAACAAATTGACATATCAGACTGAGTATTTGATAACATTGTAATGCAAAAAGAAGTTTAATCAAAAGGAAGAGACATTGAGAATACTAATAGCCACATGACAACCAGAAGACAGTGAAAGTAAAGCAACCTGACATTTTTCACCGCTCTGTTCTTTTATTTCAATATCGTCTTTACGTCAATACTCTTCTTTCTAAATAACCACATTTGACTGGTCAATCAACAGTATCACTATTTAGCCACATACGTATGATCTCTCAACGAAAGGTACTTATGACTCATTAAATTATCTTTCTTGTGTACACTGTTTTAGTCACCAAAATAAAACACTTTAATAAGACACATTACAATAAACAGAAAAGTTATCTATGTACTATTTGGAAAACCCACTGCAAATATAAGCGCTCCATATAATTTTTTTGGAGTTATGACCCTCTGTGACATCAAACAAAATAAAAAATAGAAAGTGAGTATGATCAGGAAATACCACAATCACAAACTGCAGACAACCCCATGGCACCGTGAGGAAGAGCCGCTCAACCATCACTAGACACCAGGAAGACAAATTAAGCAAAGCAATCAGCTCTCTCTTCACCATCAAGATGATTGCAATACTAGAATGGACATAAAGTAACGTACAACTAAACATAGAACAAATACAGACTCCCACAATGGGAGTAACAATAAACAAAAAGTAAACAACAACAGAACCACCGCCCTAGAACGGACAGCAGCCTAAGCCACCAAGGGGCTTAAATGCATTTTACTGGTACCAAATCTGTATTTTCCATAATGTTTGCATTTTGTGGTAAAAGATAAATAGCTTTAAAACAATTCCTTGAATGGGTATAGAGGGTACTTAATATGTTAAAATACACAAATTATTTCATGATTTTTTTTCTAACTTTTTTGATACGACATTTGAATAGCTGATTTGAATTTTTCAAAATGTTTTTACTCCCCAATGTTTCATAAAGTTTAAGCAAATCTAAAATATGTAAATACACAATGATTAAACGCAAGTCTTTCAACAAAATGAAGTATATTAAGGGGAGGAGACCTATAAAATATTAAACAGTGTTTGTTCTAACTTCTAATATGGAACGTTATATAGATTGGAAACAAGAATCGTGGCTGAACTTTGTTTAGTAGGACAGTGGTTTTCGAACTCTATACTAGAGATGTATTAGGTACATACATTTTGCTAATTGAAATGTTGTTGCAATAGTGCTATGACTATTTTAAATCAGTTATGTACAAAGATTTTTCTGTCAAGCAATAAAGAAAATATATATATAAGACTACCAGATCTATCGCTTAAGGAGACGAGTTACACATATTTTTGTCAATATCAAACTTTATATATAGACATGGAAACAGTGTTAAAGAAAACATATGTGCAAAAGCTACTCGTTGAGCTATGTGTTAAGGTCACACTAACAGCAAGCGCAAACTGCCACCTACCAGCTCCTGTTGATTCCCGGCATTGTTTGCCTAGAATAAAGAAGAAAAGATAGTTTTACTTTTCTAAATTTATCTGTCGTTTTTCTGTTATTATATATGCATGATTAGAGAGAATATAGCCCAAGAAACGTATCTCAATGAAACATAATGGCTATGCTAGAACTGCTTCAAAAGAAAACAACGATCGAAAAAACATAACAAACTAGTAAGTGCTCAGAAAAAGTATATTTTGTTGATCTTGTTGAAGTGATCAACCGTTATGACCTCATGACAATATGAGCTTAAATATTATCCATATTTACAGGCTAAAATTCTCATAGAAGTGAACCCGAATTCTTGCTTAAGCAAGTATATTTTCATTCTTTGACCCAAGATACAGATTAATTAGAGTAAGTAATTAAGATTTTTTATTTCTCAACTAAACATATGCTGTGGGCATTCAAAAGAACCTTCTTAAAAGAAGATGGTCCTTAAGACCACCAAAACATATTTTAAACTGATGAATAGGAAGATAATCACAAATTTATGCTAAAATTATGCTTATCTTTACCTATGTGAATCCATGTATCAGTACGCTATTCATATAAGCATATAATCTAAAACATCTTGCTTTTTATTCATGAACTTGAATGTCCGAAGAATATCTTGTAATTGAGATAAATACAATATATCTATAAACATGAGACTTAAAGTGTTTTTTATCACATTCCAAATTTATTTAATACATTTTATCTTCTAGAGCACATATATGTGTTTAATATTGTGTATTTACTTGAATAAAAATGCCAATGATCAGAAAATCCTATCTTTAAAATAAACATTAATTATCATTGTATATTATATCAAGACAACAAAAAGGCAACAAACCTACATGTACACATGCCTATAAAACTGCCTAAGTGATGTGTCCCATGAAATGCCAATAAAAGGACCCCATGTCGAAATATGCTGTCCTGAAAATACACCGCTGAATTGTACCTTATTAATTTGTTTGTTTGTTTTGAGTTTTTACGTCCCATCAACAATATTTAAGTTTAACTGGGACGGGTCTTCCTGGGTTGAACCAGTACTAAGCTAGGATAAATGTGTCTTTGCATCCTTAATTACTTTGCTCAAGGACCACACCGCAGTGATGTACCTTGTTAAGTTGATGTTTAAATGTAAAATAACACTCAAGGTTGAAAGGTTGTCTGTTAACTTTAGATAAGAAACAGGAGCATCAATTTGCCTTACTGTGCATTTTTAAGGCATGTCATTGTTTCATCATATAATCATATTAAATTTAAATTTCATAATTTTTAATTTACAAGAATAGCTGACACATGGCAACAATATATATTCGAATGATGTTATCATTATCAGGAGGTCTCATTACTATCACGTCAAATTACTCCTGTTAGAATTTGCTGTGCGCCATATCTATCTACTGACATATATCTATATTGTCATATTTCAGCTGAAACTAAAGGTTTAAATTCTGCCAAATGAGATTTCTAATGGGCAATTTCAACATAGGCCAGATTTTTTTTATTAGGTGATTTATCAACCCTCCCTTTGTAACTTTCTGGAAAGAAGAACTTTTTTGGATTTTTTTTTTATTTTATCCATCGACGCTAAATATTATTTGTTTTGTTGAAAAAAAATATATTTGAGGTTTTGTTTGTTTTTGTAGAGTGACACTATTAAAAGTGATTGTCCTGTCCAGATTTTTACGAAAATTGTGAAATACTTAAAGGTTTAATACAGATCGTTGGTTTACCTTACTAGTTTCACTAATTTTTCTGGAGATATTAAAAAAAGATCTGAAAATGACTAGTCAACTGGTCATTTTCAGAGCTTTTTTTCGATTTCGTCTGCCCAACTCTAAATCCGAATATAAACAATCACGCAAATCATCTAATAAAAAAAATTCTGGCCCTATGCTTTAAAGTAGAAAAACAAACAAATTGTAAAATCCTATTTTACTATAAAATTGTGGTTAATTGGTTAACATAATTTGGTCCTAGTAGTGAGAAAACCCGATTGTGTTGCATGCCAAATAGAAAGGTGCAAACCAAACTTCAGATCTGCGAATTCTTATCATGAACCACAAAGTTTTTTTTTGCTCAAAGGCCCATTAAATCTAGAATTGTTAGACATGTTATAGGATTCCAGCAGATCATATGGGCCTCGTCGCGAGAGCCTGACTTTATAGCGTGTGAATAACAAAGAAGCAGACCAGTTAACGCATCTACTCCATCTGATCAGTTCCTTAGTTATTCGCTTTCTGCAAATTATCATAAGCCTCGTATTTTATCACTTTTCCCCAACTCGTTAAATAAATTTCAATAAAACATGAGCACTCATGTAAGATTCTAAATGCAAAGTTTAAACATCTCTGTAGCTGAACAGACTCGTTTGAGTTTAACTTTGTCAGAAACCACCAAGATGGTTTTCTCACGACAAAGTCCATATCAAGGTGATATTGTCAACTTTCAATCCAGTATTCCATCATTAATTAAACACTTATCGAATTATAGGCATTTTAATAAGGTATTTTGCAGGGCAATCTTTACTTGTGGATTGAATTAAACTGCTCATAGCACTCACCAAACACACATATATTCGAGACATGTATATATAAAAACAAAACACTTTCAGATTCATAATATTGTAACAGATATATATAACCCAACACAAAGACAAAACCATTTAACCTTCTCATCGAATTAAAAAAGCAATAGCAAGATGTTTTATACATGATAGTCAAAAGCATCTGTGATTTGGCAAAACCTTAATTATGATTTTGCCACAAAAATATATATAAAACATGAGCAAACTATTTTCTATTCCAGAAAAATAATCAGTCAGAAAATGCCACACAGAATCTTAAAGATAGCTGTGTCTAAATTTATATACGATGCTAATTTGTAAATCGAAGTCACTATGCATAACTTATTGAATCTTGGTCACACTTTATTAACGCGAACTCACCATGAACTCACCGCCGGGGCTCTCAAAATACACTGACATGTGCATATTTTCAGACTCGCATGAACAGTTCAGTTAACATAAAAATGAGTTACTGCTTGCTGTTTTAGTACAAAAGAACATGAATATTTACATTCTGGAATGACACTCTTAAAGTCTTGTAATTATGTATGTTCATAAAATAACAAGGCCAAGCTTCCATAAAAGATGTATGCTAAAAACGGATGATGTTTCCCTTGTGCCTTACAAAAATCATTGCAAGAATGTATCTTTATATAAGTATATACCCGCCCAAAATATTAACCTAATAAAGCGCATTACAATTAATACTATATGATCACAGAGTTATAGAATGTACAATGCACAAAAGAATCCTTATAGCGTGCATGAACATTTCTGCTCTAGTTCAGTTTTCGAATTGGCAAAGGACTGACCAATTCCTCAATTATATAACGATCACTGACTGTTTATTAAAGACATCAAGTCTGAAATCTACAGATTCAAATCAGTGAACTTTTATAAAATGGCTAATCACAAACTGCAAAAGGGAGTTCTACTTTAGTCATAATTAATAATCTGGCATAAATCTAGAGAATGTATGAGATATATGCTAGATCTCTGTCAGGTAACCTTAAATACATAGGCGTGCCGACATCAGGTATTCTTCCACATGAATTGGCTAAATAAAACACAAACGGATCATGCACAAATAGTCCCTAATACACTCATCCAACATATGTTCAATTATCTTCAAAACTCTAGATCTAATTATGCATCGAAAGACAGTTATTTCTCATTTAAAATATTTGATTTGAGTTAAGAGATGATGGTTTGAATATAATATGTAACCAAAAAGGCCTGATAAATTCTATTAATCCATAAAAGACTAGCGTCCTATTCATGGGTCATATATAAACAGTGCAGACCCAGATCAGACGCTGCACCAGCGGCGTCTGACCAGGGTCTACAATGTTTACTTACAGAGTGCTCTATTACAATTTGGAGACAAATGAAAAATGCCATCAGACAACGCTAAAATTTGAAAAGAGCTCGTCAAATTGTAGAAGATGGGAAAGCCATCTGGCATAAATGGGATAATCAATATCGAAAGCTATGAAAAATCCGTCCCTCGCGATCAACGTTTGTCATCACTAGGCAAGCCTCATAATGCCAAATAGTAATCCTCAGGACATATTTCTCTATCCCACCCAAAACTCATGATATATTCTTACAGTGTATTATGATTTTTTTGAGGATTACATACGTTACATAGTAAAGTTTCTGCAATGGAGGGTCTACAGTGGTTATTCTTGCAACTCATACACGTTTAAAGCTTTAATCAAATAATATTTGATCATTATAATTCCAAGTCAATTTATACCTAACAGATGATTTAATCATTAAATGAACATGTCAACCTAATAGCAATTAATTGTCTTCCTGATGTCTTGTGGCTGTTGGTGCTGTATGGTTCTTCCCTACGGTACAGTGGACTGGTCTGCACTGTGTGTTTGTGGTATTTTCTGATCATACTCACTTTTTTGTAGAACATATGTTAGCTTTTTGCCACTTCCTTTACTCCGTATAGTAATGCCTTCACATCTGACACGAAACAAAATAACTTACGGTTTTACGTTTGTAAAAGCCTATACCCTATCATTAAAAGCCACAATGAATAAATCATACACTGAAAAACTTTTACATGTCACCACCACCAATCAAAGAACAAAATCATTTTATTTTTAGTAGAAATACTGCTTAAATTTCATACTATAAAGTAGCTTCAAAGTTAAATACAACACATTTGTATGTATGTATGTATGTATGTATGTATGTATGTATGTATGTATGTATGTATGTATGTATGTATGTATGTATGTATGTTAATCGTGGAACCTTATTTAAGCTGCTGAAAAAATAATAAACAGCTCTCAGTGAACCATATAGATTCAGGACATTTTCTGATATCTGATATTATGTTGGCTATTTTTTTTTCACGTTTATGCACTTTGAAATTTTGAGATCACAAAGATGTCCCTTTACTCGCTAACTTGATCCAAGGGAGTAAAAGCGGTGTTGCATTTTCCTTTACCTCTCATGTACAGGCTTAATCAAACAGTCTGTGGTGTCATCTTTATACTTACTCTTTACTTTCAAATGGTCTATGTAGTATATCAAAGGCGCTGGTCTAAAATAAAATCGTGCAGATTGGATATACATAAAGCCATTCCTTATATGTAGTTGCCAAAGGTATATATATATAATACATTTCTACTGCTATGCCTAGAAATAGCATTATCAGGTACAGTGTTTAAGTGTCTAGCTTGAGACCCAGTAGCACAGACTAGTTTCAAATCTCGGATGATAAGAATTTTTGTGCACCCTGTTTTGTGCACATAGAATCTGTAACACATTAAACTAATATTTCCAGAATTTCGTTTATTTTCATAAAGTGAAAATGTATTAAACTATATAAATTGTAGGCAAAATAACTCAAACGAATCTACCTCATTCAATTCCTTGCAGTTCTTCTCCTTGTATGGATTGCAATGGAATTCCATCCACTGTACCTTGAACTGAAAACAAAAACCATTTCATTACATTACAATGGACAAAATCTTATTATCGTATCACTTCGCATAACGTCATGCATTAAAATCGATAAACCACCAGTGGTTTACAAATTTTGGTAATGCTCTTTAATGACTTCCGTATTATCGTCGCGTATTTATGGCAAAATCTTAGCTGTTTCACAAAAAAACGCAATTTAAAAGTAGTTTTAGGGTCATATGATAAATAGAATCTAACATTCGTGCTCCTGTATCATTGAATGTATTAAGCTAGTTGCGAAAAAAGAATACAATGCACAAACTAGTGTAGGAGATTTGCTTATATTATTTGGTGATTCAAACAAATCAAGCGCAATTTCCTAAAAGCAGTAGCAGTATCTAATGGCAAGTATAGATTGTAAACATAGTATCGAACGAATGTTTAGACCAGATTTGCATCAGCATAAAAACTCTATTTGATGAGCTTAGATTAGTCCCTTTAGGTGTGTCCGTTAATAACTATATATTATTTTTTCAGAATTTCTCACCCTGATTTTCTTTCCATTGATATCTCGCCCAACAGAGGTGTATCCATTTAGGTCTATATTGGGTTCTCTAGGTGTGTCTAGTACTTGTTTATGTGTAAGTTTACAATCCACATCTATAGTTACTATATCCACTATTCTTTTATTCCCATCCTCCAGCTGTTCTCCTTGGATAATTCTCAGATAAATCTTGTGCCAATCCTTTGTTTTGGTGATCTATAAAAGCAAGAAAATGCAATATAACCCATAGGTTTAGATAAGCAAACATTTTCAGCGTAAAATAGTAAATATTTTCTTACCCATAAATTTTAGCATATGTTTTGGGTGCTCAAAAGAACCGTCTCATTGAGACGGTTCTTTTGAGTACCCACAACATATGTTTTGGTTGAGAATTAAGAAATTATTTTTCTGGTACTCACTCTCAACTTAACTAAAGGCCTAAATTGTACCCATTTAAATGCATAATAATCACGTTTCTGCGATTCACCTAGGATGAAAATTATTTAAAAGCTCTTGTAGGACTAAATCGTTTTCTTGTGGATGTTTTACACTTGATTGTTATTATCGTTTCAATTATGTCACATTTTAGTAGTATTTTAGATCTCCATTCATAAACATTCAAGCTTCGGTTTGCTAAAATATCTATACTCATTGTATACACAAATAAATAAATCATCGTCTTAGTTTCTATACATTCACTTTCGAAGTCTAAATACAGCCTCATATCAATGGGACAAGACAAGTCTTGCCATTTATGTAGGCTAGTAGGCATGCCACAATTTAAGGCATATCTATCCCTTCAGAACCAAGTATTGCCCAAGTTAAGTCGTGGATTATTAATATAATGTCTCAGGTTAATTTATTAATTTCAAACTATTTTTATTGATACTTCAAATAAATTTAATAATTTAAACACAACCAGGAAATGACATGTTTAATATTTCGCATTCCACCTAATGACCGCGTAGTTTTTGAAATAGACATGCAAATCCAGATTAGCTGGGTCTAGCGTATCAGGATCAACACTGGTTTTATCGGCACAATGATTCCATGATAATGAAATTTCATCATAATGATTAGGCCAAATAAAAATAAGGGTTTTTCGGCTAGGATCTGAAAAAATTAGGTAGGGTAGGCACACAAGTTTCTTTTTTATTATTTTTTTTTCTGGAAAAAATATGATTTTATGCATTTTGAAAGGCATTTCGCCTTTCAAAATACATTAAATTATATATTTTCCAGAAAACCAGAAAACAAATTCTAGGTTTTACCAGTAAATTTATTGTGTTTGTGTTCGAATCGAAATATCTCTGCTCTAGTGCGTGAGTTGTTGAGTAATAATTTACTGTCGGCCAGTTGTACGAAGATAAATCACTTGCGCTACACGCTAGTGATTTGATCTTCTTTACAACTGACCTCCAAACAGTGAATTATTACTCGACAATTCACTGCTAGAGCTAATCTATTTCTTAAATATGGAGTCATGGGTTGGTCTGTGGTCTGTGGTTGTGGCATTTGCTGGTCATTCTCACTTGCTTTTTTTGAATAGGTTCAGGTGAGCCGCCATGGTATTTAGTGTGTCAGAAGTTTCGTTTGGAGTTTTGATCTTTCCAAAAATATAAAACTCTACTATGGTTATTTCGTAGAGCGTAAAGGTCCTATTTTCAGGATGCTAAACGTAAACTCACCAGTCTTCCTATTTTATTAGGAAATGTGATATTTCTTGGTGTCCGGTAGATATCTTTGTACATCAATGTTGCTTGTTTCTTTGGTCCATTCAATAATAAGGCAAGTTGTGTTTGCCCAGTTGGATCTTTGATATCAAAAACTTTCCAGACATGTTTTCGTGAAAATGTTTTGAACGTTGCCACGAAAACAAAATTTTGTGGAAAGTTACGCTGGAACAATTCCCTGAAATTAAACAAAAGGTTTGCTTTTAGAATATGAGTTTAATCGCAAAAAGAATCCGTCTTTTGTCAGTTGGGAAGAACAAATGCACAGACCTGCCTGTGCATACATGTAGTCTAGCGCATTTTGCTATTTGCTAAATGGCAAGACAATCTCTTTGACATACATTTTGAAGCGAGACACATAAACTTGCTATATGAAATATTAAAATCTCTTTGACATACATTTTGAATCAAGACACATATTATTTTGACGTAAAATTAAAAAAATAATTTTGGTAAAGTAAACAAGCATCACGTGAGCATAGCATTTTTGTCCATAGCTGGACAACAAATACCTAAATCATAAAGGGTTTCTCGACTTTGCATTTACATAATATGATTTATACAACAATACCGTCTTCAAATATACTCGTATTTCACAATCTATGTTTTCAAAAGATGCAATCAAAATATTTGAATGTAAATGCACACTACTTTAATAACCGATTATCTAACATGCAAAGTTACAGAAGTTGACAGTAACGGCACAAACAGCAACTGAAGTACAAACTTGAAACCCACCTTAAGTATTGCCAAAAGCTACAAACATGTACAACGAAGTCAGGACTTTCTCTTATATACTGTAAATTTAGAAATTTCCGCGAGGGTTTTATTTTCGCGAAACTTCGCACATGCGAAGTTTCGTGAAAATAAAATCCTCACGAATTGGTAAAATCACTCTGTCGTATACTTGTATAGGTCAATTATGCATTTATCGCGCATTTCAACGTCGAAAATATATGTTTTAGCGCTATTCGCGAAAATAAAATTCTCGCGAAAATTTCCGAATTTACAGTACTGAGGGGTTACAGTTTATTATTACGCCAAAATATTAAAGTTCACTGATGAGATGCATTCAATGATTGTTATTGTACACGTTTAGAAGTTTCCGGTTTACAAAGGTCAAACACTATAAACTTACCAGTTCGGTTCTTCTTGCAAATCCGTTTTCGAAGTTACATGAAAAGTGATACCATGTTTGCCAAAGCCTTCTTCCTGTTTGGCGCTATCAAAAGCAAAGTGGTTCAAAAAGTCCAGTTCTGTAAATAATGAAGAAAAATAAAATAAAAGATTAACAAAATATGCATAGTTTTGCATAACCTAGAAGAAGAGACTTAGATGAGCCTGCTTACTGTAAAACGCTAATATTAGCGGCATCAAAATTTGGCGATTTTAAAAGACAAAATATTGGCGTAGTTTAAGTTTGGCGGTTTCTTTAAGTTATTTTTCATTCCCAAAGGAGCTTCTCTTCAAGGGAAGAATATGCTCCCTATTGAATAGTAGCCCCCATGGGGAACATAGTCTTTCCTTTAATAGCTAATGAAAAAATCTCTAGAGACTGTTCAAACGTTGGTTTATCGATACAGACGGATGTTTGACCATTTATTGCGTATTGTGAAACTGAATTCAAACTTTTTTTTCGCGGTTTCATATTTTGGCGATTTTTGTTTATACCTCCGATAGCGCCAAATAAACCCGCCAAATGTGACTGTCTCGATTGAGCCTTTAGGGAAGTAGATAATGGCTCACACCAAATATTATACTTCTAAGCCCTATTGCATGGCTGCATATGGAAACATAAGGTGGAACATCACGTACGTGATTAGTACCATGATATTCTCATTGACTAGTATATACATTTTGTGCCAGTCTTAAGACTGATTAAAAGCTTCTCCGATTTAACTTGACATTATATTAAATGAAGAGTAACACAAGTTATATTACGACTGTATTACAGTCGAATCTCGTAAATTCGAAGTCCACTGGACTAGAGGTTTATTTCGAATTATCAGTAGTTAAAAAATCGGGAGGTAGACATAAAATATTAACCCAATAAATAATTATCGTCGTTTTTTTCTCTCTATCAAACATAGGTTTTGGGCGCGTAAAAGAAACGTCTCAGAGAGACTTTTCATTTACGCACCCAAAATATATGTCAGTATATAGACAGCTATTAGGATAGATAATGAATAGGCCCAGTGTGTCCTAAGTTTATTTCGAATTCGCGAGTATTTCGAAAAATCGAAGTTCGAATTTTCGAGGTTTCACTATACTTACGATTGAGATCGTCGCTTGCGTAGTCGCCCTCTGGACATTCAAATTTACCCTGAGACTCTGGAAGAAAACATACAATTTTAAGGATATAACAGAAACAGAAACCTTATTGCTATGGTATTTGTGCGGATGTGTTTCTTGATACAACGACATTGTTTTTGCATGAAAACTCAAACTCTACGAGTAGATAATTATCGCTTACCACCTATACTAGCCAAAAGTTCTAACCGGCCACCTGCATTTTATCAATTTTCTTCAAAACGTAAAATGACATGACTACTCTTTTTGCATCTCGAAATTGACAGACGTGTCATGTATCCTTGGCAGTGAAGATATTGACAAAATGTTCAACAGTTCATGCAGGATGCTTACTCAAAAAGTGGTACCCTCATTTTCAAAATTCGCATTTTGACTTTTTTAATAACCCCATTTCACACGCAAAACGTTTTCATTTCAAAAGCCAAACACATATTGAACACAAAAGTGCTGAAATGAACACTCCATCTGCATGAAACTCGTTGCTATTGGCTTGTCAAAAATTACGCCACCATCCAATGCAAATTCTTGTGAATTTTGAAATTGAGGGTAAATGTATTCGGCAAAGCCTCCCGGATACAACTTAAGGAGTTTTTCTTAGCCGTTTCTGTTATCGATGACTGATAGAGTGGCCTATTCGGGAATGCAAATTTAATTAATATAGTCCTTATAGCTTTTCCGAAAATCGTTAAAAACACACGTGGCCGGTTAGAACTTTTGACTAGTATATAAATGGTCCCATCCAGACACTATATATCTAAAACCACATATTTGGGATAAAAACGTTTCTTTGCTAGACATTTATTTTTGTTGTAGCTATCAAGAAATATTTAGTCATCGCTGGATCCTCTCTCTCGTCGGGGTTTGAGGCAAACCTTGTTTAAGTTAGCTGGGTATTGAAAGATTGTAAATAGTCTGCCCTGCAAAGGAAATACTGCATTATTATAAAGCAGTTTTAAGTCGCCATAAAAATTTGACAAAGAGGATTTGTACTTGGTTAGAAAAAAAACAACTTGTACCAACTAGTTTTATAAGGGTATTTTTCTTGGGACAAGGGTTTATAGATCTCGAGATAAAAATGAGCAGTTTTAATCAGACATAACTAATTAATTAAACATTTGATATCATTAGTTTGATCATTAAAAGTGTAGGACAATTGGTCATATTTTGTTAAAACCTATCGATAAAACCACAATAAAATATCACACACAAGAGAGCCAAGAGGCCAGCCCTTTCCCAACAGGTGACCACAATGCTACAATGAACAGACAAGAAAGCATGACACAGAAGCATAGAAGCCTCTACACCTGCACAATGTATCACAACAGCTTGACAATCAAATCAAGTTAAGTGTCATCGATGAAACAAAGAAACCCCACGGATAACCAGAGCCTAAGAAAACCACAAATTTGACCCAACAAGTAGTAAAAATGTTATACTTATAAAGGAAGTGTGTGGAACGTAACAGCAAGATGGAATATGGTTGTACTGTAAAACATGTCTTAAGCGGCCACTAAAAATATGACAAACAATGGTCTTAACGACAAATGGTAGCTTAATGAAGGTCGAAAGTATTGCAGAATGCTCTCGAGCATTCTGCAATACGTTTGACCTTCATTAAGCGATACTCGGTCTTAAAAACCAATTTTTGGTCTTCTTTTTGAGTGGTCGCTTAAGAAGGTTTCACTGTACTAGTGTGTGTTAGATATTAGACCCAATATCGCACACACAATAGGCGATTTCATTGTAAGATACATAATAATTAGACCCAGTGAATAAGTTTTCGAGGCTGCATTTCAACAGTGGTATATCTATGATGTTTGAATGACAGTTGATCGTGGGAACACTTCCAGGACTGATTTATTTTAATCTGATTGAGATACTAATCTACAAAACTAAATAGTTGTTAGACGATCAAACATATCGAGTTGTTGTGATGAGGGCACGAGAACATCTTTGATCTGGCCTTTCATTTTACCACGTGATTGACAGCGATAAGCTAAACAAGAATGTTAAGTAAAATATCACAAGACACCTAACATCCAACACCTGAAGGACAAAGTATATAAAATAGGTGACTTATAATACCTTAATCACATTTTGCCACCTTTCGCATATATCTAATTCGGTGCTTTGCATTTGCGCACTTCAGTATATATTTTCTGGCAGCCACAGCCATAAGACATCCTAAGGCAATGGGTCTGTTGTTTAAGTTCCTTGTGTTATGTTACTCCTATCAAGTGTGTGAATTTGTGTTGAAATTTAGTAAGTATGACCAGGAAATCACATGTCCAAGATCAACCACGAGAAAGAGACACTAAAACGACAATATAAACATAATCAAAGTAAAGCAACCGGCTATCTCCTCTCCAGCAAGTAGAAAGCCAAAGGACACCAAAAAACATCCAAAAATAAGAACTAAACACACAAAAAAAACACAAACAAGGGGAGAAGCAAGTGGTCATCAGAACTATTAAAGGATGCACATGCAATGCTTATACTGCTGTCGTGCCAACTGAGAGTGGCAGTGACGTCGTGTTTTGCTTACAATGATAAGTAAAACGTTAACTCCTCTTGAGCTAATGCGAATCGATAGATCACTTGTGCATTAATCATATCCGAGATTTGTGTAATGCATAGTCTATCATACATTAATCATGAACATGCCAATACAAGCAGATTATAATTGCCCACACTACCACTAGCAATGATATTCTGAATTCAATGTTCAATGGTTCCAAACGACCAGACTATTACCAAATACTGTAAATTAAAACGAAATCGCGAGAATTTTATTTTCGTGAATACCGTTAAAAGACATCTTTGCGACATCTTCGCAACTGGCGCATATCGCGCGAAATTTCGCTTCACTGCGATGTTTCGCGCCAATAAAACCCTCGCCAAAGTTTCTGAACAAACAGTATCAACGCTATATTTGATATAAGAGCAGCTGTATTACTGACTAATCATTGTACAAATACAGTTGTTTCAATTTATAAATAATCTAAAAAACACCACCACCAAAAGTAACTGAACAAACAAAACGTAACAAGAATGGAACTGAAATATATCCTTTGGAGATAGCGATTAGCTTCAACTGTGACACCAGGAGATAAGGCACATGTGCCATATTCTCATTTGTAACAAATGACAGACATTAAAATAGTCGATTGAACAAAAGTAATATGCATACATATAAGTACTAAATACACCACGTTATTGCAATGGCAGCACAGAATAAGTTTTGCTTAATTGTAGTTATTGTAAACATAGTCATGCAATATGATACTAAATGCACGATTTACAGATACAAACGGTATTTGGTTGATCCAAAGAGACCGCCGAGGGAAAGGGGTTCTGCCAATTCCTTTTAACGTATTTCACGGAGGGTCGTTAGGATCTCTATCGAGAAGCAATTATACCCCTTTTACTTTTTGAGGGTGGCCGTAACAACATTTCTTAGGAAACCTATAGCCACTTGCGATTTTCCGGGGGTTTGTGTGGTCCGGACCACTGTCTCTCCCTCTGGATCTGCACATATGTTGGACATATCACATTTGTAATATCTGTAAAATTAAAAGTGTTTTGAAAGACCCCGTTTCAAATTCAAGCCCAGTATACCACCTGATATAGTTGATTTGTTTAGTCATTGACAGTAACATGTTAACAGGTTTACTCTATTGTAATATTGTCTCAACATTTAGCTAATTATGTACTAGGTTCATAGCCCTCACAGTTTTAACAAATTTGACCACGCCACCAAAACTTAAATATAGTATGGCCGAGTTGAACTGTGAAGCGTCGTATTGTACAAAATAAACAAGGGATACCAAATGACCTCGTAAATAATAAGATACTATCTCAGTAGATAGCCAGAAGAACCGCGAACAATAGGGGTGGTAATGCAATACAGAGAAAACCAAAGCCGAAATATTTGACATTACATAGACCATACATTTTTATTGAATGTACAAATATGCCTGAACTAAACATTATAATTCTACACTAGAAGGGCACAAACATATAATTGCAGAACTTATGATGCAGTAGTGTCATCATTTCCACGCACAAAATAAGTTTATTACATCCGTGTACTTTTCTTAAAGAGTGACGGGCATTTGAAGCACTGTAGATAGAGAAGTATTTCCCTATAAATCACCAGTTGGAGTTTCTAAACAAAGCGGATGGTACATTAGTCTACGACACCGAAAGAGAACAAAAAGAAAAAAAACACACAATAAAGTAGTACCTAGCGACAATTCTAAATTTGCAATCATCCCGCTAGTGAAGAGAAACCTGCAGGCCCCCAAGCTGCTTGTCCGCAAGCAACCAATCATTGCGCTTTATTTTGAGTCTGAGACTGTACTCAAGTTTTATAACCTCGGGGCCTGGTTGCTTTACCTTAATTGTGTTCTTGCTGTTGTGTAGATGTAAGTGTTGTGTCTCTTGCTCACGACATCGCGGGTTGGTGTGTGATTATGGCAGTTTCTCGTCATATACACTTGCGTTTCTATTCTCGAACGACATGAGCCTGTGCTGGACTACTTAGTAATTACAGTTTGTGTTGATTTCATATAGGCTCTTGTTTGTGATGTTTATTGTGATTTTGTTACTTTCCCATTTGGTATCCTGGGACAGGTGTGGTACTTGAATTAATCGATTCGTGATCTTTGCCGCCTTTCTTACTTATATACAAATTAGTACCACTGTGTTAATTAGGCGGCTCTTAGCTGGGTGCTATGACATTTCAAACACGAATGTACAACCTCTATCATTCCAAACTTATATTTTAATTTAACCCTCTTAGCGCCAACCACAACAAATCTATTTTGTCGTCTGCTGAATCCTTTAGAAACATCATTGACAAGCAAAATAGACTCAGATCAGACCGCTCCAGATGCGTTATGTCGTCGATTTATGCATATGTATTAAGATTTTGTTCTTGTTGTCTTACAACATGATTTATAGGTATTGCAGAAATAGAAATAAATGTGTCTTTTATAGGCAAATTGATGTTTTTGGTGTTATACGCAAGCCTTTAGCACTATAGAACATTATTTTACAATACTTACGTGTATACGGCAGGCAGACAAGAATGAAGAGAACAGTCGAGGCAGAATGTAACAACATCATTCCTGCAAGACACAAACAAAAAATACATGTAGCTATTAAATACAGAATGGCTCAATGACGGCGGTTTCCGGTACTTATATATTGGTATAGGACCTAAGATTTGAGTTCAAATAAGCAAACTTAAAATAAAATGTTCATGTACCTAAGTTACTGGTTTAATACGCTCTTTGATTTGCTATGAGCCAGTAAAATGATTTTCTAGGTATCCCTGTACTATTTTTCGTTGTAAGTTTGGGTGCAATTAAATATGATTTGTGAGTATTAGAAACAAGTCTGGGTGTACTTTGCTCAACAATTGAGTATCTATGATCAGGAAATACCACACTCACACTGCAGACTAACCCACAGAACACAAGACATGAGGTAAACAATTAAAGTAAAGCAACCAGCTCTCACTTTCAAGATGCTTGCAAAACTAGAAATGACACTGCATAACAAAACAAGGACCAAACATAGAACCTCCACAAAAAAGGGGGCAATATTAAACAATGAGTCAACAACAACAGAACCACTGGGGTGAGGGACTTAAAAGTAGTTTACTGGTACCACACCTTCGCACTAGATTTTGTGGTTGTTAAAACACAGAAAAGATTAACCCGCATGGAGGCTTCCTAACTTATGTAATGCATTACCACAGAGAAACAATCTAATCAAATTTCACTCTATGATGAAACAAAGAAAAGGGCTCTCTACTCACCGATAGTCAGAGCTAAAGAAAACCTAAAGTTAAGCCACGGTGAGCCCGGCCAAAGACAAGCATCAGGCACCAACCCACGGATGAAAGCTTTACGCCAGGGTCGCCATTGGGTCAGAGGAAACCATAGCTATAAACTGTGATTGGGTTTACACTAAAAATGCAGACTATTTCATGATATTCATGTTAGATCCTTTTTATAACGTTTGATTATCGTTTTGAATTGATCACTAAGTTAGGATTTTTAACTATTCTTTTGAATTTATAAACTAAATCACCATAAATTATCGGCTCAGATATGCCCTGTTGCAGAAGAATTTTTAAACTAATATTGTACTTAACAATCAAATCTGAGTGTCTGTGGTAGAGTTTAGAAAATATTTATGAATTATATGATATCGATAACCTTGTTTAAATATACTTAGTAGTCAAACATTAGTTTCTGTTGTTGAAATCACTTACATTAGAACATACTCTCACAAAACGAATAAGCTGTGAAAAATATGCGCCATAGGAAAGGCAGCGAGAAATATCTTCATCGAGACATTGAAAATTAACTATTTCAAAATTAAAATTATCCCGTTTATCATACATTTTATGTGAAACTATGGCATTCGTTATGAAAAAGCCCAAGTCCAAAAAAGTGCTTTAGTATCAAAGATATTTGCCTTATTTAACTGAAGTCTAGTGTAATATATCTGACTTGCCATTTGTTTGAAATCAGGATTATCAATATTAAGCAAGTCATCTAGATATCTTGAGGGAGTTTAAAATGCTTCTATATCATCAGCTTGATTATTGTCAGAAAGAGACAACATAACAAAACAAAAGCAAATCTACAACAAGACTAGCACAGTTAGTACCCATCGGAATACCTAAAAATTGTCTAAACAATTTCGAGCCAAAACTTATAAGTAAATATATTGTCCAAAAGATAATTGAGAGCATCACATACCTTCTGGCATGACCATAAATGACATCCTTTATGTTGTTCAGAAGTAAAGAAAGCGTGTTTATCATTACAAGCCAAATAAAGTGAGCCCTCTCTTTTAAAAGTTTGTTCAATTAGTGCAGTTAGTTTGTCTTTGATTATATCATTAGGCAATGCAGTATAGAGAATAGAGAAATAATATGTAGACGAACTAGATGCTAGAAAATATTTAAATTTTCATGAAATATTAAGAATATCACTTGAATTTTTAATAGATTTTACCATTCCTCTATTAAACTGTTTCCCAATACATGTATTTTATAACATGGTTTTAATCGCAGTGATATATACACAACTCAGTAGTAGTTCATGAACTAGAACTAGCAATTAAACGTGACCAGTATAACGTAGGGTTTCTGCTCTCCTGGCAAATGGTCATGATTTATTTTTCAGACTGGAAGCTCTCCTTAAGCCAGACATCTCTGGCAAGTTTCAGTAAAATCTGTGTTGTTTCCAGTTTGGGAAAATAATTTTGCTGGGCGGGGGCAGCTAGTTATTGTCCCAGTTGTGTGTAGGGGTTAAAATCGAAGACAATGTTGTTCTTTTGGTGCACTTGTATTTATGTGCACTTGTTTATTTAAACCCCATACCATTCATTCAGTGCAATGACTTTCTCGTACTCGTATATAATTGTGTGTCAGTTTTATCTAGCTGTGTGAAAAAACTGAATGAATGAGATGGGGCTTTAATGGAACTCATAATTACGTAAATACCTTGCAAGCATTAGATTGTTAACACCTTTGCTAAGATTAAATATTTTATCTCGTAATTCAGGATATTAATGCATACATGTTCTGTGTTTTGAAGCAGTGCGTTTCGATCTTAGGCGATCTTGTATTCTTATCAACTATGTGAATCGCGATACTAACTATTGTAATTGATTCTCGCGCTCACTTCTGAGTTCAGACATTATATAACTTAGTTATTCATAGACGAAAGAACGGCAGCGACAAAGCATTGCTTATGAAGGTTTAATACATAGCAACCCTTAAGTGTACCAATACCTCGTAAATCTCTCAAATTGTCAAAGGTTAGTGTAATAAAAGTTACTAGATCTATGGTCTTGCCCTGTTAATGCAGGCAATGTGCTCTGACCTGTTGCGCTATTGTATTTCAAATAAAGCCGCTATCATTCACACCCATATACACACATTAGTTCCACATTTGATCCATGCCAATTTCTCTTTTATCCGTTACAATAGGGAAAAATGAGCCACGTCACGAGAAATTTTTTCTTCTAGGTTAAGCAAAAGCTAACGTCCATAATTACAGAAACTAGCTAGATTACTGAAAATGTAAGTGAGTATGACCATGGAATGTCACAATCAAATACTTCAGACCAACCAACGGTACCGTGAGGAAGAGACAAACAAAGAACACTGACAGCCACATGGCAGCAAGAACATATTCAAAATAAAGCAACCAGGCCCTGAGGTTATAAAACATTGTTCATGCTCAACTCAACTGAGCACGAACCTTCAACTGCTCACAAAAACTAAAATACCGACAAATGAAGAGTTTTGTTTTGCTTTAAGTGTCTCAGCTGTTGTATTTAACATGCTAACAAATGTTAAAATGACAACAATTGTTGGCATTTTAACATTTATGAGAAGGATAAATACAACAGCTGAGTCGAGCATGAACATTTTTATAACCTCGGGGCCTGCTCTCTCTTCACCAATGAGATGAAACCTTAATTGAGCCAAGAACGGTTATATATTTTCTAGATAATTATGATTGTGGTATTGTGGTTATATGTTTTCTAGATAATTATGATTGTGGTATTTCCTGATCATACTCACTTACTATTTTTTATTATACCATAGTATGCCAACCTGTACGTTGAGATAATCCTCGATCATTAGAGAGTGGAGTATCTCCCGTACGGGTGGGCAACCATGGAAGAACTATTCAATACCACCTAGTAACTATGTCAGTAAAGACCTTGCATAATGCGAGATATTACGTGCTTAAGTTGATTAGAATGATGTTAGAATTGGTTTGATCTGGGTGCTTGAATATGCAAGCTTTTCTGCTCCAATGTTGTTCGCATATTGTATTTTTTCTTGACGCGGCTCATATAGATTGCTCGGGTTCCGTTTCGTTTGGTAACGCCCTTTGCAAGATATCTTGTCATGTCAAGCCTGTAATTAAGTCAACATAACCTGTCATTCATTAATTCCAAATTCTTTTACATATTATAAGATTGCATTTTGACAAATTGTGCTGGTAATGTAACTCTTTGTACACCATTAACCTACAGGTTGCACTGTCTCTATGATAGACAGTCATACAATAGGACCTGGATATTGTTGACATTTGTATGGCTGATCCATAGGTGCGTTTGCAACCCGTAACCCCTAAATATCAGCTCTAAACCATTGTTTGACAATCACGTAACATAAAACACTACAGGTGCTCAAACTTGCAATGATGCAAAAACGAAAGCACACGTACGCTACCGTCCATTATGCTACTTTGAAAAATTAAATATCAACCCATCATTTAAGTTTTAAACCAACTTAGGCATCGGGCAATTAAAACATGCCGTTATAATCCGATGGTATGCAAACCATTTTTTTCAAAGTAGTGATAGATAATATGTATTGTATTGAAAAAAGCAACATTTATGTATTTTGCATTTCAATAACTTTAACAGTATGATGATTTTTGTAAAAGAATTATACATTATTTACGGCAATTATGTTAATGCCATCATAGGTTACGAGCCAATAGTGTCAGTAGTAAGCAATGCGTCACCACCGCGCAGTAGGAAAATACAATTTCAGATTCCAGTAAAGTGTGTCAAAGGAGGTGCGCAAGTAACTCTTTGTACACTCTTTGTACACCATTTACCTATAGGTTGTACCGTCTCAATCATAGATGATTATACAATAGGGCTTGGATAGTGTTGACATTTATATAGCTGATCTATATGTGCGTTTTCAACCGGTAACCCCTAAAACATCAGCTCGGAACCATTATTTGACAATCACGTTACATTAAACACTACAGGTGCTCAAACTTGCAATGATAACAAAACGAAAACACACGCACGTTCAACGGTGATTGTAACCGTCCAACATATTTTCAGTGAAACTATTTTGAAAAATAAACGATAACCAAAAACGATATCACTTCGATATGTGACCAAATCAGGCATGGTGTAATTGAAACATGACATTATAATATACTGGTATGCACTTTTTTTCTTCAAAATTTGATATTAATATGTGTTACAATGAAGAAATACAATTTATTCCAATTGCATTTCAACTACTTTAACAGTACGATAATTTTTGTCAAAAGAATTTTATAGAAATGCTATCTATTATTATTATTAGGAAACTAATATTAACTTTGAACTACGTTTATAAAGCTGCCAATAAATCTTGCTCGAAGTTAAGAAACTTTTTACATGTCCAACTAAACTGAACATGAAAGTGCTCATAAAAAGATGAAAACTAAATGCTAAAAATAACGATATATCTTGCTATCTTGCTCGGATATTGTAGGCTATTAACTCGTAATGTACAGCGCCCCAACACAAGCAACAATAATTGAATAAGTGGTAGTTTTGAAAATTGTTGTTTATTCTTGAACTTAGGCGTAAGAAAATGTATTTTCTAGTCTCGCAACACAACAAATCCCAACGATCATGCTCAACTACATTTACTAGCTAAGATGTTTTAAACTTTTGGTGCTATAATAGCACATGTTCTGTCAATACACGTTTACAACGACTGATCCGTGCCCTTGTTAAAACAGGGTAGTTCTAATATGAATGTCGTTTATTTTGCTCACTTTGTCAATCTTCAGTTCAGATAAGCTAAAAGTTATGGGAGAGTCTTGTATGACATTACAAAACGGGCACTCAAAAATAGACAAGTCAAGTCAAGTCAAGTCAAGTATGCTTTATTTAGGCATAAACAAATACATGTTTCTCGCCCTCACATGGGCGACATGGCATCTGAGAAATGCATAAATTCTAAGGCATGATCTTCAAATTATATTCTCAAATTAATTTTCCACCAGACAAAACAAAGATCTTGATGACAAATGGAAGTTTGATAAAGGTCGAAAGTATTGCAGAATGCCCCACTTGGAGCATTCTGCAATACTTTTGACCTGCATTAAGCGATAGTTGGTCTTGAAAAACAGTTTTCTGTCTTTTTGAGAGTGACCTGTACAGGTTTTACTGTATATTACAATTAGTGATTAAAAAGAAAACACACACCTGGAGTAATATTGAAAAGAAGCTTATAATTTATCGCCTGCCAAATTGAGACAAGAAATTCCAGTTTTAATCAACACTACCATCTGTTTACTTAATACTTTATAGATAAGGCTTTCGCAATTATATACATCGAAAATGTTTCATTTGCAAAAATACAAACATTTATATAACTGTAGAAAAAATGGGAAAATAATGTCCTATACATTTGAAACAATCAGAAGGATTATAATATAATTATATGTTATCGATAGCAGGATCCAAGATGCTGAAATAAATAGCCTGATGATTACATCGAGAAAGCCCAATGACATAGATAGTTAGATTCATGCGCTCCCTGTTGCTATTACGGTTTACTGGTGCTAGGATAATTATTAAGAATCTACAATGGAAAAAATATAATATACTCAGGATAACCATTAGCCATATAACTAGGCTTGTCGATGATTACAAGTAGCTAGATTTTCTTTCTGTCCCTATCAATGATAACTTCCTTTTCTGGAATGATATTTTTTAAATGCCAGAAATTTTATCTTTAAATAAGTGCCTCAGTAGCCCCTGAATACTGAAAACCAAAATATATTTCAGGCTTACGTCATTTTAGCATTACGTGGCCTTCACTTTTTTAACTATCATGTAAGTGGATGTAACTTCCGATACAACCAAATACGTTATAGGGGTTTTCAGCACTAATGAAAGCAGCAGAAACTTCTATAGCTCCTGAAGTTACATATTTTACGCTCAGCTGACCCTCAGGCTCATGAGCTGATAGATAAATGTTTCCGCCATCCGTCGTCCGTCAACATTTTCGAATATCTTCTCCAAAACTACTGCGCCAATTGAACTCAGATATCATATAGAGACTAATTAGGATACAACGTTTGAAGTTTATTGAAATGGTCATGGTTAAATGACCCGTCCACATATGATAAATCTTCTTTAAAAAATCTTTTTTTTCCAAACACAAAAAACCCATGACCTTAGAATTTAGTATGAAGCATCGATGATGTAAGGTTTGCCCAAATGGAGATCCTATGTAGATAATTTCTTAGATTTAGATGGGACATTATCATATGACGTCGCGTCTGGGAGTGAAATAACGCCATGCAATAAAATCTGTAAACCACTAGTGGTTTATCGATTATCTTAATGTCATATGATAAATAGAATCTAACATTCATGCTTTTGTATTATTGAATTTATTAAACTCGTTACGAAAAAGTGATAAAATGCTCAGCAAGCCTCGCATTTTATCTCTTTTCCCCAACTCGTTTAATAAATTCAATAAACATGAGCACTCATGTAAGATTCTCTATTTATTTACAGTAAATGTTTCTGCCACAAAGTCCTCTGGCCTTGAAAAATAACTAAAACAGAAATTATTCAACCGAATTCATCAGTGAATATACTAGTAAGTTTATGCGTCGTCATTTCAGATGAAGATCTTGAACCAAAACTTTAGAGATGTAGTCGGTGATATTTTCAACAGCTTGCAATGAATGCTTAGCCAGAGAAGGCTATTGTCGGATTGTTAGGAATATTTCTGCTATATTGGTACCTAGAAGCTAACTACTATGACATCGAAATACCCCTTGTTTGAATATTAAGGGCATCTATTGTCCTTAAAGTCATTCATATATGTAAATCCAAAAATAGCTGTTCAAATGGTCCTGATCACATGACCAAGATGTCCAACACGCTCATATATGGTAAAATCCAACTCCAGAACCAAAAGGACTTGGTATGTAGCAAAAGAGATATAGGGTATACCAAGTTTGTTCAAATGGTGAACCTAGGTTGATCTTGACCCTTTTAACGTCAAGGCAAAAGTTGATTCCCAATGCATTAGAATGGGGAAAAAGTGTAAAGTTGATTTTTAAAAACTTTTGAAGCCAAAGTCATTATACTCACTAGATATGCTTAACTTTATAATACCATTGCTATAGATTAGTCCATTTGACCCTTCAACTGAAGTCGCTCATATTGGGTTCAAATCAATAAAGTAAAACATATTGTTCTCAGAAACCACTAGGCTTTTTGAACTCCAATTCATACGAAGTAAGAAAGAGGGCAAAGATCAGGAATCGATACAATCAAGTACCACACCTGACCCAGATTACCAATTGGAAAGTAACACAATCACAATTAGACATCACAAACGACAGCCAAGAGGTCAGCCCTTTCCCACCAGGTGACCACAAGGCATCAATAAACAGACACGCACGAAAGCATAACAAACACAAGACAGAAATAACATGAATGATCCACAAAAGAAGTACCACCTTGGAACGGTCAGTAAAATATTTTAGTTGAGGGCTTAAACCAGTTAAACGGCGCCAACCTCACCCTCAATTCTGATGTGGACCAGAACACATTTGGGAAAGTGACACAACACAAGAAAACACAACACACACGACAGCAGAGAGATCCTTTTCCAGCAGGTGGCCACAAGGCTGCAAGGAACAGACATGACTCCTTAGGGAAGGGGAACGAAAACTTATACATTTCGTTTTAGTCAAGTGACCGAAATGGTCACCACGCTTCTATTTGGCAAAAACTCTTCAAAATCTTCTTAATTTGAACCAAAAGGCCAATGAACTTGGGCATTAGATAGTAGTATTTGGGATGTATGTCCTACCAGGTTTGTTCAAATGATAATCATTGGTTGACCTTGACATACCTATGGCAAGCTCAAATTTGTTTCTTTTTGCATTTAAATTGGAATAACCTTGAGAAGTTGTTTTTTCATTACACTTGAAGTCAGTTATTATTCTTACTAGACTGTAGCCTGATGTGACAATAACTGTAGATAAGTACTTAAGGTCATTGTTGACCTTTGGCCTTTCAACCAATGTCGCTCATATGGTTCTGCCATCAATATATTAAATATATATTTTCTCACTACAAACAAGCCCAATTGAATTTTAATTTCATATTTATCATCCATTAGACAAGACAATGTATAAATGACTATGTTGTCTAGGTCACCTGACAAAAATGGCTGCTATGCCCATTGATGGGGATGAGAGAGCTGGTTGCTTTGCTCAGTTTGTCTTCCTGGTGTCTCGTGATGGTTGTGTGTCTCTTCCTCGCTGTGCCATGGGTTTGTCTGCGGTTTGTGATTGTGGTATTTCTTGATCATACTCAGTTACTATTTTAAAAAAATCTTCAATTTTTTTCTTACCAGGAACCAAAAGGTCAACCGCACTGGTGCTTGGTATGGAATATTGTGGAAGTGGGCTCTACAGTTTATGTTCCACTAATTGATCTACTTTATGACATGGTCCCATATGTTTCTGAATGTATTTGCATGGGAAAACCTCGGGAAGATGTTTTTCGATAACTGTTGAAGTCAAAGTCATAATACCTTCTTGGTATATTAAATCTTATGAGACAATAACATAGCTAGCCACCAACGGGCATGACTGATATTTGATCTTTCAGCCTAGGTAGCTATTATTGGATTGCAAGCATATTTTTCTCAGAATTTAGAGGCACAATCCATGTGTCATTTCATATGAAGCGTGTTTTGAACGAGACAACCTGAATATGACTATATTGTCCATTTCACATGATAAAATGTCCTCATTGTCATGTTAAAAAATCTTGTCTCCAAACCTATTGGACCAGTCACATTCTGTTGATGGTATACATACATAAGTTAATAGGCCCTACAAAAATTATTCAAAAGATTATTGGAGCTTGATTTTTACATTGTAAAAATAGTTAGTGAGTATGATCAGGAAATACTACAATCACACACTGCAGACCAACCCACGCCATCGCGAGGAAGAGTCACAGAACATTTACAGTAGCAAGACATCCGTAAGACATTGAAAGCGAAGCATCCACCTCTCTCTTCTTCTACAAGATGACTGCTAAACTAGAAAGGATACAAAGTAATGCATACCAAAACTAAAACAAACACAGAACCCCCAAAACCAATGAGAAGTACATTAAACAATATATCAACAACAACATGAGCTCTGCCTTAGAACGGACAGCAGTCTAAGCCAGCCGGGGGGGGGGGGGGGGGCTGAATGCATTTTACTGGCGCCAAATCTACTCCCTAGATTCTGTTGTTGTTAAAACACAAAATTGTTTAGTGCGCACGAAGGCTTCCTAACTAATGCAATGTATCGTCACAGAGAAACAATCGAATCAAATGTACACACTATGATGAAACAAAACCTTATTTTGAGGAGATTTACATTCTTATGACTCAGTGTCAAGTCACGGCTTCAAATCTACATTGCGCTTCTGGACCTTATGGTCTCCTGGTTTTCATTCTATCGGCTATGCAAGTATTCTGATTTCTTAGGCCAAATACAAAAATAAATGTGTTTCGGGAAATGGGTTTGAAAATTTTAGGTAGGTTAGGCACACATATTATTTTTAATTAATTTTTTTTGCTGGAAAAAATATAATTTAATGCATTTCCCCTTTCAAAATGCATAGAATTAAATATTTTCCAGAAATCCGGAAAAATCCTAGGTTTCGCCAGTAAATTTGGGTAGGGTCGAGTAACCCTAATCGCAGTTTTTTTTATTATTTTGGGCTTATACTGGAGTATGAGATTTCACATTTCATTTGACTGTATTCTGATCATCTTATCGATCAAATCATACATGGCGTCCAAAATTTGGAATCGAAGCAAACAGGGTATAAAATAGTCGCCACTGTTATAGCATATAACTAATTTATTTTGTAAATTTATAATATTAATGTAACATTAAAGAGCAAATGGCATCCGGTGAATGTAAACAAATGCATGCAGGAATATGTTCAAGTTAGATCACAAGTAGACATGAAGAAAGGTGATTTACGTACTTATAAATTTATTATATCGTGGAAAAAGTGTTACCATGGTACCTTGCTATGATTTGTATTCGTACAGTTTGAGTCTTCTCCTGACAGCAGGGGATAGATAGAATTCAATATGAACGTATCAGATTGAGTGCATGAATATCGTAAAATTTGATCAACAATGAATTGAGAGTGTTTCCATAAATCTTTATACGAAGTATATCAGAATACTTTATCATATTGGGTAATAACTGTGCACGCTTTTTGTTTTCTGTTGATTTTTTACAAAATTATACAATATCTTTCAGGAATGCCATCAGAGTGTCAAATCATTTGTAACCAGATCAGTCCATCGTGTAGGTACTGGTCTGTCTTTAAACTGTTTGCAAAGGTTATCAACAGGTTACAAAAGTCGCTACTGGTGGTTATAGTGGAAGGATGTCGTTTTCTTTTAATGCTTCCGTAATTCGGCAGTACGCCCCAATAACGAAGCTTTTAGGTTACATTGTTGGCTTTCTCTAGAAAAAAATATCATGCATTGTTAGGATTTTCTCGCTACAAACAATGCATTAACGTAGTGCGTAGATTATTACTGCAGATACGCCACTATTTCGGAATGCGGATCATGTAGTATGACATAACTGAACCAGCACACAGAAAATTGTCTTTTGTCTTCTGCTGATAACCTTTGCAAACAGTTTAGACCCAGACCAGGACCGACAGAACATTAACACTGATTTGCTACCAAACCGTTTGGCAGTCTGATAGTGTTCCTGATTTTTTTTTTGAAAAAAAAGTCAGCAGACGACACCAAAAAACATGAACATTGCCCAGCATGCAAAGAGTAAATACATCACCTATGGACAACCATCCGAAGTTAGCCCTTAAAGCGCCAAGAAAAAAGCATCTGAAAAAATCGTCTGCTAAAGTCGTCTGCTACCATTACTGACAAATTAAGTATAGAAGCAAACAGCATGGACCCAGAACGGACTGCTCCTATAGGAGCAGACTGATCTGGGTCCACGCTGTTTGTTGGAAAGGCTTCTAAAACATTTCAGCAGACGATAAAAGCAGACGACTTTTGTTGTGATTGGCGTTTTAAGGGTGAATTGAACAGTAATTCTTCCTCCGTACTTCAGTGTTTGTGGCGTTTACTGGCCGTGCTCGCGTTTTGTGTTATACGAGCAGCGAAGGCGCTGGTTAGATTGCGAGCATGCGAAGACTCGCACGATTCTTGGTCGCTATTATGATGTTTTATTTTCACATAGGAACGCTAGATAATGAATGCTTTATGTACTCCGCTTGCATATTGCAATTCAGAGTACGGCAAAAGCGATGTCAAGCTTGTAAAACAGATTAACCCATATATGCCTAGCTTCCTTTTTGCAGAACGCGGCGTCTGATCAGGGTCTCCACTATTTGCTTATAGATTGTTCTATCAAAATTGGAATAAAAATGAAAAATACACCCAACAACCCTTAAAATGGAAATAGAGTGGTCCAATTGTTAAGAATAGAACATTTCATTCGGCATAAATGGGTTCTATGTGTTTAAACATTTGTTTTATTTTGAAAAACATGGTTTTCACCAAAAATCCATTTTCTTTATAAAATATAATACTATACATAATTTTTAAATTCTTTGCTCCAGTGCCCAACATTGATTAATACAACCCATTTTCCGGTTGATTTTTACATCTGCTAATGCATAGTATCACACTAATGGGACATTACTATACATTTCAAACCACAGAACGTAGCCATTCACCAGGGAAAACACTGGTTTATGCCCCCCCCCCAAATAATTTCCCAACCCCCCAAAAAACAAATAAAACAAAAATGTGAGCAATTGATTTAACAAAACAACCACCGTCGCCTTAGAATGGACAGCAGCCGAAGCCACTGGGGAGGGGAGGGGCAGGGGTAATATAATGAGGATAGACGCCTAGGTTTTGACATATACTGAAGGACTTTAAAAACGCACCACCTGCTTAAATGCTAATTTATGTCGAAAATTGGATATTTTCATTATGTGAAAAATAAAATTGACAAGTTCCGTCATTTAGCTTGCATTCAATAAGAAATCGAAACGCTGTGGCTTATGATTGCCGTGACGTCGCAATAATTCTGAGACAACTCAAACTCAAAAAGTCACAGAGTCCCTATACCTTCCATTATGAACGAAAAAAAGTTTTCGAACCGATGTTTGTTCTTGAAAGCAAAAGGAAAGACAAAAACAAATCAAGAAGTTTTAGGCCTCTGGCAACGTTCATTACGTCTACATGACGTCATTGATTTTTGACGTAATTGGCCGTTTATATCCCAAGAATCATGAATAATCAAAATGTTTTTGTTGCCAACAGATACTCCTCAATCAGTTACTTAAAAGACCAAAGTATCGCGACATGCGCGGACGTCACCCGTCTGTTATTGATGTTTGAAAATTTATGACTGACGTTAGCAAAGAAACGCTGCGAGTGGGAGTGTAATAAAACGATTACTTCTGAAAGCTTTTGTGTTTTTTTCATTTCTTTAGACATATGGCTACCACTTAAATGTGTTTGTTTTCAAATTGAATCAAATTCACATTTGTCAGACGACAATTGTTGAAAAACACTTACGTCGATATTACGTCAGAACTAACAGCATGAGCAAATTGAAATAATGGCAAATCATGGCCCATTTTGCAAGAGGATAAAAAAGATAAAGAAAACATCCTCAAATTAATCGTGTGGAAGAGACAGAGAATGTAAAATGGTGCGTTTTTAAAGTCCCTCAGTATACATGTACTATTAAGATTAAGTTATCGACAAGTTTCTGTGTTGGTTGTGTGCAGTGAGATTTTTTTAGATATTTTATGTTGTTTTGATACAATCGATGGGAGCAGTTATCAAATCGTTTTACATCGTTTTATTTTGATGGCATTATTATATGTGTCTATTCAATATAATGCAATAAGGATACTTACCTAAATTCTAACTCTTAAGCCGATAAATAGAACTGATTGGCATCCAATATATCCGCAAATTATTCCAACATTTAGGATATTTGCTATGCTCTACAGTTCTAGAATTTCAAATAGGCGATTTGGATAAAGCCACAAAACCACAGTTTTATTCCAGAACTATTCAAGACGATACCGCACTGGTTGGTGACAATATCTTTCCTATCAAAGTTGAAATACTAATATCGTCCCTCCATTCCATAGACCTACACTGCTGATACACTCTGCACCTGTAATTTAAATAAAACAATGAAATCATTTCTAAACCCAGCCCCTCATTTATTAAATTCAATCAAACCAGTCAATCATCACGATACAAGACCCCTCCTAAATAATTTTGCAAACGAACCCGAGCTACTTGACAGGTAACAGTCAATTCATCAAACGATAGATTTCGTCAAATGATTATACTTGAGTCGCGACATGAGATTTCCAACAATGTGGTATGTGCGACCAGCAAAGCCTCAGACCAGCCTGCGCATACGCGCAGTCTGATCAGAGCCTTTGCTAGTCGCTTGTATATTCTATGACTGTTAAGCTACTGACAGAACATCATTTGGAGTTTCTACGCCTAAAAGGAGGCTGCACAGGGTCGTCTACGTCTACAATTGTCAAAATACCAGATTGTTGGAAATCACATGTCGCGGCTCACTTTGTAAGTTTTACCGCTAAGAGTATACCTCTGTAATAGTATAGACCTTCGAAAAAATGACTTAAAAGATCTTCAGATTAGTTGATATCGTCGAACAATAATAATGGCTTTGTCACCCTTTATGCCTGGTACACTAACACAAATAGCCAACAAAATTTTAACAGATCAGCAGTATTAAATTCAAATAGAGTTTTAATATTTCCATACTTAAATGATTTAATTTATTTAAAATCTAGTTTTCGTTAAACTGAAATGTGTGCTGAGAGGCTAATTGACGTATGAATATGTGTTGGATTTCTTTACATAAAAAATAGACTTTTTTTTACATCGGTTGCTTCTACGGAAGAGAATATCTTAAGAATTTAACCTCAATAGATAACTACTTTCATTATTATTATTTTGTTTTATTGTTTTCCTACTCCCTTTATTTTTAGGGGAAAATATGTAACATTCGCCTGCATTTTAATCTGAATTGTCTTTCATTTTACCAATTCAGTGTTTTACCTGTTCTATATTTCATTGTCCTTGTCCTACTCGACTGTTTAATTTTCATTTTTTTCAGTAAATAACATACTTAGCCTATAATTATTAAACATTATAAACAACGGTAGCGCATACTTTTTACCAACCAAATCTTCGCTCTAGATTCTGTTGTTGTTAAAACTCATACAATGTTTTGGTTTCAGGAGACTTCTTCACTCAATTAACGTATATCAGAGTTCACAGACGAACACACGGCACAGCGAGGAAGAGACACAGAGCACTGACAGCTACATGCCATCAAGAACACAATGAAGCTAAAAACAAACTCTCTCTCTCTCTCTCTCTCTCTCTCTCTCTCTCTCTCTCAACACGATGATTGCAAAGCTGAAAGAAACGCTTAGACCTACATCACAAATCAAAATCTCTACGCAAAATCCCCACACACATTGGTAGCAATAACAGACTTGAACAAATAACAACAAAATCACCGCCTTACAGGAGGTGGGGCGGGAGCTTACATATATTTTACTGACCAAATATTCGCCCCTGATATTAAAGAGACTAAGCCTGCAACTTTGAACATTTTTCGAAAAAAAAAAATTTCTTTTTAAATCATTTGTAAAAGCCGAATTAAGTTACGTTTTCACAATAAATCTGTTCACTATAGCTGAAAACTGCATGGAAAAGTAAATTTTCTTATTAAAACAGGTGTTATTTTCCTCTTGTTGGTAATTATTTGCGTCCCTCCAATAATTATAGAAAGTCAAGTTTTAACATAAATGCTGTTGTTTTGATACAGATAATTTGTAAAGATTTACGAAATTGGTAAAATGTATACCTAAATTTTAGTGTATACTGTGTTCCTGAAAAATAGAAACATTATTTCAAAAATTAAAAAATCAAAAGTTACAAACTATGCAGCTTTAAAACGTACAATTGGTTTAGGTCGCATGGAGGCTTCCTAACGTGTGCATTGCAACATCACAGAGAATCAATTAAATAAAATTGACATACTATGATGAAACAAAGAAAATGGCTCTTGACTCGCAGAAATGGCTCTTGACTCGCAGACATTAAGAGCTAAAGAAAATATAAGAAAAAGGCAAAGATCAGAAATCGATACAACCAAGTACCACACCTAACCCAGGACACCGTATGGGAAAGTAATAAAACACAAGGCTGAAATAAACTGACAATACAGTATGGCAAGACACAGACAAAACACAAATAAAAGAAAAACACAGAAGAAGCCCCGCCTTGGAACGGTCAGTAAAAGATTACTGGAGGGTTTAAACATGTTTTAAGCTACCAACAGCACCCTTAATTCTGATGTGGATCAAATTATATAGATGTTTGGTTTGCATGAAATATCCCACCAAACATGTAGTTTGTCTCAAAACATTAATGTTATAACAAATCTTTTTACAATGAGAAACTATTTTAATAAACTGCGCTGAAAAATTATTAGCCCCAACAATTTTTTTTAATTTATACACAAGTCGCCATAAAACTATTGTTCCGAAAGTCCCTGGCACAAGAGAAGTTTATGTCAGACATGACATTTAGATATCAAATAATAATATCAGCGATAAAATTTATAAAAAGTTTTGCGAAGTGTATGATACCGGATAACTTTGTTTAAGAAGTTTCTGAGTTTACAGTTTGTTGCTAGTGTTGAAGTCAGTAACATGGCTAGATGCTCTAGCGAATCGGATAAGTTGAGAAATACAAACTCCATAGGATGTAGAGCGAAGAACATCACCATCTAAAAATGGGAAATTGACAATTTCAAAATCAAAATCGTCATTTTATCGTGAATTTTTGTAGAAACAATATCATCATAAATGGTCAAATGCAAGTCCAAAAACGAGGCTTCGGAATCAGAGGTATTGGCTTTATTAAGTTGAAGCTCTGAATGGTATATTTGACTTAAAGAATAATCTATTGATGAGATGGTAGGGGTCTGATGCTTTGGCTTTTTGTGGGGCCCACCGGGGTTTACCTGTTGGATATATTTTGCTCCGGTATTCAGTTTTATTTACTGTTGAGTCCTTATCTTTGCTTTATCTCCTTGTTATATTTTGATTTATATGTTCTTGGAGATGATACATTGATAAGTTAGGGGTCTTAGATGCAAACCAACTATCTATGTGTCTTGATCCACATCTGAATTGGGGGTGAGGATGGCGTCGTGAAACCGGTTTAAGCCCTCCAGTAAAATATTTTACTGACGATTCCAAGGCGATACTTTTTTGTTGATCTTTTATGTTGTTTTTCTGTCTTGTGTTTGCTATACCTTTGTGCGCGTCTGTTTATATGTGCCTTGTGGTCACCTGCTGGGAAAAGGCTGACCTCTTGGCTCTCGTTTGTGGCATCTTACCGTGAGTTTGTCACTTTCCCAGTGGTATTCTGGGTCAGGTGTGGAAATAGATTGTATCGATTCCTTATCTTTGCACCCTTACTTTTTTCCATATATTGTCAAAATAAAAATTAATTATGTTTAAAATATCATCAAGATATCTGGACGTAGCGTTAAAAGCGTAAACTATATAAGCCTGCTTAATCAGATAGAGACATCAAATCCCTCTCATAACATAACCGCAACCAGGGGAGTATAATTAGTGCCCGTTGAAATCCCTACAACCTTCTATTGTTTGTGGGGGTTCTGTGTTGGTCTTTGTTTTGGTTTGCATAACTTTATGTCCTTTCTAGTTTTGCAATCATCCTGACAAGGAAGAGAGAGCTGGTTGCTTTGTTTTTATTGTTTTTGGATGTTTTGTAAATAACTTGTAAATGTTATGTGGCTCTTCTTAATGGTGCCGTTGGTTGGTCTGCTGTTTGTGATTGTGGTATTTCCTGATCATATTCAATTACTTTTTAATGCCAAATCGTATAAAAATGTTGTCCAACAAAAAGGTCAGCGCAATCACATACATTTTGACAAGACCATGCATGATATATGTTTGGCTGTTCTGAAGTGAAACACGCGTTTCTGTCGTTACATGCAAGGTACGGAGATTCTTTTTGGAAGATTCTTTCAATAAGATCAATACGTTTATCTTTAATTTAATTATGAGGCAAAGTAGTGTAAAGAGTGGAAAATCATATGTAGACAAACTGGTCGCGTTGAAATCCCTAGTTTGTCTTATATTTTATTAGAATTTTAATAACCCAAAATAGATGTTTACTGGATCTTTCATAAACCTTTTTGCAGTACTTTATAAAACCTCAAGTTGAGACACAGTGGGCCCGGCGAAAGACTAACACTAGGTATTAACTCTCCTATGAAAGTTTTAGGTAAGGGTCCTTATTAGTGCTGAGGCTGGGCCCACCGTGGCTCAATTTGAGGTTGGCTTTAGCTCTGACAATCTGTGAGTCGTAAGCCTTTTTCTTTGCTTCATCATGGTGTTAATTTGATTCTATTGTTTCTCTGTGACTGTGATGATGCATTGCATAAATTGGGAAGTCTCCTTGCGAGCTAAACAAATAACAACAGAATCTAGGGCGAAATTTTGTTGCCAGTAAAATGCATTTAACCTTCCCCGTGGCTTAGGCCGCTGCCCACTCGAAAGCTGTGGTTATGTTATCGTTGCTTCAATGTTTGGTCTTTGGTTTGTTATGCAGTACTTAGTGTCCTTTCTAGTTTTGCAATCATCCTGATGGAGAAGAGAGAGCTGTTTGCTCTACTTTAATTGTCTTCCTGTAGTCTTGTGACTGTTAGTATATCCCATTATTTCATACCACTTTTTGATTTTTTTTGTAAAAAATAAGTATTTTCAGCGATTCTTTTGATTTTTTAAAAAACGAAATCACCCTAAAAATCTATCTGCTGTCGAGTTTGGAAAATGCTATGTGAATTTTATGTTATCAAAAGCATTGTTTTAGTAACGTAGCAGCAAAAATGTTTTTCATACCACAGACACTCAGAGTTTATTGTTAAATACAATATTGGTATAAAAATTGTCTGCAACAGGGCATATCAGAGCCGGCCCTGACATAAAGTTTTCATCATTGGTTGTGGCTGATGCTTGTCTTTTGCTTGGTCCACCGTGACTCAACTTGAGGTTTTCTTTAGCACTGACTATCTGTGAGTCGCAAGCCTTTTTTTCTTTGTTACATCACAGTGTGTTAGTTTGATTAGATTATTTCTCTATAATGATACATTGCAATTGTTAGGAAGCCTCCGTGCGTGCTTATTTTTTTTTGTGTTTTAGCAATCAAAGAGTCTGCATGCATGTTTGTAAACCCAATCACGGTTTATAGATATGGTTTCCTATTTAATTGCACGACGGTGGGACAGGCCTCAATGATGGCTCTGATGTAAACCTTTAATCTGCTGATTGGTGCCTGATGCTTGTCTTTCGCCAGGCCAACCATAGCTCTGACTATCTGTGAGTCATAATCCTTTTCTTTGATTCATTGTTTGATTAGATTGTTTCTCTGTGATGAAGCATTGCATTAGTTAGGAAGCCTCCATGTGAGCTAAACAATTTCTGTGTTTTAATAACAGTCTCTAGGGCAAAGATGAGGTGCCAGAAAAATGCATTTAAGCCCCCACCCTTATGATGTTGCTTATTCATTGTTTTATGTATCTCACTTGGTTTGTGGGGGTTCTATGTTGGTCTTTGTTTTATTATGCAAAAATCACCATAAAAGTTACTTTGTGCCCTTCTAGTTTTGGCAATAATCTTGCGAGGAAGAGAGAGAGCTAGTTGCTATGCTTTAATTGTCTTCCTGATGTCTTATGACTGTTGGTGTTCTGTGGCTCCTCCTCATGGTGCCGTGGGTTGGTCTGCATTGTGTGATTCTTGTATTTTCTTATCATACTCACTTACTTTTTTCCAGTGGCGTAGGCTGCTGTCTATTGTAAGGGGGTGTGGTTCTGTTTCTATTGATTCAATATTTATTGTTGCTCCCGTTTATGGTGGGGTATTGTGTTGGTCCTTGTACTATTTATTCAATACTTATTCAATTATTCAACCCTCACCCGTGTATGTTTCATTTGCAACATTGAAAATAGATTACCTAAACGCATTCACTCACTTCTATTTGATAAGAGAACAATTTAAGAGGGACACAAAACCTCACCACTTAACCAACCATCGTAACAAACCATGATCACCACTGAGAAAAAACAAGAGGCATAGACTGCTGCAGTATGTCTAAGCCATGCCAAGCCCTTTTGTAATTACTAACCCAATCACACTTTAAATATTGGTTATAAAATGTCATGTTGCAGAAAGGGTTGAAACGACAAATATATGTTATTACCATCTCAGAGAGTATTTGACACACACACACACAAACACACACACACACAAACACACACACACACACACACACACACACACACACACAACAACAACAATAACAAAACGTCAAGGTCGCATTTGTTTCTCTGTGGTGACGCATTGCGTAAGTTAGGAAGCGAGCATAACATTTTTGTACCTCAACAACAACAACAACAACAACAACAACAACAACAACAACAACAACAACAACAACAACAACAACAACAACAACAACAACAACAACAACAACAACAACAACAACAACAACAACAACAACAACAACAACAAAAACAACAACAACAACAACAACAGAATCTAAGGTGAAAATTTTGGCACCAATTAAATACATTTAAGCCCCCCCCCCCCCCCCCCCCCGGTGGCTTAGGCTGCCGTCGACCCTGTTTGTGTTGATTCGTTGTTTCGTATTCCTCCTATTGTTGTGGGGGTTCTATGTTGGTCTTTTTTTGGTATGCATTTCTTTGTACCATTTTAGTTTTGCAACCATCTTGACGAGGAGGAGAGACCTGGCTGCTCATCTGTTATCGTCTTTCTTATGTCTTGTTAATGTTCTATGGCTCTTGCTCCAGTGCCATGGTTGGTATGCAGTGTGTTATTGTGGTATTTCCTGATCATACACACATACTCTAACGGAGCCATCGCCTTGGAAGGGACTAGTCTTAGATATTAGTACCTACGAAGCTGATCAAAATATATTAATCACCTGTAATTAGATCGACCAACACAATCACCTGTTTATTAATTAGTTGTATTTAATTGTAGAATTTCGAGGCCACTGATTTCATTGGTGTAAGGTAAGATGATCCACTTCAACTTCTAACCTTTTACTACTGCGGACACCACCAGTAATGCCCCTTCTTGAGGAAAGGTAATAAGATCGACCAATACAATCTGTGGATATATCAACATTAATGAGCCGAAGAACATTTGTCTAGACTATCAAAATAACAAGTATTTAAATGTGCACAGACCATGAAAAGTTGTTTATCATTTAACGTTGCGTCTGGGAGTGAAATAACGCCATACAATAAAATCTGTAAACCACTAGTGGTTTATCGATTTTCGGGAAACGTTATGACGTCCATAACAACGTTGCGTACATAATGACAAAATTATAACGTTTTTTACGCGAAAAATGAGATTTCAAAGTATTTGTCATATGATAAATAGAATCTAACATTCGTGCTCATGTTTTATTGAATATATTAAACTCGTTGCGAAAAAGAGATAAAATGCTCGGCAAGCCTCGCATTTTATCTCTTTTCCCCAACTCGTTTAATAAATTCAATAAAACATGAGCACTCATGTAAGATCCTCTATATACATAATTCCTTGTATCTGGCAAAGAATCACAGAGTGTTGTAAAGTGCACACAGCGGAGAGAATCTACTGATTCAGTAAAACCTGGAGGTTGCCCAGCATGAAACCTAACCAATTTGTGAAGACCCCTGTTTTTGAAGAATTTGATTTTTGTTTTTATACACATTGATATCAACATGAAATAGCAGCATAACAGTAAGAAAGATGACAAATATCAGGAATCGATACAATCAAGCACCACACCTGACCCAGAAAACCAATGGGAAAGTGACAACTTCACAATTAGACATCACAAACGAGAGCCATCTTACGACATAGTCGTCTTGTTCAATTTTAAGTACAGCAAATATATAGCCTTCAAACAGTAGGTTAAAAGCAAGATTCAACAGTATACCGATGTAGATTTTACATAACCGGAGCACAACGTGCGCAATAAGAGCCTATGTGACGGTTTGATGACCGTCGTTCGTCGATCATCGTCATGCACGTAGGACATTTTCAAATGACATATTTTCATGAACAAATGGGTGTAGTTAACCAAACTTGGCAGAAATGATATTTGTATGTATAATAGAGAATAGGAAGTGATGGAGGGCAGCTTGGTTTAGGTTGCGTGACGTCACACAACTCAATTACATTCTAACTATGCATATACAGAATAACCATTTGCCTGCTGTACATTTTAACTTTTTAAACATTTTATTAATTATTTTGTGGAAAATACATAACTTAATATTGTAATGGACTTGCTTTTGTAATGCCCATGTAAATTGAACAATTTCTCTAACGATATAAAACATAAGCGAGTATGATCAGGAAATACCACAACCACACGCTGCAGACCAACCCACGGCATCGTGAGGAAGAGCAACAGAACACTTACAGGCACAAAGTAAGACTTAGGGCAAAGAATAGGAATCGATACAACCAAGCACCACACCACAAGACATATAGAAGATCAACCATCTCAAGATGAATAAGGCACATTCCGACTTTCTTCGCTTTTTGACATGCCTCAACAAATTACGATGAAAAAACCTATACACATAATTTGTGCACGTGGACTGGGGCATTGGGCTATTTATCATTAATTTGTTATTCATTATTTGCAGGTATTCATTCCGCAGTCCAGGATATTTTTACATCTATAGTCTGATAAAGTCTGATGAATAGTTAATCTGATGGCCGTTCTTACAGACCATGTTTTATCTACTACCAAAACAAAAGGTTGTAATCTCGATAATTATTAATCCATTCAATAGCTGTACGATCAAAGGTATATAGTGTCACAGTTTCAATATATCGATGTTTAACTCTTTGCATGCTGGGTAATTTTGCATGATTTTGTTTTGCCGTCTTCTGATTTTTTTTCAAAATTAACTTTTTCGAAAAATTCTTTTAGGAATACCATCAGAGTGTCAAACAGTTATGATCTCGATCCACAAACAATGTACGTAAAAGTTATCAGCACATGGCATTAGTAGAAAACTTAAGGAACTTAAGATCATACGAATCTTGGTACACTTCCCTTGTAATAACCACTCATATATATTCGTAAGGACTTGTTGATGCACGTAGCCTACTGATGGCTTTATGGCACTAGGGTTCTAAGTAAATAATGGATGCCCGCCAAGTGAATATTAGAAATAAAGCAATGTTCTAAGGGATGTACCATTTGACCAAGGAATGCCACAATCACAGATCTACCAATGATACCACTAAAAAAGCTAAGCATCCTGCTCTCTCTTCATAGATGAGATTATTTCCAAACTAGAAGAAAAAGGACACCACGAAAACAGGAGTAACATAAAACCCACATTCACAGTTGGAGCATTTACAATAACACAACTAACAACATTACCACAACCTGAGGATGGACAATCACTAGAGGCTTAGAGATATGTCACTAGCACATATCACAGTACACAATATGAATTGCAGATACAGATATAACAGATAGAAATTTGAACTATTAATAATACACATGGGCCATGCAATCTATAAGATAATCATCGCATACGTAAAATCACCATCATAGTTTCAGTATTTTTCTGTCGAAATTAAATCAATGTTTGTTGGTATTATAACCGTCTTTGTAGCTAAAACTTAAATAATGCATCTTGGCCAATATTTTAATTCAAAAGTAAAAAATGTGACCAGGACTAATTTCCGAATCATGCATGTGTCCTGTTGCGAGAAAACCCGAATATGTTGCCTGCGAACAACAATAGCACAGATCAGCCGCGTAGACTGTTCAGCACCATTGCCGTTCTTTCTCAAGAGATAATAATATTTTAACTTAATACATGCAGAATTTGAACAGTCTAATTAGTCTCTGTAGCTTAGTAGAATGATTGGAGTCTTATCTACTCTCACACCACATAGACAGGTGTTCATATCATAGCCTATATTACCTATAGTCTCACGAAGAAGTGATAGACGACCAAGTTACAAAGAAGTAATTACAGTTTAAGCAAGGGAACTCATGACATGACTGAAACCTTTGGGATTCCAAACATAAAATGTTTCAGGTAACCTTTATTTTATTTGAATATACAGTAAAACCTGTCTTAAGCGACCACTCAAAATAGACAAAACAAAGATCTTAATGACAAATTCTAGCTTAATGAAGGTCGAAAGTATTGCAGAACGCCCCCATGGGAGCATTCTGCAATACGTTTGACCTGCATTAAGCGATAACCGGTCTTGAAAGCATATTTTGGGTATTCTTTTTGAGAAGCCGCTTATGGCAGTTATTTTTTAAATTCATGATTTTGACTATAATTCAAACACATTATAAACGTTTTCACAATAAGTAAAATGTCTCGATAATATTAGTAAAAGTAAAAAGGCGGCAAAGATCAGGAATCGATACAATCAAGTATCACACCAGACCCAGCATACCACATGAGAAAGCGACAAAAATCCAATTAAACATCACAAACAAGAGCCAAGAGGTCAGCCGCCTACTGTTGTTGGTGATTCATTGTGGTCGGGTTTTCTTGGTTGGCTGCTTGTTTTGTGGTGTTGTTTTATGTGCCATTTTCTATTTTTGCAGGACAAGGGAGCTGGTTGCTTTACTACAGTTAAGTTCTTGCTGTCGTGTGGCTGTTAATGTACTGTTTCTTTTTTTTGTGGTGCCATGGGTTGGCATGTAGTTAACAACATTACCATATTTATACCGATATGAGACCATTGGTGCTGCACTTCAAGAAAATGTATTAACTTGTATACCATATATATTCATTTACCATATGAGCAGCGACATGAGATTTCCAACAATGTGGTATGTGCGACCAACAAAGGCTCAGACCAGCCTGCGCATACGCGAAGTCTGATCAGAGCCTTTGTTAGTCGCTTGAATATTCTATGAGTTTGTGATTGTGACATTTTCTGGTAGTATTCAATTGCGTTTTGGCCATGAGGTTATTAATTTGCTTGGTCTTCCTGCTTTTGGAACTGCTTTGCATTCTTAAGTGTTGCTCGCTATTAGAGGCGATTCACCAGCTTTTAGAAACACTTTGTAATCGTTATTCGTAATCAATCACATCGTTTCAACAGCACGGAATTCACAGGTACATGTATATAGGTATCTACTAAATATACACCTAAATTTTTGTATGGGTAGGCCTACAATTGGCAGTGTAGTAGAAGGTATCATCACATTAATTTTGAAGAAGAAAGTTTCTTACAGGAATATTAACGATGGTAAAAAGGCCATGGATATAAAATTTCTATTATCTACAATGCATCTAGTAAAGCACTCAATAGGCACAATTCGCGATGATGATAGCAAAACGCCAAAAAAGGCATCCAAAAGTCAACACCTGGAATCATTTGAAAAGTCGCTATGATGATAGAAACTTCAAAAATATTCTTAAGTTAAATGCATCGCAACTTAAAAAAACGACGACAATGTTCATGGCAGTAGCTTTATAAACGTTGAAAAAAAAAACTTTGTGACGGCAGATGGGACAATATTTTACTTGGATGAGTGCTATGGTCGTTGTCGAGTCTACTTTATCCGTAAAGGCCATGACGATCCTTCAAACTCAAATTTTTTAAACGCGATTCGTTTGCACCAAGTTCCATGGCATGGGCTGTAGCTAGTTTCCATGAAAAACCAGAGACTCAAAATCACAAAAGGTTAAATCACAAGTCTATGTTGACAAAGTGTTGAAATAATTCAGAAAACATGCATCTATAGTGTTCAGGTAACCAATTAAGGACACGGTAAGCTTTCAGCCATACGTCAAAGCAGACGTTGACGTGTATGCGTAAGCAAAACATACACTTTAAATTGTGTTGCAGTTCAAAAGTGAATACCAAAAAGTCCAGATGCTGCCCAGACGGAGCCCTTAAAAGACGCTTACAGAAGCGAAACATCTTTACTTTGGCAGGCCTTAAAGGAGCACTGCGAGACGTATGGAGAAAACTGGAACACTCCATAATGAATAAGCCATTGGATTCGTGGTCTTGTTGATGTAGACTGATCTATAACCTCCATGAATCACAAATTGAATACCTTTTGCAATGGAATATTTATTATGTGATATTGACAGATATAATAAAAGCGATTCAAAACTGGTGAATCACCCCTCATAGAGCCTTCTCTGGTCACATATATCATTTATACTATTTTCATCTGAGCGTGCTCAAATATTGTCAGTGAACTTTTGATTAGAATCATGCACTTTGTTGGTTAATGCACCAAGGCTTTTCAATTAGGCTGCAATAAATTGCATGATTTCGAAACATCAATCACACTTTTATGAAAGAAAATCCGCAGAGGCATATCTTCCCTGCAGGGTTTCTGGCACAGTTTGTTGCAAAGGGTAAATCTTTATTACATTTCCTTTTGTGCTGTCTTTCTTTCCCATCAGACTGATATTCGAATTCGATAAGGGAATTTTCGAAATCCCCCTACATACTGTTCTTATCTAATTGCTTATTCAGACAGTTTATTTAATCTTTTACGTTATAAATGTTCTTTGCTCTAGTTATTTTGCTTACCGCATTCAATGTGTTAAATGTGTTGATTGCTAAAGTTCTGTGATCGTTCAAAGCTGTTATAGTGAGGTCAAACATGGATCTTTAACGCGACAGACAAGACAACAGGTGCGAACTAAAACAAAACGTATTGTTGTATACTCCACAAATATTTTACAGTGTGATGCGAGTTAGGGCAGTGACAGGTACAACAACTACTTGGCTTTTTAACCCAGTTTTCTGATTTGTTTAATGATCCTTAACTGTAACAAAAATTAGAATACTTAAACCTTAACTGATTGAATGTACGTTTAAAAGGCTAATGTGAACAAATGCGAGTTATTTTACCTAAACTGTCATTCACTTTATCATGATAAGAAGCCAGGCATACATGCCATTGTTTTTGTGCATGTATGAAAATAAAGGGTGGGTATCGTTTGAGGCTCTATTCAATTCATTTGGCCACTAATCTATAATACGACCTTTGAAGCATATGCAGGGAGCGAAAAACGTGCATCCACGCAGAGCTGACAAGGACCTTAACTTTCCACCAATTTTTAGTACACGTTCTGATACATATGCCACCCTAAAATTAAATAATTTAATGGTAAATGGTTTGATTTGGTATTTCTAAATTGTTTGAAGATCATTTTCCTGGCGTTGCTGTTGATAGCTACTGTCGTGCCAACCAAGAGTGACAGTGATGGAATACTTTGTTTACTATGGCTTAGAAAAACATTAACTTGTACACTCCACTTCAGCTAATGCGAATCGATAGATCACTTGTGTATTAATCCTATCCTGCGGATAGGATTAATACGCAAGTGGTCTATCGATTCTAAGTCCCTTATAACTTTGTAAACAAAACATGACGTCACTGTCACTCTTAGCTGGCAGGACAGTAATGTAGCGAATGAATTAGAGATGGGATAACACTGTCGCAAAGGTAAAACAGATAAGGCAATACGACGTGCTACGGAAAAACGGACATAATAGGTACCGTGAATAACAGTATCCAAAATCACTCTACAGTGAGGCTTCAATACATAGAACTCAAATAGATTATTTACTATTAAACTTTTGTTCATGTTCAACACAACTGAGCATGGAATTTATTCTGCTCATAAATGAAAATCCACCATGCTATGATACTGCCTACATGCATTTTATAATGTTATGCAATTTAGCATTCGAAGGTTATGTACTACAACGAGCTTTCTTATAACAGTTGATACATTGTTTCAAGACTTCATAACGCAGTTTAAATGCACAAAAATCAATATCCAAATGCGATTTGACTGCTGATACGAAATAAAAATGTATGTCCCTTGCACTTTTAAATTTGCAAGACATTACATAAACAATGCAATGTACTAAATACCATCTTGGATGAAATATTGATTTTGCTTTGTCACAACGGTAAGAAAATTGCGTATACTTTGTAAATAGTCTGGATGCTTCCACAATAGAGATACCATACAAAAATCAGTAAGTTAGTATGATCAGGACATACTATAATCACAAAAGTGCAGATAATCCCGTAGGAAGAGCCACACAACAATCACGAGACACCAGAAAGACAAACAAAGCAAAGCAATCAACTCTCAAAACTAAATAAAGGCAATCTTGCCTCCATACGAGCTGAACATTTCTTGTACTTCAACAACAGCAGAATCTAGGACAAAGTTTTGGTACCAGTGAAATGCATTTAAGCCCCCCCAGTGGCTTAGGCTGCTGTCCGTTCTAAGGCGGTGGTTCTGTTGTTGTTGACTTTTTGTTTAATGTTAATCCATTGTGGGAGTCTGTAATTGTTCTATGTTTTGTTGTTCGTTACTTTACGTCCATTCTAGGAATACAATCATCTTTATGGGGAAGAGAGAGCTGGTTGCTTTGCTTAATTTGTCTTCCTGGTGTCTCTGGATGGTTGACCGGCTCTTCTTCGAGGTGCCGTGTGGTTGTCTGCGGTTTGTGAATGTGGTATTTCCTGATCATTCTCACTTACTATTTTTGGCTTAATTAAATATGTTTATGAAAGAAAATGGAAAGAACAGCAGCCTTCACCTCCTAGCATTTTCTAGCACCGCTCCCAGTGCTACAGACACACAAGCGTATTTTACTGAGAATGTTTTATACAGATTTTTCGATCCCTAATTTACATAATGAGGGTGAGGTTTCTGTAAAACGAAAACCAATACTCAATTTTGTACTATCTCAAAGTATAAGTATGATCAGAAAATACCACAATCACATACTGCAGACCAACCCACAACACCATGAGGGAGAGCCACTAAACATCAGGATGACAATTGAAGTAAAACAACCAGCGCTCTCTACATTGTCAAGATGATTGCAAAACTAGGAAGGATAACAAAACACGGACCAAAGATGTGATTGTCAAATGCAAATCCTATCTATGAATAATACAATTTACTTTTTGCCGATATAACATGTGCATAAAACTAACCGATTTTATTGACATAATACGATGTTACATTGTTACTTTTATATTTACTACATTGTATATTTACAATATTTGCATATTGATCTTTTGCTATACCATCATGGGTGCCATTGCCTATTGAAAATTTTGCTAAACCTTATATACTGTTCTGCCCACAATTCATAAATACTTTGTGCCATGATAGTTAATTACTACAGTGGGGTCAATGATCTGTTCATTTCGTCAATAACGATACATATGTACTTCAGTGTGAGAATGGTACTATTGAAAACAACTCTTGCTATTAGGCAAAATTATTATATGACTTTTGGTAACTGTAAAGTTGGCACCTCATGAATGCGTAATTAGGACTGGTCAACCTTAGATATATGTAAAAGCTGAAAATGAGGCGTGTTTTATTCAGAATTAAATGTATCATCTTACTCCATTACCTCAGTAAAGACGCAAAACATATTATTTATTTCTTTAAACGCCAGCAAAATAACTGCATCAGAATTATTACTCAACAATTCACTGCTGGAGCTGATCTATTTCTTAAATAAATGTGAGTTCAGTGTGTATACGGTTAGGATTTTCATGAAATGCACGCACGTTTGCGCGGCCCAAAAAGGCTTATTAACTCTTATAAATAGAGCCTGATTTCCCTTCGTTAGCAGATGAAATAGCCGAACCATGCCCAGATATGAAAATTAAAGTTACCGCCTTTACAGTGAGCAAAAAGTTCTATTATACTGAGGCAGAATTACCTGTTGTCATTCGTAAAAATTGTATGCTCGCTAAAATTACTTATAAGCATACAAATATAGGAAATATGTGCCCATTATCACCTACTTATACAGAAATCAAGGGACTTGATCAGTATCATTATATAGCTCTTCAAGATTTTCTGAAAGTTTGATTCAGCATATAACTTAGGTTATGTTGTACTCTTATCGCTTCTCATAGTTTTGCTCGAGTATGTGAATCTTTAGAGTGTCCTGTCTCTTTGTATGTGAAATCACTCTAGGGCAAACTAATTAATTTTGATATTTTGTTAACAGTCATCTAAATTTCACTTAATGAGTTTTGTTAATTCAAATAATGACATTCTATATATGTTTAAAGGCAAGCCGAACGAGAATAAAATCGTTTAAAAGTATATTTTTTATTCGACTGATAAAGTGATTTTAACAGACCTCCAGATGAGAATGTGTGACTATTTTTTTTCTTATTTCTCAATAAAAACATATGTTGTTGGTACTTAAAAGAATCGTATCACTAAGACAGTAAAACACTAAAACATATGTTAAAACTAATAGTTAAGATAAAATTAACATTTAACGCTAACTTCTTGTCATTTAGACCTATGGGTTTTAATGTGTTGAAATTGCAAGGCATTAACCCGAAACACCAGTTAGATTAATTGCAATGTACGTGCATTTAATAAGAAAAGTATATCAGATCAGAAACTGCCATGATTACAGATCCAATACCAAATTACAGCATCAAGAGGAAATGAGACAGAAGCATGGGCGGATCCAGAGGGGGGGGGATGGGTCTTGACCCCCTTAGAAAATCACAAGTCATAATAGGTTTCCATAGAAATACTGGGACCCCCTCGAAAAGCAATTGGACCCCTTAGGTCCAATTGCTTCTCGAGGGAGGTTCCAGCCCCCTGTGAAAAACGTTGATAACTAAAAAAAAGAAAAAAAAGGTTGTCAGGACCCCCTGTCGGAATTTTCTGGAAAATCACAAGTGCTTATAGATTTCCTTAGAAATACTGGGACCCCCATCGAGGGAGGTTCCAGCCCTCTGTGTTATACGTTGATAACTAAAAAAGAAAAGAAAAAAAGCGTTGTCAGGACCCCTGAAGCAATTTTCCTGGATCCGCCCATACAGAAGCCACAGTTTTCAGGCAGGACCTACAGCTTAAATATCTTAAATTAAAAGATTTCGGTCTAAAAAGACACACACTGTTTCGCTCGTGTAGAAGCTTTTTTACGTATTCAGTGTATCATCACAGAGGAACAATCAAATAAAATTAAACATAATAATTATGTGATGAAACAAAGAAATGTCCCATAGCCCACAGACACCCCAGTCAAAGACATGCATTATGCTACCGCCCACCGATAGAAGTTTCAGAACCAGAAATATTAGTTGACCCACCGTACGTGTAATGAAACAGGAAGCCATAGCTATAAACCATAATTAAGTTTATTTTGCAGGCAGACTTTCGAATCCTGCTACTGCTCAAAATATGAAAAGGTTCAAGATTTATTCTGTATGTCCCAAGTTTATAACGTGTTTTTAAATTGACCAAGAAAAGGCTTTCCAACGATTCTTTTGAATTTGTAGACTAAACCGCCATTGTCATATACCTAATAAGTGTGTATTAATTTAAGAAGAGTGTTGTCTCTAATAGTTTTTCATGCTTGGTGGTCAACCCAATCACGGTTGGCAACTTTGCTTTCCTCTTTAATTGCATGCCGGTGGGTCGGACTTCAGACTCTACGACGGTTCAAACTTATAGACTTATCTATTGATGAGATGGTAGGGGTCTGATGCTTTGGCTGTTGTCAGGTCCAACGGGGTTTACCTGTTGGATTTCTTTTGCCCAGGTATTCAGTTTTATTTACTATTGAGTTCTTATGTTTGATTTATCGCATTTTTATATCTTTACTTGTATGTTCTGGGGGATGATGCATTGATAAGTTAGGGGTCTTTCATGCAAACCAAACATCTATGTGTCTTGATCCACATCTGACTTAAGGGTGAGGTTGGCGCCGTTAAACCGGTTTAACTCCTCCAGTAAAATATTTTTACTAACCGTTCCAAGGCGGCACTCCTTTTGTGGATCATTCATGTTATTTTTGTTGTGTGTTTGTTATGCTTTTGTGCGAGTCTGTTTATTGTTGCCTTGTGGTCACCTGCTGGGAAAAGGCTGACCCCTTGGCTCTCGTTTGTGAGGTCTAGTTGTGAGTTTGTTACTTTCCCATTGGTATCCTGGGTCAGGTGTGGTACTTGATCGTATCGATTCCTGATATTTGCCCTCTTTCTTACTTTTACTATAGAAACTTGACGTGTTTCAATCACTGACAGTTGAAACTTTCATCTAAATTTAACGTGTCACAATGCGACTGATCGCTAACCAATCACTGATCGCGGGCTTCATTCCCATTAATACACGACAGTAGAGGGCTTCATGTTGTGCGTGCTGGAAAGGAAGTAGGTGTATAATGATAAAAACTCTTATTAAAACTGGCTCTGATATATCCTGTTATAGAGACGAGTTGTATTTACAATCATTCCCATCAAAGGTGAACATGCAGCCACACGTAAGTAGTATGGCTAGAATTTGGTAAGACCCTTCCTTCACTAACCTGTTCCATGTGTACGAGCAGGGAGCTGCGGGCTTTCTCAAACTGTAATACATTTAATATTCGTGGCATAAAAAGGATTTCTAGCAACAAGGCGGGCTATTTCCCGAAATAAGAACAGCGTTTTATTTTATTGAAATAACGACTGGAGACACTAGGCACACTCAACAAATACATATAGACAAGCCGTCTATGTAACCTTGCCCGCTAGTTCGTATATTTAAAACGAGTTTCCTAAATACATGTAATAATCTACTTCGTTTTGAATGAGAGTTTATTTTGATCATCAAATGTGCTCGCTATCGCTGTGCGTTTCTGTTCTATCTACAAAAAGACAATTTCGTTCAGTGGTATAGTGTTCTAAGTGATTTTCATCCAATGACCAATGATGCTCATGTCACGTGACTGGGTGAGTTCCATGTCATTATGTTCTATCTACATAAATTCACTTCCCTTGGAGAAATTGCTAAAAATTGCAGTTACCTCCCTTACATAAATTTAAAATTCCTAAATTGAAGCGGTTTGTCGGTCTTATGATGAACTAATGGCTATATCGGATACTTTTAGGTCCAAATAATCCGCTCAGTCAAAAATAGAGCGCAAAGGGTTCCATGGACAGAATAATAATCTCTAGAAACAGATTACCTCCCTTACACATATCTAAACCGCTTAAATTGAAGTAATTTGTCCATGTTATTACAAATCAATGGTTAAATCTGCTAATTTTAGGTCCAAATAATCAGATCAGTCTAAAATATACTCAGAAGAAAAAGTTTAGTCAGTATTTATGTTTTCTCATAAAATCAACAATACTGGATATATCATTGTCAAATTGTATACATGAGTTGTATTATCGTAACTTTACATGTACTGGCGTGCCAACCAAAAGTGACAGTGACGAAATAGTTTCCTTACATTTGTTAAGTAAAACATTAACTTGTACACTTCACCTGAGCTAACGCGAATCGATAGATCACGTGTGTATTAATCCTATCCTGCGGATAGGATTAATACACAAATGATCCATCGATTATAAGTCCCTAATAACTTTGTAAACAAAACATGACGTCACTGTCACTCTTGGTTGGCACGACAGTACCTGTTTATTGTGTGATAAATCATGCCTCTATTAGACTGTATCAACCAAATTTCAAAACGCACGACGTGCACGTGCTGCGGTAAACCGGCAGGGTTATTTTCGCATATGCTGTTTGATATTGAAAGAGAGTTGTTCCTATTGCAATTATCCGGCGAAAATTCAGTGTTAGCAAACTTAAGTCGCAGTCCAGGCTATCGACAAATTAAAGAAATACAGCGTTTGGACGTTTTGAAGCAGGTGCACGTGCTGCTGACGCGCCACGTAGTTTTGGATGTAATGAAAGATTAATTTATCGTCTGCAAACATGTTTTCGACAGTCTGGCAGTAAAAATAACAAACCTCCGCCAGGGAGACCACGGATAACGACGCCACTTGAAGTTAGGGTCATAGTGACGTCAAAATGACGTTTTCGCTTCATGGCCGCTCGGAAACTTCTTAAACGTCTTAGACATGCCACAGGTACGAGAATTTCCGTCTATACTATCAGAAATCGTCTGAGGGGTACATCACTGTTTTTTGAGTTTTGAAATTTGAATTTTGATGTGTGATTTTGTTGAATAAAATGGGTAAATTTTCAGAACGTTTTGTTGAAAATGTTCACATTTATAGGAAATTAAATGAATTTCATGTTGAGTAAGGGTTTTGTCTATATTAAGACTGTCTAGTAAAATTATTGCACACAGTGTCTGTACTGACTAAACTTTTTCTTCTGAGTATATTATACAAATTGACCCCATTGACAGAAAAATTAACTGTAGAAACAGATTATCTCCCTTGCATAAATTTTAATGGCATACATGTGCTTTTTGTTACTGTTGTGTCAAATAAATAACTAAATCTGCTACTTTTTGGTACAAATAATCATTTCTGTTTAGACTAGTATATGAATTGACTCCATAGCCAGAATAATAGAGCTGTAGGAAAATATAGAACACTATAGCACTGAACGCAGGCAGCGATTTTAGGGCATAATGTTCTATCTGCAAACTGTAAAATGCCCGTAAATTACATATTACTGTAAAAAATTCTTCAAACCAAGGTCATTTACACTGTATGTATACAGTACATTTTAACCCTCTGGTATGATTCAAAGGTCTGTGATAAATAAGTCATCAAAAATCAGGATGCTAAAATTTTCAAACTCATTTTTCTCAAAACTTGCGCAATGGCAGATTGAACACTATAGCACTGAAGCGGCGATACTGCAAAGTTTTGGAAACGAAGGGCATTTATATCCTTAATAATTTAGAACTTTTACTTTTTGAAAACCTATAATGGATTGACTCAAATTCTGATCTATAAACACGTAAAATGAGGGGTGGGAGTAGAAAGCACACATTTTCAAGGCTTTGTAAATGATGAATCGATTTGAAACGCATTTTGATGCTACCTATACATATTATACTACCCACACAGATAATTTTAAAAATCATTAGGGCTATTTAGAAATTAAGCTTTTGTAATCATGTCAACTAGGGAAAATATACGCCTTATCGCTAGAGCTTCTTTGGCGATTTTAAAAGACTGACATATTCGAGTAGTTTTAATGTGGCGTTTTCTATTCTCATAGTATAGAGAGAATAATCTTTCTTTCAATAGTAGCCCCTTTTAGTAGATCTTAAATGAAAAAAAAAAATGCTCCATATGGGTGCATATGTTTTCCTTTAATGATAACCCCTTTTAAGACATGGGTTTCTCATTGTTGGAGCATACGCTGCTGTTCAGATATTGCTTAGTCGATTCAGATACACACTACGTGTACTAAGGATGTGTGTCCTTTTTATTGCTCATTGTTTAACTGAATTCGAAACTGTATTTCGCTGTCTCATATTTTGGCGATTGTTTTTATACCGCCAAAATATCCGCAAATTATAAGTGTTTCCCAGTAAAATACTAAGTTCGTAAATATGAACATAGTGTACCAATTAATAGGCTTTGGTAGTTCCTGGTCGTATCAATGTATACTGATGGGTTTTAAAAGGCAACACCGACTTGTCTTTATATCTTTCAAAAGACAGTTGTTGGTTTAAAGAAGTAGGGAATCGTTCACTGATATCATTTTGTCACATTAAACAGTTGATCCCTATCTCAAAACGTTTACATTTCAATGTGTCATATTCATTTTAAATGGACAAGTTTTCTATGTTGTACTTGCAAATTAACACTCTTTAACATGCAATCAAAATAATTGTTCTGTTTTATTTTTGAGACATAAATTGAAGCTGCTATCAAAGTGTAGCGTTTTTAAAGTCTGCCACTATATATTCTGGTATCAAAGTGTTAACGAAAGATTATTTATATATTGTTTCTTAACAAAGGCCAAGTGGCCGAAAATTCGACACCGAGTGAAAATACTATTGTTATGTTTGAAAACATTTGGAATATTTGTTGAAATAATTTTAAAAATAACGAAACAATTTACAAAAACTAATAGACAAGTTAAAATGTATAAATCGGTCCCATAGACGACCAACCTGATCAAACAATTGTCCCTGAATAGTCACACACGATGAAGTCTTACAAATTGTGAATATAATAAATTCAAATACAACCGGCACAATCTAAACAACTCAATGATTAACGATATGAGGAAAACAGAACTTGTTGGTGGTACAGTCAGCGAAGTCCAGTCTCAGTATGCTCGTTTCACAGGGGTCCAATTCCTGTCTTCATAAAGAGCGCAACACCGTGTATTGATATACAGTACAACATGTCTTAAGCGACCACTTCAAAATCGACAAATTTAAGGTCTTAAAGACAAATGGTAGCTTAATGAAGGTCGAAAGTATTGCAGAATGCTCTTGGAGCATTCTGCAATACTTTTGACCTGCATTCTGCAATACTTTTGACCTGCATTAAGAGATAATCGGTCTTAAAAACCAATATTTGATCTTCCTTTTGAGTGGCCGTTTATTTTTTAGACTGTTTTATTGTATACAAAAGACGCGGTTACACTTGTCATAAGAGATTAATAGAATAGCATAAGGGTCCTTCTCCGTTACCTGGGCTTAGATAGACGATGATATTATCTGTCAGAAATGAACAGTTTATAACAATTGTACAGATACTACCAATGGGGGCTTCTTCAGGTATGAGACAAGATAGAACCTAATGCCCTGAGACCAATGGAGTTAATTACGCATATTTCAAGGTGCGTCCTTTTATTTGAAACACGCGAACCACACTATTAGGTAAGTTTCATTTAATTAGAACAAAGCAAAAGCATTCTTCGAGGGAATAAATCATAACTTTTTAAGGTCGCACAATATGCACATATGATGGATGACGTTCTGACAAAACTATACTATGCATGAAAGCAAGAGAATAACACTTAGCACGCTGAGCTTGGAATGACCTTGTTTTTAAAACTGTGTAGATTCAGGCCAGCTGAGAGGCCATCTGATCTGATTGTACACTGTTTTCCACTCTGTTTCTAAATACATGCTAAAACTGGAATAATGTGGGCGAATTCGATAAAAACTGGGGATAAGTTTAGCACATCAAGATAACCAGAACGGTGAGGGTTAAAGTTAAGTTCTGTCTGTTATTGCGGTACTGTGTACACACATGGTAAATTAAGCACATATGAGAAAGCCAACTACATATTGAGTCCAAAATTACAGGCTTCAAGGTTATAAAACTTGAGTTCATGTTCAAACTCAAACGTGTCCGCAAGCAGCTAATAATTGCACTTTATTTTGAGTTTGAGACTACTCAAGTTTTATAACCTCGGGGCCTGGCTACATTTAAGGGGTAAATCATTTTGGAGTGGGGGGGTATCTATTGACAGATATTCATAATTTCACACAAAAAACTCTCATATCCGGTACCGCCTCAATGCTGTCATGCTATAAATGTATCACAGACATGCTGGAACAGGGCGCCATATTTACTCTTATTAATAAGCCATATAGGCATAAGCAAACTGCACAAACCTAGATCAGTGCGGTCATGAGATACAGGAGGAACGTGACTTTCACTGTTTCCTATTCCGATACAGATGTGCAATATTCAAAGAAGAATGTCAAAAGCACCACCCACTTTAATTAGGGTATGGCGTCAACAGTTTTTAAGCGCAATTTACATGCTATGGGCCACTGCAAAATGTCAACATACGCGAGTCATACATATCATATCATACTTTGCACAGTGACTAAATGAGCATTTTAATGACAATTTACGAATTAATTCTGCTATCTAAATTGCAGGCCGTTTAATAACTGAAATGTCTCCAAGAATTTCTGACAAATGGGATAATTGCAATAATGAAATTTAACTTCTGAGAAATTCACAAAGTCTAGCAAACTGCAAGGGTAATCAGTCATGGTGCAAGTTATTAACGCAGGGAACCTGTTCCAGGAAGTATGCAAAAATTAAAACCAGTAAAGCCATTCAGAAATACCATTGGAACAACATAGACCTCCAGTTTTTGTTCTAATCTTTTGACATTATGTAACTTTTATTATATGACGTCGCATCCGGGAGTGAAATAACGCCATACAATAAAATCGATAAACCACTTGTGGTTTACAGATTTTCGGGAAACGTTACGACGTCAATAACAACAGTGCATACATAATGTCAACATTATAACGTTATTACGCCAGAAATGAGATTTCAAAGTTATCTTTAATAGAATCTAACATTCGTGCTCGTGTATTATTGAATTTATTAAACTCGTTGCGAAAAAGAGATAAAATGCTCGACAAGCCTCGCATTCTATCTCTTTTCCTCAACTCGTTCAATAAATTCAATAAAACATGAGCACTCATGTAATATCATCTATGTAAAATTTATGTTTTATGTGTAACTTATAAAGTTACAGTAAACTTATGTTTAAGGTGGTAGGGGACCCATGTCAAAAGATAACCTTACTTTTACTTAAAAGTAAGAGTGTAAGAGTTATCGTTCCTGAATCTTGTTTTTAAAAGAGAATACTTATTTGTAAAACGTAGATATTATTCTCCCCTTACAACTCTTTGATGCGTTGGCAAGTAAACAACAAAATGGCAGAATTGCTAACTTCAAGGCAAAACATATCCAAAAAAGGCTAGTTCGCTAAACGGAAGCCAAAGTCGCCAGATAACATGACTGACGAGAACAGCAATGATATCATCGAAGATTTAGAACAGCACATACAATGGAATGAAGGCCGCAGGATTGTGGAACTAGGTAATTTAGCGGTATAAGTTGAAGATAAGTATTTTGCTTTCACAAAAAGAAGGAATGCAAGTATTAGCTTTTAAAAACATCACCCAGAGTATGAAGTCATTCAGTATTTTGATGGTTAAAAGTTGCGGACCGTATAAATCTACACACTATATACATGTCTCGGTTGCTATTTCTGCATGCTGCCGCTAATGGTCAATTTTCAAGAAATCTATCGTTTTCAAGGCTCCAGATGGGGTCCAACTTTTTCCAGGGGTCCAACTTATTCCAGGGGGTGTCCAATTGCTTATTCCCTATAGAAACCCATATATTTTGTGATTTTCCAGAGGGGGTCCGGACCCCCTGCCCCTCCCCCCTCTGGATCCACACTTGGAGCAGCCCTTACAACTTCATGGTTAAGGCTACAATACATTATCTCATTTGGGCTTGGCAAACGTTAATAGACAGAAGAATGTATCATCCTCTTATTATTATTATTAATATATTATTATTATTATTATATCTTATTATTATACCTTATAATAAGTGTTTACTATAGAAACTTGAGGTGTTTCAATCGCTGACAATTGTACATTTTATTTAATCTAATGTGTCATATTTTGGTTGATCGTTGACCAATCACTGACCGCGGGCTTTATTTCCGATAAAACATGACTGCAGAGAGCTTAATTGCCGTTTCAACCTGCTCACGGATATCCTCTGCGAGTTAAGATACCGTCGCTAATGCTTTATTGAGAACTGACCAAACTATTCAATTATCATAAGATACGCTACTTTATCACATCGGATAGGCGGCAATCGAGAAGGCTCTGAACAATCGATGAACGTGGATCGCAAATCGCTAGATTTACAATTTGTCGCCAATCAAGCAAACAAACTGCAATCCAAAAAGTATGTTTCTGGCGGTATTTGATCTACGTTCGTCGATAGTATCAACCTGTTCGATTGCCACCTATCCGGTATGTGTATTGATACAATGAATACGTAACCAAAACGATCTGAAACAAGAGCTACGAGTTATCTACATTTTTCAGTCATGTTTCTGTTGAAAAAAAATTGTTTCTACATCGGATAGTGAGCAATCGAAAACACTCCTAACCATCGACGAACGCGGATCAAAACTCGCTAGAAACAGTGTTTTGATTGCAAAGTGTCGCCTGTTCGATGAGGCACGGGTGGTGATAAAAAACTATGATTCTAACTATTTTTGGTCTATAATCGTTGATAGTATCGATGTTTTCGATTGCGCCTATAAGGCGTGGTTTTGTTGTATGCTTCACGATGTTACAGTGGACATTTTTTTTGAAATGCTTTTGCTTGAAAGGAAAATATTCACAACTGTTTGGATACTGTAAAGGCGGCACCTCATGACTGCGTTATTCGTCTACTTTAGACATAGGTAAAATCTGAAAATGAGGCGTTATAACTACATTCGAAAGTGCTTGTTTATTGCTTAACAAAAGTATAGAGGCAAACAGTGTGGACCCAGATCAGACTGCTTCTAGATGAGCAGTCTGCTCTAGAACTACAGTGTTTGTTTAAGAGGCTTCATAATATTTCAATAGACGATAAAAACATACGATTGTGTTGTAATATACGCTTTAAGGGTTAATAAATGTGGAATCAGTGCATTAACGGACAGGGCTTTCATGAAATGCACGCAGACCTGCGCGGCTCAAGCAACTTTTAAACGCTTAACCAATAGATAGAACCTGATTTCCATTCTTGAGCAGTTGAAATAACCGAACCACGCCCAGATATGAATATTAAAGTTGCCACCTTTACAGTACCCCAAAAGTCCTATAATATATAACAATGTCAATATAACATTCCTTTCTGTATATTAACGTTTGTCAAGCTCTTGTGCGATAATGTGTTGCAGGCCTCACCGCTGTGTGGTTCTGGTTGCAACACATCACATTCAGGCTTGCCAAACATTAATACACGGAAAAGAATTTTTATCCTATATTGCATATTTGTAAGTTTATTCTTTAAATGACATTTAGATCTATGCATCAGAAATAAAGCTATAATTTTTAGCTTTTTCTACATAAATCCTACGTGTAAGAAAGCATCAAAGTATCAAGACATGTTAAATCAATGCTTTAATAAGAGGATAAAACATTCTTTTACGTAAATTAACGTTTGCCAAGCCCGAGTGTGATCATGTGTTGCAGCCCGAGCCGCGAAGCGGTGAGGGCTGCAACACATTTTCACACTCGGGCTTGGCGAACGTTAATATATGGAAAAGAATATTATATCGCATTGTTATATACCTTCCTTTCAAACACAAGCAGTCCCAAATTATTTTATTCAATTGTATGCAAAAAATGTCCACCGTAGCATCATGAAACGTACAACGAATTCACACCAGATAGGCGGCAATCGAAAACATCAATATTATCGACGAATGTAGACCAAAAATAGTAAAAAACAGAGTTTTTGTTTGCCATTAGTCGCCCGACTGGCGAAAATTGGCAATCGAAAACACTGGTTGTAGCGATATCTGACTCGCGTTCATCGATTGTTCGCCAAGAGTTTTCGATTGCCGCATATCCGGTATGGAAACATATTTTTTTATAACAGTAACATGAAAAATGTAAGTTATTCCTAGTAGCCCTTGTTTCGGATTGTTTTGGCTATGTATACAGTAGGCCTATATTCAATAAACACTTCACATAAGGGGCAATCGAACACGATAATACTATCGACGAATGTAGATCTAAGATCGTTAGAAACAGAGTTTTTGATTGCCGTTTGTCGCCCGACTGTAAATTATTCCTAGTAGCCCTTGTTTCGGATTGTTTTGGCTACGTATTCAGTAGGCCTATATTAAATAAACACTTCAGATAGGAGGCAATCGATAACGTTAATGCTATCGACGAACGTGGAGATCGCTAGAAACAAAGATTTCGACTGCCGTTTGTCGTCCGACTGGCGACAAATGGCAATCGAAAACACTGTTTCCAGCGATCTGTGATCTGCGGTCATCGATTGTTCAGAGCGTTTTCGATTGCCGCCTGTCCGATATGATAAAGGAGCGCATTTTATGCTAATTGAAACAGTTTGGTCATTTCTCCATAAAACATTAGCGACGATATATCTTAACTTGCAGACGATGTCCTTTAGTGGGCTTTAATGGCGTTGCAGCCCTCTGCTGCCATGTATTAATGGGGATGAAGCCCTTGGACAGTGATTTGTCGCATTGCGACACGTTAAATACAGATAAAAAGTAAAAAGCTTTGTCAAGTATGTGACCAAAATGCAGTTGAAAATGAAATCCATTTCTTGTTGCATTGTACTTTATATGATGATTTGAGAAGAGCTATGATCGTCAAGTCAGAAAGAAGGGATATTGGATTTAGAACATTGACAGAGACAGAAAAATTCACTTTCATTTTAAAACATGATGAAAGGCAATGTGCAAAATTTATATTCAGTGCAATGCATAGAAGAAAATCGGTATTATATCGTTAAATAATTATATTTTCAACTCTTTCTCTGTTTTAAAACACATAAAGAAATTCGTCTGTCGATAAATATTGAGCATTGGAACCAACAATATGGACTCTGACTAGACTGCTTCATGTGAGGCAGTCTGATCTGGATCCACATTGCTTGCTTCGAATGTCATCAAACGCAAAACTAGACTACAGGACAACCATCAGCAATGATATTGTGAATAAGCTTTCCCTACTCTGAACTGCGGGGGTGTCACATAGAATCATCCTCGCAGATTATCGTGGGAAAGGCTAGTACTTACAAAATAATGCTATAAGGAAGTAACTGCTTCCTCTGAGTACATAAACCACATTTTGTACCGACATGCCATTGGTATTCTCCACTATCACTTATCCTGTTTACTTGTGTCAATTTGATGCTTTACATGTAAATGTTGTATATATGTAAACGGAATAGCATATACCACATATTTTTTGAAGTGACATATAGGCCCAATGCGGCCGGGTGTTAAACATTAAATTATTATGTTCTTTGCTTTGCTATACACATGTCACTATAATAAAATTATCTTATCTTATCTTATCTTAGTACAACTGTCAGCGATTGAAACACGTCAAGTTTCTATAGTAAACACTCATAATGTATATAACAATGAGAATCATAATGTAATGTCCTGGGTCACATATGCTAGGTCAAAATCTTTTTTGTCATTTTCTACGCCCATTCTTCAGTGCATAATCAATAATAGCTATGTCTCCGCCCAGTGATATACAGGGCGTAGACAAACAAAAAATTGGTTGAAACACTAATTATGGTCTTCTTTTTTTCAGAAAAGTCACCAAAACAAAAAAACGAGCACGGTGACACATATTTTTTATTCAATCATTATATTCTTCAAGAAAATATCTTTGTAAAAATATGTTTTTTGTTGTTCCAGTTACATTCTCTGATATATTTATTTTGTATATAAGTGTGTTTTTTGGCATTTATTCGTTTGACTTAATTAGGATTTTGCTTAATAAATTGTGTAAATACATGTTATTTTACTAATTTTTGTTTTTATTTATATCTCTGGTGTGAGTAGTATTTGTTCTGAATAAAACTGTATTGCGTTTCTTGTTAATTTGTTAACAAAATCTGTGTTTGTTTTTTTCAAAAACCTGCGATTTTGCAGTTTTTGACATCAAATAACTTTTTAAAAAGAACGGTGAGGTATTGTTTTTTTCGTCTTAGATTATAAGTATTAGTCTATATTATAATATATTAAAAGATAAAACACTTTTGGACATATGCCGGTGAGTCCGCTACTACCTTAATAACAAAATCATTTTGATATTTATCGATCTCGCGAAAAGTCACTCTGATGCTATATAGAAGGGCTAGGTACCTAAATGTTGGCATGCGCCTTCATTTACATCGTAACTTGATAAGGGTTTGGCGAGACTGCGCGGCTGTCAGGCTGAGTCTTCGCTGCTCGCATGTGATATACGTATCATATTCTCATGCACCTATAAACTGAGTTAGGCTGGTGTATTACTTTGCAAATAAAGGTCTGTGCTCACAGCAAAAACTCGGATTAGCCATCGCCGTCTGATAAGAGCTTTTGCTGTTCTCATGACGAAGCCATGTTCTTTTAACTCCCCATTGAGTACAGAGATCAGTAGCTGATATCCGAGCTAGTCTGAGTCCTCAGTAGTTTATAGTTTAGTCAAGTAATAGACGGATGGCTGAGAATGGGTTTGCTCCCCCCCCCCTAGGGAATTTTGCAGACATATCCTATCTTGTAGAAAATTAAAAGCCGAGTCTTTTAAGAGATGTTTGCACTCTGTGCTCCGGGGCGTTAGTCTGTAAGAGCCTGTAACATACGTTACTTAATCAAACTAAGAAAAAGTAAATTGAAAGTTTGGGCTACAAATTTAAGACATTAAAATATTTATTTTTAAAAATCATTCATATAGTCTGCATACTGGATATCTCAACTACATATGACAGCCATTTGAACAAAATTGTGGCTTCCTAAGGTGTCATATGCGTTACATAAATCAGATAACCCATTAAAATTTGCAAGTGTGGCTAACATCATTTACATTCACAATCTCTCTGTGTGTTTTGCAAAATGTTTTTAACCATGTCTGACTAGCTTATGCAATACACTAACAGAAAAATTAAAGTTTGTTTCCCTAGCTTCAATATTTTTTCTGGAATAAACAATTAAACAACCCTACCCTTACCCAGTTTTAAGGTGAAATGTTTGGTATTTAAACTAAAGTAAAAATAGTTAAAAAATATTTGCAGTTGATGAATGTGTTTCATTGTTTGGAATTTATTTGCTTATATGAAAAGACTCATAAATCTGCAAGTTTGTTGCAAAATTTTTAATATCAGAGGCTGTAACATATGTTACCAGATGTAATAAATTGGCAAGCTCATTGTCTTTACGTAAGATATGACTAAATATGTTTTAATCTCCTCAAGGGAATTTTGCAGACATATTCCTTCTTATAGTACAACTCAAGCTGCATCGAATAAGGGATGTTTGCACTCTCTATGTTGGGGCGTTAGTCTGAAACAGCGTGTTACATGCGTTACTATATCAAATAAAGGAAATGTAGTTTGAAAGTTTGAGCTAAAATTGTGAAAAAACTCGCAGCTGTTGGATATCTTACATTGTTTAGGGATTTTAAACTGGCTCCTATGATAAAGACTTATAGATCTGCTAGCTGTCATCATTTTTTAAAGATCAGAGAGTGTTACATATGTTAGCGTGATAAGTAAAATCATCAAACAGTATTTTGACATCAAGCTGAGTAAGAGCCTGCTCCATCCTAATCCCCTTTGGAATTCTGCAGACAAATTACATCTTATGTAACCATTCAAGGTGCATTTAATAAGAAATGTTTGCACTCTGTAAGTCGGGGTGTTAGCCTGTAACAGCTTGTTACATATGTTACTATATCAATTTGAGAAATTTGAATGTTTGAGCTATCAAAAGAAGACATTAAAATTATCTAATAAATAGACATTCTTATAGTCTTAATACTGGATGTCTTTACTACATATGGAAGCTGTTTAACAGTAATACGGCTAACTGTGGTGTTATGTGAGTTACATGAACCTAATCATAATTTAAAAGCTAAAATTGAGGCTATCGTCATTTAGTTAAACAACTACTATGACTTGGTTTCAAACTGTTTTATTAGATTTTACAAACATATACTTAATTGATGAATAGGAAAAACCAAGTTTGCTTCTCTATCTTAATTATATTGTCTTATAGGAGCTAATACACAGCCCTACTCCCAGCTATACAGAGAAGCGAATTTTGTTATTACCGTTTAAGTAAAACACATAAAAGCGATTACAGCGTGTGGATATTTTTCATTTTCTAAGTCTGTCTTGCTCATATATCTGCAAGATGTCATTAAGTTTAAGATCAGGACACTTAATGTGAACTTATTAGTCTTTGGGAAGGGAGCGCAGTGGCTCAGTGGTAGAGTGCTTGACTCGAGACCGAAGGGCCGCGGGTTCGAGCCTCACCGGCGTCACTGCGTTGTGGTCCTTGAGCAAGACACATTTATCCTAGCTTAGTACTGGTTCAACCCAGGAAGACTCGTCCCGCATAACTGAAAGATTGTTGAGTGGACATAAAGAATCAAATCAAACAAACAAAATTAGTCTTTGGTGCCAAAACACTAGAAATTATATTCATTTCTGATTATCAAGCCCATGGACTGTTGTTACAGTTGTTGCTTCTGTGGTAATCATTATTATCACACGCCTCCTTGCAACAAGTAGAATCATCACACAATATTTCAATCATTTACTGTTATTCAATTTTACCACTAGTCCACTCAAAATTGATGAGCCATTATCAACTTTCCAATTTTGCCATTTATGGCTTGGAACATTCGGAAACTGATATGAATTCCTAATAGTTGGCTCTTTGAGTATGTGTTTCAAGTGATACTCTGCAAGTAGGAGAAAGACTAAAGCTTAACAATGAGTAAAACTATGCCATTAAGAGCAATAAGTACCTGGACTGACGTACCTTGATATTTCTGTGATAAAGAATCATATCTTAGCTGGTTAACTTTTATAAATGTAGCCTATCCATACATGCAACCGACATATATTCATCTAATAATGTCTCTGCACTTATTATCTTTCCCCAAGCAAACTTATTTGAAGTCTTAGTACTTCTGAAGTGCTGAAACCGAGGTAACTCTTTCCCTTCAGATAAACAAACTAGATGTATCTCAGTAGGTAAAGCAATGAAATGCAGGATGAACAGAGCGCAAATAAGACCCTTTCAATTCAATGATTCACTAAGTTTCAAAGATAAGAGCGCTTATAAAAGGATGTAATATATATAACTCGTCATAATAAATGAGCAAGGGCATTGTCGTGACATCCTTTTTGATTACACAGTCAGAGGCAAGTGTTTTCAATTTCAGTGTTTTCAATGGATCATGAAATGAGGCACCTTGTCAACTTGTTTACTCTGTATAAATCTTCCATAGAGCATAATATAGAACTACTGGTTATCCCATTCTACCTATAGTCCACGTTCCTTCTTTTGAATGCAACAGCTAATGATATGGCTGCAAAAACTGAGAAATCATAGGTTTTACATTATTTTAAGACGTGCTTCAATGTACTGACATCAAAAAACAACCAACTGCAAACATAATGGATGGCAATGTCCAACTTCATATTCTTTCTCTTATACCAGATAACTTTCAAGGTGTAACAGAAATTGTTTCAGACAGTCTGCCAAAACCATCAAGAGTCAACATTGTAACTAAAGAAAACTTATAAAGTTCTTTGGGCTCAGCAAAATACTATTTATCTAAGACCTGAGGACTTAAGCACCAAAAGACTGGATAGGTTCCATGGCAAATGATGAAAAAAAGCAGCCTATCAAATTTCTGTTTGACCAATGTCAGAAATCTTAAAGTATTCTTAGAGGTATACGGTAGAGACAGAGATTTTGCAAAATCAGAGCAAAGTTATCATTTGACTAGCACGGATGCAGAGGCAGCTGCAGATAGATTGCTTTTTGCCACTTCACAGGAAGAGATATATACCAGAGTCATACTCCATTGTATGCATATATGTGAAATGGCATTAAACCCATATTTAATCAGGTGTTTGATCCCATGGCACTGACATGCTGTTTCTGCTTTTGAAGAATGGTAAGGATTCAAGTTTGGCTGTCAGAGTCAAGTTGTTTGACGCTGGCACTGGCCACACATACAAAGAAAATTAAGTCTTTTGATGGCAAAAGAGGAGGATCACACGAAATGCTTATAAGTGATTTTTGTCACAATTACCAATTTTAAAAAGTAATTTTAATTAATGTAACACATATAGCACCATAGGAAGCTGTATATTTGTTAAAAAATCTTTTCTTATGTATAAAAGGTATTCAGCATGCAAACTACATGAATAATTCAAATAAATGGATAGTTAACTGTTTTATGTCTTCTTTCTGTTTCTCAGACTTTCAATTCATTTATTCCTAAATTGATATGGTAACATACGTATCATACCATTACAGGCTAACCCCCTAGTTAATAGAGTGCAAACATCTCTTATTTGATGCAGCTTGAATTGTTCTTTAAGGTAGGATATGTCTGCACAATTCCCAAAGGGGTGGAGAGGTTCAGGATTGTACTCAGTTTGCAGTCCTAATACAATGCCATGATTCTACTGGTTGTGATGAAATGGGTGATTATTTTGCCATAGAAGCAGACACAATGATAGACATTGTGAGGGTGACTTGAATAAAGATTGTCTTTGAATAATTTTATTTAATAGGAATATTTATTAAATTGTGTCATTTAAATGAGAACTATTATTTTCTATCTATATGTCTATATATTTTAATATTATAGGCATTAGGAAATATGTGATTAAAAAGGTTATATATAACATAGGTAACACAATTCCATGGGCTTGTTATTAGCAAATGACTGTAATTACTAAGACTAAGGCACCAGAGGCTACAGATTAATAGGAAAACATGTGAAAAACGGTATTTTTCTGAAATATCATCTCTTACTTCCAAGAAAATTTCCTAGCTCAATCATTTTGCCATGTAACATACATTACATACTTTAATACGTGCTCTGATCCTGATGTCAAACTTGCAAATGTATGATTCTTTATTGCATTGGCAAGACAGTGCCAAAAATGTAAGATATCCATGAGCGTCAAATATTTTCATATATTTTTCTTCAATAATAGATACCAAAATTGGATACTTAAAATTGGGGGTAGGGTTGTTCAATAGCTCATATAAATCAATGTATTTGAGATAGAAAAGCAAACTTTGTTTTTTCTATTAGTCAAATAAGTATTTTAGTAAACTAAGATTAAAAACATTTGTAAAATGCACAAATCATCTGTAAAATGAATGATGTTAGTCACGATTTCAACTTTCAAAGGGAAATTTAATCTATGTAACACATATAACACCGTTGAAGCCTGTAATTTTGTTTAAAATGCTGCTTTTAAGTAGCTTAGGCATCCAGCTTGCAAACTACATAAGAAATTTAAATAATTAGATGGTTTAATGTCTTCTTTCTGTAGCTCAAACTTTCATTTTGATTTTTTCCTGAGTTTGTTAACAGTAACATATGTAACAGGCTGTCAGAGACTAACGCCCCGGAGCACAGAGTGCAAACATCTCTTAAAAGATGCAGCTTGAAATTTTCTTTAAGATAGGATATGTCTGCAAAATTCCCTAGGGGGGGGGAGCAGGACCTTTTTTAGCTCGAAGTCTATAATATTTGGACCAGTTGGTGTGTAATTTGGTACATATCGCATTTGATTTTTTATCACTTTAATTACTAGATATCTTAATTTTAGCTTCATCATTTTCTCTCTCTCTCTGTCTCTCTCTCTCTCTCTCTCTCTGTACATGAGCAGCAAATGCTCTGATGACAAGACTGCGCTTCTGCACAGGCTCGTCTGAGCCCTTGCTTCTTGCATATCAGTGATATTAACACTGGAATCTCATGAACTGGCCCCAGAGAACTCGCGTTTCGCACAAATGTGGTGTGAACTTAATTATGAAACTGATCCCACCGAGGGATTGAGAAGCACATTACCATCCTTAGGACCTTTTTGTTTGATAGACGCAAATTCAAGGATATTGGGTAACCTCTACGACGTGCAGTATTCTTATTTGTTTTATAAATCTTCATCAGTACCCTTCTAGCTAAAGATCTGATCTTGCTAAAAGAGGTTTGATTTCAGTGGTAATCAGTTCTGATGAAACAGCACGGTATCACTAGGAACGTTCGCGACTTTAATTACACTTCAAATTAATACAGAATTATGTAAAGAATGTATATGAGATCTTTTAAAAATTCGTTGTGAAATTCTATCCGAAATGTAAAAACTTCATTGACTATGGACCCATGCATTAATATTGAAGGTATTTCTGTAGTTCCTGAAGATAGTTATTCCTTTTTGTGTCTAAACAAAGGTTAAAGATCTGTTGACTTATGCTATTTGACAGGTAAAGTGGATGTGCACTCATGGTTTTCAGAGGCAGTATGTTCTGCATCTCTAAAATGAACAATAATGTTTGCACAAATGTGTCCTTCAAAATAATAGATTTTCAGTTTGAATCACTAGATCCTTCAGAACAATATATTCTAAGTTAGAACAGAATTCATGGTATCTTGAGTTATAAGTTGGAATAGTAATTAAGCTGTCAATGGATCCAATCCAATTATACAGGGCATTCCTACTGACTGGAATACAATATACACTGGACTGAAAATGGTTGAGAAGCCAATGAGAATAATCATTCAACAAACACCTGTAACAACTCTTGTACTGCAGCTCTCTGCAAATGCACAGCAGATACGACTTAGAACTTGGATGAGCTGAGTCACCATGTTATTCGTTTTGGTTGATTTCACATCATGGAGCTGTACTGGAAAGTCCTTGGGAAGAGGTATTCATCATTAAGACTTGACGATATGTTAGTTTAAGCGAGTAAGGTTGGGCCTTATGTAATGCTGGTAATAATAATTACAAACGATGTGTGCTAGCACACTTTCGGATGCATGAAGAAATGACAAGACTACATATCAAACATTTTTGTTGTGGCTTATCCAGACACAAAACGTTCCAAATAGTTCTGCTAAAGAAATTTAAGCTATTCTGACAGAATCAGTCAGTTGTTAGGGAGCTGTTTGCAGCTACAGAAACTGGTTGTGACAAACATGGATCTTTTGCCAAAAGACTCTAAAAGTTGCAGCAAATAATGCAGAACTACCAGCCTTTATTTAAAACATTCAATGAACGTGGAAATATACGTAGTTTGAAATTGCATTTACGAATGCAATATATTGAATACATTGATCTGGCAATGGTGTACATCACAGCTGAGAGAGTATCAAGCTGGAACCAATATTTGGGATGTTTTGTAGAAATATTCTGCTATACATTCGCATATGGCTGTCAAAACTACAACAGATTATGCCCAGTTGATGTTGCTAAAATACTTCGTCTTTTGAAACAGCGCCTAGTGTCTATAAAGTATTTGAAAATGAAAACATGTCGTTACAAGATCTGCCTGTTATTTCAATAGTTTTTGGCCAGATCTTGGCAGAGACCAAACTGTGGTAAGGAACACAACATTATGAAAAGGAGGTATAATTAAATTCAGTAGACAGACGAAGCTTCTGTTAAATGGTATCTGACTGTTTATGAGCGCAGTGCTGTTTTTAAAAACTTCAGTGTTCTGTGTGGCATCATTGACATAGGAGGGTTGTCCCAGCAAATCGTGGACTTGTGCTATAAAACGAGATTGTCTATCGGGAATTTTATGAAATTTGTATGACATATTAATATACATCTACGACACATTTTCTACAAATATGGTTGAAATCACAGCTTAGATAACAAAGTTATGATCCTTTACTTGAGGGTATCTCTGCGTTTGCGGAGCACGTCACAAATTATTTTGCTGTATTTTCAGAGAGGGGTGGTCAAATGTTTTGACTCTACTCTTTTTAAATAAGCTTAAATGGGGAAAAATATTGTCATATATTTGTTGAGTAAGTCTCCCTGGTTCCAGTTAAGACTAAATAGTTAGTTTAGATATGTTAAGCAATCAAACAAGCACGATCTTTTAGATTAAATAAGAGACAACATATATACTGTTAAAATAACTTACAGAAAAATAGCATGCATTCCGTTAAATTGACGAAAATGAGCTTGTCTTTGTTATATTACTAAAATGATTTTATACAGAATCCATTTTACGACACAAGTGATTCTTCGACCAATCATTTAAAATTAAAAGAACTTAGTTTTATGTGATTAATTAGCTAAAAATTGTTGAAAGACTAATTTTTGCGCCGTACCGTTTTTCTAAACTTAGCATTTTCTGAAAATAAAAATGTAGTAGGTATGTAAAATCGTGTATAAAATCAATGCGAATGGTCATAAACGTTTTAAATTTTCAACACTTTACCTTGCATGGTTACTTGTTGATGTGGCAATGCATTGTTTAAAAAAACAAAAACGAAATTTGATTGAATGTACACTACCTTTTTGACTAGAATAGTTTCATTACAAAACTTATCATCAAGTAAAGGTTCATAAATTTTATTATTTTAACTGCGATTCCACCCATATTAATTCAAAATGGTTCCCATAAGTATATAAACACATCCTGAAAATATCATAGAATTACTGGTACACAGTCTCGTGTTATAACAAAAATCCACGATTAACTGGGACAACCCTTGTATATACCAACTTCCACCATGATGCGCAACATAATGTGATAGAACATGATGAAAAGGATATTCAGAGTATTGTATCTGATATTCATGCTAGGTTTGGAAATACATACGAATTTGATACGAATAAGGAATCTGGCTGACATGAACCTGTTAGAAATATAGCGACAGGTGTTGTAGAGACTTGCTGGAACAAAAAGAGACTGGAAAGCAGTCTTAAATATAATTAGTTGATACAAGAATTGGTTCAGTTTCCATTAAACTGTCTATGCCTTTAAAATAAAGAAGCTTCAGATATTAGATAATCAAATATTTACCATATGGACTCTTTCAGTGTTACAACTCGTGTTTTATATATGTAATAGCATAGACGTTGAATCTCAATGATACCATATTGCATGCATGTACTATTTGTCCTGTGATATTGTAGTGAACATGTCAGTAGAGAAATAAAAACAAATTAGAAAAAAAGCTTCAGATCTTAAATAATAGATATTTCAAAAAAGATAGGCGGAATAGACAGTAAATTGTATCTGCGGATTGTGACCTTTCTGAAGGGGTTTGGTTGTATCCAAAGATAGGATAGTAGATTTTGAGACTTTGTTTGAATATGAACTGTCAATGACTCCTGTTGCAATGTCTAATCCTGATATCTTACAGGTCGCTTTCTAAGACAAACAAAGCTCAGACACTGAAAGATATTGAAAATGAAGCCTCTACGTCATTGTATAATCACAACTTCACCAATAAGATCGGAGGACAGCTGCTGCATACTGCATTACTGCAGTATATATTGACCACATGGCCTGTGTTCGGTGTGTAAGTGTATGAACAGGAGTTTATACATTTGATACAGTAATTCTGCTTTCAGTGAAGGAGATACAGTTGAGGTAGTTTCTGGTCATTATGAAAATGATATAAACATCAAAGATGGAAAAGGGAATATCCTTGGGTTTCCAGAAGTTTTTGTTTGGTTTGATGCTTTATCCCAGTCAACAGCTATGGTCAGGTCAGGATGGTCAGTTCACCAAACCACATTTTTGCCTGGGCAAGCTTGACAAAGCGGTTAACCAGTACTTCGTGTGCATACTTTCACTTGCAACTGGTCGTAGAAATTATTTCATGATCTATCTCCATGAAAGTATGGGACTGGGTCAGGATCTAACTAGCAACCCCTGGATCTACAGTCAGACACGTTACTGACTGTGCTACGCGACCCGGTGGTCTCAAGAAATAATCATTCATCCAAGAGAGCAAATACTTCCTAGGAATATGAAAGCGTGTTTACCAATACCATAACAAAAGATAATTTGAATGACTTTGCGTTTAATCTATGGAACAAGAAATGCCTACTCAACTTGAAGCTGGACAAATTTTATTATTAGTTGGATTATTTAAAGATCACAAACGTGTTGTTACAATTACACCATGTAGAAGCAGACAGTCGACTGCTGTTGTATGTGGTAAGTGATTCAGTAGATCGCTGCTATTATTTGGTCACCAGGTACAGACGTACTCGTACTGAGTGTCGCATTTCACGAAAAAAAAATTGGTATTGATATCGTTTTACCAAGATGTTTTGACAGCGTTCTACAACACATTACACGATAAAATTACCAAACTTGCCTACTGGGCACCGTAGCACAATCGGTAGCAAGTCCATTTGCAGATCCTGGTCGTGAGTTCGATCCCAACCCTGTTCCATATTTTCGTGGTGACTGATCATGAAATATTTTCTTTGGCCATTCTCATCCTTCTGCTTATTTATTGCCGAGTTCGGTCCTGAATACATGTTTAGACTGATAGGTAAGAAAAAATACAATGTAATGCTCAAAGATAGTGTTTATCTGGACCTATGACAAGCACCAAACCTGTTGAGCTGACTCAAATGCAGCGAATTTGGTTAAAAACAAAAATGCTTACCTTTCATAGAGAGCCCTTAATGGCTTACGAACCAGTTTCTTACATTTCTTTGTGGCTGACAGCATAAACCTGAAAATAAGTAAATAAATATGCATTGCTAGCGAAAAACACATTCATCACTTTTTTGTGCAAAAAACAACAACAACAAAGCGGTGAACATTATTCGTTGAATTAGTTTCATAAACCTGGTGGATAGATTTGTAGCGTGCTTGTAACTTGACTTGAGAGAAATAAAGCGTTTGTCTGTACGTCTGTCCGTCAGTAAATTAAGCAAAACCGTCAAATGTCGCTAACAGCTTTTTCTGTTTATCATTTTTAACCAGATTATCCAGTGATGTTGTGGCATTGTTCTATACCAGGCTTGAGCGAACGTTAAGTATTCTACTGAACCAGCAGTTTATTTGCTAAACAAATCACTGTCATCTTGTTCATAACAACTGTGCAAGCACTAGTTTAGCAAAATAATAGTTCTTGAAATCAAATTCGATGGTTGTGCTGTCATTATACATAATTTACCATATAGTGACATGCCTTTTAATATTGAATGACATGAAAGCCAATGGGCATGAAACTTGAAAAGCGTTGATTTCAAAATGATTTCCCTTATTTTTTCAGTATCATATGTTATTGGTGAATGTTGGAATTGACTCTATGATAGAATTGCCTCATCATGGGAGGCAATTCCAACATGTACCGACAACATATGTTCATCAAATTAGAGATTTTAATTTATTAACTCTTTTTTTTCACAAACTTCTCAATTATATATACTGTTTTAGTGAAATGAGCATGGTGAAAAAAAACATAGTTTCGTGTAGTTTAGTATACATCTGGACGACAATAATAGACTGTAAATTTTAGGTCGTATGAGGTATTAGCAAAATGAAATCATTATGCTGAATTGGTAGTTTTGTAGTTTTACAATGTATCGAAGCAAGTGATGCAAAAATGCGTAGCTCTGGTGTCACACAAAGTACGTGCATCTATCAAAAGTCGTGTGTCTCTTTGTGGCAGGGGCGGATAATTTCGTACTGAGAAATCATTTGCCCTTACCTGAAATCTATGCTAAGTAGAATTCCAACCCGAATACCTGAGCGTCCCACGGATTATTCGGTGTCGCAATGGTCGTGGTGCTGGATTGTCAAGGAATCATGGCAATTCCAAGTCAAAATTCATTCAGAGACGAGTTGCTGAATCAAAGATCACAGAAAATCACTAACGCTATAATTGCAAGTTTTAATATCATTCAAATGAAACAGACATTAAAAATATTTATTTCGAATTATACCGGATCTGTTGTGTTCCAGATTAAAACCAGATTTATGGTTAAATGTTAAATACTGTAGAATTTTATAAAGGACTTGTATATGACCGCCATGCTGTCTTACTCATCATGCATGTAATTTGTGTTATATCCTCTTGGTGTTAACCATGTTGATCTAAAGAAAATAAAGAATAGAAACAAAGAATAAAACTATTGTGTAAATGTTTATATGTTTAATTAATTTTGTTGAAACTGAAATTAAATAATCATGAAGTTCCATAATTTAGATTTGATATACTTGTATGAGGATACACCAACATATATACTTGCTAAAACACTAACTTTTAAAATGAGGAAGCTCAAATTAAACCTTTTACAATATTTATTCGATTGCTCGATGACCCGATTCGTGAAATGTAACATTTAAAAACGTTGAATTATTCACTTCACTATCTAGTGGAAAAGCACTAAATTGTAGGCCTGAGAAGAGAAGTCAACACATACTCTTATTGTAAATCAAACGAGTTTTATCCCTTGCGCCATACTCGTTAAGCTTGACAACTAAAGTTATTCAGGCAGAAAAAAGTATTTTCTGTAGTTTGTCAAGGAATATTTTTTCCTAATATCATCTAAAACTTGTATCATGCTGAACTCTAGTGAGCATGACATTTCAACTTCTCATAAAACTAAAATGCTGAAAAATAAAACTTTTCTTGCACCGAAAATCGCCAATCTTGTATTCATCATGCTAATAAATGTTAAAATGCCAACACTCTTTGGTATTTTATCATTTCTGGATATGATGAATTTCATGCTCAGTTGAGAAGAGCACGAACAAAATACATAACCTAGGGGACAACTTTATTTATTGTTAATCACATGTAGGTTGGACAAGTCTGGATAACCATTTTTAAACTCAGCATATAAAGGGTAATAGACAAATCTGGTAGAAGCAGATTCATGGTGTTTTAACTAAAGGGAAGCCCACTTTTAAACTATTCTGTTCAACATAGGAAGACCGTCTCAACATGACGGATCTATTGTTGACTGGGACGCAAAGAATCAACACAAACAAACATAATAATGGGAGTTGTATAAAAATATAAATATATATTTTAAGGAGCTAGCGGCGGCTTTTGTCATCTGCGGACATTCTTTACAAACAGTTTAAACCTAGATAACGACCGACAAACACTCTCATAGTGTTCTTTTAAAGATTAGTGTGAAGAAAGAAAGTAATAGTGCAAAGATCAGGAATCGATACAATCAAGTGTCACACCTGACCCAGGATACCAATGGGAAGGTGATAAAGCCCACAATTAGACACCACAAACGAGAGTCAAGAGGTCAGCCCTTTCCCAGCAGGTGACCACAAGGCAAAAATAAACAGACGCGCAAAAAGACATACCAAAACAAGATGATAAATGATACACAAAAGAAGTACCACCTTGGAAATGCCAGTAAAATGTTAAACTGGAGGGCTTAAACCGGTTTAATGGTGCACCAACCTCACCCTTAGTTCAAATGTGGATCAAGACACATAGATGTTTGGTTTGCATGAAAGACCCCTAACTTATCAATGCATCATCTCCTAGAACATATAAATCAAGATATAAAAAGGAGATAAAGCAAAGATAAGGACTCAACAGTATAAAAAAATGGATACCGGAGCAAAATAAATCCAACAGGTAAACCCCGGTGGACATGACAACAGCCAAAGCATCAGGCCCCTACCATCTCATCAATAGATAAGTCTTAAAGTTGGAACCGTCATACAGTCTGAAGTCCCACCCTTGGCGTGCAATTAAATAGGAAAGCAAAGTTGCCCCAACTGTGATTGGGTTGACCACCAAGCAGTCTGTTGCAGTACATGAATGTTATATAAGCCCAATTTGGAATTTAGATATCAAATCGTAGTATTGTCTATAAAATTTAGAAAAGATTTTGCAAAGTTTATGATACGGATAGCATTGTTTAGAAAGTTTCTGAGTTAACAATTTAGTGAGAGTGTTGAAGTCAGCAACATGGCTAGATGCTCTAGCAAAAGGAATGAGCTGAGATATATAGACTCGATAGGATGTAGAGCGAGGAACATCACCATCTAAAATGGGAAATTGACAATTTCGAAATCAAAGTCGTCACTTTTATCATAAATTTTGGTTGAAACAATATCATTAGAAATTGACAAATGCAAGTCAAAAACGCGGCTTCTGTATCAAAGGTATGAGCTTTATGATGTTGGAGCTCTGATGTGTATTATTGACTTACGATATTGTCAAAATAAACATTATTTATGTTTAAAATATCGTCCAAATATCTGGATATAGTGTTAAAAGCATCAATAATATCAGCCTGCTTATCATCAGAAAGAGACATCATAAAGTCTTATACACCGTATAAGGAAAGACGCTCTTTAATGTATGCAAATAATTTCTCTGTGGTTAAAGAGCTGTAAATTAAAATGATTTAATTATCAAATTTCGCTTGTGTTTTCGCCAGATTTGGCGCCCAACGTATAAGAAAAAATGCTGTTTAAAGAATTTTAAAATAAGTTTATAATCGCGAGAATTCGCGACACCCTCTCATAAAAAAGCAGGAATAAATCGGCAACCAGGGGAGTACAATTAGTGCCCATAGGAATCCCAACTATTTGTCTATACAACTTGGTGCCTAATCGAATAAAAGTGTTGTCCAACAAAAAGGTCAGCGCATCACATACATTTTGACAAGACCATGCATGATATTTTTTGGGGTTTTCTGATGTAAAAGATGCGTTTCCGTCGTTACATGCAAGGTATAGAGAGCCTTGTCTATTGAAGGTTCTTTCAATTAGATCAATAAAGTTTATATTTATTTAAATGATGAGGTGAAGTAGTGTAAATAGTAGTGGTAGAGGACGCCATTCACTACTTCTTCCATTGTAGAAGATACACAATTGAAAGACAGGTTTTCAACGATACAGTGGTAATGTTACAACCCCTAAGCATTAATTTAATACTTTTTGGCAATGAAAACTGGAATTCGGAAACCAACATAGTCTTGTTCAGAGCAGTCCAAAGGTACATACAGGTTACTAAACGTTTCAATAATATTTAGACTCCTTGTTTGAAAACATCATATTACGTGAATACCAACTAAACTATGTATTATTGTTGAGCCCATGGGGTAGTCATAATAGCAGTCTAGTATATATATATATATTTTTTTTTTCATAGTCATTATTATATTTCTTACATTAATATATACTTATCTACTTACTATTGTATCATCCTATTTCATTTGTCTTTAGTATACTTAATATACATAGTTATTTTTGTTATTTACTTCTGTATACTCATATTATTCTTTCTGTCTACTATTTACTCATTTATTTACTTATTTATTTATCTTTTTTTTATTTATTTTTATTTTTATTCATTTATTTATTTATTCTGATATGTTTCCAATATATGTTCCTAACTTATTTGCTTTGTTAATCAGGTGTGTAAAACACAAATGCATTTGTATATATATAGCCATGTTTATTAGCTATTATGTATGTTTAAAATGTAGGGGAAGGGTCGTAACTAATGTTGTGAGAACTTGTGACCCAACCCCGTTGCTGTATATATTTGGCAATAAAATATGTTTAAACTAAATAGTAGAAAAATAATAAGTAGACAAACTGGTCGTTTTGAAATCTCTAGCTTTAAGCTTATAGAAAATTTCTTATTTTTTCTAAAAACCTAATTTTAAGAGAGTTAGGTGACTAGTTAGGGCCAAATAACCACACCCACACCCATTTTGACAGTTTCTTCAAGATACACTGGCAGTCATAAAAAAGAAAGAAAACTTTATATTAAGAATAAAACAAGTGAACATGATTAAAAGATGACCCATTCACGTGGTCTAACATAACATAGTCAGCCTATGGCACAAATAGGACGAGTCTTCAAAACAGAGTAAAACTAACAAGTCACGTGTATAAATGAGAACATAATAGGCTGGGCAACAAAACCTGGCCCCGAGGTTATAAAGCTTTCTGCTGAGCACGGCATTTATTCTGCCCATAAATGATAAAATGCCAACGATTGGCGGCATAATAACATTTATTAGCATGATAAATACAACATCTGAGAGACTTAAAGCAAGAAACTTCTTTATTTATCGGTATTTTAGTTTTTACGAGCAGTTAAAATTGCGTGCTCAGTTGAGTTGAGCATGAAAAAGTTTTATAACCTCGGGGTCTGGATGAACGTAAAACATATAAGGGGGTAACGTTAATATATATATAAAAGAATACAGTTGCAACACAACAAAAAAATAACCGAGTATGATCAGTTAATACCACAATGACACATTGCAGACCAACCCATGTCACCGTGAGAAAGAGCCACAGAACACTAACAGTCACGAGGCATCAGGAAGACAATTAAAGCAAAGCGACCAGCTCTCTCTCTTACTCGTCAAGATGATTGCAATACTAGAAAGGACACTAAGGAATGTTTAACAAAACGAAGACTAAACAAAGAACCCCCGCAAACAACAAACAACAGTCTTAGAACGGACAACAATCACTGAAGAGAGGTGCATACACTTTATTGACCTTACATACACACGTAATGTTTAGCTTGCACAGAATGCTTTTAGCCTTACGCTATGTGACATCACATACTACAGAATCAGCAGGTGACCAGTATCAATTTCAGAATCCAGATTTTTGGGTCACATCTACAGTAAACACTCGAAAATTCTAGATACTTTATTTCGAATTATCTGCAGTTCGAATTATAGGAAGGTAGACATATAGATATAAAGCCAACCAAAATGATTCTTATAAGTTTTTTTTCTATCAAATATGTTTTTGGAGCGTAGAAGAAACGTCTCATGGAGACCTTAAGAGGAGACGTTTCTTGTACGCACCCAAAACATATTTATTGAACTAAATCATGAATTGGTCCTATTGTCTGAATTCAGTGTGTCCCATATTTATTTCGAATTATCCAGTATGCTTGCATCAATTCAGCACTATATTAGCAACCTTGAAAGACAGGTGCAATATACATCTGTGTTTTTATTAGGTACATCATTGTTGATATACCATAAAATTAGACATGCAGACAGCAGGTGGTAAATGCAGTACTTGTAACCACAGATCATGATTCGTAGAAACACATGTGCACTCCAAATAGTTGTCTTACTTTTTCACTGTCTTTTTTTCTGATGGCAACACAAGGCACGCTCGTTCCTGCTTATATTTGTACACTGTATTGATACTACAATACCACAGTCATGGATCGCATATACATGTACCTTGCCGCATTCTTACTTTAAATGAAAACAAGTGCGAACAGAACTTGTTTTTATCAGGACAATTTACCCTGTTTGGTATAAAAAGTAACGACTGCGCAGAGGAAAAGCCTGCGCACTGACGTAAAACCCCCTTTTAATCCCCAGTTTTCATCCATTGTCTTCTTTTTTTATCTTCTCTTCTTCCTTTTTCTTTCTGTTCTTTCTAAGAACGCAACTTTTGCACTCAGCCATTTAGAACAGGCTCAATTGATTTTTACTTGACTGCAATGTCAAGGTAAGCGTTGAAAAAGGCTATTTGAAGGGGGACAATTTTAAACTTATTTCCAATTTTTATAAGAAGATAGTAAGAAGCTTCCTGCTGGCTCGCTCACATGTCTAGTATGTTTAGTCAACATATTGTCCTTCTCTGTCGTATCAAAACCTAAGACAATATTGCTGTCTTGTCGGAGTGGTGGTAGTTCAAAAAGTGTAGCGCTATGACAGTGAAAAGAATAGGATACGACATGGTACTTTAAGTATAGTTTGTCTAGGAACTGCATTTGGGCTGGCTGGTTTTAGAATTCATCCACCACGACCCAAAAGACAGGTTTTCTCGCGACGTAACATATATCTGAACCATACAGGTGGTACTTAGGCGACAGGTAGTTAAGATGCTGACACCAGCTGCTGATTGCCTTCGAAAATCAGACAAACAGCTGTTGTAGTGTCTGTGGATAATAACATAGAACCAACAACACTTACTGCCTATTATCACGTCCAAAGTCTGATTAAGAGCACTTAACAAACTCCTCTGAAGGTTAATAAGGAAGCCCTGACTCGTGAAAACCTGTCAATCATACCGAACCACTAGAATTATACATCAAAATTTCAAGTCTCTAGCTAGACTCATTAACAAAGGTGCTGATCAGAATTGCAGATGTTTTACTTGTCCTGATATGCACAGGAAAAGAGGTTTTCGGTGCCATCCCGTTTAGAAAAATTGAGTTTCAAGGATGCGTATTTTAATTAAGCTCATGAGACGCTTCTAAAAACAAATGAGTATGATATGACAAGAATAAACTAAAAGTCACAAAAACTTTAGTTTCTAGATATGTTGTAATTAAACCTTTTTTACCAGCATAAACATCGAAATTACAAAACGACTTAAGAATCTGGCCGCCACTTCTTCTGGTCCATAATTTCAAAAACTAGATTGACTTCAGACTCTATGACGGTTTCGACTTAAAGACTTATCTATTGATGAGATGGTAGGGGCCTGATGCTTTGGCTGTTTGTCTGGCCCACCAGTGTTTTCCTGTTGGATTTCTTTAGCTCCGTATTCAATTTATTTTCTGTTGAGTCCTTATCTTTGCTTTATCTCCTTTTTATATCTTGTTTCATATTTTCTGGGAGATGATGCATTTATAAGTTAGAGGTCTTTCATGCAAACCAAACATATATATTTCTCGATCCAAATCTGAACTAATGGTGCGGTTGGCGCCGTGAAACTGGTGTAAGCACTCCAGTAAAATATTTTACTGACCGTTACAAGGCGCTACTTCTTTGGTGGATCATTTGTGTTATTTATGTCTTGTGTTTGTCATGTTTTCGCGCCTGTTCATTGCTGCCTTGTGCTCATCTGTTGGAAAAGAGCTAACCTATTTGGTTCTTATTTGTGATGTTTTAATTGAGTTTTTGTCACTTTTTCTTGTGGTATCCTGGGTCAGGTATGGTACTTGATTGTATCAATTCCTGATCTTTGCCACCTTTCTATCTCTGATCCTCAGTCGCGCAATTAAAGAGGAAACTTAAGCTATAAACATTGAATTCCCTGGTTCTTTAAGCGGTCTACGTATGATTGTTGGTAATGAGTCGGATTGGAAATCTGACTTTTATGGAGCGCTATAGTGGGGACTTCAGTTCTGATCACATACTTTCGACGAAAGTATTCATTTATATGGGAAAGTTGTCATGCAATGGACAACATTTTGCATACATTTTATAATGCCTAATCTATCAGAAGCATGTACAGGAACAGTTATACTGGCTCCAGACCTAAAATTTTTTTCTTTAATGTGTCATATCACATACTTGTAGCCAGTCTAACTATGATGGCCCTGTTAAACAGAGCCATCAGAGTTAGACTGGCTACACTGGCTACAAGTTTATGATATGACACATTGATGAAAAATTGTTTTAAGGACGGGAGCCAGTCTAAGGAACAGTGTTTTAGGATAACAAGACAGAAGAATAAGTGAAAGCGCGACGTCAGCCTCTATAAACAGACTTCCTATCATTTGAAGATATTCATAGACTTGTAAATTTGGTTATTTTTTTAATAGTCTCAGGGCCATTTTTAATCTTTAACAAAGCTAAATGCTATGATATCATGAACAAACGTTTTGCATTACTTACATAAGTTGTAACATTAAGTTGTCTTGTTGCTTGATTGAAAAGGTGGGCTTAAATTTGTCTTATGAAGGCTACCGTAGACGAATTCTCTGGGCTCAGAACTCAGAGTGTACCAGATATGCCATGAGATCGAAAGTGAGTAGTTTCTCTTAAACTATTCAAACTGTTAAACATTTACACGAAAAAATGATAATAATTTGAGCCGTGGCATGGGATTTCCATCGATTTGACATTTTGACAAGTGTAGACTCTGCCTCCTTTTAAGCTAAGAAACTCCAAGTAGCTTAACAATCATAGAAAACTCAAGCGACAAGCAAAGGCTCTGATCAGACTGCGCGTATGCGCAGGCTGATCTGAGGCTTTGCTGGTCGCACATACCACATTGTTGAATATCTCATGCACTGGCTCAATTATATTGAGAGAAAACTGGGGTGAAGCAACATTGTAACTGCTTCAGCAAAGCGCAGATCAAAATGAGAAGAATGATTGGTTGGACCAATTTTCTGAAATCTGTTTTCGCGACTTGATCCACATCTGAACTAAGGGTGAGGTTGGTGCACCGTTAAACCGATTTAAGCCCTCTACCAGTAAAAGTTCCAAGGCGGTGCTTCTGTTGTGGATCATTTATGTTGTTAATGTCTTGTTTTGTTATGCTTTCATGCACGTCTGTTTGTTGATGCCTTGTGGTCACCTGCTGGGAAAGGGCTGACCTCTTGGCTCTCGTTTGTGATGTCTATTTGTGACGTTGTCACTTTCCCATTGGTATCCTGGGTCAGGTGTGGTGCTTGATTATATCTAATAGTTGCCCTCTTTTTATACTTTGAGTGTCTTCGAGTACCTTCCTGCATTATAGATTCTGATCTTTCTTATCTGAAGCTTCATCTGACAAGCGTGAAAGTAAACAACTGTGAATGAACAGATTGCGAGAGCAGGAATTTCATTCTGTTATGATCATGACGGTAGGTAATATCGTTTAGCTAACAAAACCCACTACGAGTCCTTATCATAGATAGCCAAACTTGTAAAGCGGTTAACGCAATGATTTAATATTTAAAATTTGATTCACCAGTCGGCTATCTTGTTCCATTTGAGAAATACGTACAGTATTGCCATTTGATTCATAAGCTGATCCTATAGGAACAATTGTGTTCGTGATATGTCTTACATAAAGCCCTATCATGGCTCCTAGCCCCGCCTTAACCAATTTATTTTTTAATGAAATATTCCAGTTAATAAGAAGGCATTCTTCTGAGGCTTTCTTAGTTAAGGTGTTGCCGGTACATTTTTCCAAATTGGTGGTTTGCATGTTCCCATTTATAAGCTACAAAAGTTACATGTCACTTTATAACCGGGTATATCTTATGATATACATGCATCTCAGGGTCACTGATGAGGCCTAATTGGCCGAAAGCAGCTGGTCTGGCCCAGAAAACTTGCCAAAGTAAGTAAGGGTGCAAAGATCGGTAATCGATAAAATCAAGTACCGCACCTGACCCAGGATACCACTTGGGAAAATGACACACTCACTGTTTTTTTCACCACAAACGAGAGCCATCAGTTATTTGATGATGCATTTGGTTCCAAAGGATAACTCTTTTTAAGTGCATATTTAAAAGACTACTGAGACTTCAATTTTCAGCATTTGGTGGTTTTTTACGTTTCCAAATTACCCGCTTGCAAGATTAAATGTATAAACACTAATCTGCTCAACAACGACTTGACACGCAACATTTCGATGCAAGCAAAACATCCAAAACAAAATAAAAACAAAACAACCTGTCCTAACCACCACCCCTAAAAAATCAACAACAGAAAAGCCCACAAAAATCAAACAAAGACAAACAATAGAAAAAAGAACATCATAGGAATAGGTCGCAAATATTGGCGCTTGAGCTTACACACTTGTCAATGGCTCAACGACAGCTGCAAGACCAGGAATGCCACAATAACACCACAGCACAAGGAGCGACAAAAACCACATGCCATCAAGAAGATAAGAAAAGTAAAGTAACCAGCTCTCTCTTCCCCAGTGAGATGATGGCAGAACATGAAAGGACACAAAGTACTGCAAAATAAACTTGGCAGGAGCACAAAACTCCCGCAACCAATGGGAGCAATAGGCAGACGTTATAAAGAATCAAGATATGGTCCAAATTGCAACGTAAACAACCATAGATAATAGTTTGCTGTAAGGGTGGCTAGTCGATACATTCCTCTCAATATACGTGTTTTAGTTTGCTGTAAGGGTGGCAAACCGATACATACCACTCAATATAAGTGTTTGTAAGCTGGAGCATTATGCATATGTACAGCAATTACATTTAAAAAAGACAAACATAGAATGGAAGAAGTAAAATTAAAGGAAAAAAAACAACAACAACAAGAAAACCTATGAAGTTAAAAGAGGGAGAAAATGAAAATGCAAAAATATAATATATAAGAAAAAAGAACAACACCCACTGTGACATGAGATACCCTAGTATATGATAATGTCTAAATGTATAAGTACTCACATGACCTGGACTTTCCGGTCAGTGTCGCACACACACTTCACCATAAACACATTTCACAATGCAGTCAATAGAGAAAGCATGGCCATCATTTAGATCACAAAGATAGACATTGACTTTGATGGCAACTTGTAATTCAACAACATCAACATCAACTTACTCTAAAGAAGAAGCCATAAACGTCAGGGGCTGGGATTAAATGTTTGACGCTGTTGAGCTAATCTACAGGCTCAGGCCAACCATAATACCTTTTGGGAAATGTGAAAAATAATAATTGTGAGTATGATCAGGAAATACCACAATCACAAACTGCAGACGACCCCGTGGCACCACGAGGAAGAGCCGCTCAACCATCACGAGACACCAGGAAGACAAATTAAGCAAAGCAATCAGCTCTCTCTTCCCCATCAAGATGATTGCAATACTAGAATGGACATAAAGTAACGTACAACAAAACATAGAACAATTACTGACTCCCACAATGGGAGTAACAATAAACAAAAAATCAACAACAACAGAACCACCGCCTTAGAACGGACAGCAGCCTAAGCCACCGGGGGGGGGGGGGGGTGCTTAAATGCATTTTACTGGTACCAAATCTTCGCCCTAGATTCTGCTGTTGTTGAAGTGCAAGAAATGTTCAGCTCGCATGGAGGCCATCTAACTAATGCAATGTATCATCATGGAAAACACTCTAATCAAATTAACACTCCATGATGAAACAAAGAAAAGGGCTCATGACTCACAGATAGTCAGAGCTAAAGAAAACCTCAAGTTGAGCCCCGGTGGGTCCAGCTACAGATAAGCATCAGGCACCAACCCACCGATTAAAGCTTTACGTCAGAGCCGTCATAGAGTCTGAGGCCTGACCCACCGTCGTGCAATTAAAGAGGAAACCATAGCTATAAACCGTGAAGTTCATTACACATAAAGTCAAACAGCTTTTGCATCTGACTAAGTCAATGGTTGTTTTACTCACTACGTGTTAATGAGCCGATGACAAGAGGCATTACTAACAGACAAAGCTGTTAGAATTTTAGTCATACCACTTCATAAATGTCTGGCATTCAGTATGGGTGTGCATAGTGTTACTATCATGATAAATGCAGCTGCATGAATGGAATATCTTCAATATTATACCTGTTACAAATGAGAGTTTCCTCAGAATTATATAAACAAAGAGTACCGCAACGATATGGACCTAGACGCAAGAAAACCTGACCTTGTTGCAGGCGAACAACAAAGGCACAAATCAGCCTGCACGTCCACACAGGCCGATCAACGCCTGTGTAATTCACTTCCCACAAAATTTGATATCTAAACTTGCTTCATATATAGTTTCAACATTCTAGCTTGTCTATGTAGTTGAGCAGCCTGGTTTGGGAATGATGGTCAGAAAGCCAAAAGACAGAGACTCAATTATGACTTATGGAAACAAATACTCATTGTCAGACAAGATTGTGGGTTCTTTCAGGTCTCTAAACATCCCACATCATGGTCAGTGAAAAACTATAAGCGTTAGCTATCACCGAAACGGTCACTGGTCTGCAGTGCATGTTCATATACACAACTATGTATTTTCATAATGTTCCGAAAGTAGCATTTACCAAGGTTCGTGCTGCGTTAATGATTCATGTGAATGCACTTTCGTCGATTTGTAAATGCTTACTATCTAGATCTATCGGTGAATAAACATTTGTTTGAAATGAAACAGAAGACTAGCTGCATTATGCAATCAAATATGACAATAGGCCAAAATGGTCAAAACCAACCTTACTTAAAGCAAGGACGGACAGTTTTCGGCCAACCATTGCCGAGTATTGTTTGCAAGCTTTTTGTATTCCGCTGATCTGTTCAAACTAAGCTTTTATAAAAGAAAGATTTTTTTATGAATACTATCAGAATGTCAAACAGTTTGAATCCAGATCAGGGCCGATGTTTCTGTCTGCGCTGTGTCGAAACGGGTTGCAAAAATTATCATCGGCTACGGCAAAAGTTGCCACTGCCAGGTGAAGCTAAACCTGTTTTATTTCGTCTTATTCCTCCAGTTACGCTCAGCTATCCAGTGGGCTAGCCTTTTTTAAATAAGCAGGCACACAATCTAAAAAACAACGTCGTATCGACGTCAATGCGACGTTATGACGTCGCATTGACGTCGATACTACATTGTTTCGACGTCATGTACCTGCTGGGAATTATTGCATTCAACCTTTATATGCCTGCTTATATTGATATTGCAAACTGAGAATGCCCAGTCTCGATTGGTTTGTATTTGTAGCCTTGACTGAGCCATCATTGTAGACCCTGAGACTCTTCTATGCGACAAGTACCAAGTATTCCTGTGATACTCGATATCTGCATATGGTGAGTATGGGATTTAAAACTGGAAACACGCTGAACACCAATCAAAATAGTTCGCAAATAATTATCTGAACACCAATCGAAACACACTACAACTTGGCATTGGAGAAGATGTTGATTCGTGGGCTAATAAAAAGAATATAATGCGGCATTAGTTGAAGTAGCACCAGAATGAAATGCTATTTAACCCTATTCAGACCAATATAAGTGTTTCCATAAAGCTACAAACAATACGTCCGGACGGTCATTTGCACATGATTATATTTAGGGATCACAGGATACCTTTGTTACTCTGAAGATCGATTACTTTGTGTCCTTTCTAGTTTTGAAATCATCTTGAAGAGGAAGAGAGAGCTGGTTGCTTTGCTTTTATGGTCTTACGGATGTCTTGTTACTGTAAATGTAATGTGACTCTTCCTCACGGTGCCCTGGGTTGGTCTGCGTTGTGTGATTGTGGTATTTCCTGATCATACTCACTTACTTTTTGTCTTAGCAAAAACTACAGACCCTGATGAAATGTCGCATTATGCGTATTTCGCCTTGATATTCGCTTTTGTCATATTATTCAATCCTCAAAAGGTGAGGTTGGTGCCATTAAATATGTTTAAAACCCTCTAGTGATTTTTTTTACTGACCGTTCCAAGGCGGTGCTTCTATTGAGGATCCTTTTTGTTACAATTTGTGTTTCACTTTTGTCTTTATTATACTGTCTTTTCTGCTCCTTGCAGCCTTGTGATCACCTGCTAGGAAAGGGTTGAACTCTAGGGTCTCTTGTGTGCGATATTTCCTTGTGTTTTTGTCACTTTCCCATATGGTGTCTCGGGGGTAAGATGTGGTACTTGATTGTACCGAATCCTGATCTTTGCCTTCTTTACTTATAATGAAAATGGTCACATGTGTTTAAGTTTATTGGACAGTCGGAAATCTAGAATAAAAGATGCGATAATGGAAAATATGCTATTAAAAAGGAAAACATGATATCAGATCGAACCTTAGTTGTTCTGCTGTCTTTTGGTATCTGCCAATATACAATTGGGGGTCCCTTTTCTGTCCCCAGTCCTAGCTTATTTGTCCGACACGCTGCAAGGATAAAACAGGTTATTCACTCAGAGATTGATAGGTGAATATGTAGTTCTTTTTCAAGAAGCTACCGTTATCAAAGGAGCAGACTAGCGTATGACATCAATGCGATAGAAGTTGCTCATGATTTGTCATCACCTGAACTTATGCTATTTATTGATATTAAAAGATCTGTTTTTGTGGCATGCGAACATCAAAGCCGCGCACCAGTCTACACAAAGCCGCACTATTGTATGCGCACTTGTTTTGCTTGTGCTGATGCTTTACGTCCCAGTCAACACTTTTTCAGTAATATAGGGAAGTTTTCCTGATTTCCTGGGTTGAACCAGTACTAAGCAGAGGATAAAGTGTCTTGATCAAAGACGCAACACTGTGCCTCCCACATCAGTGGTGAAGAGGTCGGTTGATTGTAATCACCAAAGGCAGGCTTTGTTCTGGTTATATGCCTCACAATCAGTTTTCTATTAACATTTTATAGATACGGTGTTCGGAATGGTGAAGTTGGTATGTTAGCCCTGGCTATTTTTATTTGCATTAATACACCTTAGAAAATGATAGACACTCGTTGTTTTCAAATTTAAAAGTCTTTATTTGCATACCTGCACATTCCGTTATTTTCAATCCGGAAATATCTAGCTCGTAGACGCAGCTGACTGTCGCAATTTTAGAGATAAGATACATCTAAGGCAAAAACATATAATTCGAGCGGCACATAACAATATACAACATATGTAAACGGTTTAATATCATTTCATACGAAGTATTGAGAGAGAGAGAGAGAGAGAGAGAGAGAGAGAGAGAGAGAGAGAGAGAGAGAGAGATGATATTTAAAACAAGAAGGTTCCAAAGGATTGGAATAAATTTGTTTTATCTTAAGATATTCGAGATAAGGGCAACCAATCTACTCATTTTTCCTTGCAGACAAATGTTAAACATTATGAGCTCAGCGTGTGTAAGGACTTTATCACTCTAATCAGTCAGAACAAGAACATGTTTTACATGTTTAAAGACGTTATAACTAGCTATCTGAATTTCGATGGCTAGTACCTGGTGGGTGGAGATAGATGTTTATCACTTGTTTAGATTTGAAGCTTTACTTATTTCAGATTTTAACACCATATGTTCGAACTAACAGCATTCCACGCTAGTGGCGACTTTTGTTTTCTGTCCAGGGGCGGATCCAGGATTTCAGGAAAGGGGGTTCATATTATGTATAAAGGGGCGGGGTTCGCTTTGCTGATTTTATCTAGTTTTACCTAAATATCCCCATGAAAATTAAATAATTTGGTCTCATTGAGATCAAATTATTTCATTTTCATAGGATATTTAAAAACAGGGGCAGGGAGGGGGTTCCAGCGAACCTCTGGATCTGCCACTGTCTGTCGATAAGCTTTGCAACCAGTTTGAGCGACATTACGTCGATCATGATCTGGATCCAAACCTTTTGCCACCTTGATAATGTTCCTGAACGAATTTTCTGAAAAAGTTGATTTTGACAAAAAATCTGCAGAAGACAAAAAATCATGAAACACTACCCAGCATGCAAATATTTAAAAGAGTTAAAAGTTAACCATATACTTTAGTAGTTTGGCGGTCATTTGTGAACCTGCTTTGTAATTGAGGCAATAACCAAGGTCAAATAATTAAAAAAATAAGTGTTTTTGTGGTAACATGTCTGAAAATCTTATGTAGGGTAGGCACACTTATTTTTTTTATTGTAAAATTTTATGCATTTTGAAAGGCATTTCGCCTTTCAAAATACATGCAATTATATATTTTTACCAGGAAACCTGAAAAAAATCTAGGTTTCACCAGTAAAAGGTAGGATCGGGTTACCCTAAACACATGTATATTTTTTAATTTGGCCCTTTTTGTTATACTTATTTGCATGTGTAGAATAAACCATGGACACAAGTCATAGTTATCATTTGGTCCCAATAAGTCCAGTACTTCAACCATGGCACGTATTGCCAGATAACACATAATTCGCCTACTAAAGCCACTAAAGTACACAGTAAACGCTAAAAAAATATAATCATATGACGTCGCGACTGGGAGTGAAATAACGCCATGTAATAAAATCGATAGACCACTAGTGGTTAACATATTTTCGGGAAACGTTATGACGTCCATAACAATGTTGCGTACATAATGACAAAATTATAACGGTTTTACGGCAGAAATGAGATGGAATGAAAGGGCTGTCCTCTTGGCTGTCGTGTGTGTGTGTTTTCTTGTGTTTTGTCACTTTCTCAAATGTGAACTGGTCCACATTAAAATTACAGGCGAGGTTAGCGCCGTGAAACTGGTTTAAGCCCTCCAGTCATTTTTAATGACCGTTCCAAGGCGGTACTTGTTTTGTGGATTATTTGTGTTATTTATGTCTTGTGTTTGTCATACTTTTGCGTCTGTTCATTGCTGCCTTGTGGTCATCTGCTGGGAAAAGGCTGACCTCTTGGCTCTTGTCTGTGATTTTTAATTGTGTTTTTGTCACTTCCCATGTGGTATCCTGGGTCAGGGGTGGTACTTGATTGTATCGATTCCTGATCTTTGCCGCCTTTCTTACTTTCAAAGTAATCTTAATGTCATATAATAAATAGAATCAATCATTCGTGCTCTAGTATAAATGGATTTATTCAACTCGTTGCGAAAAATAGATAAAAAGTCTACAAGCGACAGAAAAAGCAGCATGCAAAGACTTAAAAAAGAGATTAGAGCTGACCATATCATTTAGAAATATGTCGTATAGAATGAGCCATGGACACAAGTCATGGTTTTCATGGTTTTATCTCTTTTCCCCAACTCGTTTAATAAATTCAATTAAATATGAGCACTCATGTAGGATCCTATATTTAATGCATTGACCAGTGCAGTCTTTACTCTTTGCAAATTAAAACGTTTATTTATAGCCTATTTTAGATGAAATATTAATATTCTGGACTGGCTCATGTGGTATGCGCATTTGCACAGGCTCGCCTGGGTTTCCGTTGCACATATATGCGATAAGGACCAAAATCTCATCTGCTTGATAATATATGATTTTATTTCCAACAAAAGAGTAAAAGCGACCAATAATGAAAGAATGCAACTTTTCACCAGTGTCTGAATTGTTTGCCAAAGTAAGGAAACTTATTCGGGAAGTCCAAGTTATCTTAATTCGAAAATGTTTACTTGTGATTGCTTGATATTTATAATGAGCCATCAAACTGGATAAAATAATCTACCGAAATTAAAATGGAATGCCTATGGTGCCAAAAGAAAAAAATAAAACAAGAAGTTAGTTCAGCTTAAAGGTTTCAGATACTTTTAGGAGATAATTATTAAAGTCAAGCTACCAGCTATATCCTCATCAGTCCGCACTTCACATTGGTAGAGATGGCATGTAGTAACCAAGAGACAAACATGGAAATTCACACACGGAGAAACATAAAAACCCCGCAAAACAACAACAAAACCACCACCGCAGAACGATCAGGAGTTACAGTACACGAATAACTTAATAGCAACCAACTAACGAGTTGTTGCCGCGAAGCGGCAACAACGAGGGTTGGTTGCTCTTACGATTAGAGGCTCTGTTCTGTTCTATTCATCTGCTATATGAAGGCCTGATTTCCGTTCTGTCAACCGAGAGTTCCGGTATCTATACGGAGTCGATTCGATCGAACTAAAAACCTTATTCTACCGTTGAAAAATGTGAAGTAATCATCATGAACATTGAAAAAATACAAAAAGTAAGAGTATATCCCGAAGATGCTAGTTTTGTTGATATTTAAGTTGTATTTTAGCCCAGAGACTTAGGGATTTTTTCGATCACCAGGAGCTTGAACGTTCACTATAGCTCTTTCAAGCAAGCGGCTGTGTGATCCCCATGACGTGACGTCACAATACTTCTAACGTTACGTCACGACGTAACGCCAACTGACACGTGCATCGTCGCGCCTTTGAAAGAGGCAGCGACATGAGATTTCCAACAATGTGATATGTGCGACCAGCAAAGACTCAGATCAGCCTGCGCATACACGTAGTCTGATCAGAGCCTTTGCTAGTCGCTTGAATTCTCTATGCGTGTTATGCTATTGACTGAACATCATTTAGGAGGCTGCACAGGCTCGTCTGAGGCTACACTTGTCAAGCCGTGTCCCTTTTTCTCCTTTTGGCTTTTTTTTCTTTGAGCGTACCTCTGATGCGACAATACCAAACGTTGCGCATGTCATAAATAGACCTTGCCAAGGTGTTAAAACAAGCAATCACAGAAAAATGGGTTATGGGTCTCGTCGCGAGAAAACCTAAGGTAGTTGCATTTCAGCAACAAAGGCGCAGACCAGCCTGCGCGGACGCGCAGTCTGATCAGCGACTTTTTTGTTCAATCTCTGGAAAGTATAATTGATAAACTTGCTATACACACAAATTTCAGCATTCTTGCTAATCTCTGTAACTGAGCAGGCTGGTTAAAGGCTTTCATGGTCGAAAACCCCGAAGGCAGGTTTTCTCATGTTGAGACTCATTTATCAAAGCCTATATGGTAATTTCTGTGTTCCAGTTTTGTTTTGCTTTTTTTTCTTATTATTATTCTAAAGTTTAAAACGTTGCGAATTCATATAATATGAACATCGCGAGAACATGTCTATTCCGTTAAGGATATACACAAGTACTGCCTGCTCCAATTTAGCCCAAGAGTTTTCGGTTCCCTCAACGGTCATTTGCCGTAAAGAAGCCTGGACCCCAGGCCTGGACCATGTGTACAGAGAAGTGTTTTGCCGTCTTGGTTCGACATTAGGGCCTGGCTTCATTACGATGAAGCCAAAGATCTCGCGTTTTGTCACCAACAAGGGGAGTCGTCAAGGAAAGGTGCGCAGCCGAAATCTAGATGAAGCCTGCTTGAAAAGACGCTATCACACCGGGTAGGCGGCAATCGAAAACGTCAATACTATCGAGGAACGTAGGTCAAAAATCGTTAGAAACAGAGTTTTCGATTGCCATTTGTCGTCACACTGGCGACAAATGGCAATCAAAACACTGTTTCTATCGATTTTTGATCCGCGTTCGTCGATTGTTGTAACGTTTTCGATTACCGCCTACCCGGTGTGGCTATAGTGTATATCTTTTCGAAACCACGACCCAAGGATCAGTGCTAAAAGTCCTCTGACTGAAACCTGCGGAGACATATGTCAAAGTAACGTGCTGACGAAAAAAGTGAAAATCGTAACTGTCTAAAAAGGATTTTGTCCTGCATTCGGTTTCTTACTCCACAAGGAAAATCTTTTCTGGCAAAAACATGATCCAAAGCGACTGCAATCAAGTCCCAAACGCATTAAACCCCATTTAAACGACCATACAAACGCTCAAAATTAAAAAAAAATCGGGGGAGACCCCTAACGATAGGGTGGAATGATTACCCATTCGTGCTCTCCACCCTTTCGTGCCCTCGGCACTCGATGGTTTTCTCCGTCGGACCAATATGAAATACACAGTGACAGCCCTGAGTCTGAGCTGACCTCAAGGCGCTTAGAACTGTATGTGACGTTTTCTTGTTCTTTGGTCACTTTCCCATAAGGTGTTCTGGGTCAGGTGTGGTACTAATTGTATCGATTCCTGACATTTGCCTTCTTCCTTACTATTTATAATAACACGAGTACCGACTCACAAGAAATACCGTTTACTGTGCTATCCTCTCAGATCAAATAGTGGTTGGTTGCCCATTAGGTGTACCTATTTCATATTATATATATATGGAACTTAGTGAGCAAGTGAAATCATGTCAGAAGATGGAAACAGAATCGAGTGTCAAAGCAATGTTACATTGTTATGTCTGTATTAGATCTAGCATTGCTGCAACGCTATAATTTTGTATACATATAGAGGAAAATATACATATTTATCATTGAATATACATATGATTCAAAGATGCATGCTAATAGATAATACTATTTTTCATTGAAACAGATGAAACACGGTGTATATTATACTGCAGTAAATGATATATACCTGTATAAAGTACCGATTGCCTGGATTTGGTCATATTTTTGTTTAAAACGATTCTCACTATCTATCTTTGAATTCACAGTACTTACAGTATCCCTTCTTGTGTTTAACTCGTCTGACATAAAGTTGAAAGAATGTTCAGATACAAATTTTATTTTATAAGTTTTTCATTGTACAAGCTAAACAATCTGTATTTCGGAAAATACGCTAAGCTAAATGGTAACTTAGTATAATTTAGTTTTCAATATTTCCCCTATAGCCAATCATATAGGCACATGGACTGTATAAAAGGGGTACGTGCATAAAGAGGCTATTTTGTCCCCCCCATATGAGGTCAAGAAATAAAAGTTGCTCTTCACAAGTTTCTTCTTATTAGTTCATCAGAACAATAGCCAAAGTGTAAAACCATGGTATTGATTCGACTTTTACGGTTGCTATGGTAAGAAACATAGCCTCTAAAAAAGCTGAATATAGGACAATGACCATTTTGGAGCAAATTTGAGACATGTAACAGAGGAATTAATATAGAGCACAAGCAAACAACAAAAATATTTTAACAGATGATGAGAATTATCATGGCACAAAATATATTAAAAGGTTTTTTTTGGTATTCGCTTGTGCTGATATCTTATTCTTAAAAAAGGTCTACAAAAGCCTAAAATTTGGCCCAAGATGACAATTTCTCTATTTTAAGCCTATTTCATCCGCCATTTTTGTTACCAAAGCAATGATAAAAGTAAAATAAAAGCCAGGATATTACACTTCAGTTATTCTTCTAATAGATCAATCGAAAGAAATTCGTGAATTTCTTTTCAGTCTTTGGCTTAAGAGGGGGCCAAAATACCCCCTTAATTCACGTACCCCTTTGATCCCTCGTGGCATAAAGCTCTTCATTATTACATCACTATTTGAATTATTAAGCTATTTATATCTAGATGAGTTATGTTACCTTTATTATCTACGTCGAAGCGAATATTTAACTGATTGTTGTTTTGTGATTAAATAAGTCTCATTCTTCAAGTAAAATAGTTAAACATATAAAGATAACATACCATCTGTTTTATTAATAATTATATAGATAAAAATACCTTACGGATGTTTTACCATATGTTCAAACCATATTCATTAGTCTGAATCAAGCAACAGTTCCTAGCTGAATCCTTAACCCTTTGTATATGGGAAATCCCTAAACGGGTAAGGTGAATACCCAGATGATAATGCGTCATTTCATCAGGGTCTACACAGATTGTATAGGTAAAAACGATCATCAGATGAGACTTATCCACATTTCATTTATTTCAATCGGTTAATGTGTACTCCCTTGGCATAGATTCAGTTTCTAGTCTTAAAATCCAGCCTCTGAATGCAGATAAGTAGACTTTTTGGGCACACTGTAGACACTGAACAGTGGCAACCAAGAGCACTTTCAGGCTCATATCGACGTCGAGGGAGATTGTAAAGTAAACAGGGAAAAGTCATAGGGACTCAAGTCTGGCGAATAAGGTAAATTAGGGAGCTGTTATCACAGGTTTCGTTTCCAGGAAATCCTGAATTCATTTACCTTTGTAGGACCTGCATTGACATGAATAAGGCATACGACTCTAAGGTTGGTTGCGTGTTTGCTCTTCTCATGTTCTTTCTCCATTTTTGAAAGCACGTTGTTCTTATAGAACTTACCTGTAACTTTTCGAGGTTTGGCACTTAAAAAAAGGCCAATCAGATTTAAATAATAAACTTTTTACCGCGCTTTTTGTCTTTTAGATGACAGATCTTTGCACAGCCACTACTTATTAGTGACGCGTCTCTAGCGCTTAAAATATATCCATGTTCTTTTAACTGTAAGAAGCTCTGATATTCTAGATTTGTCACAATTTTGTCACAAGAAATAAATGGGCATTTTCATACGTGTAACCTTTCAGCGATGGGGGCACGTGGAGCACAAACCTTTCTAAGTTTGAACTGCTGAGTCAAAATCTTATGAGCTGATCCCGATGATATGCCAACACTATGTGCAAAAATCTTAATGTAAGTCTGGCGTCTCGTTTAATCAGGCATGCCACAACAGCAATATTGACATTATAGTCCGTACAGAAATTCAGTGAACAACGTTTTTCTTTTTTAAAATGTCTTTAATGATAAAATTTTGGACTAAAATTTTGCACATACATATGATAAAACATCGCCTAATATACAGTTGCATATTTGAATATTTATGATAGGAAAATAAGTCTGGAATCTCTTGTGAAATAAAATAACTTAGTCGTTTTCGATTTAGAAAATTCCTTATTTTCCCTCAATGTATTTCATATGGGTAACACGTGGTTTATACAGTCCAATGATTACCATGTTTACTTTCGTATATCAGATTGTATTATATAGAAAACAGTCACCAGCAAGATAACTCTTGGGGTATCTACATACACACTGCAAATGCTTTGAAGAGACTGCGCAAAACAATTATGTCTGAGTTATCATATTTCCCGTGTTTTCTAAGCGTTCATGGATAGCAATTGGACGGCGACTGCGAAAACCTGTCTTCGGTGATTTGTAACAATAAAGGCGCAGACCAGCCTGCGCATCCGCGCAGTCTCATCAGCGTCTTTGTTGTCTGATTTTTAGCTGAATCATATCAACACTTGCTACGAGAGAAGACAGGTTTTCTGGCGTCGTGGCCTGTGTTGCTTGGACACATATTACAAGTGCAACAGATAATATTATTAAAAAAATAATGAGGAGGCTATTCATCAGATACATTAACGGGATTCACATTATTTGATTGCGCTCTGCATCGTCTTATACACAAGTCATTCGTAACTATGGCCCACAGAGCCGGGGAACGGCAGGGACTTTGATTTTCTGACTGCGGGTCCCTGGTATGACCCCGTACTAACAGCGTATTTGCCCGGCTGGGGCGTGGTTACAAATGACTGGTGCGCATAATATTTTTCGCCTATATGCGCTAGTCATTTGTGACCAGGCACCAGCCCCGAGGAATGTCAAGGAAAGTGACTGTGTCTGCAGTTCCCCATAGTAACCACCACACTGTGGGGACAGCTAGCTGGCAAAACCCTGACAGTTCTCCTCCGCAGTCTGTTATTATACTGCACTGTCATGTTTGTCTAGGTCTATCAAACCCCTACATTTCCTCCGCATTGTAGAGTCAATGTAAAAGTAAAATCACAACACATTTACCAGGCCATGGGTATCCCCGTCCTGCTCAGGGGCTGGGGTGAAGAAGTGGTTACAAATGACTGGTGCATTGTTTATAGCCTATAATGCACTTCGCATGAAAATTTAGTTCTCAGCCACCCCCAAAACTATATTGACCCCAAACACAAAATATGACATCCGCTGATATATTGTTCAACCTATTTCCAAGCTCATTGCCACCCAATCACTAATTTCTCCTTCCGACCTCAGCATCATTTTTATTGGATGAGTCCTTTTTCACTTGAATCACACCTAAAGGATGAGCCCTGTGATTATTTTCTCTTATCATTTATAATTGCCCGGAATTACGTTTTGGCATGCATACTTTGCATTGTCTGGTGTCAACAAAATAGTATTTGGAATAAACAAATAGAAAGTTGAGTTTATTTAATAAAACAAGTTGGGAAATGTTTAAAATCTGATGATCAGAGAAGAAGGGAACACAGAAAATCAAGATTTTAAATTGAGGAACAGGGGAACACAGAGATTCATTTTATAGGAACAAGTACGGGTACCCACTGGGATTATAAGGCCTCAATATTTTCTCGTATGCCAAAATTCTGTGAGCCCAAACTATTGCCATAAATCGCATTTGATGGAACTATTTTGAAATGATAAGACACGTTACTTCGTCTTATAAAACTGTATAATTATTCATCGATAGTAAACTAAAGGCAGTGATCCGTACAAAAGTGCATTTAGGGTAAATTAAAAATTGCGGATGCTCAAATGAGAGCAAATTCAATCATATCACAGCCCATTTAACAATACATTTTGTAACGAAAAAAATATCACCAATTAGGCGGTGTATAGGTGCATTAACTTTTGATGGTCATTGTGCGATCAGTCCGCACATAACGAAATAAACGCAAAAAAGCGTTGTTCACTGAATTCCTGTACGCACATTAGTAACAGCAGTTTAATGTAACCATCTTGAAATTACTTGTGCCACCTGAAAACTAACATTTTTGACACTAAATGTGCCACGTATCTGACACAAATCAGTATTTGTCAGTGATCCTGAAATGTTCAGATTAACGCTACCTTTAATATAGGCCCTCATTTCAAAGCTTGCTTGAGTTCACTAAACACACACTATTTTAGCCAGCGTATTACGACTGCGCCTGTTTGAACTTTCAATAACTTTGGAAAGAGTAAACGGATTCAAACAAGATTTCATATCGTTATTCAAAATCCCCTACCCAGTGATATTATTGCAATTTACACGATTTTCTTACAGCCATGTGGTAGGAAGTCGCATTGATTAGTGTTAGAATTAAATGAACGCCCCTCGTACTCACTTTTTAAACATGAAACTTCTAAAAAGAGTCGACTACAAAAGCAAAGTTTTTCATATTCCTGTTGATGACATGCAAAACAATTGCACACAAACAGCAGCATAATATATCACTCAAAACTTTTAAATATAACTATACTAGGTAAACAAATAATTTGTAGCAATTTGGAACACATTAATCCTTGGTCAATGGTATTTTACATTTATAAAACTATTAATTGGCAAAATTATTTCCTAGATATATATATATATATATATATATATATATATATATATATATATATATATAATGTCTCTACTTATTTGCTTAATGTGTTCTTGCTTGTATATGGGTCTTATGAGTGTACTTGTGTTGTCATATGAAGTTTGTGAAAAGTGATCGAAACATTTGTTGGTCATCTACTATTAAAACTCTATTTCTTTTTTAAGATTCTTCTAAAATCTCATTCTTTAGCTTTGCATTCAAGAAATCTCGGTACACTGTATGGCCAAACAATCCAAATCGTTCCTTCAAGTACATTTTATCCAGTTGAACCTAGTGCCAAGTCAATCACCTTGGATCGTTGTAAAGATAGAATTGAGCCGTGGCACGTGATTTCCAACAATTTGATATTTTGACAAGTGTAGACTCGAACGAGCCTCTGCAGCCTCATTTTAAGCTTAGAAACTCCAAATAATGTTCAGTCGGTAGCTTAACAATTATAGACTACTCAAGCGACAAGCAAAGGCTCTGATCAGACTGCGCGTATGCGCAGGCTGATCTGAGGCGTTGCCGGTCGCACATACCAAATTGTTGGAAATCTCATGCACTGGCTCAGATGTTTTAGAACAAAAACTACATAAAACGCCGACAGATACACATGTATAAGATATTGATCTTAATTTATCGTCTATGGTGGTCACTGTTTGTTACTATTACAACTCTTGGCGCCTCAAATGACTTTGGAACATAAATTTTTAAGAGCCCCCATGGCTTTGCCTGCTGTCCGTTTTAAGGCAGTGATTCCGCTGTTGCTTTCATTGTTTGCTGTTGCTCCCATGGTTTATGGGAGTTTAGTGTTAGGTCTTTGTTTTGTTTGGCAGTAATTCATGTCTATCGAAATATTTCGCTGGGGAAGAGAGAGCTGGTTGCTTTACTTTTGTTGTGTTCTAAATGTCATGTCGCTGTTATCGTTCTTTGACTATTCATCGCGGTGCCATGGTTTGGTCTGTTGTCAACATACTAAATAGTGTATGATAAGACCAGATAACGCAAAAAGCATCTCCTTCTGGATACGATGAACGGGTTATGTATTGTAAATGCCAGCCGTGACGAATTAGAAAGCATTCAGCTGATAAATCTGATTGTGGTAGGGTTGGGTTAAACGGCTCATTAAACACAATTTCATTGAATACGTTACGAGCTTTCTTCAAACTGAACGAGTGATAGATAGGGAGAGAATCAAAAATGAGTTTGTTGAGCTAACTAAAACAAGAGTATCGTAGAAGGTAATGGCATACTCACTGATCAAAGCCAACCGTTATCAAAGTAAAGAGAAAGACACAAGAATCCAATTCAACAAGTTGATTATTTTTGCACTGGATAAAGATTGCACACCAGATACAGACATAATGGATTTAACCTTGGTATTGAAATTCTTATATCACCCTTGATAGCTCATCCAGGATATCACTTGAAGTCAGTACATTGGTTTTATTGGAAGTAATGTACGTGGTCGTCAGTTAATGCCATACAATGTCATGTGACGTCAACGCGTTAGGGTTATAATTCTATCTGATTCAGTGTTTACTTCTTCCACAGTAGCAGTTCTACCTTGGTTTGCGTGCTTCAATATTATCTACCCTCGTTTGACGAAGTATAGTTGGCTTCATGGTGTATTCTGTTTTCTGTTCAAACGCTACATTTCTATTATTCATCATAATAATACCTAGATCATGTATGTTTGAGGCATTTGGTGAACTGTGGTCTAGTTTATGATTATGGTAATTTCAGGCATTGACTATCGTCTGTAGTCCTCTGCCTGGTGTCTGCCAGTGGGGTATATATATAAAGTTACGATATACTTTGGGGCGATACCTCTCTAAAATTGAGAGAGGATACTTTCAGACCTATCCATGATGAGATAAACGCGATTTGTGCTAACATTGACCATGTAGTATTTAAAAAAGTGGAGGTTTTTCAGCTCCATCGATTGGAATAGTAGATCAGTCAAACCTAAATATTTTATTATTTTAAACATGACATGAATTAAGAATTCTGACTGAAAAAGATATTTAGTTGGATTATTACGATATACTTCTGGACCTTTCAGCCCCATAAGGTATAGGCCATGTATACACCATTTCTACCTAAAATTTTCATATCTTTGCAAAGAGAAGAACATTTCATATTTCTGCTCAAAGGCTGCGGATAAAATAAATTATTTTTTCTACTTTCTGGAAAATTACAGTACGAGCGTTTGTAAATCAACTAATAAAACAAATTCTGGCCTAAATGTACACTATGTTCAGTTGTACATTAACCATAGTGGGTATTGCAATGAAAGAATCCATTCCAGAAGCACATGGTTCATGGGGTTAAGATTTGTTTTCTTCTAGATAATGGCAGCTGATTCTCTGCGCGCTTTCAGGTGTATAACTGATGCATATCAAGACAAGGTGAAACGACTTTTTAATGAGCCAAGTATTTATTCGAATCCCTATCAAGAATGTAAAGCAAAACTAAGCCATTTTAAATCTAAAATGAGTATTATATCAACACGGGTTTGATACGCATCCAAAGAAACAATTATTTGATAATGAATGCATTCCCAAAATTATGTTATCAAAAGTAATGGTGCACGCTTTTTATTACCTGCAGTAGATCATGAAGCTTTTATATCGTGTATTGAAAACAAGAACACAATAAAAATATCACTTATCATATAAAATCATTAACCTTTACTACACTGAGGCGGATATATCCTGTTTTGAAAACAGTGTGGATCAATATCAGGCGACTTCTCAGTAGTAGCAGACCAGGTTCCACACTGTTTTCCACGTGGCCTGTAAAAATATAACGAGAATCAAGCGAATTCATTGGTGAAAATGGGGAGGAGTGAAGACAGAGCCTCGGCATAGCCTAGCATTTTATCTCTCTCTCTCTCTCTCTCTCTCTCTCTCTCTCTAGCATGACCTTTTCGCCAACTCATAGGGGGTGGGGGATTTCAATCCTACGAGACCAGAACCTTCTATCAGGCCTCCAGATAAAAGTGCGTATTGTTAGACCATTTTCTTTTTTTCTCATCCAAAACGTATTGAGCACCCAAAGCACATGTTTAATAGATGGGTAAGAAAATAATTACAATTTAACGCTAAAAAAATTCCTTATCTGGATCTATGTTTATACTGTGCTCATAATGGGTAGTTTAGGACACATATATGTTTCCATGCGTCCAAACAACAACAACAACAACAACAACAACAACAACAACAACAACAACAACAACAACAGCAACAACAACAACAACAACAACAACAACAGCTGCTGCAGCAGCAGCAGCAGCAACACGATAATAATAATAATAATAATAATAATAATAATAATAATAATAATAATAATAATATTAACAGATAAGTTAGAAAACGATTAGTAATCAGCAGACTCCTGATGGAAAGTTTGAAAATTTTGATGGGTATCCATTTTCGCGTTTTCTTCAACTCCCTTCAACGCTGGCTATGTCTTATGTCTGTAAATCTACTCGCTTCATCCGGCGGAACTCTGTATGCCAACGTAAACAGCAGTACATTCTGACATTTAAAAGTCATCATTGACCAAGATTATCTCTGCTGGAGGTGAAATTAACATTTCTCAACTCAAGGTCAAATTAATTCTTAAAACAAAACACAAGAGCTAAGAACGCATATTCCTTCTTTCATCTTGTAGCAAGTGCTAACATTATTGTTACTTTGAGAAAAAGAACGGAACGCCATTCAAAAGAACGGAACGCTTTTTGATGGCGTTTCGCTGGTGGGCCGAAAAGACCCACTTCTATGCTTACTAGGGAACTGACATGAGCTCAGAAACAAATACAAATGGGCAATGCATGCAAGTAAGTAAGGGTGCAAAGATCAGGAATCGATACAATCAAGTACCACACCTGACCCATTGAATGCAACTTATCACCCATGCGTAAAGAAATGTTCTTTGTATGCGCACCTAACCAGTAAAAGTTGCGAATCCTTACACAGTGAATATAGACTAGGTCCTCTTCGGAAACTCAGATATGGGTACATTTTTACTTTAGTTTTGTTCCTGTTGATAATGTAAAACTACTCCAATAAACCCCACACGCTTTTTTTCTTAGCCTCTGGTTTTGTATCTTCTTTTTCATAAGATGCATTATTCTCATTTTTGCAGTTTTTAACAACAAAGGAATCTAGGGCGATGATTTGGCCAGTAAATGAATTAAAGTCTCCAAGTGAATGTGGCTGCTGCCCGTTTTAAGGCGATGGTTCTATTGTTGTTGCCTCATAATTTGGTGTCCTGGTTTAATGATTCAGTACTTTGTGTCAGTTTTAGGTATTATAATCATCTCGATGGCAGAGAGAGAGAGAGAGAGAGAGAGAGAGAGAGAGAGAGAGAGAGAGAGAGAGAGAGCGTCGCCATGTGTGTTATTCATTAATCTGTTCTCTGGTTTCGTGTTTTACATGTTTTCACAACTGCAGAATATAGGGCGAAGGTTTTGGCTTGTAAATACATGTATATTTAAGTCTCCTCTCCAAGGTTGGTTCTGAGGCTGTCCAATCTTAGGCGATGGTTCTTTTGTTCGTGTGAGTTTTGTGTTTGTACCTTATGTAATACATACTTAAGTGCCCTTTTATTTATTTTTCAATCACCGCGCTGAGGGGAAGAGGGTTGGTTGCTTAACTTTAAATGTACTCTGCTGTCGTGTGACTGTTATTGTTCTCTTTTTCGTTCTAGTGTTGCCGCAATCGGATCTGCCTCGGCCAATTCAGCGAAATTCCGTGGAATCAGACAACGGATGTATATCGAGGATCTACTTTGATAACGCGGGTGATAACGTGACGCTGACGTTATATAACGTGACGCTGACGTCACAGAAACCATGTTTACACAATAACAAGTGTGATTGCAGCAAAACAATCGGCTTAAATGAAGATTATGTTTTTTTTTTCAATAAAATATCGCTATAGCGATATTGAAAAAAATATAAACTTCATTTATTCTGCTGATTAAACTTTTCGGATAACCAGAATAATCGATTTTGATAGAGCTGAACCAGAACTAATTTTCCATACGCCAGTTCCGGCTAACAAAATGGAACTCTTTGGTACAAATTGCTACGCGTGATGCTCCTTACATTTAGGCCACAGATCTGTACATATAAGGAGGGCGCCGATTGGGCGAAAAGGTGGGTGGATAACCAGGTGTATATTTTAAAAGTAAAATGTCAACTCATTGGACATTAATGTATGCATTGAAAAATAATTGTTTTCACTTGAGGGAGGGACAACTGCTGCACATTTGCAAGCAATTTTGATTTGATAGTTTGCATTCGTTTTAAGACAGGGGAGCAGAAAATGAGACCCTGTGCATTTATGATTTTTTTCTATGCCAATTTGCTGCGGGATAGGGTAGTCAGCTTCCGAGGCGAAAAAGTGATAAAAGGTGGTGGTCACCGAGGTAAATAATTAAATTTAGGTGGTCAGTCTAAGGCCAAGCTACTATTCTGTGGTAGCCATTTAGCTGTTTAAGAGTTGTGAGAGTCACAATTCACTGAAACGTTATAATGGAGGTCTATGGAAAAACAATTACAGGTCTGGGCCTTACACCCCTCCATGATTCGATTCTCGAATTGTGGCGGACTTTCCCGAATGAGTGGTGCCATGTATTGGTCTGTTGTACTCACTTGTGTTTTATATTTCTATACTGAGTAGGATGCAATCTTGCCTCAAGGTTATTAAACTTTTTTCATGCTCAACTGAACTGAGAACGAAATCTTAATTGCTGATGATCACTCAAACAGAAAATGTTGGCATTTCTAACATTAATGAGAAGGATAAAAACATGATTAGAAAATACCACAATCGCAAACTGCAGACTAACCAATGAAATCGCGAGGAAGAGCCACACAACAATCACGAGACACTAGGAAGACAAATCTAAGTAAAGCAGCCAGCTCTCTCTTCCCCGTCAAGTTGATTGCAAAACTAGAAGGTACATAAAGAAACGTACACCAAAACATAGAAGAATTACAGAATCCAACATTGGGAGTAACAATAAACAACAAGTCAACAACAACAGAACCACCGCCTTAGAACGGACAGCAGCCTTAGCCACTGGGGGGCTTAAATGCATTTTACTCGTACCAAATTTTCGCCCTAGATTCTGCTGTTGTTGAAGTACAAACATTGTTCAGCTCGCATGGAAGCCTTCTAACTATTGCAATGTATCATCATAGAGAAACACTCTAATCAAATTAAAACACTATAATGAAACAAAAAAAAGCTCACGACTCACAGATAGTCAGAGCTAAAGAAAACCTCAAGTTGAGCCACGGTGGGTCCAGCTACAGATAAGCACCAAGCACTAACCAACCGATTTAAGCTTAACGTCAGAGACGTCATAGAATCTGAGGCCTGACCCATCGTCATGCAATTAAAGATGAAACCATAGCTATAAACCGTGATTGGGTTTAAAACCAGGCATGCAGAATGTCGCATGACATCCGAGTTATATCCAGCCTTTATATAGCGTTTGATAATCTTTATGAATTGATCAATAAAATAGGTTTTCCAACAAATCGTTTGAATTCATAAACTAAATTACCATAAAATATAGGCTCTGATATGTCTTGTTGCAGAAGGGTTTTTAACCCAATGTTGTATTTAACAATTAACTCTGAGTGTCATGCTCAGCTGAGGTGAGCATGAAAAAAGTTTTATAACCTTGGGGCCTGATATACTAATCAAAGTAGACTGAGACTGGGCTGCTTCTGCACATAATGTTTTTTTTTTGCTTTCCATATTGAAAATAAGATAGGTCACTGAATTAATTATGACATATACTGTTCAATAGCAATGCGCGGATATATGACAATCTAATGATATCTTCTTTGTATTAAAAAGAAACATCATTATTTCAAGATAAAGTTTGTCAAATGTGTTTTAAATTAGTTTTGCTGTTTAAGACTTTATCAGTGTTACTTGATTCTTATCTGCTGGTTCATTAAAGTAATGGCCAAGATGGATATTTATTAAAGTGAAGTTATACAAATTAATTGTGTTTACAAATATTTGAAATATTCTTCTGAGGGGGCGGAACCAGCGAGAATGTTATTTCAAATATTTATCAAATTATATAATATTTTGTTATTTCATAGTAAGACAATAAATGTTCATCATTTTGAATAAACATATCAATCTCAATATTTTGAGTGACATACAAATGTGGACCTTATAACATGACTTTCTTATTTTTTCTTTTTCATTTAAAACAGACTAATATTTACTTACTTAGCATTAATTGATGTACTAATATTATAGTGTCGTTGTCCCCCACAGGTTAAATATTGTGTTATGAAATACTGTAATTAAAAATAAAATGAAAAGGTAAACGTCTATCAAGCGAATCAGGTGGGGTTCTTGAGAGAGTCTGCCACAAACCAAGGAGCTTTGAGTGGAAACTCGAAAATTTGATATTTGTCACTTGATAGGACTTACCATGTATGTACCTCGCTTGAAGGGTTTTGAATTTTATCGTCAATTAATGTCATAACATTAGAAAAATTCAATTTGTTGATTGTCTTTGATTTCTTCCTTATAGAATGATCTATATAGAATCATCATCCTAATTTGCTTCAAAACACTGGCATTTGCCTATAGCAGCGATTGAATGAGGACCAGCGTAAAACCCTGGACATTTCGTGAGTCGCAACTTTGACGGCCAATTCCATTGAAACGGTAGGGATTTCGTAACAAAAATCAACGGTCTTAACTAACCCCTATGAAGTCTAAATGTTGTGGCAATTTAAAGAAAATCGGAGATTTTGCACTTTCCATTGATGGTTTGTAGCAAGCTGTTTTTAATAATATTTTATCTATAGGATTTCTAGTTTGTCTACATTAGATAGCTCCTCTCTATGCAACCTAACCTCACAACATTATAAATAAAACGTATTGCATCTATTAAAACAGACACAAAACTGTGATTAGAGAGTTACCCTTATTTGGTTTGTAATACTTAACCCATATAAAAATCTTTTGTTATGCCAGAAAGCTTGTGACACATTTAATTATCTTCTGAACATCACATTAAATTTATTATTTTATTAGATGTATAGACAAAGCATAGGTATCAAATTGGGTACTTCATGCGCACCTGTTTTGCATATAGTTTGTTTTTGAAGAGAGTTCTATTGTTGACAAGCCTTTGTTCGAACAAATGTTTTGTCAGTTGCATCAATTTTGATTAAATGATGTTAATTCGTTTGATACAAACGCATAATTCCAATATGGAGTCAGTGACCTCAGTGATATAAATACACTAGCTTAAATAACACTATTCAAATAATGAACTTCGTTAAACAGTTTCTTAATTCTATTGCTGAAACTCGATGTTGATTGTTAGGTATAATGATGGCTTGGAAAATCTTGCAGCAGAACATATCAGAATCATTTGTATTATTTAGATAATAAATGTTAAATATACACAGAGACGCATTAAGTAAGTGAGTATGATCAGGAAATACCACAATCACACACTGCAGACCAACCCATGGCACCGTGAGGAAGAGTCACAGAACAGTTACAGTAACAAGATATCCGTAAGACAATAAAAACAACACAACCAGCTCACTCTTTTTTTCAAGATGATTGCAAAACTAGATCAATTTAAATTCTAAAAGACTGGTCTATAACAAAGAAATAATGCGGAAGTGTATGCTTTGTTCTACCTAAATAAACAATGTAACTGTGCATATAAGTAGCTAATAAACATTTTTATTATTGCACGGTGGTGGGCTAGGCCTCACTTAGCTAATATTGCAGGTGGTGGCACACGCCTCAAACCCAATGGCTTTTCTGACCTATAATTTTTATCTGTCCGTTGCTTCCTGGTGATTCGACTTTGGTTGCACCCATCGTGACTCAAACAGTGATTTCTCAGTCTGGTTGCAGATTATAAACATTTTCTTTGTTTCAGCACAATTATATAACTTGATGTATTCAATGTCTATTGTTGCTGCCATTCGTTGTTGGGATTCTGTGTTTGGTACTTGTTTTGTTATAAATTACGTAGTGCCCTCTCTAGTTTTGCAATCATCTCGATGGGGCAGAGGGAGACGGTTGCTTTACTTTAATTGTCGAACTGGTGTCTTATGACTGTTAGTGTTATGTGTCTCTTCCTTATGGTGTCATGGGTTGGACTGCAATGTGAGATTGTGGTATGCCCTGATCATAATCACATACTTTTTTAACATATATACCATACCCGCTTGGAATAGGAGAGGGCACTATCCATCAGAGCATAATTATTTACTATACTGCTGCCACCAGTGTTTTTCAAATCTAGATGAAAATGGTATAGCTTTGATGTTTCATATCACATTCTATCAAAAGTTGTGTCTAAACATGATGCAGAACCATGGCATATCGTTTTAAGTCGGGTTTTGCAAAATGTGTCCTGTCATTTGTAAGAACGACTGTTTCCATGTTAATATATGACAGAGCATGTCGGCTATTATAGCCAATGATTATGATCGGCTTTACCGTTTGTAATTCCAGCGGTAAGAATTTCACAGTCGAACCAGGCATTACGTACAATCATTAGTGTATCGTATGCTCATTTTAAGTTTTTTTTATCTGATTGCACTGATTTTTGTTTAGCTCACCCACGTTGAATGTCTATGATGCCTTGGAAAAAGAACAAGTACCAAGCATAATTTAAGCATCTTGATTCAACTCCTGATAAAATTTTAATACAATTTTTAAACCCCTCGCATGCTTGGGGATTGTGCATGTTTTGCCGTCTTCCGATTTTCTTTTTAAAATTAGCTTTAAAACATTCTTTTGGCCACAAAACCAAAATGTCAAACACTTTGGACTCATATCAGGCCTGACGTTTTGTAGGGCCTAAACTGTTTGTAAAGGTTATAAACAGACGGATAGCGACTTTCGAGTTAAGGCGCGCGATTCCATCTTGCAAAGATTTGAATACTTTCAGAGCCATTTGCTACAATGTACGTAAAATATTAATCGTGTACCCAGATAAGAGCAGTTTGTATTATCTTAGTCTAGAAACATTTTGCATGCAAGTCAAAATTAATATGTAATTTAAGCGTATACGGCATATGAGGAAGATATTTGCAGCTTCGTTGCAAGTGACAGTAAAATTGTACATGTATAGTGAAGGAAAATACCACAGTCACATACTGCAGAGCAACCCCACAGCACAGTGAGGAAGAGACACAGAACACTAACAGCAAAATGACATCAAGATAAATAGTCAATATCCCCGAAAGAAAGCAAAACCTGTTGAACACAGTATCCCATATCTCTGGAAGTAAAATGGATAGCATCCTAATCCCTGGAAGTAAATTGACAAATATCCTGTATCCCTAAAACGCATATACATAGAAAGATAGAAGGCGAAGATCAGGAATCCATACAATCAAATACCATACCTGACCCAGGACACCATATAGGAAAGTGACAAAACACAAGAAAACATCCCATACAATAGAGTCAAAAGGTCATCCCTTTCCCAGCAGGTGACCACAAGGCTGCAAGGAACAGACATGACAGTATTGGTCACCTAACACTTTTACGCTGGTTTTGAAAGTAAGATTCTGTCATGCAAAATTCATGCTTCATAAATCGACCAAGGCTTTCCGAGACACTGCAGGTCATTTCATTTAAAAATGACCGGTACTTCTTGCACAGATGACGCTCGAGTAAAGGTATCCTCATTTGAAAAAAGTCACTTTTTTTCTACAATATAAAATATTCCACAGAGACGCCATCCGTTTGTATTGTGTTTGTTTGAAGATGCTTCGGACTGCCGTTATTAAAGACGAACACGCTTCAAATTTTTTGCTTCACTCGGACTCCTCGTTTCTTTTACGTAATAGCATGAAGACAAATACTACCAGCAGCTAAATAGTAGAAAGTCAGCCTGTGAAGTTCGTACTGTTCTGTATGCCTTATTATCTGCGACAAGGCATTGAAATTTTCAGCGATTATTCATTACTACTTGACGTCACTGTTCCAGGTTTGAAATTGAAAAAAAATACAAACCACCGTCAAATTGACTTTTTAAATTTTAAATTCAAAACCGGAAGTGCACAGCAGCAGTGAACTGTTTGTCTTTACAAAATAGACGAATAAAGATCTATTCTGTTTGGATTCTCTTGATCAGATAAATTAAAATGCACACAACATTTTTTTGCACTAGCTACTAATGAATTTCAAAAATCTCCGTAAATATGATATTTTAAAAAATGCGTAAAAATCTACTTTAGTCAAAATTTCAAGTATTTGGTGTTTTTAGAAGTCGGCTAGACCAGTTTATTTTCGACTGCACTTAAATTTGATATAAAGCTTAGCTCAAAACCATTTTCTTCAAAAAGCATGTTTTTTTTTGCATTTTAACACCCCCCCCCTTAAAAAAAAAAAAAAAAAAAAAAAAACAACAACAACAAAAAAAACGTGGATTGAATGACTACTTTCCTGAAAGACCGCTAAACTTTGCCCATTAAACTGCACAAAAATTCATTTCAATGTTATTAGCGCTTGGTCAGAAAAAATAGTTTAAAAGTGATTAAATAGAATTTTCGTCAAGTGTATAGAAAGGACACTAAATACTGCACAAAAAACAAGGACCACACACAAAATCCCACAAACAATGGGAGCCCACAAACAACGGGAGCAAAACTAAACAATGAATTAACAACATTAACAGAACCATCGCCTTAAGACGGATAGTGGCAAAAATGCCCTGGTCAGTATGCAAAGCAGAAACTATGGTAACCCGCAGAAAATAAGAAATATGTGGAGGAGAGTATTCTTAAAATGGAACTTGAAATATCACAAGATACGCCATGATATAACACTGAGCTGGTGAGTTTCTTTTAGAATTGATTATAGCAATTACCTGCACTATTGATAATTTTTGTCTATCTCACTGCATGTATCTTTATCAGGTTAACATGACGTTGCACATTTTGAATGACGTCATCGATGGCGTTGAATCGACCCGAAAATCGATAATTACAACATAATGGCTAGTTTGGAAACTTAGTAAACTGATATATAGATTACCAGGTTCGCGTCTTTTGATATCAAGTTTACCAGGCTCAGCTTCGAGAATGCATGTCTTGCTTAAACCTTGTATATCTAAAGATGCGAACGTAGTATTCTCTATTTTTGATACAATCAGCTTTTGCACAATAATGTTTTTGCAGGTCACCTTTTGTACATGTTAGGTGTTACTTTGTGCTTCCACAAATGAATATCTATCAGGATCATATGTTTATACATGCTCTACATGGAGTTGATACTCGTATGATTAAGTACTTGCAATTCGATTTTTCTGTTATTTTAACAGCTTAATCATACTGTGGGGAATGTTCTCCTTTGATTCTTTGTCATTCTTGCGCCATTAATTGGAAATAAATCATTGTTGTTACCATTGTATACAAGACTAAGGTGCTGTGGTGTTGCCAAGGCGTTTTCTTAATGTTACGCTGTATGTGATTTCCCTTCAATCTTAGCTTGGTTTTCTATTGGCCCTGGAAGTATGATTATTAAAACAGTATGATGAGCTTGTGATGCAACTGTTTGTCGACTGTTTGCAGTGTTACTCTTTCTACTCAGGCAAAACAATAATTTCCTGAATGCTAGACTTACCTGACATATTAACAGTTACTTTTTCATGTTATGAGCCTGAATCCAGTATAAGGTACCAGTTTGCATGTGCGTACAGCGAAAATTCAAATCAGTTTGCACATTCCCATGGTATGATCAGAGTCTTAGTTTTCCGCCTGAAGATGCTTTGAACTCTTGCCTACCCATAGAGCGCCAATTGAAGATTCTGATCAGCCTGCGCAGAAGCGCAGGCTGTTCTGGATCTTCGCTTGGCATATATACCAAGTTGTGCATTTAGCTGTGCCCCGGCTCTAATTAACTTCACAGGCACCACCGTTCGTGTAGGAGTTTAGTGTGATAAAATTATCGTACGTTACGTGCATTTGTCTGCATATTAATGTGATAAACGCTGTGAATGACCTATTTTCAGCATTTTAAGTTTTAAAAAAAATTGGTTATCACATCCTGGTAAAATTTTTGTACATCTAGTGTTCGAATATCAATAAAAACCATATACAACTAGAGTTTTTGACCATTAGAAAAAAAATGTATGCAACAATTGCTCAAAAACTAAGTGAGTATGACCAGGAAATGCCAAAATCACATACTACAGACAAACCCATGGCACCGCGAGGAAGAGTCAAAAAACGATAACAATGACACGACATTCAGAACACAACAAAATAAAAGCATCCAACTCTCTCTTCCCCTTCGAGATGATTGCAAAATTAGAAAGGATACACATGTATACAAATCAAAACAAGGACTGTACACTTAACCCCAACAAACAACGGGAGTAACATTAATGAATCAATAATAACAGAACCAACGCCTTAGAACGGACAGCAGCAGTTGACAATGGGGGGTTTAAATTAATTTCACTGGACAAATCTTCGCCGTAGATTCAGCTGTTGTAAAAACACAAAATTAGTTTAGCTCGCAATTAGGCTTTCTAACTTATGTAATGAATCATCACAGGGAAGCAACCAAATAAATTAACAAACTGTGATGAAACCAAGAAAAGGGCTCTCAACACAGAGCTAAAGAACCCCCCTCCCCAGTTGCGCTATGGTGGGCCCAGCCTCAGACAAAACACATACGCAAAACAAGTGAGTATGATCAGTAAATGTCATACTTACAGGTCAGAGACAAACCAGTGGTACCCAGAGGAAGAATTCAGAAATACAAGATATTTATTTCTAATTTTCGGCCCGCATAGAGGCATATAATATACGAAACCAAATATATAATCAAGAGAAGAATGACAGATTAACAATGGATTAAACTGAAAAGAGAGAGAGAGAGAGAGAGAGAGAGAGAGAGAGAGAGAGAGGGGTAACCAGTTATAATGAAACTGGTAAAGACGCCCTAGATAACAAGATGGTATGATCATGGTTTTGCCATTCTTCATATAATTTATACCCCCTAGGGGTAAACCTTATTTTCTTGTCCCCTACCCAAAACACAGACAGCGGAAATTCGCAAGAACCGCCTCATTGGGGAAATAATGCAGTTCCAACTTGCGATCCCAATTGGTGCTCCGAGCAAAGGCAAGAAAAAGATCAGAAGTTTCATCTGGAAATTGACATACATGTATTCCACATATATTGCAGTATAATGTGTAGGCATGTTATCGTATAGTCCGAGTCCTCTCTGGCGCCTTAGTGACCCATCCAGTGGCAAATATCAAAATAGAAAAGCCAACAAAACACCAGCGAAGGCTCGGATTAGTTAACGTAATGTCTTGCACGCATACTAAAGGGATAACTACATTTTAGTACAGAGCAATAAAAAGATGAAACATGGTATGTTATGGTATGTTATGTATGTTATCTCATGGTCTGGTACATAACTCAACCCAATCGAAAAGACAATCTGGTGAATGCTAGAATTTCATTAGTGCCCACTTAGGCAGCCAAAAAAAGAAAGCTTGGACATCCCGCAAAGCTGCATGTACCGCCAAGGAAGAGATAACAACAAACAAAACAAGGAAACACCTGGCACTTTCACGCTTAGTTATTCTGTTGAGGTCATACATTAATTCTTCGATTAGGATCACCGATTTACTGAAAGTGTTTTTCGTAGTTTAATTGATTATAAAATCATTCAGATGCATCCTTTTATAAAAATCCAATTTGTCATCAATAGGTACATAAAATTATCCCGTATATTTAAAGATAAATATGTTATCTTTTCTTTGAAACCTTGGAAAATTGGACATTAATTACATTTTTTACATTTTATTATTTGTTATTATAGTAACTTTAAAACCAATCTGTCGTACTATATTTGAACAAGATAGCTTAGTGAAAAAGAGAGATTTCTCTCCAGGTATATATCATTATGTTCTTACATGACGTACATCGGTTGAAGGTATTTGATATCAGTTGGTGTTTTACTTTCGTCCATTGTAGAGATTATCGCTATCATGAACTATCAAATTTGAACCATCTATCTTACATACTATTCAATTCATCGTCTATTATAGTAGTTTTTGCTGATCCATGTGATTCCTTCCTCCCAAAATGTTAATTATTCCGAATTATTCATGTTGGACAGACAAAACCACCTGACTCTTGCTTGATCTGCAGAGATATATGTACACAAAGCCTGCTAAAGCAGAGCTAAGCTCTAGTTGCTTCAGTTCACCTGAGCCAAAGGATCATAGATAAGCTAGTAAAAAACAAATGACTTCCTACATACGAGTATTTAAAGCATCTTCTCCGAAGCCACTGGGTCATTTATGGTAAGAAAGAAGGCAACGATCAAGAATCGATGCAATCGAGCACCACACCTGACCCAGGATACCAATAGGAAATTGAAAAAAAATCACAATTAGACATCACAAACGAGAGCCAAGAGGTCAGCCCTTTCCCAGCAGGTGACCACAAGGCATCAATGAACAAATGCACACAAAAGCATAACAAAATCAAGACAGAAAGAACATAAATGATCCTCAAAAGAGGCACCGCCTTGGAACGGTCAGTAGAAATATTTTACTGCAGGGCTTAAACCGGTTTCACGGCGCGCAAACCTCACCCGTAGTTCAGATGTGGATCAAGACACACAGATGTTTGGTTTGGGTGAAAGACCCCTAACTTATCCATGCATCATTTCCTAGAACATATAAATCACGATATAAAAAGGAGACAAAGCTAAGATAAGGACTCAACAGTAAAATCAAAAGACATCCCTGATACCATGCGCTTAAAATCCCGTCAGGGGGTGGGGGTTCTCACAAAGTTTTTATTTAATCTTCAACGTATATTACAGCGGACCGTATGGACTTCCCAATATTTCTAAGGAAACCTATAGACACTTGTGATTTTACAAGGGGATGTTCTAGACCGCGTCAACTCCTGGATTAGCGCATTGATACTTTATAGCAAAATTCTCTGTTATAGGATTATGATTGCACAGAATAAATAGGCTGTGTGCAAATGGGGCCCATTTTAGAATATTTTAACAATTTTTCAATGTCCGGTATGTGTGACCTGTGTGTTTTGATAATGACACTGTAGCTAAGTTGTAGACATTACGAAGGACAGATGCATGCAATATTGACTCTAAATTTTATTACAGCATTAAAGCTGCATACTCTGTAACTATGAACATTTTTCCAAAAATTTTATTTTCTTTTTAAATCATTTATAAAAGTATAGTTAAGCTATGTTTTCACTATAAAAATGTTCAGTACAGCTGAAAATTGCATGGAAAAGTGTATTATCTTATCAAATAGGTGTTTTTTTTCTCTTGTTGGTAATTATTTGCGTCCCTCCAATAATTCTAAACCGTTGAATTTTAACATAAATGCAGTTGTTTTGATAGTGATAACTTGTTAAGATTTACGAAAATGGTAAAATGTTTACCTGAATTTGAGTATTCTTACTGTGTTCTTGAAAAATAAAAACATTATTTTTTAAAATTAGAAGATCAAAAGTTACAGACTATGCAGCTTTAAGGTATGTCACATAATATCGGTTCAAAACAAAAAATAAATTTGGAACCAAAAAGGGTTGGTTAAACACCTGGTATAACCCCACATAAACTACGTACCTAGAAATGTTCTAGTACAGTATGTTCATACAGATTGATAATTAATTTATAGTATTTTTGCAGACAATTTTATTGCAGATACAAAGCTAACATTATAAAACTTCACTTATTTTCGTCTTTAACGTCTGATCTTTATTATGAAATAAATCTGAAAATTTAAGAAATCAAACATATCTTTACATTCATCCCATAGATCATGTTTCCCTATAATTTCAGCAGTTCTCGTAAAAATTAACCCTTAAAGCGCCACCTATAATTTGCAGCAGACGACAATTTCAAGTTTTGCTGCTTTTTCAAAAATAACAAATGAGGCACAATATTTCATGAGAATTGTCTCCTGGCAGACAATTCTCATGAAATATTGTGCCTTATTTTTTTCGAAATTTTGGAAAGATGTTGTAAAATTTGTCATCTCCTGCAGTTGTGATTGGCGCTTTAAGGGTTAAGCGATGCTTTATAGACACTGCTATTCACTGAATATCGTTGTAGTTTTTATTGCTAAACATCATTTGAGCAAGTTGTGCTTACAACATTTGCAACACACAAATCCTGAGATAAGTTGGCAGCAGACCCGCACAGTCTTGCCACAACTCCCTTCTTGCATATATTACTCATAAGCTCGGTCATGAACTTATGTCTCTTAACACAGAAAGCTACACATACATGCATGAAGAGTGACTACGCATATGCTATATGTTCTCTTATCTAATAATCTGGCCCTCTAAGACGCTTCCACAGCATACCCACTCGTATCTCCAGAGTTGCTATTGAGCATAATGTCCGGCCCAATGACATGCGATCAAAGATTGGATAGAAGCTATGGTTCATTATTAGGTTTAAAGCGGGCTATGTACTATCTGGCATGGCGAGTTCTATACTCGTTCACCACGTAATTTACATTGGTCGATCTTGAAGGTTCTCTGTGGTTCGTTTGAATGTATAAATAACAAGAAAAACTATAACATGTGTTACATATTATAAACGGCGTTGTCGAAAGGTTCTTATGAGTAATAATAGATGAAGGATAATAATGAAGTTTTTTTTCGCAATGAGATATACATTAAAGCGGCTTTGAAATGAGTCATTAAATGCTTGACGTTTCGCTCATTAGCTATTCAATCAGACGGTGATGGGGAAGCAAGCTTTTGTGAATACTTGTTATCTTCAGTCTTTTATGAAAACCAATACTTGTCTGCGGGGAAAGAAAAAGTTAGACTGCATTACGTCCCTTGATATATAGTATTTAAAAAAGAAAAAAAGTCTACGAAAAAGTCAACTTTTGTGAGTTTCAAAATGTTATTCCATACATTTTCCTCCTTCAGATAGAAAGGAATCCAACTCCAGTCATAAATTTGCAGGTGATAGGAAAAATCTACTATCTTCCGCGTTTCGACGACAAGGCCAAACCAATCGAATGACCTATTTTCCCCGTTTTGCCATTCATCTTTCTTTGATAATTTTCTCTGTTTATTCATATTTTCTGTTTGTAGGCCTATTGTCTGTACTGTTTGTTTGTTTTACATTTTCTTGCTCCTATTTTTTAATAAAATGAAAAGTTCATTTCTGTTTAATGGTGAAACGAAACAATTTAACCATGCATAAATTATCTATATATTTAGAATGAATGACGTCACAATGATTTATAAATAGGGCCTTTATATACTTATTTAAGAATTTCGTATCTATAGTTATGAATTTATCAATAAGTTTGCCCCAGAAAACCGCTTATAACACATAATTGGAAATATTTTCTTAGTAGAAATATTAATTGCAATTCTAAGTTATTCTAAGTTAGACCATTAGACCAGCTGGCGAGAGTGAAAAATAGGTACAGCCCGTGGGCAAAACAGGTGTTGAACATCCGACATTTACACTGAAAAGACACCTGATTAAATACTCTTTTAATAAGAGAAGTCTACATTTGTTTTACTTTACCCTTGGAAAAGCAAAAAATTTAATCAAAACGTTATTCATTGAACAATAACTTTAATCACACCCCTCTTCGGAATAGTCCATTTCAAAACCAATTACAATTATAGGCTAAGTAACCACTGTTTCATAAATGAACTAATATTAGTTACTTATGCATTAATAAGTAACGCAGTAGAAAAAAACAACTATGAATCAAATAGTTGTTTTAGCTCTTTAAACTCAATGAGGCCAAAGCTGCTGTTTTTATTTGTAGGTTCTTCCCAGTAAGCACGTAAAATCGGACAACTATCGGCAGGCCAGGGAAACGCCATCTGAATGGCGTTTCGCTGGCGGGCCGATAGTGGTTCGTAATGGGATGTTGGTAGTGTATCTATCTCGGAAGGATCTGTTTTTGCTTAATTAAATATATCTTGTTGCAACGATGTTGAACTTCCTCGTTATGTGATATGATTGAGCCGCGTCATGAGCATGTGCATACTGGTAACAACTATATGCATAAATTGTCTACAAGAGTATACACAGATGAAATATATTTCATACGTTTCATACTAAACTAATTACTATTTGCCTTGAAAAAAAAACCATCTCCAGAGAAAGAAATATAATACCATTTGGAAATTGTAGCATGTGATCCCTCGATATATACTTTTGACCTTCTTAGTTGTATCAAACCAGAAGGAAGAATCCATTAGTGCTCAAAGCGATGCGATCAAACCACTTGAGTTCCTCCCCGGGCCACCCGGACAACCTACTTTCCTTGTATTGACCAATTATATCAGAAAATCAGCTTGCGTATGGTTTCTCACTACCGGGGAAACGAACCAAACCTTGGCTAGTCTCTGCGCCGTAACGCGTAGGCAGTAAGCTCAAATCAATGACATATAACTGCGGCAAACTTTAATGACCCTGTCAAGACCACAAACTCTGTTCGGATTTGAGACCATTGCTGTTGTCTGAAATGCATAAAGAAAGCAGTAAAGCTGTGCAAACTATACTGATGAGTTCAAAACCATCCTGTCGAGACCACAAACTCTCGTCTGTTAGGATTACAGACCAATGCTCTCGTCTGCCGTCTATACAGAATCATCTTGCACTTGTAGGTATTTCTTGAACTGTAACTAAATTGATCAGATGAAAGTTAATGAGGCCGGTACCATTGGAACTATTTTCAGCGAAGAATGCTCAGCATTTTTGTTTAATGCCAGACGCCAATCAGCGATTTTTTAACAATAAAACTTCGAGCCAAATGTAATTATCAGAATCAGTGTATAAGATACGCTAAAACTTGGCACACATAATATTCATGGTCCTCTAAAATAATGAGGTAGCTCATAAGATTTTGGTATATGGGCCGCTACATGTGATTTCCAACAATGAGGCATTATGACAAGTGTAGACTCATACGAGCCCGTGCAGCCTCGTTTTAAGCTTAGAAACTTCAAATTTTGTCCAGTCAGTTGCTTAACAGTCAAGCGACTCGTAAAGGCTCAGATCAGACTGTGCATATACGGACATGCTGATCTGAGCCTTTGCTGGTCGCACATACCATATTGTTGGAAATCTCATGTTGCGGCTTAATCATGTACCTCTCGTATAGGCGGCTAGGAGAGGCTTTGGAGAATTGACATAGCCTTTTCTTCTAACGTAATACAGAAAGAATGAGATCTACCCAGTAAGCATCCAGGAACAAACCACTATCGGCCCACCACAGCGAAACATCATTTCATAATGTTTCGATTGTGGGTCGATAGTGGCCCGAGACTGTTTACTGGCAGGGTACCTATTAGTTGCATTAATCCTTCCTGTATTTATCGACTATATCAGTCGAAAATAATTCCTAATTTTGTCTGTGCGGAGCAGGTCCACTGCAATACAGTGGGCTCGGACGCTATTACATGTAACCGTGCACAGTTGCTTAGTAGCATTTTGTTCAAACGATACCTTTATATGAAGCAATAAGGTGGGTGGATGTCTTTAAATCCATGATCAACTTAAATAAGAAGATGTATACATGTTTGCATGTAGATTAGGGCTTGCACACGCCTTTTGCCGGTACTTGTATTATGTATGTTTACAAATGTATACCCGTGAACGGAACTGAACATAACCCATTTGAAATTTCACTCACGCTTGTACTAATGATCAAATGAACACCTTCATAATATTCAGCATCAATGAAAAGCGTAAACTTGGTTCATTCTAGATAGATGAGCATTCATTTTCAGCCATAGAATCTGATGCATACATTGCATGGCTTATTCATCACACTCGAACGCACGATAACCATTGCATACGAACGCAAGTCGTTCTCATTGCAATGTATAAGAGCAATTGGCATACTTATGCTAAATAACCCATATAAACCTGGCATCCTCTTTGTGGCAAACATTACAGACCCAGATCAGACGACGCAGAGTTGATCAGAGTCTACACTATTGGCTTATAGATTGTTCTATCAAGATTAGAATAAAAATACAAAATACCACCCAACAACCCTTAAAAAGGGAATGGAGAGTTCCAGTTATTTAAAAATGGGAAATTCCATTCGGCATAAATGGGTTAACGTCTGATTTACATATGCAGTTGTAATATTTTGAGCAACTTACTTGTCCCATGTCCGTACATTTGACGCACAAGATAAAGGTTCATCCCATTGTCTTGATGTACTTTATATTTTGAATAAAATATTGTTTACACTAAGTCAGCACATCAGAGTTTGGTTCTTATCACTTTTCTGAGCATTAAATGCTCAACCGAGCTTGCATAAATGCAATCTCTCCTGAGCCTTCACTGCTCGTACACACAATGTAAGAGCATACATGTACAATGTAGTTGATTGCCCAGGCCAAATGTACCCTGCTATGTCCACTAGATGTGCATGCAAATTAGTATCAAAATAATATGAGGAGCGTTGATACTTTAGATCGAGGAGTCGCTTCGGAGGCAGTGTATTGTGCCCTTGAGCTAGATACTCTATCCTCTGCTTGGCACTGGTTCAACCAAAGAAGACAGGAACTCGTCCCAAATGACTTGTAATTATTGACTGGGCGCTGTGCCTCAACACAAAAAATCAAACCAAAAATGATGCATTGGTTCATTTTTCTTTGACAAGTTTTATCTCCTTTTTTCAAAAAGTAAAAGGTTTTACTTTCTACGTAAATTTTCAGTAGTGTATTATCTCTGCTACTTGAAAGCAAATTGCATATAAACTCACCAGGCCTAGAGATAGCATTCCCTTGATAAACGTACCATAATTCTATTTATCTGATCAAACGATGATTACTCGAGTTGGTTCAATATACTACTGAAGGAGCCGTTTAATCAGGGTTTACACGCTTTGTCACTCTACATACATGACATAGCCTATATATATATATATATATGTGAGCCGTGATATGTGAATTCCAACAATGTGGCATTGTGACAAGTGTAGACTCAGAAGAGCCTGTGCAGCCTCCTTGTAAGCTGAAGAATTCCAAATGATGTTCAGTCAGTAACTTAACATTCATATAACATTCAAGCGACTAGCAAAGGCTCTGATCAGACTGCGCATATGCGCAGGCTGATCTGAGGCTTTGCTGATCGCACATATCACATTGTTTGAAATCTCATGTCGCGGCTCATATACATTTTAAAAAAACACATTGGGAAATAAAATCGACTAGACTAAATTGTATGATCTGAAATTTAATGTCATAAGAGTAGTGTCGGAGTACCAAGTGTTTTGTTTGATTTAATTATTTCCGTCCCAGTCAACGTTTTTCTGTCATGTAGGGATCGGTCTTCCTAGGTTGAACCAGTACTTAGCAGGAGATAAAGTGTCTTGCTCAAGGACACAACACAGTGCATTCTTAAATGCAGCAATGCTAGTTGTAGGACTGACGTGTGGACTATCTGAAGATATTCAGAGAGAGTGTATTATAAACTACAATTTTAGGGTATTTTTGGTCGCTAAGCCATATTTATTTCCCCTTTGCCTTTGATTTGAGCTTCATTTAGAATGTTTTTTTTTTTAAAAAGCGATTTATAATAAATATGTCCTTGCATAGTGACGCCAATTTCACCAATGACTTTATGGACATCTCCTTTTAAATGGCTTGGGTGCAGTGCGAGCAATACTATCAGCTTGTTACTATTTCGATCAGTTTTTTTATGCATTTTGTCTTTATGTCCGTTTGTTTTCTTTTAATTTTTAAAACTTAATTCAAAAGACTGTTTTAAGTGTTTGGTAAGTCGCATGTACATGTATGCATTCCAATTAATCAAAATTCAGGAACTTAAAGTTCAAAATGTACATACCTGTCCTTGTATTAATGTCCAGTAAATATGATAATCCTTTTATCTATATGAAGGTTCCAGAAAACAATTCTGTATGTCGACAGCCACAGTAGCTACCCTGTATCAAGGTAAATTTGAACAACCTGTAGACATAATATCCTACAGCGCATCACTCAAAAACTAAATTATCCAAAGCATGAAAAATAGTGCCTTATGGTCCGCGTTACCCTTTGCCTGCTAGTGACGTCCGCTGATAACATTTACAAACAGTTTAGATACAGATCAGGCCCGACGAAACGTCGGGCCTGATCTGTATACAAACTGTTTGACCCCCTGATGTTATTTCGTAAATAGTATAGTTGAAAAACGTTGATTTTGAAAAAATAGCACATTGCAAAAAAACATGCAAAATTCACCAGCACGCAGAGAGTTAATGGCGCATTGCGAGATAAAGCTAGTCCATTGTTGTGTTGGACGTGGAATGCACTTTTCACTTAGTTACTGCAATTGACTTACTTATGACTCGCCCATTAAAACATTCCTGGGAGCATTGTCAGTCAGAGTGTTGGCTGCCCACAGGATACCAAATAAACCGTAACATGAGAAAACAAACAACATGGCAAGTGCTTGAACATCGATCTGGCTCAGCCTGGGTATTCTAGTCAGACCAAAGTTAAGGGAAAGTCTCTTGGTCATGCTGGTCAGACAGCGGTTCAAATGACGAGTGTTGAAATGAAATGCAACTATCAACAAATACCAGAGTTGCACAGAACAGTCTTGTCCAGAATCAGTGGAGAGTGTTATCTAGAAATGCAGAGGTTAGCTTTTGTGTCTTTATTAAAATTTTGATAATTCGAACTTCAATAGCTCGAAGTATCTGCAAAATCGAATTAAATTTGAGATAGATTGCTCTCCGATAATAGAGAGTATTTACGTTTCTTTTATGAACCCACACAAAATGTTGGTCATAATCTATTTATTAATGACCAACTCCTTTTAAGTCGAACCCCTAATTTTGATAAATAAAATAAAAACGCTGGTACAGAGGGCGCAGAATTACTTAAATTGGACTGCATAATAATAACATGCTACTACATTAGACGGATGGCTGAGAATGGGTTTGCTCCCCCCCCCTAGGGAATTTTGCAGACATATCCTATCTTGTAGAGCATTGAAAGCCGAGTCTTTTAAGAGATGTTTGCACTCTGTGCTCCGGGGCGTTAGTCTGTAAGAGCCTGTAACATACGTTACTTAATCAAACTAAGAAAAAGTAAATTGAAAGTTTGGGCTACAAATTAAAGACATTAAAATATTTATTTTTAAAAATCATTCATATAGTCTGCATACTGGATATCTTAACTACGTATGACAGCCATTTGAACAAAATTGCGGCTTCCTAAGGTGTCATATGCGTTACATAAATCAGATAACCCATTAAAATTTGCAAGTGTGGCTAACATCATTTACATTCACAATCTCTCTGTGTGTTTTACAAAATGTATTTAACCATGTCTGACTAGCTTATGCAATTGGCTAACAGAAAAATTAAAGTTTGCTTCCCTAGCTTAAATATTTTTTCTGTAATAAGCAATTTAACAACCCTACCCCTACCCAGTTTTAAGGTGAAATGTTTGGTATTAAAACTAAAGTAAAAATAGTTAAAAAATATTTGCAGTTGATGAATGTGTTTCATTGTTTGGGATTTATTTGCTTATATGAAAAGACTCATAAATCTGCAAGTTTGTTGCAAAATTTTTTATATCAGAGGCTGTAACATATGTTACCTGGTGTAATAAATGGGCAAGCTCATTGTCTTTACGTAAGATATGCCTAAAAATGTTTTAATCTCCTCGAGGGAATTTTGCAGACATATTCCTTCTTATAGTACAACTCAAGCTGCATCGAATAAGCGATGTTTGCACTCTCTATGTTGGGGCGTTAGTCTGAAACAGCGTGTTACATGCGTTACTATATCAAATAAAGGAAATGTAGTTTGAAAGTTTGAGCTAAAATTTTGAAAAAACTCGCAGCTGTTGGATATCTTACATTGTTTAGGGATTTTAAACTGGCTCCTATGATAAAGACTTATAGATCTGCTAGTTGTCATCAAGTTTTAAAGATCAGAGAGCGTTACATATGTTAGCGTGATAAGTAAAATCATCAAACAGTATTTTGACATCAAGCTGAGTAAGGGACTGCTCCATCCTAATCCCCTTTGGAATTCTGCAGACAAATTACATCTTATGTAACCATTCAAGGTGCATTTAATAAGAAATATTTGCACTTTGTAAGTCAGGGCGTTAGCCTGTAACAGCTTGTTACATATGTTACTATATCAATTTGAGAATAAGAAATTTGAATGTTTGAGCTACCAAAAGAAGACATTAAAATTATCTAATAAATTGACATTCTTATAGTCTTTATTGTAGGGGCACAGCCTCAAGACCCTGATTGTTGTTGTTGTTGCCTTTAGGCTTGATAATGGATGATGATGCTATGATGGTGATTAATTCCCTGCTTGTATACCCCCTATAATGATGATGATGATGAAGTGATGATGATAATGATGATGATGATGATGAAGTGATGATGATGATGAAGTGATGATGATGATGATGATGATGATGATTTCTCATGGCGCTAATGATGACAGTTTGTTCTCAGACCCAGAACGCATGTTTGACAGATTGTAAACAACAGGTCGCGGAAATACATGACATCGATCGCATGAAAAATTTATTTTTGATACCACACGCCATACATGCCATATCCTGGTTTGGATAATTAGAAACTACCTTTAGACCTTGAATACTGCCAAAATTGGCGCCCTAGAGTATAAGAGAAAGTTGCTATCACTGCCGAATTTTCTGAGTTGGAACGACAGAATGTTTTGGTGTTGTCAGCCATTTTTTTAGATACGGACAGTGACGAGAATTGACGAGCGGTTCCGAAGGCGGGCTGTTCCAACAGACAGCCGATCCACGATATTGAGTGGCCAGTTTTTATAAGAGATTGATGTTAAATCAGAAATTTATCGTTTTAAGCCAAGAGATAATTAATTTTACTTCATTTTTAGGTTAGCCAAGGAGATCTCCAGTTTAATTCCCTAAATTATTATTGATTTGTTTGATAAATATTACACTACCCGGCGGGTTCAAAGCATGCAAATTAGCCATGCCATCAATACAGAATCCTACCGATTCTTACAGACGCGCCAGGGCCGACCCAGTATAAGAGAGCCTGTATCCTTTGCCCAAGCCTTTTCGTTTTCAAGTCCTCGGACAAGAAGCTCACTAACTTACAGATATATTTCATAGCCAGATAATTTCTTTGAAGTTTGCAGGGACCTTTACGGGATTCTATTCTTTAGTGAAGTAAGGATGGAGGCTGATGTGTGGTTACAGTTCCTGTTGAATTTCTGAAGATTATGGTTTGATTTCGATTTACTGTTTGATTACTTCGTGTTTCTTGTTCTGAGTTCAATTTTTTAGGCTTCCAGCTTCATCAGGCGTGCGGCATTGTTGGTGTGACCTTGATAGAGTACCGTTTGCAGATACAGACTATAGTCGGGTTACTTCAAGATGACGTTCGAAGAATGCAGCGATGACTGTTACTATTTTTAGATGGCCTTGATGTACTTGACCTACTGACCGATGTAAACAAGAGCCGAGTGCCCTGATGAGACTGCGCAAGATAATGTTCAATTTTTCTTTCTTGTTTAATTTAAATTGTTGACTAGACCCTTAATTAAGACATTTTCCCTGCAGTATGATGCTAGGATATTTGATAATTTAATTTAAGGCCTAAAACTGAAAGTATTTTTAACCATCATTTTTATCTGAGATCTCCTCAAGAAATATTTCCAAGTCCTGAATACTGAGGTTCTGTGTGAGTTATGCTCATGCTAGCCAATATGATCAGACTTGTGCATATTAAGGCCTGTTTATCCTAGATATATGCATGTTACGCACCTTTATCATCATTGTAGTCATTTAGAGCCATTCAAGAGATAATGATAGGTTTTTCTTTGAAGAATTAATTCCTAGATAAGGTTTAAGGGACAGGATTTACATTAGTTATGCTAATGTTGTCCGCCATGTGCTGGTTATGCTAGTGCTATCTACATAATATTTTAAAAATAATGCATATCGGGTAAATGCTCAAGATTTATGCTTGGCACACCCTTGTAGAGTGTGATTAAATGGGTATATGTTCAAGTTATGCTTGACAAACCCTTGCAGATAAGATTGTATTTTTTTTTTATATGAAATTAAGGATGGGAAATTGCTCAGGTTATGCTTGTGCATCCCGTGCAGACTTAGGATATTTAAATGAATGAATTTAAGGGAAATGGAATATGTGTAAGTGATGCTTGCACTTCCATCTCATAATTACTTAATTATAGGGAGTTTAAGCATTTTTAGTACTATTTCGTAAGACCGAAAGTTTATATATGCACATTATGTGTGTATGGTTGGTGGTGAAGCAAATCATCATGTATTGTTGGGTTATGCCCAGCACAATAATGAATGTTGAGCCACCTATATGTGATCTTACCTATTGCCATGACCAGAATAGACTTTGACCTAGTAGACCTTAACCAAGTATCAGGCAGAATCACAGATTGCAGAGTAGACCCAGAAGCGTTTAATGAGCTATGGTTTTGGGAGACGATCAGAATCAGAAGACCAGTCAAGTGACGGCATTTAAAGACCAGCACCCATTTCGAAATGTCATATAAGTTAACAAGATTAAATTATTTGTTCAGTATATAAATTATCTGCCTTTCTCATCCTTCATCCTCTCTTGTCTCTCCATCTAAGTAAGGCTACATATCATATGTGATCGTTTGTTGCCCATGTCGTCGGTCTCAATCTGTCGCTCAGTCCATCCTGTGTGCGGGTCTTGGAAAACAAGTGACCCCTACCCCGTGCCCCGGCATATTAAATGGTGTCAGAGAAGTGGGATGCATAATGTGGCAGTCTGTTACATGATGGTCTATGATGTGATCCATGAGATAGAGATACAGAAATCTGGAGCACAGCAGTGTGATGCAGTCTGAAGATACAGAGATGTAAGTTGCTACATATGTATCCAGTGATGCGAACCTACCCGTGAGGCTGAGCGATAGGGACTGACTTTATACTGAGACTTATTAGGGCAAAGTTAATATTTTTTTTTGGACAAAATCTTAAGAAAATGAGATTATTTCAAAACAAAATGTATGATTTCAGGCAAAATGGTTAAAAGGAGAAATATCAAAAGGAGAGACAATGAGGTTGAGGGTGATGATAGTCGCAGTGACGTAACTTTAAGTGCCGTCGAAAATGAAAATGATAGTGGTGATGATTCTGACATAGGTTTAAGGGAGGGTGCGAATACATTAAAAGAGAATACTAACGTTGTGCCACCTGTTATTGTTTCTGAGCAAGAGGGTACATTTACAGATCATGTGACTGATGCAGAAACAGGTAATTATGCACAAGGAGAAGGAGACACGGCTATGCCTGCAGGGACTGGAGATAGTGAGGTAACTAAGGCTGTGAAAGAGATGGCAAGCGTGTTAGTAGAAACAATTCGTGAATCTAATCAGGCTCTTAGTCAGAATATCAATACCCTTTTAGACGAGGTGCAGCGTAGGCGGCCAGTAGAGCAAATGGGTTCGGCTCAACACAGAGCTAATAATATGGGTAACAGACGACGATCAAGGCCTGGGGCAAATCGGCTGTCATATAGTAGGTATGATAATTCTGAAACTGATGATGAGTCATTGATGCAAATACGTAACAGGCGACAGCAGCATGTAGATGTAGTTCTTCCAAGGGAGACAACCAAGTTACCCATATTTACAGGTAAGGAACCATGGAATGTTTGGTTTAACAGGTTTACTGAAGTGGCTGATAGAAGGCGCTGGAGTGAAGAAGAGCGACTTGATGAGATTTTGCCTAGATTACAGGGCACAGCTGGTGAGTTTGTATTTGGTCAGCTCAGACGTGAAGTTAGATGTAACTATGTTCAACTGGTATCTGAACTGAATAGTAGGTATAGAGTTGTTGTTACGCAGAAAACATATGGTGCACAGTTTAGCCATCGTAATCAGAAGGCAAATGAGTCTGTTGAAGAGTATGCGTCAGAGCTTAAACGTTTGTATGATAAGGCCCACTCTAACAGAGATGAGGATACTAGGCGAGAAGACTTGTTAAGGAGATTCCTTGATGGGCTATATGATGAGAAGGCCAGGTTTCAAGTAGAATATGTTAAGGAACCTAGAGATATAGATGAGGCAGTGTACCAGGTAGTAGATTTTCAGGAAACCCGTAACCGCCCTTTGTATAATGAAGGTAATGGTGACAGAAGAGGTAAGAAACATGCACGTGCTGTTACTTATGTATCAACAGAGTATGAAGATAGTGATTATGAAGGTGATAATGTTGAACAAAGACGCAAGCTTAAGAAAAATAGGGTAGTCCGTAAGGCAGGTAATAGTCAGACTTCACCGTCAAGTAAGCAGGCACAGGACAATCATTCAGATCAGTCCGGAAGTAAGGATGCGGTAAGAGTAGATGGCAGTTTGGAGAATACATTAAAAGCCTTGCAAGAGAAAATTGAGAGTCTTGAGCAGCAGATTCAACAGAAGGGTAATGGTAATGCTCATAATAGGTCAGAAGTTACTTGTTACTTATGCTATGAGAAGGGACACATTTCTCGGAACTGTCCACAGAAACAGCAAGAAGGTAGAAGAGGTCAACCCTATACAAACAGAGGTAATGTAAATTCCGGTGGATATCAGAGAAGAGGGTATGTTGGTAATCAAGGCCAGGATAATAGTCAGGCTTATCAGGGGGCTAGACCAAGGTCTTCACATCCTTTAAACTATTAGGGGTCGGTTCTGCTGGCCGCGAGACGACCCTTTTTGATAGCCAAAAAGGCCAAATGAGTGAAAATAGAGCTTCTGAGGTGACAATGAGAAAAGGTAGACAGGGCTTGCCTAAGTGTATTGGTGCCTATGTGGATGCCAAGATACAGGGGCTACCTTTATATTTTACTGCGGATACAGGTGCATCAAAGACTATAGTTAGCAAGAAAATTTATGAGAAAATTCCAATTAATAAACGCCCGACCCTGGCCCATTCAGAGCATAGTATGACATGTGCAGGGGGAACAATTCTTAAAGAACATGGTAAGGCCATATTTGATTTACAGTTAGGACCCCTGAAATTGAGTAAAGAGGTAATTATAGCTGATATCGAAGATGAAGGTTTATTGGGGGCAGATATAATGCAGGAGGATGAAAGCGGACCTGGAGACTTAATGCTCAGCAAGGGTATTTTACGGCTAAGGGGGCTAGATATTGAGATTCTGAGGGTCGGTAAGAACTTGAGAACAAGAAAGGTAACTGCTGCAGATCATTATTTGGTGCCGAGCTACTGTGAACAGGTTATTGATGTATTCATAGAGAGGTTCCCTGAGGATGATTATGAAGAACACAAGGACATGGTGGTGGAACCGTGTGAGAATTTCACTGAAAGGTATCCGTTAGTTATGGCCAGTACATTAGTAGATATAAATACGAGTCCTACCCAGAAAGTGAGATTACTTAATCCGTCAAGCTCACCCGTGTCAATAAATCAGGACAGTGTAATTGGCTTTGCGGAACGGTATGATGAGATAAGGCTTCTTGCACAGTCAGAAGATCCAAGTCAAACTGAAAACAACAATGCAGTACGAAGAATTCAGTTTATGAGCAGAAAGGTTAGTGAAACTTCACCTTTGCACACCCAACAAGTGGAGCTTGAAAAGGTCCCTTTCCACCTGCGAACACTATGTGAAGATGCGTGTAGCAACCGAACTGAGGAGGAAAAGAGAAAAATAACAGAGCTTCTTGTTAAGCATGAGCAGGCATTTTCAAAAGATGAGTATGATTTGGGCCGTACGCATTTAGCTGAACATGTGATCGATACCGGAGATGCAAAGCCTATCCGATATCCACCCAGACGTGTACCTTTGGCATTTGCAGATGAAGAGCGGCAGGTTATTGAAAACATGGAGAAGCAGGGCATAATACGCAAGTCCTATAGCTGTTGGAGTAGTCCTCTGTGTCTTGTGCGTAAGAAAAATGGTAAAGTGAGACCGTGTATAGATTATAGGGCAGTGAACAAAGTTACCCAAACAGACAATTTTCCAATTCCGAGGACTAGAGATTGCTTAGATGCTGTGGCAGGAGCTAAGGTGTTCTCGACATTTGACGTCACAAGTTCGTATCATCAGATCCCAGTTCGAGAAGAAGACATACCGAAAACCGCCTTTATCACAAAGTATGGTTTGTATGAGCACTGCACCATGCCTATGGGAATGAAGAACTCGAGTGCAACTTTCCAACGTTGTATGGAGGCAGCTCTTCATGGTCTACAGTGGATCACATGCTTGATTTACCTGGATGATGTAGTAGTGTTTGCAAGTAGCTTTGAAGAACATTTGGAGAGAGTGGATGTTGTTTTGGACAGGATTGAAATGGCAGGATTGAAGTTAAAACCAGAAAAATGTCATATTTTCAAGGAGTCTGTGCATTTTTTAGGTAATGTTATAAGTGCTGTAGGCGTGTGTCCGAGCCCAGATAATGTGGCCAAAATACAACAGTTTGCCGTACCAAAAGATGTGAGCCAGGTTAGAGCCTTAGTGGGTATGGGAAGTTATTACAGACGCCATATTAAAGACTTCTCTGGAATGATGAAACCTGTGATTGACTTAACGAAAAAGGGTAAGGAATTCAAGTGGACAGAACAGTGTCAGGAAGCTTTTGAGAAGCTTAAGGAAGCTCTTATCAGTCCAGAAATCATGGCATATCCCTTAGATGAAGGTGAATATTTCTTAGACTGTGATGCAAGTGGTTATGCCATTGGAGGGGTTCTGAGCCAAATGCAGGATGGTGTGGAGAGAGTGATCGCATATGGTAGCAAGATGCTGAACAAGGCAGAACGGAATTACTGTGTAACAGACAAGGAGTTGCTATCGTTACGTTACTTTGTTGAATACTACAGACAGTACTTATTAGGACGGAAGTTTACTGTAAGGACAGATCATCGGGCACTAGTGTACTTATGTTCTTTTAAAGAGCCAAGAGGGAGACTTGCTAGGTATTTGGAGATTTTAGCAGCCTATGATTTTGTTATTGAGTATCGGAAGGGTGGAAGCCACTCTAATGCTGATGGGATGAGTAGATGCGTTAGTCCGTGGGACTGTCAGTGCAATGAAGTTGATACAGTGGAGCCGCTGAAGTGTGGACCTTGTAAAAGGTGTGAAAAAAGGGCATGTGATATGAAAAGCTCTCTACTGGTGGGGTGTCAGGAAATGAAATTGGAAGAAATATGTGAACCAGATGTAGGAGCTGAAGGGGTTGTTCCTCTAGGTTTAACGCATCTTCGATCGGGCAATAATACAGTAGAGAATGTAGAATGTGTGCCGACTGGTGGTTTAATAGTAGAGAAAGAGATAGGCTCAATACAAGGTTTGAAATATGACGAAGGAGTCAGAGTAGTAGAGACTAGGTCGAGGAGTAAGCAGGAGGAGGTAAAGCAAAGTAACTCTGCAGGGGGTAAGCCAGGGCGAAATACTAGTTCCTCAACTGTTTTATTAGATAGGACAATATTGAGTAGTTATTCAGATTTAGATTTAGCTAAATGCCAGAAGTCAGATCCCGACATTGAGCTTATATATGAGAGTCTGTTGAGTGGCCGTAAAAGACCACCGGGTGTTGAGGTAGCTGTTAAGAGCTCGGCAGCTCGTCATTACTGGGTGATCTGGAACTCACTGACTATCAAAGAAGGTATGATTTATAAAGAAAGCTTACAGAAGAATGGTCTGAGTAGGTTTTACCAGTTGCTTGTGCCTAGGAAACTGAAAAATGAGGTATTAAAAGAAGTGCATGATGGAAGAATGGGTGGTCACTTTGGTTGTCGAAAGACATATGAAAAGGTAAAACAGAAATACTACTGGTTTGAGATGAAAGATGATGTGAACAATTGGGTACTGAAATGTGACATATGTTCTGCTGACAAGGTTCCGCAGAAGAAGCCGAAAGCACCTTTAGGTAGTATTGGGGTAGGTGCCACTCTGGCAACTTTATCCACAGATATGATGGGTCCTTTCCCGATAACTCCTCGCCAGAACAGGTATATTTTGGTCGTAACAGATCATTTTACTAAGTGGGTGGAGGTGTTTGCAGTTCCAGATCAGACTGCAGCGACAACAGCCAATGTGATACTAAATGAGGTAATTGCCAGGTATGGTGCACCACTTTCTATACACAGTGATCTGGGAAGCAACTATGAAAGTGTGATTTTTAAGGAGCTATGTAGGCTTATGGAGGTAAGAAAGACTCGAACCTCTGTCAGGAATCCGAAGGGTAATGGTCAGGCAGAAAAATTTAATAAAACTTTGGTACGTATGATAAAAGCATACCTCAAGGGAGAACAAGAGAATTGGGATTTGAACCTAGGATGTTTGGCGGCAGCATATCGAGCGACACCTCATTCCTCGACGGGTTTAAGTCCAAATTTTATGATGCTAGGTAGAGAGGTAAGAATCCCAGCCGAACTTAAGAGTGGGGTAACAGGTGATGCTGATGGGAATATGGTGACTTCGTATGGTGAGTATGTCAACTGGCTCAGAGATAGGATGCAAGTGGCACACGAAATTGCACGTAGTCATCTCCAATCAGCTGCAAGACATCACAAGTATGCTTATGACACACGCCTGAGACATCTGAGTTATGACCCTGGGGATTGTGCATGGTATCTTCATGAACGTAGGGTACCAGGTATAAGCCCAAAGCTTCAGATGGCATATGTATTGTGTCTTATACTGAAGAAAGTAAATGATGTGAATTACCTGATCAGACTAAGGGAGGGAACTGATAGGGTTGTGCATCATGATAAGTTGAAGAAATATGAAGGAGAAAATAAACCCGTATGGCTGACAAAGGCATTTCAGGATTATCGTAAAAACTAGGTTAAGGTCAAGGTCATGGCAAGGTCAAGGTCAAAGTTGTAGAAAATTTCAGGTACTTAGGGCATGTCCCAAATTGTTTTGCAGGCATGGCGTCAAGAATGATTGAGCTGGTAAAGAAGAGGGGCCGAGCGTACCGCTGTGTTCCCTGCGGACATATAGAATCCAAGCATCGTGCAGAGGCCCACTTCTATAAGAAGCATGTTGCCGAGTTCGAAGTTCCTTTTATGTGTGTGGCCTGTGATTTCCGGGGCGGAGACGCGACTAAATTTCAGAGACACCAGGAGTCCCCAGGCCATTTGGAAAAGATGGATCCCCTGACGTCTGAGATCGCTATTCAAAATTCGAAGACTCCAAGGTTTTTGCTTTATGGTGAAGACGTTATAAGAATGACTAAGGAAGAATCGGCTAGGCATTGGTTATCCGTGGCAGGAGATGGGGGAAATGAAGAAATATCATCAGACATTGAAGATATCAGGGAGCAGATTCTGCCGAATGAACCTATGAATATTTCGAGTCCAGCTGGAGACAGTGAGCAGATCGAGGGACTACTGGATACAACGGTAAAAGTTGATGCTGGAACCAACACCGAGTGCAACCAATTAGAGGAAATTGCAGCAACTGTTATGAAGACACATGCAGAAGTGAAATCAATGAACTCTCAAATGGTAGAAACATTGAGTAAGGTTTATGAGTTTGCTGAAAAGCTAGTACAAGTAAACATAAAACAGGAAGGGGTAATTCGGCGGCTGGAAGAAAAATTGGACAGTATGGAGAGGAGAGAGAGGAGAGTGGAAGAAGCTGAGAGGGACAGAAGAAACAGGGCCATTCATAGAGATAATCACCATCATAGGGACAGAAGATAGTTTTTTTTTTTTTTTTTTTTCAATAAAATATCAAATTCAATGATTGTGGTATTCCTGGCCATGCTCACTTCTTCCAACTAATAATTAGCAATAAATAGGATTTAAAATGTTTGTGAGGGACCATCAAACATTTTAAGAGGGGGCAGATGTAGGGGCACAGCCTCAAGACCCTGATTGTTGTTGTTGTTGCCTTTAGGCTTGATAATGGATGATGATGCTATGATGGTGATTAATTCCCTGCTTGTATACCCCCTATAATGATGATGATGATGAAGTGATGATGATAATGATGATGATGATGATGAAGTGATGATGATGATGAAGTGATGATGATGATGATGATGATGATGATTTCTCATGGCGCTAATGATGACAGTTTGTTCTCAGACCCAGAACGCATGTTTGACAGATTGTAAACAACAGGTCGCGGAAATACATGACATCGATCGCATGAAAAATTTGTTTTTGATACCACACGCCATACATGCCATATCCTGGTTTGGATAATTAGAAACTACCTTTAGACCTTGAATACTGCCAAAATTGGCGCCCTAGAGTATAAGAGAAAGTTGCTATCACTGCCGAATTTTCTGAGTTGGAACGACAGAATGTTTTGGTGTTGTCAGCCATTTTTTTAGATACGGACAGTGACGAGAATTGACGAGCGGTTCCGAAGGCGGGCTGTTCCAACAGACAGCCGATCCACGATATTGAGTGGCCAGTTTTTATAAGAGATTGATGTTAAATCAGAAATTTATCGTTTTAAGCCAAGAGATAATTAATTTTACTTCATTTTTAGGTTAGCCAAGGAGATCTCCAGTTTAATTCCCTAAATTATTATTGATTTGTTTGATAAATATTACACTACCCGGCGGGTTCAAAGCATGCAAATTAGCCATGCCATCAATACAGAATCCTACCGATTCTTACAGACGCGCCAGGGCCGACCCAGTATAAGAGAGCCTGTATCCTTTGCCCAAGCCTTTTCGTTTTCAAGTCCTCGGACAAGAAGCTCACTAACTTACAGATATATTTCATAGCCAGATAATTTCTTTGAAGTTTGCAGGGACCTTTACGGGATTCTATTCTTTAGTGAAGTAAGGATGGAGGCTGATGTGTGGTTACAGTTCCTGTTGAATTTCTGAAGATTATGGTTTGATTTCGATTTACTGTTTGATTACTTCGTGTTTCTTGTTCTGAGTTCAATTTTTTAGGCTTCCAGCTTCATCAGGCGTGCGGCATTGTTGGTGTGACCTTGATAGAGTACCGTTTGCAGATACAGACTATAGTCGGGTTACTTCAAGATGACGTTCGAAGAATGCAGCGATGACTGTTACTATTTTTAGATGGCCTTGATGTACTTGACCTACTGACCGATGTAAACAAGAGCCGAGTGCCCTGATGAGACTGCGCAAGATAATGTTCAATTTTTCTTTCTTGTTTAATTTAAATTGTTGACTAGACCCTTAATTAAGACATTTTCCCTGCAGTATGATGCTAGGATATTTGATAATTTAATTTAAGGCCTAAAACTGAAAGTATTTTTAACCATCATTTTTATCTGAGATCTCCTCAAGAAATATTTCCAAGTCCTGAATACTGAGGTTCTGTGTGAGTTATGCTCATGCTAGCCAATATGATCAGACTTGTGCATATTAAGGCCTGTTTATCCTAGATATATGCATGTTACGCACCTTTATCATCATTGTAGTCATTTAGAGCCATTCAAGAGATAATGATAGGTTTTTCTTTGAAGAATTAATTCCTAGATAAGGTTTAAGGGACAGGATTTACATTAGTTATGCTAATGTTGTCCGCCATGTGCTGGTTATGCTAGTGCTATCTACATAATATTTTAAAAATAATGCATATCGGGTAAATGCTCAAGATTTATGCTTGGCACACCCTTGTAGAGTGTGATTAAATGGGTATATGTTCAAGTTATGCTTGACAAACCCTTGCAGATAAGATTGTATTTTTTTTTTATATGAAATTAAGGATGGGAAATTGCTCAGGTTATGCTTGTGCATCCCGTGCAGACTTAGGATATTTAAATGAATGAATTTAAGGGAAATGGAATATGTGTAAGTGATGCTTGCACTTCCATCTCATAATTACTTAATTATAGGGAGTTTAAGCATTTTTAGTACTATTTCGTAAGACCGAAAGTTTATATATGCACATTATGTGTGTATGGTTGGTGGTGAAGCAAATCATCATGTATTGTTGGGTTATGCCCAGCACAATAATGAATGTTGAGCCACCTATATGTGATCTTACCTATTGCCATGACCAGAATAGACTTTGACCTAGTAGACCTTAACCAAGTATCAGGCAGAATCACAGATTGCAGAGTAGACCCAGAAGCGTTTAATGAGCTATGGTTTTGGGAGACGATCAGAATCAGAAGACCAGTCAAGTGACGGCATTTAAAGACCAGCACCCATTTCGAAATGTCATATAAGTTAACAAGATTAAATTATTTGTTCAGTATATAAATTATCTGCCTTTCTCATCCTTCATCCTCTCTTGTCTCTCCATCTAAGTAAGGCTACATATCATATGTGATCGTTTGTTGCCCATGTCGTCGGTCTCAATCTGTCGCTCAGTCCATCCTGTGTGCGGGTCTTGGAAAACAAGTGACCCCTACCCCGTGCCCCGGCATTATACTGGATGTCTTTACTACATATGGAAGCTGTTTAACATTAATACGGCTAACTGTGGTGTTATGTGCGTTACATAAACCTAATTATAATTTAAAAGCTATAATTGTGGCTATCATCATGTAGTTAAACAACTACTATGACTTGGTTTCAAACTGTTTTATTAGATTTTACAAACATATACTCAATTTATGAATAGGAAAAACCAAGTTTGCTTTTCTATCTTAAATATATTGTCTTATAGGAGCTAATACACAGCCCTACTCCCAGTTTTACAGAGAAGCGAATTTTGTTATTACCGTTTAAGTAAAACACAAGAAAGCGATTACAGCGTGTGGATATTTTTCATTTTCTTAGTCTGTCTTGTTCATATATCTACAAGATGTCATTAAGTTAAAGATTAGGACACTTAGTGTGTACTTATAAGTCTTTGGTGCCAAAACACTAGGAATTATATTCATTTCTGATTATCAAGCCCATGGACTGGTGTTACAGATGATATCAATGACCTTTTGGACACATTTCCTAATACTGTGCATATAATGCTAAATATAGAGCCACAAATAGAAAAGATAGCTTTACATTTTTACAAGAAAATACAATAAATGAAATAGTCCAAACTATTTCTCATCGATTTAACACTCATGTTAAACGTTTGTCGTTGTCTGCTTCTGTGGTAATCATTATTACCGGGTATCACACGCCTCCTTGCCCCTAGTAGAATCATCACACAATATTTCAATCATTTACTAATTTAAAATTTTACCACCAGTCCACTCAAAATTGATGAGCCATTATCAACTTTCCAATTTTGCCATTTATGGCTTGGAACATTCGGAAACTGATATGAATTCCTAATAGTTGGCTCTTTGAGTATGTGTTTCAAGTGATATTCTGCAAGTAGGAGAAAGACTAAAGCTTTACAAGGAGGAAAACTATGCCATAAAGAGCAATGAGAACCTGGACTGATGTACCTTGATATTTCTGTGATATAGAATCATATCTTAGCTGGTTAACTTTTATAAATGTAGCCTTATTATACATGCAACCCACATATTTTCATCTAATAATGTCTCTGCACTTATTATCTTTCCCCAAGCATTCAAAAACTTATTTGAAGTCTTAGTACTTCTGAAGTGCTGTAACCGAGGTAACTCTTTCCCTTCAGATAAACGAACTAGATGTATCACAGCAGGTAAAGCAATGAAATGCAGGATGAAAAGAGCGCAAATTAGACCCTTTCAATTCAATGATTCACTAAGTTTCTAAGATAAGAGCGCTTATTAAAGGATGTAACATATATAACTCGTAATAATAAATGAGCAAGGGCATTGTCGTGACATCCTTTTTGATTACACAGTCAGAGGCAAGTGTTTTCAATTTCAGTGAGAAATGAGGCACCTTATCAACTTGTTTACTCAGTATAAATCTTCCATAGAGCATAATATAGAACTACTGGTTATCCCATTCTACCTATAGTCCACTTTCCTTCTTTTGAATGCAACAGCTAATGATATTGCTGCAAAAACTGAGAAATCATAGGTTTTACATTATTTTAAGACATGCTTCAATGTACTGACATCAAAAAACAACCAACTGCAAACATAATTGATGGCAGTGTTCAGCTTCATATTCTATCTCTTATACCAGATAACTTTCAAGGTGTAACAGAAATTGTTTCAGACGGTCTGCCAAAACCATCAAGAGTCAACATTGTAACTAAAGAAAACTTATAAAGTTCTTTGGGCGCAGCAAAATACTATTGATCTAAGACCTGAGGACTTAAGCACCAAAAGACTGGAGAGGTTCCATGGCAAATGATGCAAAAAAGCAGCCTATCAAATTTCTGTTTGACCAATGTCAGAAATCTTAAAGTATTCTTAGAGGTACACGGTAGAGACATAGATTTTGCAAAATCAGATCAAAGTTATCATTTGACTAGCACGGATGCATAAGCAGCTGCAGTTAGATTGCTCTTGCCACTTCACAGGAAGAGATATATACCAGAGTCATACTCCATTGTATGATTATATGTGAAATGGCATTAAACCCATATTTAATCAGGTGTTTGATCCCATGACACTGACATGCTGTTTCTGCTTTTGAAGAATGCTAAGGATTCAAGTTTGGCTGAGTCAAGTTGTTTGATGCTGGCACTGGCCACACATACAAAGAAAATTAAGTCTTTTGATGGCTAAAGAGGAGGATCACACGAAATGCTTATAAGTGATGTTTGTCATAATTACCAATTTTAAAAAGTAATCTTAATTAATGTAACACATATAACACCATAGGAAGCTGTATATTAGTTAAAAAATCTTTTCTTATGTATCAAAGGTATTCAGCATGCAAACTACATGAATAATTCAAATAAATAGATAGTTTTATGTCTTCTCTTTGTTTCTCAGACTTTCAATTCATTTATTCTTAAATTGATATGGTAACATACGCATCATACCATTATAGGCTAACCCCCTAGTTAATAGAGTGCAAACATCTCTTATTTGATGCAGCTTGAATTGTTCTTTAAGGTAGGATATGTCTGCACAATTCCCAAAGGGGTGGAGAGGAACAGGGTTGTACTCAGTTTGCAGTCCTATTACAATGCCATGATTCTACTGGTTGTGATGAAATGGGTGATTATTTTGCAATAGAAGCAGACACAATGATAGACATTGTGAGGGTGACTTGAATAAAGATTGTTTTTGAATAATTTTATTTAATAGGAATATTTATTAAATTGTGTCATTTAAATGAGAACTATTATTTTCTATCTATATGTCTATATATTTTGATATTATAGGCATTAGGAAATATGTGATTACAAAGGTTATATATAACATAGGTAACACAATTCCAAGGGCTTGTTATCAGCAATGACTGTAATTACTAAGACTAAGGCACCAGAGGCTAGAGATTAGTAGGAAAACATGTGAAAAACGGTATTTTTCTGAAATATCATCTCTTACTTCCAAGAAAATGTCCTAGCTCATTCATTATGCCATGTAACATACGTTACATACTTTAATAAGTGCTCTGATCCTGATGTCAAACTTGCAAATGTATGATTCTTTATTGCATTAGCAAGACAGTGCCAAAAATGTAAGATATCCACGAGCATCAAATATTTTCATATATTTTTCGTCAATACTAGATACCAAAATTGGATAGTTAAAATTGGGGGTAGGGTTGTTTAATAGCTCATATAAAAATATGTATTTGAGATAGAAAAGCAAACTTTGTTTTTTCTATTAGTCAAATGAGTACTTTAGTAAGCTAAGATTAAAAACACTTGTAAAAATGCACAAATCGTCTGTAAAATGAATGATGTTAGTCACAATTTCAACTTTCAAAGGGAAATTTAATCTATGTAACGCATATAACACCATTGAAGGCTGTAATTTTGTTTAAAATGCTGCTTTTATATAGCTTAGGCATCCAGCTTGCAAACTACATAAGAAATTTGAATAATTAGATGGTTTAATGTCTTCTTTCTGTAGCTCAAACTTTCATTTTGATTTTTCCCATAGTTTGTTACAGTAACATATGTAACAGGCTGTCAGAGACTAACGCCCCGGAGCACAGAGTGCAAACATCTCTTAAAAGGTGCGGCTTGAAATTTTCTTTAAGATAGGATATGTCTGCAAAATTCCCTAGGGGTGGGGGGGAGCAGGACCTTTTTTAGCTTGAAGTCTACATGGTATCATACAACCGATTTTGCATTATTGTAGGCCTATGCTTGAACATCGGTTGAAGTCTGAAATTTATAGTAGCCCAAGAACATATGAGCCACGACATTGGATTTCCAACAATGTGGTATGTGCGACCTGCAAAGCCTCAGATCAGCCTGCGCATTCGCGCCGTCTGATCAGAGCCTTTGCTAGTCGCTTGAATATTCTATGACTGTTAAGCTACTGACCAAACATCAATCGGAGTTTCTAAGCTTAACAGGAGGCTACATGTATACAGGCTTGTCCGAGTCTACACTTGTCAAAATGCCACATTGTTGGAAATCTCACGTTGCGGCTCATATAGAAAAACAACTCTGCGAGAATGTCTAAGAAATGCAACAGTCATAGATCACAGACCAAGCAACTAATGGCACCATGAGGAACAAACACAGGTATACAGACAAAGACACACAAGTATGATGAAGCTCCTATCGGAGAAGTTTTTCAGATACATTTTGCATGGATCCAGATGTGGAAATTAAAGAGCGTAGAATTGTAATAATTTTCTTACCCATCAATTTTAACATATGTTTCGGATGCTCAAAAGAACCGTCTCATTGAGACGGTTCTTTTGAGTACCCACAACATATGTTTTGAATGAGAAATAAAGAAAATAGTTATCCAATACACACTCTTATCTGGAGGCCTGCATTTTGTACCTGTGGTATGATTTATTTTAGTTTTTAATGTGCTGGCTCAAATTCCATTCGCTGCCATGAGCCAGGGAGAAGCACTGATAGAAAACACTTGGTTTTATTAGCCTACTTTGAAGTTCACGGCAAGAGAGTTTTTACCTCGCAGATTGGTGAGATTTTAAGGAAATGACTAAACAGCGTGCGATTCCGTGTATTCGCACTCATACACACATGCACTTAATTTGTTTGTTGTTTTTTCTCAAGTGGCATAAATGAATGATAAAATGATACAAATAAGAAGTTTTTCGTCTTTCGCGCGTTCAGCGATTTTTGAGTACAAATACTTGGGGCTATTGTGCTTTGTAGAGCGTAAAGGTCCCCTAAACTCTCGAATTGTTCTTGAAAATCTGCATTATTATATGCTTGAACATCTGCAAAAGTCTGAAGTATTTAATATCACTAGAACATAGAAAACCCCTGAGTGAGTTTGATCAGGCAGATCACAGACCAGCCCATGGCACCGTGAGGAACAGACACAATAACACAGACAATGACGCGCATGCAGAAAAACGAACACAATTAAAGAAACGCAACCCGCAGCGAGATAATTACAAAATTAAAAAGGACTCAATGAATTATACAAAAAAACCAGGATCAAATACAAAACCCTACTCGTAATGAGGGCAATAACAAACAACGAACTACAGTAAACCTGTCTAAAACGGCCACTATTAAAAGATCACAAATTGGTTTTCAAGACCAATTATCTCTTAATGCAGGTCAGAAGTATTGCAGAATGCTCCAAGAGGAGCATTCTGCAATACTTACGACCTTCATTAAACTACCATTTTATCATTACGATCTGTATTTTGTCTATTTGTGAGTGGTCGCTTTACTCAGGTTTAACTGTACAAGGAACCACACCAGAATCGCCGCCTTAGAACGGGCGGCAGCCGAAGCCACCGTGGGTTGGATGGGGGCGCTAAAATATTGTTTTCCCAGCCGAAATCCCTTGATTCTGCTGTTGTTATAATACATTTATTGTTTAGCTCGCACGGAGGCTTCCTAACTTGTTCAATATATCATTGCATATAAACAATCAAATGAAATTACAGTATAGCCTGTGCAAAACGGCCACTCAAAATAGACAAAACAAATATCGTAATGATCAATGGTAGAAAAATGAAGGTCAAGATTATTGCAGCATGCTCCCCTTGGAGCAATCTACAATGCGTTTGACCTGCATTAAGCGGTAATTTGTCATGAAAATCAATTTTCTGTCTTTTTAGAGTGGCCGTTTTACACAGGGTTTACTGTAACTAGCCGTGCTGAAACCAAAAAAGGCGCATAACTAATAGACAAGCAGAGTTAAAGAAAATCACAAGTTGAGTCATTGTGCCTCGGAGCACAGCCAAGTACAAGACTCAGATATACATCTTCTGCCAGACTCGTCATTGAATCTGGGGCCTGACCCACCGTCGTGAAATTAAAGAGGAAACCATAGCTACAGACCGTGACTGGGCTTACTACCCGGCATATATAGAACAAATACAGACAACAACAAGACAAAATAAAGACTCTTGAGAATAACGGCAAACCAAAAAAGAAAACTTGACAAAAACAAGCAAAAAGCAAAATATATTCCATCCCAAAATGTAATGTTATTTGCTTCTTATTCTGCATTATTCGAGTCTACAGTATAATGATCAAATTCTACTAGCCTATAGGTAGGAAAGCCAAACCTATTAGCGAAAATAGAGTTCACTTTTTAATATTTATACAGACAGGTTATTCAGGTAACAATCAGAGTAAATACATATTAAGTGGCAGTTAATAATGTTTAAACCATATCATTAGTACTTGATGAGAAAACGCTGATAAAACTGCCTTGATGTTTCATTGAATATTTTTAAAACATGACTGTACATCGACATTTAAGAATATTCCTTCAAATACATTTGAATAAACGATGAACAGACCAGCCTGCTCTTTCTGTATTTTGTGCCGGTTAGTTTTATGGTTGTTTTACTAGGGGTTTTCAACCGAGGAGCTTTTTAACTCAGCTCATCATGTACGGATGCCTGAAGATACAAACGGTAAAAGGTAACACATTTTATGGTGTCCAATAATTGAGATATTTTGCGTTCAGATACGGAATGTGGCATCACACAGGCACAGAACACGGTATAAGATGAGGGTCTGTTAAATCAGCGTTTGCTATCTTAACATCCATTAAATAGCTTTTACATTCCAACAGTATAATATAAATAATCTAGGAAAACGGATCCTTCAGAAATAGAGAGAACCTACAATATAAGAAAACAGCAGACTAGGTTTCATAGAGTCTGTTCATGAGAACTATTGTAAAGTGCAACAATTCTCACGCCCCTAGCACCGGCTTAAGCGGTATTCTGCTTTCGGTCAGAACCCAATATTCCTGAAGGACCAGAGTATGAAAAAATATCAACACTATATTAATGTACGGGGAGAAGTTTTACAAACTCCACGCGGCACAACGACAGCTGTTGCGACCTCTTGATAATCCGGAAAAAAGGACCCTTAAGAAATAGAGAGAACCTACAATATAAGAAAACAGCAGACTCGGTTTTATTGAGTCTTTTTATGAAAACTAATGGAAAGTGCAACTATTCTCACGCCCCTAGCAGCGGCGCTTCCCGTCAGAACCCAATATTCCTGATATACAAATATCAACACCATATCGATGTACTCTGTTTTGCTCACCTGGGCCCAAAATTACAATGGCCTCCTAAAGGTAAGTACTTACTTAGTTAAGTATTGATATTTCAACATGATATTTTAAATGTTTAATGCATTACCAGGCTCGATGCAAGATACCATGGTCAGCTACAGTATGCATAAAACAATTTTGATTTTAAGACGTTTGAAATGCTATACGAGGACATTCATTTAATTGTGGCATTGGTGTTCTGCAAGGCGCATTTTGAGACTTACCCGTATCTTATTCATTCGTGTTCTCCCTTGACAGAAACACAATTTCTAGTCTTAAAATATAGGCTCTGAATGCAGATAAGTAGACCTTTTAGGGCACACCCTGCAGACACTGAAAAATGGCACTGACAAGAGCACTTTGATGCTCATATCGACGTCTGGAAAGATTGGTTTTACAGTAAAGGAAACAGGATTCAATTCTGGTTATCACGGTGGATTGGGGAGCTGTACCAAAGTTTTCGTTTCCAGGAAATCCTGAACCAGAACCTGAATTGTCACCAATAAGGCACCAGACTGTAAATTGGTTTCAGGTTTGCTTTCCTCATGCTTTTATTTTTAATTTTGACAGCACGTTGTTCTTAAATTTAAAAGACTTGTTGGAAAGTGTACTTTAAGTGATCAATTTAGAAATATCATTAAACGTTATAAAGGAGTGGGATACAACATGGATATCATGCGACAGTCTGCATGCCTGGTTGTGAACCCAATCACGGTTGATAGTTATGGTTTCCTTTATAATTACACGACGTTGGGGCTTGCCTCAGACTTAATGACGGCCCTGACGTAAAATTTTAATCCGTTGGTTGGTGCCTGACGCTTGTCGTTGGCTGGGCCCACCGTAGCTTAACTTGAAGTTTTCTTTAGCTCTGACTATCTGGGAGTTATGGGTCCTTTTCTTTCTTTGTACCATCATAATGTTTTAATTTGACTTGATTGTTTCTCTGTGATGATACATTGCATTAGTTAGGAAGTCTCCATGCGAGCTTAACAATTTTTGGATAGTTAAAAAAACGTTCGAATGTAACAATTTGTATTGTACACATTCAATTTTAAGCTAGACATTACTTTGCGTCCATTCTAGTTTTGCAATCATCCTGATGAGGAAGTGTAAGCTTGATGCTTTGCTATTATTGTCCTACAAATGTATTGTTACTATAAATGTTCTGTGGCTCTTCCTCGCGGTGTGTGGGTAGACCTAACTTTAAGGAGGCATTGTAATTTTGGGCCAATGAGGATTCAGTGTCGTCGTCTGACGTCAAAATTTAACTTTAAATGGTTCAGCAGGCTATTTTTATCTTACTTTTACGATACCATTTTTTGATGGTGATCCACAACAAAATTTGTTTAAACAGTAGACGTATTCAATATAAACTAGGTCGCCCTCTACCAAAATTGCTTAAAGCACTTTGACCGGCTGAAATGCATGGTATCTAAGAGAGGTCTGGTTGGCAGATATTTTCACTACATAATCTTCTACCAACAATAGTCAAAACAACTTGACCACTTGGACTTCATGGTTGTCAAGGTGAATCAAGCCATATTGCATGTTTCAGCCAGTAATCGACAACGTATTATTGATGCTGATGCATCAGATGTAGTCTAGAACCCTTTTAAGACCAATATAATTTTAAATAATGGTTGATACAATAAAGTCCTTGTACATGTATATACATATTGAGTGGTAAGAGCTTGAACTTGCCCATTAATACGGCCTTCACTGTATCGCTAAATAACCTTTCGTGAGATTCCATGGTACATATTATGGGCTAATAGATACCTTTTTGCAGCTGAGTTCGAAGACCCAACACAAGGTAGCTAGATTGAATAGCTTACTGACAGAAACGACCCATTAATGTTCAGATATAACAATAAACTTAATGTGACATTGTGCAACAAGTGTGTCTAGCATTTTGTGAAATATAAACCCATTTCTCTAAAGGCTATATCGACGTACGTTAATATGTTAGGCCACGTTTCATCAGAGTAAGCACAGGAGCATAGCAGTGGAAATTAAAAAATGGACACAGATAGAAGACCTTACATGAGTGCTCATGTTTTATTGAATTTATTAAACGAGTTGGGGAAAAGTGATAAAATGCGAGGCTTGCTGAGCATTTTATTACTTTTTCGCAACGAGTTTAATAATATTAGATTCTATTTATCACATGACATAACTAATTAAAAATCGCATTTTGGTGTGAATTGTTAAGATATTGCCATCTTGAGGCAACGTTATAATGGACGTCATTACGTTTCCCGTAAATCTGTAATCCACTAGTGGTTTATCGAATTTATTGCATAGCGTTATATCACTCCCAGAAGCGACGTCATGTGATAAAATAACTTATTGCATGACGTTGGGTTGAAGAAACTATCCTTAAAAAGGGTTATTATACAAAATACAAAATACAAAATTCTCTTGATGTAATTAGCTTTGTAAAGAGCTGACGTTTATCTCTGCAAGTGTTTGAGCAATGACTTCAATAATTGGGAATGCATATTCTTCCGCAGTAATGCTAATCTCAGTTGACATTAATATCTTTTCTTCACACTGCTACAATTAAAATGTCGTTCATGCTAATGAGTCAGGTACAGTGTAAAATAAACATGTTTGCTGTGTTATAACCAAACCAAATATAGAACCGTTAAGCCCATCAGAGGTTTGTTATTACTACATTGTAGTCGTATTATTGAATTGAATTTCCCCTTTGCTGACTGATCGAATTGCAATACCCTATCTATCTATCTATCTATCTATCTATCTATCTATCTATCTATCTATCTATCTATCTATCTATCTATCTATCTATCTATCTATCTATCCATCCATCCATCCATCCATCCATCCATCCATCCATCCATCCATCCATCCATCCATCTATCTATCTATCTATCCATCCATCCATCCATCCATCCATCCATCCATCCATCCATCCATCCATCCATCCATCCATCCATCCATCCATCCATCCATCCATCCATCCATCCATCCATCCATCCATCCATCCATCCATCTATCTATCTATCTATCTATCTATCTATCTATCACCTTTTAGATTAAGCACTGTGATGACCTAGTAACTTCCCACAATGTTTGAACTTTATATCGTGTGGAAGAGAAGCAAAGATGGCTAAACTCTCCATACATAAAAAGATGGCCACACCAAGTCTTCAAACATGCCTCTGATACTGCTTGTACTCCGCCATCTGCTGCAGGTAGAACAAACTGCCATCTCCGTACTTTTTCAATTTGAACTTAAGAGTAGGGTTCATAATTGGTGTGGATAGACTTCTTCAGGTATAACGGAAGCTAATCCCATACTACTCTTAGAGTCAAAGGCCTCATTCCTGAGAGGAAAATCGAGGGTCTTTGTACATACGTAGTTATTGATGATGTTTCCAAGAAGTATGTTGATCCAAATCTATGTTCTCATCTACGATTATATTTAGATTATCAGTTAATTAAACATTTTACAAGGTTTGTTTCTTTAAAGAATAATCAAAGTAAAAAAATAGGGCAAAGATCAGGAATCGATACAATCAAGCACCACACCTGACCTAGGATACCAATGGGAAAGTCAATAAGACATCATAAACGAGAGCCAAGAGGTCAGCCCTTTCCCAGCAGGTGACCTCAAGGCATCAACAAACATACCTTCCTGAAAGCATAACAAAACAAGACAAAAATTACATAAATGATCAACAAAAGAGGCACCGCCTTGTAAGGGTCAGTAAAAATATTTTACTGGAGGGCTTATACGAGTTTAACGGTTCACAAACCTCACCCTTAGTTCAGATGTGGATCAAGACACATAGATGTTTGGTTTGCATGAAAGACCCCTAACTTATCAATGCATCATCTCTTAGAACATATAAATCAAGATATAAAAAGAGATTAAGCAAAGATAAGGACTCAACAGTAAATAAAACTGAATTACGGAGCAAAAGAAATCCAACAGGTAAACCCTGGTGGGCCTATCAACAGCCAAAGCATCAGGCCCCTACCATCTCATCAATAGATAGGTCTTTAAGTCGAAACCGTCATAGAGTCTGAAGTCCGACCCACGGGCGTGCAATTAAAGAGGAAAGCAAAGTTGCCAACCACGGTTGGGTTGATCACCAAGCATGCAGTCTGCTGCAATACATTATGTTATAGCCAATTTTTTTTATAAAGGGAGGTTATTTTAATGAACTGCACTGAAAAATTATTATTTCCACCAATCTTCTTCAATTTATATACCAAGTCACCATAGAATTCAGGTTCAAGAGAGATTTAAGTCCAACTTGGAATTTAGATATCAAATTATAGTATCGTCTATAAAATTTAGAAAAGGTTTTGCAAAGTTTATTATACCAATAGCCTTGTTTAAGAAGTTTCTGAATTGACAATTTATTGCGATAGTTGAAGTCAGTAAAACCTTTTTATTTTTCAGTTTTTGTAGGCATATCATTTGCTATTGCATTCAAAAGATGAAAACTGGACTATGGGTAGAATAGGATAACCGGTAGCTCTACAATTTAGTTGTTGGTGGCCTGGAATTAAAAATTCATTTTATCAATCTAACAATAAGAGGCTGTTTTCCTACAGGAATATTGTGAACCCGTTGCAGTACTGATGATAACATGGAGCGATAGCCAGCTATGGTTCTGTTCTGCAAACCTTTATGGAACAAACATGTAAGAAATTCTGCACAATCTGTCGAAGATGCTGAATATGTATCAATTTGTTTTTCACATCACCTACTACTGAACCGCTTGAATTTACCAAAATAGTATTTTTGAGTGCCTGCTCTCCAAAATGTGGACAACAATTTTCCAACTTCCTGTGAAAAGCTGTTTGCAGAAAGTTGTTTGTTGAAAGTAAAAATAGTGAGTATAATCAGGAAATACCACACTCACAAATTGTAGATAAACACGTGGCATCACGAGGAAGAGCCACACAACAATCCCGAGACACCAGGAAGAAAAACAAAGAAAAAGCAGCCAGTCCTCTCTTCCCCATTTAGATGATTGCAAATCTAGAATGGACACAAAGCAAAGTACAACAAAGCACAGAACAACTAAAGATTCTCACAATGCGAGTAACAATCAACAACGAATCAACAACAACAGACCCGCCGCCTTAGATCTGACAGCAGCCAAAGTCACTGGGGGAGGGGGGGGGGGCTTAAATGCATTTTACTGGCACCAAATCTTCGCCCTAGATTCTGATGTTGTTGAAGCACACACAATGTTAAGTTTGCATGGAGGATTCCTAGCTATTACAATGTATCATCATAGAGAAACAATGTAATCAAATTAACGCACTATGCTGAAACAGAGAAAAAGGCTTACGACTCTCAGATGGTCAGCGCTAAAGAAAACCTCAATTTGAGCCACGGAGGGGCCAGCTACAGCCAAGCACCAGGCACCAAACACATCGTTTAAAGTTTTACGTCAGAGCCGTCATTGAGTCTAGGGCCTGACCCACCGTCAATACCTGTAGACGTACCAACCTTCCTAACACAGGCATTTTCGCCAAACAAGTCTAACAAAATTTGACGTGTTTCTTTTTAGACATTTTCATCAGATTCGATCTGAAGTACCATATTCAGCTCTCTGAATTTTAGAAACATTGGAGTGAGTATCTAAATCCAAATCTCTTGCTGCAACCTGACATTGTTGTAAAGACAAAATGTCCTCATCATCCTGAAATTCTCTCTCCACGGGTGATCTAGAGCCCAGATAATCATCATTCAAGGAATTGTCCAAAGAAATACATTACTCACCTTTATCAGCACCTTAAGTGTTGATTCTGGTCCCTGTTGACTCGCAAGCACCCGAAGTGCTGCGCAGGGCCGCTCAAACATTGTTTGTAACAGAAGTCAAACAAGCATTGACTGATTTTTTCTGTCTCAGAAAGTCAGCCATACGACCTAAAATCTTCTCTTCAAAGCTAGAAAATCGGGATTCGCTGCTAGCGCGCATTCTCTCCTCTGTCTATCTTTTTCCTATTTTCGTAGATCTTGCCTCTCGTTCAGGCTTTTTCGTGGGCGCCGCCATCACAGCCTCATATTCAACTGAAGTAATATTGGAAGGAAAATCTGAGAGTGGAACAGAGCGACCGTCTTCGCTACCTTTCGGCGACTCGTCGACGTAAGGAAGCGAAGCTTCAGCCATACTTACAACCTCACATTACTTAATTATATAACCAAAGAAAATAATTCTTCTCAAAACGATGAGAGCTTTCTAACGCCGAAGAAGAGACTGAGGTATTCAGATGGAACACGTCATACAATCAGTGAATCACGTGACATTATCGTCACAGGTGAATGACGAATTTATTTTTAGCAATTTGTGAGCTAGGCAAGGGAGAATAATCCTAATAGTATATTTCACATACAGGTAAATTTATGGAATGAAATGAAATTAATTTACAGGATTTTCTGAGAGATGAAACGCCAACGTCAATACCATGTGTTCAGTCAAAACAGCAACCGCAGACACCAATGGGACTAATATATTTACTGGTCCAAACTTTTCCCTAGATTCTGATGTTGTTAAAAACAAAACAACAACAGCAATAGTTTGCTCACTTGAAGGCTTTCTAACTTAATCAATACATCATCACAGGGAAATAATTAAATTGATTTAACTTACTGTGGTGAAACAAATGTAAATGCTCTTAACTCACCAACAGACCGATTTGTTTTTGACACAAAAGTAATCAAGAGTAATGGGTAATGATATCGATGTTTATGACATCGCAATATATACAAGAAAATGCTACGTACGGACAGACGAAGACCATTCCTACAATGCCCTCTCGCTTCAAAGCAAGGAATTATATAATATAATGGACATCCACTTATTTTTGGCATCAATTTCTATAGAGTTATACCATGTTTATATTCTACAAAGAATACTTTTATATTAACCGCAGTTACTACTCGTATACATTTAGAAACGTCTCTTGGTTAGTAGAACCAGCTTCTCCAATTACGCATATGTTGGGTCACCCAAGGCCCTACAACAGTCTATACAACACACTCCAAAGCAGAAAGCAATGAATTATTTGGATCAGGTACCTCATTCAATATTTGGTACGGCCAACCAAATTTCCTCATATTTAGATAATAATAAAATACTTCTAACATATTTTGAATAAAATGATGTCATTATAAGCATTGGCTAACCATGCATATAAATACATGTGGTACAACATATAGAGCAACCACGGTATCTTGAGAGGTTTTGTAGTTACCTTAGTGAATAAAAATGCAATTAATGTCAGAAAGTTGTTACGCCCGCCTTAAAATTAGCTAATATGACAAAATAAATAACCTCGCATGCACGTAATTAATTATTTTAATATATGTTTTCAAATGACATGAATTAATTATTTATCATGGTCGTTAGATATTAGTCAGAAGGTTTGTTTAGTTGCTTTTATCTGTTGAACGAAACCCATATGCTGACCTTCAGCGGCTTGTTCTTAGTTATAGGAGCCAGCTCATGAGATTCAACGTTAAGCAGCTAAGACTCAGACGAGCCTGCGCAGCCGCACAATCTCGCCAGAGTATTCACTACTCGGATACATAACGTAGGCTCAGGCAAAATATTTGCCATCTAGACCTACTAGATAGCTGTATATGCATGTTTGAATACATTCGGGATATTTCCGCTCAATTCGTGAATCAAGCCTCGGATGTATGTACGGTGTTTGTTTGTTTGTTTGATTTGATTCTTTACATCCCATCAACAATCTTTCAGTTAAACAGAAACGGATCTTCCTGGGTTGAGCCAGTACTAAGCTAGGATAAATGTGTCTTGCTCAAGGACCACAACGCAGTGACGACGGTGAGGCTCGAACCCGCGGCCCTTCGGTCTCGAGTCAAGCACTCTACCGCTGAGCCACTGCGCTCCCCTATGCACGGTGTAGTACTATGTATGAACAAACAACATCTGCATTTTAGCCACCAACACCAGTGGCTAAGGGTGCTGTCCGTTCTTAGGCGGTGGTTCTGTTGGTGTCGTTCTTGTATATTCATAGTTTATTGCTGCCCCCATTGTTTGTGGGGGTTCTGTGTTTGAACCTTGTTTTGTTATGCAGTACTTAGTGTCCATTCTAGTTCTGCAATCATCTTAACGAGCACAGAATTGGTTCCTTTACTTTAATTATCTTACTGATGTATTGCGACTGTTATGTGTTCTCGGGCGCTTTCTTATGCCCAGGTCACACATTCACGGACTGGACGCCGGATTAGCCACGGATGTACATTCGTGCAATCCGTATTGGTCCGTAGCTTTCCGTATTGCATCCGTAATGATACGTAGTAGTACTTAATCATACGTATATAGTGCATCCGTATCAGACCACGGAAATTGGCATTTCCGGGGTCATCCGTGAGATTTAATCCGTAGTAGAACCGGCGAGGTGATCCGTTAATGTGTGACCTGGGCATTGCGGTACCGAGGGTTCATCTGCAGTGTGTGATTGTGTTATTCTTGACCATACTCACTTTTTAATCTATAACAAAAATGTTTAAAACAATACAACTGTATAGATGCCCATGCCGGTTTGCGCCTGTCTTGTTTGCATGCAACAAAATAAGAATTTATCGATAAAAAAATGATAACAAAAGGTATACTTCCACAAAACGCTTTGAAGCGCGACTGTAACGGTAAATGCATTGAGTGAATCGAGGGTTATTACTTAGAGGTCGTGGTACTACTGTAAGTGAGCATGACCAGGGAATTCCACAATCACACACTGGAGACCAACACACGGCACAGAGAGGATGAGAAAAAACAATTACAGCCACATGACATCATAAAGACAATAACAGCAAAGCAACCAGCTCTCTCTCTCTCTCTCTCTCTCTCTCTCTCTCTCTCTCTCTCTCTCTCTCTCTCTCTTCCCCAGCGAGTTGATAATAAAACTAGAAAGGACACAAAGTACTGCACAGCAAAGCAAAGACACAACAACAACAACAACAACAACAACAACAACAACAACAACAACAACAACAACAAATACAATAATGGAAGCAACAAAATATATATAATGGATATAAAAAGAAAGTGAATTATTTAATAAACTTTATGCTTCGATGATTTGGTACAGTACGAGGGGCATTTGGAAAGTTCTTAGCATGGTCTTATATCTCAGTAACCAATTTGCAAACCCTATCATGTTTGGTATTATTTTAAAGAGCTATCTTTCCTCTTTCTTGTAGCGATGTTATGACGCAAACACTAAAAATAGTATTGTGAATACATATACTGTTTGTATACTGGAAAACGCATAAATTCAGCGGAAAATATAACTTTTTACCTTTGGAAAAGTGCGCAGAGCATTAAGAATAGTCCATCAAATTAGATAAGTTTGTAACATTTGGTAGGCCACAATCTGGTACAACGATTATACAATTGATGACCGAGTTGGATGATTCTAATAAATAAATACCGGAACAGCAATACCGAAACCGTTTAAAAAGCAAACCAAAAATTCGCCTATTTTTACGTCTAAAAATTTTATGTCACAATGCACAAATTTTGAAAATATATTAACGACAGTAGATTAAAAATTACGTATGTTGGTATTTTTGTCAAGCACACTTCATACTCTTTGTATTGAAACCAAAAGAAATTTTGTAAACCAGAACAAAGGGACGATAACTCTTAAATCTTCCCATGAGCAGAATGAATTTCGCTATGAGTTGACGTTCTGGTTCATTTCAATTGAAAATAGGGGCAAACAAAATAGTAAAAACACCTTGAGAGTAGAAATCAATCAATTTTGTGATGGTTAACGCGATACCATGAGAAGTTCTTCTGCCATCAACAAAATATGCGGGGTTGAGCTACCCCACCCACTTCTTGAAAAGTAGGGGTAGTGTTATTAGGAATGGTTTTCTTGAATACAGAACTTATAAAGCCACACATTTTGCGCGACGAAATGATTGTTATGCATCGTTGGCTATAAATAAAGCAAATCGTATACTCAATAGGCTTTTTCGTGCTCCTGTATTGACACAATTTATAGTAAAAGTATAAAGAAAAAACGAAAAAAGTCCCATTTTTTTAAAGTTTATCATTTCTCTATTAGTCAACTTTTTCCCAATGTAATAGTGGTAGTCGTGCAAGCATTGATTACATAATATATTTTAATAAAAAAAATAAGTTGGCACCAAATCGTTAATTTGTCAAATCACGATCGCAAATAAGGTCCCCAATTTTCCTTCGCTTTTTTCCAAGTATTTTCTTAAAATTCCGCCAGTATATATACCCCTACTCATTTTGAGCATGCACTGCACGTGCACGCCAAGTTTTTTTTCAGCAAAAATTAAACCATCAAGTAGCCGTTGAATTCTAGTTTCCAAAAATGTATTATTTGATAGCATTTTGTCAACGCATTGTGGAGTTATGATGCCATGCTAAGAACTTTCCAAATGACCCTCGTAAAACGCCAAATCGTTATGTTTATAGAGGTAAGGTTATAGGGAAAGTATGGTTTTAATGATAGCATGATTTAAAACTGTTGCAAAATTATAACAAATGTCACTGTGTATAAAATTACTAAATAATTTGTTAGGCGAAGCCAAAGTTTATTCGATATGTAAAATGAAGATTGTATCATAGACATGTTTCGAATATACTACCAACACACCTTCAGCCTTGTTTCGAATATACTTCCAACACACCTTTAGACATGTTTTAAATATACTTCCAACATACCCTTTTTTCAACTGTAATACTTACTACTACTACTACTACTACTACTACAACTACTACTGAAAATAACTCCATTGCTGTTTCTACTACTGCTCCAGTGCAATATATATACTCATGCTAAATAAAAGAAGGCCACCTTGTGCTATGTATAAGGTTCGTTTAATTTGCATAGTAATTTGGTGGTCACTTAAGCTAGTATCTCACTGGGATGCGAGCAATTTGCGACTATTTCGAGACTAATTTGAAACACGTTTTGGCGACAGAAATACGACATTGCAATCATAATCACACTGCGGTCACACCGAACGGGTGATTAAGACATATTTGCGTTAGTCGCACGAATGTCGTACGATTGTCGCACGAATCATTGGCGAATGTTTCACGACATTCGCGCGACATTCGTGCGACATTCGCGAGACACTCGCACGATGTTCGCCAGATGAAATTGCGAGCATTTATTACCATCGACCGCCTCACGACGTTCTCACGAACGTCGTGCGACTGTCGCACGACTGTCGCGCGAAGGTCGTGCGACTGTCGAGCAATGGTTTTTGCAAGAAATGTTAAACCAAGAAAAATAAACATTTGAACAAGCATTGAAACTTCAGACTAGGAAGGTCCTACGCTGTTGGAAGGTACTAGAGGGCCTGTTGGAAGGTGTCAAGTTGCTGGGTGGTGTTGGACTGTTGAAATGTAGCAAATATTGAGTTAGGAAAAAGTTAACTCGTTTAAGCTGCACAGTTATGATGGCCCATCATCTTAAGAAAGTCAGTCGAGACCTCTCACATGCTCTAATTGCCCATGCGTATGGCATGATGAGCCCAACCAAATCAAAATTGCAATGAGTTCGGATGAACCTCGTCCTGCGAAAATCTATTTTATACAGTTATGCGCACAACAAAGGCACAGATCAGACTGCACGGATGCGCATTCTAAACAGAATCTTTGTTGTTCGCTGCAGTGATTATTTTCATAGGGTTCTATATGCCAAATTCAAACCTTAGAAGGGCTGCTGAGACTAAGCAGGCTGTTGTAGTCTAACCAAGACTCAATAATAATACTTTTATACCGTAATATAAATTGTAAACATTTAAGTAGGCCTTATAAAACATACTTAACAAAATTATCCTGCAGAATTCAGAACCATTTTAAATAACTGAAATTACTCCAAACAGTAAACATGTAAGTAAGCCTAATCAATACACCGTACTTATATGAAACTATCCTCTCAGATAGCAAGAATACTTGACAACTGAAATTAGTCAAAACTGTATACTTAAGTATGCCTAAACAAGATCTCAAACGCTATATAGATGAAGTCCTTAACCCACATGTCGTACAAATTTCTCAGACTGTTGGAAACATTTTTCTCTTCCAGCAAGACAATGCCAGCATACCTGCAATATGCCAAGGAACTGTTTGCAAGCTGGTCATTTCATACCCCCTTGACTGGCTTTCTGGGTCCCGATCCATCTCCGATCGGCCACCCCTGGGATATTCTAGGACGGCGGATACATGGTCATATCCCTTCCCAGCTGCCACATTTCCCGAATTTTAACACTAGCTGGTTGAACAATGGCAAGGTATTCCACGAGGGGTGGGGAATAAACCCCAAGCTTCTTTTAAGCATGCGCAAAAGCCTCATAGAATGTATTCATAAAGGTGGCGGTCATACAAGATATGTTTTACAATATACAAATTTATAATCATTACATGTTCATGTCTGTATTTATTTTCAACAAAGTCGGTGAATTGTGGTGGGCTTCTTTTTATTAGCATGAGTATATTATAACGGCTGTCTGGCCCTTTTAATTATGTATATAAGGGCAAGTGTATACACAACACACACTATTTCAGATGCTATCTCGAATCCCAACAAGTTATTCTGTTTAGGCCGTCAGTAATTTTTAAAATAATGTCACCTTGTATGACTGTTGTTACACATATTATGTGACTTTGTAAACCATGTGGTGGTTGATTTTAGTTTTAATAAGTTGCTGACAGCATACAGCAGGAATAATGGCTGATAAGTGATGCCCAGTAGGTTCTCGAGCGCATTTCATATTTTAGACTAGAGTACAGATGTTTTGAGCTGCTAGACTCAGCCAAATAGGCTTAATATCATGCACCCGCTACACAGTGAGACATGATGTCTATTCTATATTTGGCAAAATCTAAAGAAAATGGCAACAAAAACAAAACAGGTTGTCACTTGACAAATAATTTGAATGGCCTAAATCAGCCACCCTACCACATTGATTGATCCATTTATTTGTCAATGATCTAGACTTAATAGATAACGCTTTCTTTAATACATGTAAATCCGTTTGTTTTTCATAACCTACCAAAGTTAAAAACAATATACAGGGACATAAACACTTTTTTGATTCTTTTCGACCCAGTCAACAATCTTTCAGTTATGTCTGGACGGGGCTTCCTGGGTTGAACCAGTACTAAGCAAGGATTAAAGTGTCTTGCTCAAGGACACAACGCAGTGACGCCGGTTAGACTCGAATCCGCGGCCCTTCGGTCTCGGGTCAAATACTCTACCATTGAGCCGTTGCGCTCCCTAGGGGCATAAATACATCAAAGTTAATAAATTTCAACCTACGAACCTTTCAAATACAAAAATGGACAGACACAAACTTATTGTATCAATATGTCAGAATGAAATTAGTTTATCTAACCTTGGGAGCGCAGTGGCTCAGTGGTAGAGTGCTTGACTCGAGACCGAGGGGTCGCGGGTTCGAGCCTCACCTGCGTCACTGCGTTGTGTCCTTGAGCAAGACTTAATAATCCTAGCTTAGTGCTGGTTCAACCTAGGAAGACCCGTCCCGTAGTAACTGAAATATTGTTGACTGGGACGTAAAGAATCAAATCAAACAAACTTATTGTATCAATATGTCAGAATGAAATGAGTTTATCCTACCTTTAAGAATCTGTTTTATGAACTATCCATGTTTCACAGAATATCTGTAACTTATTCCAAATTAACACCCAACTTCCACAATTCACGAAAAACACTAATTTTTTTTAGGTACGACCCTATACCTGTTTGTCCACCACATGAAACGGTATACTATTCCCTGGTACAGATGCGGCGAGCTTTCACCCCTGGGACATGACACAGTCAATCTGTAATTTGAGAAAAGTCACATTAGGTTTACACTGGCTTTGTCTGTTTGCTGTGATTTTATGTTTTATGTCAATGGCAAGTTTTAGTTGACCAAATAATACAAGGAAACAGGGATACGGTAGATGTTCTAAAGTTTTGAACACTATTTGCCTGCCAAAAAGGTCTAGACAAACAGGGCAGACCCAGAAGAAGCAGTCTGATCAGGACCTTCCCTGATTGCTATTCAGGCCAAAATTCAAGTCTTTTACTTGAGAAAGGAATGAGAAAAGTGTTCGAAATTTTAGAAAATTTACCGTAATTATTTCACATGGCTAATAATTCACTTTGTGACGAGTGCTTTCACACGCCGGCTGGCAAAATAAAATCTTGACAAGATTTCACCTGCTTACATTTATTTGCATATCATTTGGGATTAAGTAATTACGCCATGTATACAATAACTTTTGCAACATTTTCAGAGGGAGTTGTTCGGTTTATGTTTTTTAACGTCCCACCAACAGCTAATGTGATACATGTACATGTATGGAGACGGAGCCACGTCTTTATGTCCCATCCTACAGACTGGTTGTTGTTGTGTTTGTATTTAATGTCCCATCAACAGCTAAGGTCATATGGAGAAGGGGCCATGGCTTAAAGTCCCATCCGACAAACTGGCTGTTGTTGTGTTTGCGTTTAATGTCCGGTCAACAGCTAAGGGCATATGGAGACGAGGCTACGGCTTAAAGTCTCATCCGACTGACTGGTGAAGCCCGATCCCTGGTTTACAAGGCGAGTGGTTTATCCACTTCACCACGGCGGCTCTTTTCAGAGGGAGTTACATGCCAGCAACAAAAAATATGTAGACCGTATTCAACCAAATTTGGGCTGGAGTACCAGATTTTGGTACATGTAACTATCGCATATTCGTAAACAAGCGTGCGCAGCTAAAACATGGGACTACATGTCTAACACTTGGCCTTGACCCTTCCATATTGTGTATATGAGAGCAGCGAAGATTCTGGCGAGACTGCGCAGATACGCAGGCTCGTTTGAGGCTTGGTTAAAGCAACACAATATGAGCGGACCCAGTTTTAGTGTTGTTGATTCTATAAGAACTTGACATAATATGGGGATATTTACATGTGAGAAAACACACCGGATAGGCGGCAATCGAAAACGCTCTTAACAATCGACGAACGCGTATCAAAACTAGATAGAAACAATGTTTTCGATTGCCATTTGTCGCCAGTCGGGCGACAACTGGCAATCGAAAACTCTATTTGTAAGTAGTTTTGATCAACGTTTGTCGAGAGTATTAACGTTTTCGATTGCCGCCTATCCGGTGTGGGAAAGGTGCTACTGAACCACACTCTGGCAGTCATGATTAACGCTTTTGATCCATTTATGTCAAGTGAACCCTGCTATTTTGTATTAACTGGGCGAGTCAGTTTGCTAATTTAGGGGTGTCCGGTCCATCTTTTTTTACTGAAATTGCTGTATCATTTGAGCAAACAGCGTAGACCCTGATCAGACGCCGCACCATGTGGCGTCTGATTTAGGTCTGCACTATTTGCCGGGACGCTAGGCATGAATGGGTTACAGTGTAAGGTACAATTGATGAGTTTTAGCATTCTCCGTTATGAATTCTGTAATCCACCTAGATAAATAAAAAGCATTTTTCTCATTTTATAGCCTCGACTAACTATAATTGAGGAACACACATGCCTTGGATATAGTGGATATTTGGGCAAGTTTACGGGAATTTTTACCAATCGCAATTGTTCATAGCGCATAGTATCACCAGGTTTTCTAACAAAATGACAAAATCAACTTATTGTAAGGTGCACGACCCCGTGGTGAACGTAGATCAATTAGTGTGCGGTGCCAGAAGGAAAGTGTGGAAAGCAAATTGGTTATTTCCTGCAGGATGATGCATATAACTGGATCAAAATATGCAATTTTACCATGTTGTTCAAGAGTTGTGAGCATTTGCACTTATTATTTGACTTTTCGCTTACTGTAAAGGCGGCGCCTCATGAATGAGTAATTAGGACTATTCAACCTTAGGCATAGGTAAAAGCTGAAAAAGAGGCGTGGTCTTATTCAAAAGTAACAGTACCATCTTGTGCCACCACCTCAGTCATTATTTAGTCCTTAAAACGCCAGCAAAATAACTGCTTCTGAAAATGTCTTTTTAACATAAGCAGGGAGGCAAACATTGTGGACCCAGATCAGACTGCTCCTACTGGAGCAGTCTGATCTGGGTTCACACTGTTTATCTATGGGGCTCCAAATAGTTTAGTGGACGACAAAAACATACATTTTTTTGATTATGCGCTTTAAGGGTTAATAACTGTGAGGTCAGTGTGTATACGGTTAGGATTTCCATGAAATGCATGCACGTTTGCGCGTTAACTCTTTACCAAAGTATAAATAAAACCTGATTTCCCTTCCTTAGCAGACGAAACAGCCGAACCACACCCAGATATGAATATTAAAGTTGCCGCCTTTACAGAGAGAGAAAAGTCAAGTAATACAGGCCACGGACGGACGACCCGACGAAACGGACTCACACAGCGATTATAGTTCACACCTGTGGGTCGTGCAATATTGTTTAGATTTTAAATATATGCTATACGGGCATGGTTGAGAGGTTTGGCGATTATATGCTTGAACAATCTGTATAGGTTAGGGTGTTCGAGAATTAATTGTAGTGATTATGCAGTTACTTCCTAAACGCGTAACTAATTGAACAATTTCGCATAGAGTATATGCAATTGTTCAAGTAAGTGCGCATTTGCAAATGGGTGCTTGTGTGCTCTTTTATTTCGCACGTACACCTACTAGCATTCAGTTTTAAACAACATTTGTATGAGCTGCATAGACATGTTGTCTTTACTATATTCCACTGTACTCTTGTATTATATATGTTTTTATTTTGTATTATCATGTACTCTTCTTATTGGAGGAAATAAATAAATATTATTATTACTGATACTCGACAAAAAACTTGTCATCGCTTTGCATACCAGTGTCTAGACAATGTTAAATGTATAAGTATCATGCAAAAGTTGATCAAAATGTACTATGCGGTTCGTTATGAGCATTTCACTAAAAGACCTCAACCGACCGAAATGATGCTCGACGGAGTCTTGTTACCGTTTTGCATAAAAGTTGCTGGACAATGTTAAAATAAAAAAGTATGCCAAAACTATCATGTGGTTCATGCGTTGTGAGCATTTTTAGATTCCCTTATCCGGTGTATAAGAAGCATCGCAAATTATATACTTGTCGGACATGCAATTTAAATGTTTATGCCATGGGTTCGAGCTCGCAACAGGGGGATGAAGGCAGGTCTCAAACATCGATAAAATGTGAGCTGTACTATACACGACTTTTTAATTGTGCAAGAGAAGCAGTTTTTGGAATTGTTTATTGTAACAGGTAGCTTCTGTCTGCTAGTCTGGCACGTGGAGAGGTTTTGCTGCACCTGTTTCGTTTAATGTGTTCATCAGGTTCAATTATAAACATATAAAACAGAAGATACATTTCTCTAGTGAAGACATTGTTACAATGCTGTCTACTCCAGCGGAAAATAGACCATTATCTCTTTTGCCTGCTACTGTCGTCTGAAGATAACATTTGCAAATAGTCTTTGGACCCAGATCAGGCCCGACAAAATGTCGGGCCTGATCTGGATCCAAACTGTTTGACACTCTGATGGTATATCTGAAAGAAATTTTCGAGACAGTTGGGTTTGAAATAAATGAGCAGTCGACAAAAGCATGAAAAAGTTACCATTGACATGCAGAGATGGATTGCTTCTCGTTGGTATGTTGTTTGTAATTGATTCAAATTCCAGCACTGAGTGCTATATTAATCAGGCATTAATTAGCACTTTTACTCCATTCGTAGCAGAAAGCGTATGCTCTGTCGCACGCTGTTTTTAATTTGGAACAGCGGAACGGCCAACGTGAACACGGACAGCCATTGGAGCAAGAGGCTTGTTCTGCATGTGCGACCCGGGTTTGGTTCATTATCAATCACAATACCAATAAGTTCGATGTTCTAAGCGTGTTGCACGGGCAAGTGAACTTGGCGGCTGTCAATCAAGTTTGTGTCATTCATGAGGCTATGAGCGGTTGCAAAATTCTAAAGATTCATTAAAGGCTTGCTTCGAAAATGCAAATATTTTAAAATATTTACATTTTCAAAGCAAGCTTTTAAAGCTGCATAGTCTGTAAGTTGTAACTTTTGATCTTTTAATTTTAGAACTAATGCTTCTATTTTTCAAGAACTCAGTAAAAAAATAAAATTCAGATATACATTTTACCAATATCGTATATCTTAACAAATTATCAGCATCAAAACAGCAGCATTTATGTTAAAATTAACCATCTATAATTATTGGAGGGACGCAAATAATTACCAACAGGAAAAAAACACACCTGTTTTATAAGATAAATCGAAAAATGTTCATAGTTGCAGACTATGCAGCTTTAATGATTCTTTAGATTCCCTTCGGGCTTCATTTACTTTGCAAGAGACCCGAAGTATTCATGATTCCATGAACATTCCAAAAATTGAATTCATTTCTTAAATAAACTTCTAGAAGTTCCTAAGAGAATTCTAGGTGAGTGTCTTTTGATATCAAAAGACGCGAACCTGGTGTTCTATTTATCTGTATACTCTTCAAACCAGCTATTATGACGTAATTATCGATGATTGTGTCGATTCAGTGTCATTGGCGTGAGATAGAGAACGTTTATCAGTCAGACCAATGCAATAATATAAGCGGTATTACTTGACTTTTCGCTTACTGTAAAGGCGATGCCTCATGAATGCGTAATTAGGACTAGTCAACCATATGCATAGGTAAAAGCTGAAAGGAGGCGTGGTTTTTGTTCAAAAGTAACTGTATCATCTTGTGCCACCACATCAGTCATTATTTAGTCCTTAAAACGCCAGCAAAATAACTGCATCTGAAATTGTCTATTTAACATAAGCAGGGAGGCAAACATTGTGGACCCAGATCAGACTGCTCCATTAGGAGCAGTCTGATCTGGATTCACACTGTTTATCTATGCGGCTTCAAATAGTTTAGTGGACGACAAAAACATACATTTTGTGATTATGCGCTTTAAGGGTTAATAAATGTGAGTTCAGTGTGTATACGGTTAGGATTTTCATGAAATGCATGCACGTTTGCTAAAAAAACTTATTTACTATTTGCCAAATTATAGATAAAACCTGATTTCCCTTCCTTAGCAGATGAAATAGCCGAACCACACCCCGATATGAACATTAAAGTTGCCGTCTTTACAGTAAGCGAAAAGTCAATGAATAACTGATAAGCAGCGTTATATAATGACGCAACTTTCATCCTACAATGACGTAACTAGACGGCGATGTTCGTGAGTTATAATACAAAAATGGCAGAGCCCACACATGACAGGCTGAGCAAGATAAGAATTTTTATCCAAGGTTAAAATATCAGATATTCTAACCTGATGTATATTGAAAATTAAACGTTAGTATGGCAAAGTAGTGAACTTTATGCCACAACACATTTCATGGGGGAGTTCATAGTATTTTGGTCAGCAACAATACTATACTAAACTATAAGCAGATGAGACCTTGTGTAGATTAAATGAGGAAGTTAAGTGGCTTCATTGGAATGAATTAGAGCTGTGTTTGTAATGAAAATGTCAGACGTGACTTTATGGTAAACTATTTTACAATAAATAAATTATGGCAGTTAATGACTTTAACTATATTTATGATAAGTTATAGACATGCCTTTCTGGTGAATTATTGTTTACAAACTATGCTAATATTTTCCTGTGTACAATAACAAAAACACCAAATGAAATATCATGCTAGAATGGGAAAATACTATTTACACCACCTTAGCCTGTTTTAGCACGATCAATTTTAAAATGTATGTGGTATAAAACAGTTATACAATGGCTGACAAACCATGCTAGAATCATTGTATACACAGGTAAGTGTGTGGTAAGTGAGCAGTTCGCTTCCTTGACTAAACCCCAGGAAAAAATACAAAATGGCGAAGATGGAAATAGATGAATGAATGGTAGGTGCTTTATTTTCATCACGATAGTTGTATGTAAGACTTAGAAATAAATTCGTACAGGTCGCAAATGTATTTTATTTTCATCCGCCGTATACGTGCCTATCGAAATGTTGGCCCTGTTAGAATTGGGCCCTTTAGTTCACTATATAGGGCAAAATGGTAGCATATGTTTAAGGAGTAAACTTACTGGTTCACAGCGTAATATCAACTTTGGTGAAAAAATCGTTTTCTGAACAATTTTCGCCACTGTAGTCAGGAAGAGATAATATATTTTTTTTGGAAATGCACTGTACGTCGGGGAAGTATACCAAAAAACTGTACACCAATCACAGTGATCCCGAGGGACGGATTTTCTATCCCATTGTCACACTCATGATAGATTCTTATAGTCTCAAAACTGTGTGTTTTTGCCGAATTTACGTGATGGTAGGTTAAGCATACGATGAAAAGGCTCGAGCAGCCAGACAGTGAATATGCTTTTTGTTACTTTTTTTTTTCTTATCTTAATTTCCTTTTGCGTCATTGATTTAAATTATGCAACTGTGAAATATTAGTTCATTGATATTCTGCAATCACACACCGACTGCACTATTTGAATTGTCTTACCATCTGATAACCGTAATTTGATGCCCAGGGCATCCTGTATTGCTACTTTCAACACGGAATATGTGGTCGACTTTTAATAATGCACGTTATCAACATAGTAGTGATAAAGTACATAATATTGCGCGGTAAAATCCAAACAGTGACTCATTTTGCTATTAAATAGTAGTTTAGTTTGTTGATCTACAATGTACTTGATATGCTAAGCTCAGTATACATGTAGTGAATCTCCCTATGTTTGTCAAGAGTCTCGTTGAGATGTTTTGTTTGAATACATGTACTCATACATACATGTTATCACTGTTTGTCTTATCTCATGGTGCCATTACTTTGGATATTGGAATATCTTTAATAACACGACGGTGGGTTAGGCATCAGACTCAGTGACGTCTCTGATCAACACTTTTATCAGATAGTTGGTTCAATTTGGCTTGTCCAATCGTGGCTAAACTAGTAGCTCTTACTCTGGCTGAGTGTGGCTATGGATCTTAACAGACAGTTTATTAATACGATTATTCATTTTCTAGGATGCTACATTGAATAAAAAAGGATGCCAATTAATGTCTTTGGACAACAGACTCTAGGGCGACGAATTGGCATGTAGAATATATTTATTGCTGCTGTGAGTTCTAAAGCAGTTGTTCTGTTTTGTTGGTGCTTTGTATGATTTTGCTTCCATTGTGTATGTACTGCGTCTGGTACTAAGTCATAGTTGGAGGATGCATTTCTTTGAGCCCTTGCTTGTTTGGCAACCATCTCGCGGAGGAATAGAAGGTTGATCGATCTGGTTACTGCCATTTTGCTTATATGTGTGTGTCTATGTTTATCTGTTTTCTAGTGTGTCTCCCCCATTTGCACCCTACTGGACTGGGTTGTGATATGTGATTGTGGTCTTTCTATATACAATTGAGCCACGACATGTGTGGTAAATCACATAAAACAAATCCAGTTTTTTCACATTAATTTATTATGTAATATCAAAAGCAATAAGAAACACTGAAATATTGTTCCAGTCATACGATTTACAGAAAAAGTTAATACAATACGAGGACTGTTCAAATATGAATGCAAGTAGATTCACACATTTCGTCACATATATGCTACGACAAAATGGTAAATGTTTCTATAAAGGGCTATATGTCACCTTTAAACTGGCACCAGACTTAAAGAAAAATACGGTATACTTATCGAGTTGTATCCCTTTGAATGAGGGTCACCTTAGTATACTATCAAACTCAATGCTTCGAACATATACCAGTGATATAGAAGAGCGTAGAATTCTTTGATGAACAGGTGAAATTTCTTGAAATTTTTAAGGAAGTATCCCAATATACTTATCTTATGATTCTGTGAAAGTTGTGAAAATCTGACCTGTTTTTGTTAAATTACATTGAATCGTTTTCACTAAAGTCTCCTTTTGTTTGCAAATTTAATGGTAAACAAAACACCACCTTTCAGTTTTCAGTCAAACTTATCTCTTACAAAATGTACGAAGCAATATTTAAACTAGTTTTAACTCAAAGACAATATGTTGATCGCTCATACTGAGTTGTTGCTACAAATTATTAAAGCGGACAGTTGGTGATTTTTAAACGCTGAAAAGCATTTTTACTAAGTCAAAACTGCCTTAAGTGAAGGGGTTATAGCATTTATACTTAATTTTGTTGTCATAACATTGCTACTTTCATCTAAATTTGAACGCTAACTTTAAGTTTTACCAAAATATGCATTATTTACAATATAATTACTCACCTGGTCTTGAGAACTTGACATTTTAACATATTTTAATAAATGTAAACATATCATTAAGAAGCAGAAAAATGCTTGTAAAATGATATAAAATGTTATAACTCTGTAAATAGACGACGGAGCATTGTGAAAACTCCCTTATGACATATTAAGCATGTTTTAAGCAAAACGCAAAGAAAAGGACACAGCGATATTCATTATTGCATCACCAGTAGATAACTCAAAATGACGTTTATCATAAAATTAATGACGTCACAAACGTGCCTGTTTACTCGATATAGAAACAAGATTATAGAAACTTTTTCCTGTAAGCAACTTTGCCAATGCACCTTAAACTTGCATCTAAAATTTGGTGCCATTATGTACCAAACTTACAAAGATATGGCACTATATACGCTTCTGTACCAAAACGTGTATTGCAATTTGCTTCAGAAAAACTTCAGTACCCAGGAATGACCTTTATGTAAGCATCTTTAACTCGAGAAATATAGAGGGTGTTTCTTTATGTTGGTGCCATTCTAAAGGCGACAAATAGTTCTTTCCAAAAAGGTATAACATTTTGTCGTAGCATATATGTGAAGAAAGTTATGAAGCTACTTGCATTCATATTTGAACAGCCCTCGTATCTGTTATTCTTCTATTACAAATGAAAACTTAGCTGATGTCTCGCTGATTGTGCTGAATATCACTTTGCAGATCGAACTTCTCCTGTTCTCAAATTCAACTTCACGTCAATTTTCCCTAAAACGACGTAACGTCGCGATGACGTTACATCCGATATTAATTGAACGTAATGTTCCCTATAATATTCAAATGTGCAGTAAATAAGACAAATTATGCAAAGCAATAAGAACTAAACACAATATGCGTATAATGTAAAGCTTATATAATAACCTTGGGGTACTCAAAAGAATCGTAACAATAAGACTATTGTTTTGAGCACCAAAACACACATTTAAATTCAAATGTGACTCTCCTACTAAAATGTGTTATTGACTGCATATTGGAGGTTTGTTCAATACAACTGTTTGATATAAGATACATGTGGCCTTCGTCTTGATCATCATCTCGTCCAGCAATATTCATATCACCATCACACGCATTGCGATCTCTTTGGCTTCTCTTGTTTGACCTGCCACCATACTTACCCAAGTAGCTGTTCCTGCTGTAGAATGAATTGGTCTATTTTATCGCTGCCACTGACTTCTCAAGTTGCGTTTTACACCAACAACTACACCTCTGATTTCTCTCAACAGTGAAATTCTTCCTCTGTCTCTTTGATATTCGTCTTTTACAAAGGTTTTTTCGCACCTCTTAAGTTTCCCTAATGAGTCTGCTGTTTTTTTTAATTTTTCTTCCGTTCTGAAGGTTTTTGTTATTGATGCTTTTGCCATTCGCTTTATAATTATATGTTTTTGCGAAAGCTTTTGCTTTCGTAATGGCTCTGAACCAACTGTAGAGCCCAGTTTCCTATTTCCTCTTTTCTTTTGTTTCCACCTCCATTTGAGGTTTTAAAGCACTTGCTTCAGATTTGCCAATGTATTCATTTGTTTTCCTTTCCTTCTTTTCCTGTTTTGACGCTCCCCCGTCTTATTACCATGCCTATTTTCTTGATTTTCAATGTTCTGTTATCTTGGAGTTTCCATGTCCCATTTATCATGAGTTGATATGTCCTGAATTTCATTTGCCATCTTCTGACTGCCAAGAATATTGATTCATATTGTTGTTCAGAATTTGTTTTGGCTTGACGTTTAGTTGGCTAAAAAGGTTCCAAAAGATCATTCTCTTGTAACAGGTCTAAAATCTATGTTGATGTCAGTTGTCAGTAGTTGTAATTGTTCGCATTGTTGACTCATTAGCTAGTCAAACCGACCTTCATCTGATTTTACTAAGAAAATTTCATTTTGTTTTATTTTATCTGTCACATGACTTTTCAAATAGGTTAGTTCATCACTAACTCCATCGCAGTATCCAGCAAAGCGAAATCTCTGTTCGTCTCGCAGTCAAAATCATGTTCTGCTTCTGTCTCTTCTAGTTTGAGCGATAAATTCGCAAGAGCCGTTTCCAGACCATCAGACAAAATTTCCAAACGAGACAAACAATAACTGTACGATTTTGCATATTCCTTTAGGCAATTTTCTCCAATTTTCTCTTCCAACAAGTTTCTACATTTCACCAGTCCCTCTTCCAAATCCTTTCGTATTTTGTCATGTTGATCCTGAAGGATTTCGAGCGACATTTTAAATTCTGTTGAGCATGTTTTTTTTTTGCTATGGAAATTTGTAAATACTAGAAAAACGTTTTTCAGGTCCCTGTTATTCCAAAGCTCCACGTTGGGCGCCAGTTTATGTGGTGAATCACATAAAACAATTCAGTTATTTCACATTAATTTATCATGTAATATTAAAAGCAATAAGAAACACTGAAATATTGTTCCAGTCATACGATTTACAGAAAAAGTAAATACAATATCTGTTATTCTTCTGTTACAAATCAAAACCTAACTGATGTTTCGCTGATTATACTGAATATCACTTTTTAGATTCAACTCGACGTCAATTGTCCCTAACAACGACGTAACGTCACGATGAAGTTACATCCGGTATTAATTGGACCTAATGTTCCCTATAATATTCAACTGTAAATGAAAAAAATTATGCAAAGCAATAAAACATAAACACAATGTGAGTACAATGTAAAGCTTATATAATAAACTTGGGGTACTCAAAAGAACCGTCTCAATGAGATTGTTTGAGCACCAAAACACACATTTAAATTCAAATCGTGTTATTTCCGCAACAACTATAATTTTCAACAATTTGGCATTAGGACAATTGTATACTCAGATGAGCTTGAGAAAACTCCTTTTAAGCTTAGAAACTCCAAATGATGTTCAGTCAGTAGCTTAACAGTCATAGAATATTCAAGCGACTAGCAAAGGCTCCGATCAGACTGCGCGTATGCGCAGAATGATCTGAGCATTTGCAGGTCGCACATACCACATTGAAGGAAACATTAATTTGCGGCTCAATTATCTTTGCCATATCACAAGTGTTTTTGCTGTGTCTTCTCCACATAGTGCTGTGAATTCTCCTAATAGTGCCATGGCCTAGTTTGTGACCTAGCCTTTCATAAATGTAACAAGAAATGTAAATGCTGCAGTAATGGAAACACAGAAATGACAATATAAGCCTTAATGCAATAGTGTCTGAACTGATTTAAACACACACTAAATATGTACTACAAGGTCTGAAACACTATCCACGCCCCCATCGTACTCTTCCATTAATAAGTTGATGTAACTCGCTTACTTTTACCACTGTTTATTCATACCAAAGAAATGCGATCTCGAAATCCGATCATGCCTTATATTGTTGGCATGTCTGTGAATTTTATATGCAATTTATTCAAACAATTTATTATAAAGCATTTGGTGTTATTTATCTTATTTTGGCTACAGGATTTTGTCTGTACCGTCTCTAGCTCGGCAGTATATAAATCATGCTTCCAAAATTAGCAAACTAAGTCTACTAAATGCGATGTACCCGCTGTCAATTTAGATATTATCTCTTTGTGAAATGTCTTTATTAAGTACAATGACATTAATACAATGTCAGGATAGTATTAGATTACCAACACTTAGTCAGTTAAACGGCTTCAAAAGTAACATACGAATACAATGAGTGAAGGTACAAAACATGAATGAAAGGTTTCCTGCAAAAATATGACCAAACATCACTACAATTCAGTCAATTTGGACAGGCTGTGCAGATGCCCATACGAACGCATATGCTCAGTTTTTGAAATCAAAATTTGAGCCAGCAGAATAGGTATAGGTACTTATTGCATCGACGAGCAGCGAATGCTTAGACGATTTGACACAAATACTTGCCATCTTGCATGTTCATATATTTGCACTTGGTTTTTGTAAGTACTAAACTGTAGATATTGTACTTCTCATTGAATATAATGTTAGAATAGAGACTAATAATGTGCTTGATTTAACTCAATGAAGTATCAAGATTGTATTTATGATCAATACGCTAAGTACTTAGGTTGTGTATCATTTCGCATATTCGTGGGTGAACCACCACCCATCTCGTATGTGTTTGGATGCTGATTTGTGCTAGAAAGTAAATCCATATTTATTATATAGTGGATCGCATAATCTAAAGTGAATGTTTAAAACGCAACCCACAGCTGTCGTCAAATATTGATAGAAATTAGAGCTGCTCTATGTGAAAATGGTATAAGGAATACATACACATGTATCTAGTATTAGTTTCTGTCACTCTGTTTTGGCTTTAGTTAATCGTCTCTAGAAACATGAGAAACGATAACAGAAAAACCCCATTTATATATAATAGATGGACCAGCTCATGAGATTCTAGTTTTTTGCTTTTAATAACAATTAAACCTAGCAGAGTGTGCTATCGTGTATGGCTAGAGATCTAATTTGCTACATGTAGGTCAGATTTTATATCAATACCTAGCTTAGTTGTCCAATCGCATTTCTTTTTTTAGGTGCAAGCTTGTTTGCTACTTTTTGCGGAAACAGTCCGCGACAGGGACTATGAGGGATGTTTTAATGATCAGTATCATTACCATCTCTGTATGCCCAAACGATCCTTCTTTTCAGAGGCTTAGCTGTTGGTGATAAATCTGCATATGTTTGCTGCTTGATTGTGCATCATAACGCAAACCAGTATTGTCATTTTATCGGTAAAGAACAGAGCGTGGGTGCACACCGCCTTACATTGTTAAGGTGCATATGTAGTGAAGACAGCGACCAGATTGTTTAATCTGATCATGAGGTAATAAAAAACTGTTCATGAAATTTATCATGCTCATAAATGTTAAAATATCAACAATTGTTGGCATTTTAACATTTAGTAGCAGGACAAATACAACATTTGAGAGTTTTAAAGCAATAAGAATCTGTATATTTCAGCATTTTAGTTACCATGAGCAAACCAAATTAAAGCTCAGTTGAGTTGAGCATAAAAAGAATGTATAACCGCTGGGCAAGGTCTCTGTTAATGCACATACTTTGTGTATGAAAAAGGGTTTATTGAAACCAAACATCTATGTGTCTTGATCCTAATCTGAAATAAGGGTGTGGTTGGAGCGCCGTGAAACCTGTTTAAGCCCTCCAGTAAAATATTTTACTGACCGTTCCAATGCGGTACTTCTTTTGTTGATCATTTGCGTTATTTATATGCTTTCGCGTATGTTCGTCACCTGAAAGGAAAGGGCTGGTCCTCTTGGCTCTTGTTTGTGATGTTTATTGTGATTTTGTTAATTTTTCATTTGGTATCCTGGGACAGGTGTGGTACTTAATTGTATCGATTCCTGATCCTTGCTGTCTTTCTTACTTTTATAATGTATACTTTCTGTCTATACGTACGCTTTTTTATGTAAGGCTGCATATACAGGGTCATTACGAAATGACCGATTGGTTTGGTCTGCATGTATATCGAATGCCACTACATGTAAATACAAGCCGGGTCCTTTTTCTCGTGGGCGCGTGAATAGCAATTGATTTTGATGTCTTCGTACATATATTAATTAAAAACTGTTAATATGGAAAATATCTGCTTATTTCATTGGATTATATGAATTTAGTACCATTGGACTAGTAGTAGATATAGGTAATGCTTTGGATTACCAAACGTGTGTCGTAGTTTATGTAAGTATTAGAAAAAATGTGTCGATTCAAATTCTTTCTTGAAATCCGTGCGCATTAAACAAAAAGAGCATGACAAACACTATCTAAGTAATATGAGTGGATACATCTTAGTAATACATCTGAACTAAGGGTGTGGTTGGTGCGCTGTGAAACCGGTTTTAGCCCTCCAGTAAAATATTTTTACTGACCGTACCAAGGCGGTACTTCTTTTGCGGATCATTTGTGTTTTTTGTGTCTTGTGTTTCTCATGCTTTTGAGTTTGTTCATTGCTGCCTTGTGGTCACCTGCTGGGAAATGGCTCTTGTTGGTGATGTTTATTGTGATTTGTTACTTTCCATGTGGTATCCTGGGTCAGGTGTGGTACTTGATTGTATCGATTCCTGATCTTTGCCTCCTTTCTTACTTTGGCTTTCGATACATTTGTTTCACAATAAATGGTTTATTATGCAAATGAAAATTATAATTAAACTTTTTGGTCACTTGCATCAATAAAGAAACAATGTGATGTATAAAAACGAAATTACTACAACGAGCCCGATTTAACTTGATTCATTATTAATGATACCATCCGCCATTTTATGTTTTTTGTACAGAAATAAAACTCTGATACAAGAAGGTCCTGTGTCTCTGGCTCATTTGAAGCAGTGGTTAGCGAGCAGGTGTCCTTTAAGATATTACTTTTTTTTAGCTCTGGTGGTCATCCTGTTCAGCGGAGCCAACATTTTGTGCAATTGTGGTAGAGGGCATTATAAGATGGCGTTTAAAGTATTCTTATATTCAGTGTCAAAATGGAAGGCTATATATGGTACCATTGGAACCGCTGGTTCACACAACGAAGTAAGTTTAGATAAAAAAAGTAAGTGAGTATGATCAGGAAATACCACAATCACAAACTGCAGACAACGCCATGACACCGCGAGGAAGAGCCACTCAACCATCACGAGACACCAGGAAGACAAATTAAGCAAAGCAACCAGCTCTCTCTTCCCCATCAAATTGATTGCAATACTAGAATGGAATAAAGTAACATACAACAAAACATAAAACAAATACAGACTCCCACAATGGGAAGAACAATAAACAAAAAGTCAACAACAACAGAACCACCGCCTTAGAACGGACAGCAGCCTAAGCCACCGGGGGGCTTAAATGCATTTTACTGGTACCAAATCTTCGCCCTAGATTCTGCTGTTGTTGAAGTACAAGAAATGTTCAGCTCGCATGGTTGCCATCTAACTAATGCAATGTATCATCATGGAAAACACTCTAATCAAATTAACACTTCATGATGAAACAAAGAAAAGGGCTCATGACTCACAGATAGTCAGAGCTAAAGAAAACCCCAAGTTGAGCCACGGTGGGTCCAGCTAGAGATAAGCATCGGGCACCAACCCACCGATTAAAGCTTTACGTCAGAGCCGTCATAGAGTCTGAGGCCTGACCCACCTTCGTGCAATTAAAGAGGAAACCATAGCTATAAACCGTGATTGGGTTTAAATCTAGGCATGTAGACTGTCGCATGATATCCAAATTATATCTGACCCTTATATAACGTTTTACTATCTTTTTGAATTGATCACTAAAATTAGGTTTTCCAACAATTCGTTTGAATTTATAGACTAAATCACCATAAAATATAGGTTCTGATATGCCTTGTTGCAGAAGAGTTTTTAACCCAATGTTGTATTTAACAATTAACTCTGAGTGTCTGTGGTAGAATTTAGAAAATGCTTTTCGAATTTTATGATATCTATAACCTTGTTTCAATAATTTAGCAGTTAAAAATAAGTTTCTGTTGTTGAAGTCATCAACATTAGAGCACACTCTAGCCAAACGAATAAGCTGAGAAATATATACACCATAGGAAGGAGAGCGAGGAACATCTCCATCAAGAAATGGGAAATTTACTATTTCAAAATTAAAATCATCCCGTTTATCATAAATTTTAGAAGAAACTATGCCATTTGTTATTGACAAGTTCAAGTCCAAAAACGGAGCTTCAGTATCAGAGGAATTCGCCTTTTTTAACTGAAGTTCAGTGGGATATATCTGACTTCCATTTGTTCAAAATAAGGATTATCAATATTAAGTAAGTCATCTAAATATCTGGAGGTAGAGTTAAAAGCTTCAATAGTATCAGCTTGATTATTGTCTGACAGAGACAACATAAAGTCTCTCTCATGACAAAACAAAAACAAATCTGCAACAAGAGGAGCACAATTAGTACCCATTGGAATACCGACAATTTGTCTATATAATTTTGAGCCAAATCTTCCACTAACTCTAAATGGTTCACCTTTAATTACTAGTTAATTGTTGGGAGGAAACATCATTCAGATCGAGCGCTGCTAAAAAAACCCTCCACATGGGGAGTTTGTACGCTGTGAATTTCCAAAACTACATCATATATGAGATGCAAAATGACAAATTATTTTGCCACTGTCAAAAAACAAATCTTAGAGAAGGTTTTAAAATTCGGTATACTATATAATTCACATATGTAACACTGGGTACAACAGAGACATAACATTGCTATACCAAGATCTGTTATTTATTTTTCATTTTCAATACATTGTAATAAAATAAAAAAAAAATGTTTAAAGGAGTAGTGAATAAAAAGACACATGGCAGCTAGAAATGCATAAATACTTATCCACACAATCATGAATACTTTGTTAACATTTAATGGAAGTTTACCATTGGTAACAATGTTGATAGTGAGGAGGGTGTTCTCTCAATACTAACTTTGCTTTGTCAGAGCAGTTGACATTTTGCATGTGTCTTGAATCAATACTCTTGTGTGTTTATATTTTATTCTAACTTATAATATTCATATTACGCTTTGTTTTTGAGGATTCCTGTAATAAGTTGGTGACATCATCTTCAATATAGTGGCAATTGGCATCAGAAGTAAAGAGTATGATCAGGAAAAACCACAATAACAAACTGCAGACAAAACCATGGCACCGCGAGGAAGAGCCACACAACCATCACGAGACACCAGGAAGACAAACTAAGCAAAGCAACCAGCTCTCTCTTCCCCATCAAGATGATTGCAAAACTAGAATCGACATAAAGTAACGTACAACAAAACATAAAAAATACAGCTATTTTTTCAAAATTGCCTAAACTAATAAGTGTCTCTTGACATAACATATTTTATAGAAATATTCTACTTTTCCATCCCTCATTCTTAAAGAACATTGTAAAATCTATTTCACATTCGTCTGAATTCATCTGGGCAAAAATTTGGCCTTATTGTATTTTGACTGCTAGATATGTTCTTAAAAAGGTTATCCTTTCGGTTGCAAAGAAAAGACTGAAAGTGTAAAGTTTAATACTTTTAAATTGGTATTGAAAGTTGAAATGTAACGTAAATACCACTATTATGGGCCTTTATAACTTTAGCAAACATCAATACCTGCTTGCATATTGCATGACAGGGTAGCCAATTTGAAAAGTTTACGTTCTACCTTAAGAGCCTTAATGACATATATTTGTCTTTAAGAAAATTGAGGAATAACATGATTAACATGCTGTCACACCTAACACCCATATCGCCAGAGGACTTACATTTTTCAAAAAAGCTTGTTAGATGATACACTTTAAGTAAATCATTGTCTACTAAATCCCTCCGTGGAAGCAACACGTACTAATTCGGTAAATCAAATTACAGCTATGGCACTGTCTTACTATTGATAAAGATTGGGGAAATCTATTTTGCAAATGTATATTATTTAACAAAAGTAAAAATATCGCAACTATCTATAATGTTAGTATCTAAAACGTGTGTACAGACGATGAAATGGCTATGTTGATTCATTCATTCCTGTAATGTGTTACAGTCAATAGAGGATCATACATTAGCGCTCATCTTTTATTGATTTATTAAACGGTTGGGAAAATGCTATAAAAGTTTAGGCTTGCCTACCATTTAATCGCTTTTTCGCAAGCAGTTTAATAAATTCAATACTACAGGAGCACGAATGTTAGATTATATTTATCACATGACAATTTAATTGCTTAATAATTGCGTTTGGGTTTGAAAAAGTCAAGATTTGCCAATATAACGCAACGTTAAAATGGATGTAAGTACATAACGTTACTAAATCTGTAAAACACTTGTTATTTATCGGTTTTATTGCATGGCGTTATATCACCCCCAGACGCGACGTCATGCAATACTATGATTTAAAATATTTCCAATTGAAGCAACGCGACATTTGAAGCCATTAATGACTTTATTTTGATGAAGCTTATATAATCGGTAGATAATTAAATCTTAAATGAATTCATATCGTGATATGTAAATATCCAAATTACTAAATCAAATTTAACATGACCAAATACTTTCCAAATGATTTAAGTGTTTTACTTTAAGGCTTGTAGGAGGTAACTTGTCATCACGTAATATGACCAGAAAATGTCATAGTCTTAGATATACCCACTATGGTGTCACAGGATACTCTTGCGAGTAGAACATTAATAATAAACGACCTTTTCTCTCTTCCCCAGCGAGCGGATTGATACACACACGCACGCACACTCGCGCGCACAGAACAACCAGGAAAACACACTCTTAAAAAGTGTAGTAATTCGAAATTGAAGACACAAACAGCAGCAAAAAAGAGTATCAACACGGCGTAAATAACAGCTACAACCTCTGATGTTACATGTAGTAATTATATATTTGGATGAATGTATACAAACGAACGTGTTGCACAAAATAATGCTGTTTCCAGCTCATTTCTCTTCAGCAAGATTATTTCAAAGCTAGAAAGGGCATAATGCAACGCGTCTAAAATTTAAAAAAAGAATTGGATATAACATGGCTATTATGTGACAGTTTGCATGTCTGGTAATAAACCAATTAATCCATTGTTTATAAATTCCGAGAATCATTGGAAAGGAAAGCCTTCTTTTATTGATCAATACAAAACGATAATCAAACTTTATGAATAGCGGGATATACCATGGATATTATGCGACAGTCCGAATGCCTGGTGATAAACCCAATCAAGGTTTATAAATGGTTTCCTCTTGAATTGCAAGACGGTGGGCAAGGCCTCAGACTCATTGACGCCCCTGACTTAAACCTTTATAGGTGAGTTTGTTCTTGCAGTTTGTCTTTGGCTGGGCCCACTGTGACTCAACTAATTTAGTGTTTTCTATAGTATTACTTACTCTAAGGCAGTGGCTCTGTTGTTGTTGATTTATTATTGATTGTTGCTTCCATTGTTAGTGAGAGTTTTATGTTTGGTCCTTGCTTAGCAATAAATACTTAGTGCTGTCCCATTTTATCTCGTCGAGGAGGAGAGAGCTGGTTACTGCTTATATTTGATTTTGGCTTTTCTTGGTTATATCAGATCTTGTTTTATTTTTCCTCAATTTCAGTTTGTTTATACATGTATTGATACACTGGCTACCCTTCTGAATGGGCCTTGACATGTGTTGATGAGTAGCAGAAACGAATGTGGCATGATGATGTATAACTAATTTACCACACAACATGTATTCAATAATACAATCAGTATAACTGGACGGTAAACTGGATGGTTAAAAAAATGTCTACTGAGTACACCACCGAGTACACCATATTTGACAACTGTGAGGAAACGTCCACTTGCCATTCATTCTTACAACGATATGACCCTCGCTACAATCCAGAGGAATTTTGGATGTTAATTGCGATGTGCTCTATGTCAATAGGAATGGTATTGCTATTTTTTGGTTTTGTGATACCTAGAGATTATTACTTTGATGCTGACTTGCCTGCTAGGGAGATGGAAGCAATCGAAATATATTATTCCAATTTATCCTTCAATCTTGACATTTGTATTGTTGTCGGGATGGGTTTTATAGCACTAGGTGGAACGTTAGTTTCAACAGTTATAACGTGTAGTGTTATCAAGGAAACTTCAGGTGAAGACCTGAAAAATGATCAACAGTCAGACATGGGGTTGATCAACAGAGATGGAATAGAAATGACCCTGTACGGATCGACTACAAACGAGTGATTGAAATAAGGTATGGGTCTCAATCAGAACTGCCTCGGCCAATTCCGTGGAATTCCCTGGAATCAGACCTCGGATGTGCACAGCGGATCTACTTTGATAACATGAAGCTGACGTTCCATAATGTGACTCTGACGTCACAGAAATCATGGCAACACATAACAAGTGTGATTGCAGCAAAACAAACGGTTATAAATGTTTATTTTTTATCAATAAAATATCGCTATAGCGATATTTTATTGAAAAAAATATAAACTTCATTTATTCTGCTGAATTGACTTTTCGGGTAATCAGAAAACTGGATTTATAAGGGCTGAAATCACATGCTACGAACTAGAGTTCCGGCTAACAAAATGGAGCTTTTTTGTACATAGTAATATGCGTAATACGTACATCCGAGGCTTTCCCGATTGGTATGGATCTGAGTAGATTCAATTATGTTATCATTTTCATTGTCATTCGCGAACAAAATAATCTGTTTTGTCAACAAGTTTAGACCCACTTCTGTAGTAAGCTTGCAGTGTCAGGTGGTTTATGAACATTTCCTACTTTGTAGTTGTAAATAATTATAAAACTTCGTCTTTATAGGGTGGGTAAAATAAATGGGCACAACGTATGGAATGAGCACGCACACAATACTACTACTACTACTACTACTACTACTGCTGCTGCTGCTTCTACTAATGATAATAATAATAATAAAATACAATGTACATGTTCTTGAATAAAACAGTCAGATGATAGCGACATGACCCTGTTTTGTAATGAAGTTCTTTGGTTCCTAACTAGTTTTGCAATCTATTTGTTACGGAAGAGACAGCTGTCATTCTGGCTTTTATTGTATTCTTGATGCCGGGTGGTGTCTGTTTTGTGTGTCTTTTCTTCGTGGTGAAGGGGTTGGTTTTTAGTTGTGACTGTTCCTGCTCACTTTCTGAGAAAAAATTGTATGGAGATAGACTGCTTAAATTTGTTATTTATTTTGGAGATGTCAAGCATATAAAGGACATGTTGCATGTATCTATATGTGTTTCTTATATGATAGATTAAAGTTTGGATACATTTTCGATATTGTTGCGATTCAAAAATCTGTCCATAGGCGATTCTTTACTCTGTCATAATAGGTTTTCTAAAAGTGTTATCTATTCTAACACCCCCTGTACACGTTTCATGCTTTTTCTTGGGCATATGGGTACACTTTGGCAGATGGAGTCACGTTTTATGTAACTAGTTCATGATAACTAAACAATGTGACATATCGTCGCAGTCAACGGATAGACACATTTGGGTAAAGGATGGGCTTTATCTGTAGCTGGACCCACCCTGGCTCAACTTGAGGTGTTCTTTAGCTGTGACTATCTGTGAGTGGTGAGCCATTTTCTTTGTTTCATCATAGTGTGTTAATTTAATAAGAGCTGAACATTTCTTGTACTTCAACAACAGCAGAATCTAGGGCGAATATTTAGTACCAGTAAAAAGCATTTAAACCTCCTGGTGGCTTAGGCTGCTGTCTGTTTTAAGGCGGTGGTTCTGTTGTTGTTGACTTTTTGTTTATTGTTACTCCCTTTGTGGGAATCTGTAATTGTTCTATGTTTTGCTGTATGTTACTTTATGTCCATTCTAGTATTGAAACCATCTTGATGGGGAAGAGGGAGCTGATTGCTTTGCTTAGTTTTTTCTTCCTGGTGTCTTGCGATGGTGGTGTGGCTCTTCCTCACGGTGCCATGGGTTTGTCTGCGGTTTGTGGTTGTGGTATTTCCTGATCATACTCACTTACTATCTTTATAAGTTTAATACAAATTTGGATATAGAAAAGAAATATACCATTTGTATCCGTCCTCAAATGCACTGGCTAAAACAAAATGGAGCCAGGGCTGCATCAGTTGGAGCACTCAGAGCCTTTACTTCCTCGTGATCAAATAGGCGCATCCCAGTTATCTAGACATTTCAGCTTGGCTACGAATGTTATATTTCTATAAAAAGAACACTTTTAATAAACAGTAAACTATTGTTTCTGTGCAAAACTGCAGCTGTTGCCAACATGACGGATAACAATTGCTATTGAAAAGTACATTTAAAGTGTGGAACATACGTGTTGAAGGCACTCATCACATGTTTAAAATCCTTTAAATATTTGCGTGTATAGCTTTCAAGTGAGACTATGAGTCTAATTAAAAGGAATGTGAAAACACTTGGTAGCTCATGTGATTTGTCTTCTAATGCACAGTTAACATCCAGTGGTATATATTTATTAGAAGAAAAAACATTGTTTTGGTCTCACATTATCACCTGATCATTGTGAAAAAATATATTTATGTTGTGCAAACACCTTTACAAACACTCTAAACTGTTTAAAACTCGGATAGTTTTCCTGAGAAATAAGTTGGAAACAATGCTTATTTAGAAAAAAAAATCAGCAAACGACTAAAACGTATGCAAAATTAACCAGCATGAAAAGGGTTAAACTGGAACGTAAACTTTTCAATAACCACTACAGGGTTTGAGCAAATACATTATAATATGCTATCAACGCATTGGAAATCTTCCAAAATTTAAAAAAAAATGAATATTATCAATTGATCTTAGTATGTTTTGGGTAAGCTGTGTAAACAATCCAGTACCTAAGCAAGACGCGATCAGTTATGGCTTAGGTACCAGTAAGTATATAAAAGCGGATCCCTATCTGCCTGAGACTCTATGCTGGCTAGTGTGTTTTTTCTTTGTGCTAAATAGATATATAGTTACAAACAAACACAATTTTGTCTCTAGTGGTCGTGGGGGTGGGTGGGCAATTTAGCCTACCATGCACCCAGGACAATATTTCATGGGTGCTAAATTGTTCAGAAGGACACTCTCAATGCAAAACAAATGCGTCCACAAAAAACTCTGTTGGACTATGTGATTGTGTATGATTTACATGGCAACCCATAAAGTATTCAGGAATGGGAGTGTGTGTACAAAATAACTTATATCTCAGCTGATACTTATTCTAAACTAGTAAACTTGGAACCAAATCTAACCTTTGGAATATCATAAAAACATATACAAGCTGATTTTATCCCCATATCATCACTGTTGCGCGTCTGTATACCATCTGTGATACAATATGACGAGTCCATTCATCCAGTGCTAATATATGATATCATCCCATTTGCATATTTACAAAAACACATGAAAACTTAAGAAAATGAGAGAAATCATGCAAAAACTATAAACATGAGGAATGGGGAGAGGTAGTTGGTAATTAGACTTAGATTGCACCCCTAGCGCATTTTCTCATACATGCCAAATGTTTTAGTGGGAAACCCCTAGACGCGAAAACAAAGTAGTCATGAGGTTGGTGTACCGTTAAACCGGTTTAAGCCCTCCATTTTAATATTTTACTAACCGTACCAAGGCGGTACTTCTTTTCTGGATATTTTATGTTTTTCGGTCTTGTGTTTGCTATGCCTTTTTACACGTCTATTTGTTTGTGGTGTTTGTGAGCTCTTTCCCATTGGTATCCTGGGTCAGGTGTGGTACTTGATTGTATCGATTCCTGATCTTTGCACCCTTACTTACTTTAAACACAAACATGTCTTGGTTTTGTGAAAATGTATGGTTTCTTTCTAGTTTTGCAATCAATGGGAAGAGAGAGGTGGATGTTTTACCTTTGTGGTATTTTGAATGCCATCTCTCTGTTATCGTTCTTTGCCTCTGCCTTGTGGTGCTGTTGGTTGGTATTTAATGTGTGATTGTGGCATTTTCTAGTCATAATCACTTACTATTCTACGGTAACCCATAATGCGAATCTCAAGAATGGGGACGTTACTACAAAACCACTCATATTTCAGTTGCTGCTTTCCCTAGACTACTAAACTTGGTACCAAAGTAAAGCTAAGACACGGACTTGTTTTATCATCTTATAGTCCATTGGTGCAAATTATCTTTCTTATCTAATTCGCATAGACATGAATATTAATGAAAACATTACAAATAGACAAAAATCATTAAAAAAACAACTGATTTGAGCCCCAAACTATCCTTGATGCATGTTGTTGTATCACCAGTAATACAATTCGCCAAGTCTTTTATCAAGTGGTTCTTTCTAAAAATTATCTCAGTTGCATATTCATGAATATTAATGGAAAAAAACCCATTAGGAATGAGAGATATTTAACAGTACAAATAAGGGGTTTACCTACAAAATTACTTATATATCAGCTGCTAACTATCCATGAACTCAATGAAACTTATTCAGTGCATTCCTTACAAATCTTACATTTACCATGAGATCAATACTTCATTTGCTGAAGCGTATATTCATGATACCTGTTGTTTTACTAGAAGTTGCATAATAAGACAGAATGTTTTGACGTGGAGGAAAACTAATAGCTACCTTTGTTTTGGATCATAGAATGTTGTTGGTATTCTGACACATCTGTTTTTATACTTTCTATCATTGATCGTCATCATCTTTTGCACCAGTACATTTTTGCGAGCACATATCTGTTTGTTACAACATGAAGTAAACAAAACAAATCTACTTGTCATTATTCAGGAAAAATTGCTCATGGATATACTTAGACAGAAAAAGCCAAATTCGTGCTCTCAGCTCGCTCAATTACACAACGATCATTGTATAGATGAATGAAACCAGTCACATATTCTTCTAGGCATGACGTCTGTGGCAATATTTTGCAAAGCAGGGTAATGTTCTAACATTTCAAATACTAGATTTCTAGACAAACAGTGCAAACCCAGATAAGACTGCTTCCGAAAGAGTAATCTGATCTGGATCTTCTCCATTTGTTATTCTGACAAGCACCTTGTGAATTATAGCCATGCTAACCAACTTTTTAGCTTAAAACAAATAGAGTAAAGTGTTCAAATTTTAGAACACTTACCATACCACTTAAAAAGTTCGGGTGGCACACTCACAGATCCGTGGCACAGAGAGAGAGAGAGAGAGAGAGAGAGAGAGAGAGAGAGAGAGAGAGAGAGGGATAAATAACAACGCATATAGGTAAATTTACAAGAAACATATAAAGGAAAACCAGGTGGCAAACTATTTTAGAATAATTTGCCGCCTGAAGTAAACACATACATGTATTATTCGGCTAGTTCCTATCTCCGTTACATTTACCAGAGACCGGGATATTGTATACCAAGTGGCGGTACAGTGACCGAAAAGCGTATTACAATTATCAATGGCATGCCATTTTTGATGTTATGACGTGATGTAGACCATAAGTAATCACGATAGTTTAAAGGATGCTTTTGTTGATATGCGATAAGGCCAAATAATAAAATAAGTGTGTTTTGGGTAATGGGTCTAAAACTTAGTTAGGGTAGGCACACATATATTGTCTTCATTATTTATAATTTTATGCATTTTGAAAGGTATTTCGCCTTTCAAAATGCATAAAATTATATTTTTTCAGATTTAAAAGTCTAGGTTTCACCAGTAAATATAGGTATGGTCGGGTTATCCGAAACACAGATATTTTTTTTATTTTGGCCTCAGGAGCTGGTCCATTCATCTTCTTTTTAATGCGATTGTCAAAAAGGGAAGTGGTTGCACAAAATATGAGCAACAAAGCAAGCACTTGAAATTAAAGTGATGGACATACATGTATATTACTTTTTCTATTTGTGCAGGGTTTTGTATCTTTTCTGGTTTGGCAATCAACTCCAATTGTTCAGCCTGCCATCGACTTTTGTGATAATTCCTGAATATTTATTTGGCTACTTAAACATTAGGTTTTTAACATAAGCTGACTCGAAGATGTGGTCAGGAAATATGAATTAAATATGTTCTTAAAAGGGTATAAATTAAAGCCCACCCTCCCCTCGGTAGTTGTGGCTGTGGCTGTGACTGTGTTGATATTGTTGTTGTTTTGTTGTCAGTTTATTGATGATCCTGTTATGTCTTTTGGTTTGGTGTTCAGATCTGAATTTCTGTTCATCTTGCCGAGGTATCATTATTATAGACTACTTGTAGAAATAGAATGTATTTCCTCATATTTTGTATCATTCAATCAGAGAGAATATAAGTAACATATATGTGATGAAACGTTAGCGAGAGCTGGTTGCTTTAGTTAAATTGTGCTTTTGCTTGTGTGTGTATGTGTGTGCGGGCGCGCGTGTGCGTGCGTGTGTGCGCGTGCGTGTGTCGTTTTGTGCGTGTCTTTTTGTTACTTGTTTTAAATTTTAAATGGATTGACACTGATTATTCCTTCTGAGTATTTTCTATTTATACCCTTTACTGAGTAGCTATAAGACGTGTTCAAGATGATAAAAATTATGTATTGATATTATTTAATTTTTGCTGTTGGTATTATGTGAAGAACATCTGTCGACAGAGAATATTGACAATTGAGCCGCGACATGTGATTTCCAACAATGTGACATTTTGACAGTTGTATACTCAGACGAGCCTGTGGAGCCTCCTTTTAAGCTTAGAAACGCCAAATGGTGTTCAGTCAGTAGCTTAAAACTTATAGAATATTCAAGCGACCAGCAAAGACTATGATCAGACTGTGCGTATACGCAGGCTGATATGAGGCTTTGCTGATCGCACATACCACATTGTTGGAAATCCATATGTCGCGGCTCATCAGTCTCTATTTAATTATAATCTGACAAAAAACATTACACCATAAAGAAAGTCACACTTATACCAAGACCTTTGGAGTATAACACTGCCAGGTAACGACTTAACCACGACATAGTATGTATTGTAAAACTGCTACTTATTATACTATCTATACTGACGGGCTAAAGAAACGCTACATTAAATTTTGTCATGTATTGCATGTGGCTCTCAAACAATATCTGCACAAATTTATTGGAATCTTGAGTCAAACCTCGGGGGTATTTTAATTGGTCGATTTTGTTTACTAATAAACACGTATATGTTTTAACTGCTGCCACTATTTTTTCCTTCTTAGTAATTTATCGCTAATTTTAGATGTAGCGTTTCTTTTGCCCATCAGTATATTTTATTGGATCGGTCACCACCAACACGAAAACTTATCAACTCATTGTCAGTTGAAACACATTTAAATGAGCCAGCCCATGAGTTTTTGGTAAATGCATCGGCGAGCATTTAAGGCTCAGACGAGCCTGCGCATCCGCGCAATCTCGTCAGAGCCTTCGCTGCTTTCAGAAATTAAACGTGTACGACGATGAATGCTCAGACTAAAAATTAGACCTGCAATCCCCCTGTGTAGCTGCGCACGCTTGTTTTAACATTAAACTTTTGAATATGCAATAAGTACCAAATTCTCGTGACCTAGCTCATCAAACAAAGTGTCAGAAAACAAAAACTCTAAAAAGCTGATCGAAAATTGTGTAAAAATATAATAAAACGATTTATTATATATAAGAGTAAGCTTACACATAGTAATGCGTAGATCATAAATAAAGTGTAACGGAGATCTTATAACAGCCACTGGTGACCCAATACAGATAAACCAGAGAACCGCTATGTACTGACCCCCTTTTCACCTGAGTTGCACATGGATTGCACTACAGGTAAACAAGGCTTGAGCGATGAGTTGCACATCATTCTCAAACCCTATTGTTGTTTCAAAGATGCATAGTAATGAGGCAATTCTATTTTTCCTATAAATAGGTAAAGCATGACTATTCACTGTGGTAGGTTCAATATAACTGTAAACTGAGACTACCTGCACGCCCAAAATCAAGGTGAACTCGCCACTGTTTGTTTACAACGATTCTCATCTATCTTTAAAAGTACAATAGTGCATAATGAAGTGCAAAACTCTAAATGAGTAACTGCTTCTAATAATTCTCAAACCCTTGAGTACATGTAGTGCAAAGCGCACACACATTAACTTCATACCATCTGCTTGAAGTATTGCAAAGAAAGGAGATACAAGCCGACTTTTGTTTGTTTCCAGTTAAATTCAAATTTTGAAAGCTAATTTCTTATGGTCCAGAAAATTTATTTAATGAAAACTGATTAATTGATGGTTAGTGTTTTTGTATGTTCAGGCCAACAGCTCAACAATAGATTCTCATGTGCTGATCAAGGATGCAAAGTGAATGCTAAGTTTCCATATTTCTTGTTAAAAGCACACGCGGATCCAAAATAATTTTTATCAGGGGGTTGGGGGTCCAAGGTTTTGACTTTTTTGTTTTGTTTTTGCTTTAGTCATTATAATTTGCAGAGGGGAGAGGGAGTCGTGCCACTATGGTATGCAGGCCACCATCGATGTTGGCCCGCCATACCAGTGGCGTTTCACTGGCGGGATGATGATGGTGAATTGCTAGGGGTGTGTATCCGGGGCCCCTGCCTCCCCACTTCTATAGCTTTGCATTGAGATAGGAATATTCATACATGGGAAATTAAACACCTCTGAAGAACTCTTAAAGATCAAGAACTCCTTAATATCTTAATTATCATATAGCATTATAAGTATACAATTTAATTATATATTGAAAGAAAATGCGCAATTAAATGAATGTTTTATGATATTCCCACACCTCTTAAAGCTCTTAATTACTTTGGCGATAATTAAAACGAAGTGTTTTAAAACTAAATTTGCAAATCAAAGTGCATCAATTGCATCCGTTGCATAAGAATTATTGGGTAAATTAGTGCTTGGAAAATACAAAGAGGTACGTACACGCTGCACAGTGCCTAATCAACGTCCACCATTCCAAGTTAAAACAACCAACAGCAAGATGCTGCCTGTCTGGGTATACTCTGTAATACGGTGCTCACAAAACAGGACATATCAATTCACACGTTTGTTATGACATAACACGTACACCTGATAAATCCATGCTGGTGAACTTGTTTGTCGAATTAAATGAATATGGCGCATTTCGAACCACACTAAAGTTCCTACTATAGTTCTTACGTAATAGATGCGCACGCACGTTTACACCCGAACGACTAAAGTTGGAACTTTAAGTTGGTTGGCAAGTAAACAAAAATAATAGCCCTGTATGCTCCACTACAATTCTTCGTCGTAGACAAAAAGGATGTTATAAACTGCACAGCGCTTTCTAATAATCAATTACGAATAAGTGGGATCAAAAACTATGCCAAGCTAGGTTTATTTTACAAAACATATTATTTTGAGGCTACTGACCGATCTTGAACCCATCGTGTTAGATCTTGAACCCATCGAGCTAGATAGGTCTAGAGTAGGGAACCAGCCTATCTACTAGAGACCATCTGTAGTAGGTTCGTGACGTCACCCTCGTAGCGACTATAGGTGTTCGAATCAAACTTGAGTTACTATAGTAGGGACTATAGTTCGATTCGAAGTGCACCTATATCTAACAGTCCTCCAGTCATTTTACCGAAGAATAAATACTTCAACGAAACGATTATCCTCTGAGGTATCACTATTGAATCAAAGTGCATGTACATGTATCTTTTTTGTTGTTAATTTGTCTAGTCGATGTGCTTCTTATGTTTTATTATGTATGGGTGGAGTGAAAATAAAGATACAAAAAAAACCCCCAAAACACACACACACACACACACACACACACACACCAAAAAAAAAAAAAGAAAAGAACAGCAACTAAAATCAACGAAAGCAAAAACAAACTAACGTATACAGATTCACTAAATATAATTTAACCGGACTCTTCGTTATGGTTTGACACAATAAACTTGAGATATCTAGGGGTGTCAGGTGATAATTTAAAAACAACAAATATTGTATTTTTGTCTGAAGATCTTTATTTACCTTAACAAACAGTGTAATCTCTGATGAATGCGACATTTTATCTGTGTCTTCACTTGTTGTAAAAGTATTCGTCTAGACGTTTCCCGACGGCCGGGGGATAAATGGTGTCAATTTAGTCTTATGGTCAGAAAATTCCACAATCGCAGCTCACTGACATGCTTACACTTTTTATGACGCTAAGAAGAAGACACCGCTAAACATGCTAAACCAAGCTCGTAGTTCCGCTGTATACGTCAGCATAAGTGTTTAAAGGAGGCTTTGCGCAAACGTGATAAGTAACAAAATCTCAGGTGCTGGCCCGTCATTTGTACTCTATAATCGTTTATTGTTGAAACATACATGCTTTATAGCTCGTGCAAATCCTTTCTTTCTTGCTTGATTTAAGAACACAGGGGAACAATAAAATTAAATGAAGGAAATGACTTAAATAAATTTATATAAATAATTATACGCACGCAGACTAGAAGCAGGCATCATCCGACCGATGAAAAGTACAGACATGGGTATTAATTGAGTTCAATATTGTAATTTTTAGATTTTTAGATAAGGGTGCTCCTTGTTCTTTCGCAAAACATTAATTTGACCAGAAAATTCAACATCATAGATCACAGAACTGTCCAGAACACAGGCTACAATCGACAGAGACGTGAAAGCAACACCACAATAAGAACCCAATAAGTAAACATCAATTCCAAGTTCGACCATAGTCAATCTTAGGATCAGATCGATTCCAAGATCAGAGCGAACAGTAAACTGGCTCATTTCGGCTATGGATCGCAAAGGCGATTTATTATTCCCTGTTCCATTAACAGGTAAACGGGATAATGTAGGTGACGTTGATAACAAAACTCAAAGTTTAGCTAAATTTTAAGGACATAATGAACTACATCACAAAATCAGGATAAAACCAAAACCCTTTTACACGACGACGACAACAACAACAATAGCAGCAGCAGAAAGGACAGAAGCCACTGGGGTTGGAGGTAGAATGGTTGTGCATATATGCAATAAGCACCATGCCAATATCATATTAAATCGAGCTCGCCGTATGTACCATTTTCAATTGATCTAGAGGAGCAGTCTGTCTATAAGCAGTCTGATCTGTGTCTTTACTGATTGCTAAAGGAGCAGCAGACGACACACAGCAGACGACACACAGCAGACGGCATTTACTGAACAGTTGAATTAGCTTCATGCTCCATGTGGTAAATGAAGAAGCATCTCTGTCATTGCTACATGTAGGTAATGAAATCAAAATGTCAAGACATTAAAATGCAAATGGAGACTGGAGTGATTATTTTAATTGATTTCGATTATAGTAAGATATGCACATGGGTTTCAGCTTTGACAGTGATTCAATTATATTTCGTTGACTGATCAACGCATTGCCGGGGGGATGTAGTCGTTTAACTACAGATACCATTAATGGGGTTTAATGAATTTAAACAATTTTATGCTCAAGCGGCCATCATTCATTATAACTTTTTTTTCTGTTGCAAAAACACACCTTCCAACCCGATTCGTTTAGCACACGTTAGGCACATATGGCTCGGGTGGATGGTGTTTTTGTATAATGTTAATATTGACCTTAATTTAAAAGTTCCTGCTTGATCCCGTTCCCGTTTGATAAACACCAATGGTGTATCTTATTTAGTTATTGGTTAGTCTACCACTATACGAAATTGGGCTCTGGTTTGGCGTTTGGTGATAGATAGATAATTTTTATTCGCAAAAGGCATATTGGCTCATGAGCTACACACAAAATATAACAGTAAAGTACGTTCATTACATGACAGCTTTATATGCTTGTGTATAAAGTACCACATGTATGAGCAATCAATCAAAAAAGGTGCATATTTTCAAGGAAAAATGCTTTTTTTTAAAAAAAAAAGAAAATCGCTCAAAAACACGTTTAAACACCATTTATCAGAAATTGACCTATTGCATGATAATGCGCAACCCCTTTCCTTCTATTATACCCATCGATAGCCCTCATTTCCCTTGGTTTACCGAGTTATTGAAGAGAGAAGAAAGCTAAATGCTTTCTTCAGATTGTGAACTGTGCTTAACGTTATCATATTTTTACTTAAATAGTAAAAATCTGAAAAGGATACCTCTAGCACAGTTCAAACACAAAATATTATACCGTATACGTTTAGCATTGTCATATCTTATTTCCATATCATCAGTTTAATGCGCGTTTTTCATTAGTTTGTTTGATCATTATGCTTCTGAAAACAAACAATAAAAGGCTGCATTTCAAAGATAGTTTTATTCAATGTTTTGTGTTGGTTATGGACTGTATACGAGGGAGCGGGGCTCCCAAGTGTATATTTCATAACAAACACAAAACATTGTATAACCTATTTAGCTCTGAACCAGCTATTTCCTGTGTTGGTTTCACATCCTGAAATGTACACATTAAGTAGCATTCTGCTGCATTTCGTTTAGGGGTCTTTCATTTCTTTTTTAACCAAGAATGCGTTCAAATGGGACAAATGGATTTTATTAGCAGCATTTTTGTTAGTTTTTTTCAAAATCATCTGGGAAACATTTCATTGATCACACGTTACAGATGTATAGGCCGACCAGTCCCCACTGTTTGTGAATTCTGCCCTGAATCTCAAGCAGTGCAGACACTCAGATCAGCATGTATATTCATGTGCCCTTTGGTCATGCCGTCTTTATAAAAAAAAAATTTCGGGACAAGCAGTGTTATTTCTGACCAGGCTTCAATGTATATGTGCAGCTTGGTCAGTTCTGTGAAACAGCATTTGAAATTCACATCATTGTGTGTCAATATTCTTAACACAGTTTTATTTAGAGTTCTAAAAAAGGTGAAATTAACATTTTGGACTGCAATCTCCTCTCATCAAGTTATGGGAATGAGTCTCACAAAAGTGTGGGTTAGAATTGTGTAGTTTGAGAACTATCTAAGCTTTAAATATGTTTGACTTTGCTATAAAAAAGGTAACACATTCTACCATGATATATACCCGACAAAAAAAGAAACGCACCACTTAGAACTGTTCAACGCTCAGGAAAATCACAAGTGATAGGCCAATTTATCAGTGCAAAGGTATGTCAGTTACTGCTGCGTCACACGTCTTTTTAAATCAGGCGTCGAAATTGTGTTCAAGAAAATTGGTCACGAACCCAGTGGGGTCAAATTGTAAAGTCAGAGGAAATAAGCGTTTTTATAATGCTCTCTTGCTGGATAAGTTCATGTAATTGGATTCATCTCAGTAGACCAAATTGTACCCAGACACTTATTCTTTGCAAATTCTATCTTTAAATTCACCATTCGTGATAATTGAACGCTAGGTAGCCCATGTATTGTGACTACCCTTTGGATTACGATTCACACTGAAGATAAACCTTACACACATTTAAAGATTTCAACATTGTTTTAATCAATTTAAATGATCCTTACTGATGAAAATGGGTTTTGGAATAACAAAAAGCATCAATTAACACATTGGATGTTTCACATAATGACAACATATCGTTTTCATAATTTGCTAATGTAAAACATACTCGGAATTTCATGTAGATAGTAGCGTTGAATTAACGCTTCCAAAACTCCTTTACACATCGCAATGAAGTGTTTTGTGCCTTCACAGTGAAAGTACAGATACTCATCTACGTCACATTAAAGATTTAGTAAAATTTAATTAGAAATGAATATTTCATGACAATTAACGTTTTCGTATTAAAAGGAGATCTTAATGGGGAAATCGTAGTGGTGTGTTTCTTTTTTTGTCGGGTATATACTATTTTCTTACTTGGAAACATATCTTTAACTTATTTTCTCATAGAAGTTACAACTATATAGGCATTGTGTTGAAAACAAGAATAGCAAAGAGAGTACGCGTCATGTATATGGAGTACGTTAGTGGATCTTTTATATTATTGTCTTCTATTATCATATCATGCATCGTACTGGCAACAATAGGTTGCATTTTATATGGTTCATCGAACTATTAATTTCTCTGTAGTGTTGTATATTACAAAATCAGTATCGCATAATTCAGCTTTGTGCAACATTTTTCTCCTTATGTCATCATAAAAGGGGCATTCAATAAGAAAATGAAGCTAATTTTCAACACTCTCAGGGGCAATGAAAACAAAGTAAGTAAGGTTGCAAAGATCAGGTTTCGATACAATCAAGTACCACACCTGACCTAGGATACCAATGGGAAAGTGACAAACTCACAGAAGACACCACAAACGAGAGCCAAGAGGTCAGCCCTTTCCCCAGCAGGTGACCACGAAGCACATATAAACAGACGCGCACAAAACATAGCAAACACAAGACAGAACAAAAACATAAAAGATCCACAAAAGAAGAACCGCCTTGGAACGGTCAGTAAAATATTTTACTGGAGGGCTTAAACCGGTTTAACGGCGCCAACCTCACCCTTAATTCAGATGTGGATCAAGACACATAGATATTTGGTTTGCATGAAAGACCCCTAACTTATCAATGCATCATCTCCTAAAACATATAAATCAAGATATAACAAGGAGATAAAGCAAGGATAAGGACTCAACAGTAAGTTATTTGTTCTACTGGAATTTAAGTGTAAATGAATAAACGTGAAGATTTTTATTTTTAAATTGTCCATTTTCCATTTTTAGATGGCGTTGTTCCTCGCTTCACATCCAATGGAGTTTAAATTTCTCAATTCATCCAATTGGCTAGAGCATCTAGCCATGTTGCTGGTTTTGACACTCATAATAAACTGTAAACTGGAACCTTCTTTAACAAGGCTATCAGTCTCATAAACTTAGCAAAAAAATCTAAATTTTACCCCAATACTATTTTGATATTAAAATTCAATGTCACACTTAAATCTCTCTTCCCCAGAGACTTTCAGACTGTAACATGTATGGTGTTTATCTGTTTACTTAGTTTCTGATTGACCCAGATATTGGAGAAATTGATTGTAAATAAGTTATTGTAAACAAGTTATTTATTTGGTTATAAGAATTTTCTAGAATGATGACTAATCATCTAGAACCTAAAAATACATTGTCATAGAAGGTACTGGAACCTTGGAGAAAAGACCAGCACTTACTAGAATTTTCTTTTCCATGCAAATAGAAACTTTGAGTAGGTTCTGGAATTCAGTAGAAGTTTGTGGAATTTTCCAGAATAAATAAATATAGCATATGATATGATAGTCTTTCTTGACCGTTCTAGAACTTTCTTAAAGGGTATATATAAGAGTAAATTTTTCATAAGAGCATCTTTGAAATAATTTCACCTTTTAAAAGTCTAAACCTTTTGTACTGGAATTTTATTGTGGAATACTGTGTTTAATTTATTCATTCTGGATTACTTTGGATTATTCAGTTTTGGATTCAGACTTTGTATTCATTTGGATTTATCTTCAAAATCTGGGGATCAGAAACCGCTGAAAGACTTGTGTTGATAAATATTCTGAGGGACAGTTTGGACATAAAAGGTATTGTAAATTAGACTTTCTTTGATTGTATAACTATTTTCCATTGCTTATTGTAAATGATAATTTTTGTTTTTAATAAATTTTGTTAAATTTTAAAAGTGCTTTTTGCTGACTTTCCAAATAGCAAATTTTGGTTTCCTGAATTTGTTTCTAGTTACGCCTGGCACGTAACACAGACCCAGAGTTTTATGGCGACTTAGTGTATAATTTAATGACACTTATTGGCTCTAATAGCTCTCTGTATATATGTTATATGTACTGATCATCATTGTCATTAGTGTGCAGAATTAGAACCCTTGGGTAAATATTCTGATACTACATGTAGCAGCGTACAGACTTCAAATATTATCCCGAATTACATATAAACTTCAAATAGTATCCCCACATACGCACAGACTTCAAATATTATCCCCACATATACTAATCATCACTTAAAATACTCCTGGTTTAAAACAGTTTAATTCCAGATCAGTTGGCTTGTGAGATGGTGAGACGCCATCTAAAAAGGACCCACATTATTATCTACTCTACTTGATTAACATGCTGATAACTTGAATGCCGAAAGATAGTAAGATAAAAATGGAAAATTGAGCTGTACATTAGATACTCAGCACGGTAAGGGTTAGTACTATGCAGCCTGTTTAAAATGTGAATACTGATACTTTCATTCTAAGAACACTAACAGACCAGGGCATTGTATTTTGATTCATACTGATGATTAAATCACTTCTTTATACATTAATTGCTAACACTATGCAGCACACGTTGAAGATGCCTAAATCATGCACCTATTATATGAGTAGATATGTTATCAAGATTCCTAAAATACGTTTTCTCTTGTCCTTTGATTCTAATACATAATATATCAAGATTGTCCACATCTTGTTAATCTTCTGTTTTGGAGTCAAAATGCATTGACAGCAGTTGTATGACAATATCATGCAAAAGTCCCCCATCAAAGTGTACACTTCAATGACCATTTGATGTATCTGAAAATGCATTTCTCGCAAGATGGCCAAACTTAGCAATTTGCAGTTATTCTTCTACTTTTAGTTGGCAGGTGTTATTATACGCGATTCTTTCTTAAGAAAAAAGGTATATTAATTTCGTACCAATGTCGGTCCGTCGTCGGTCCGTCTGTCTTTCTGTCCGTCTGTGCGTCTGTCCGTCTGTCACGTTTATTGTAAATGTATCTCCTCCTAAACCATTAGACGTAGCAACTTCAAACTTTATAACTGAATTGGCCACATGATGTAGAGGGTACTGGTCAACATTTCGTGATACCTTGACCCCAAGGTCAAGGTCAAAGGTCAAATAATATATTTTGCTGTGAATGCATCTCCTCCTAGACCTTTCGATGTAGCAACTTCAGATTTTATACGTGCGTAGGTCACATGATGTAGAGGGCACTGGGCAAAATTTCCTGTGACCTTGACCTTGGTCGTATAATGCATTTTCTTGTAAATGCATCTTCACCTTAGCCGTGGGATGTAGCAACATCATACTTAGCTGGTGCATAGGTCACGTGATGTAGAGGCACTGGGCAGTATTTCTTGTGACCTTGACCCCCTGGACCTTGGTGTCATGGTCAACGGTTAAATACTGTATTTTCTTCTAAATGTACATCTTTAACCCTTTAGCCTTAGCAACTTCAACTTTTGCAGATACATAAGTCATATGATGTAGAGGGCAATGTTTCATTTAACTTTGACCTCTTTGGTCAAATATTTCTTGTAAATGCATTTCCTCCTAAACCTACGGACATAGCAGCTTCAAACATTGCAGGTGTATAGTTCATGAACACAACATAGTTAATGGCCTTCATACTTAAAAGTCGACACAAAAAGTGAGTATGCCCCGGGAATGCCACACTCACAAACTTCATACCAACCCATGGCAACTCGAGGAAAGTCACATTACACTAACAGCCATATGACATCAAGGAGTTAATTACAGTTATTGCAAAACTAGAAAGGACAAGAAATAGTAAATAACAAAACAAGGATATTTTCACTCCAAAGGTTATATATGTGACCAAATGCTTGTCCCTTTGTAAAAGTGCTTTTGTAACAGTTTGAATAAGTAAGAGGTCTAAGTATTCTATAGCATATGTAATAGTTTACCATGGCTACTCTGTCTGTTCATTGAGATAATCCAGGAGCTTTGGTGAGTGGATTATCTTATGTATAGGTGGACAAACATGGTATTGCTATTTTATGCCACCTACATCAGTGTATACCTTGCACATCACGAGCTATTTCGTGCTACTCAGACATGGACTAGAAATTCTAATTATTTGAGTTAAAGGTGCGAATATAAGCAACAGTCATTGGCGTTGCCAGAACGCTGTAATAGTTACGCACATTTAAGGAAGATTACTAAAACGAGCAGTGATTCTCATCAATTGCGATCCTTTTCATAAAATGGACTTGAAGGTTGAATTCTTTCCTGCAGAAGCGAATTCTTTCCTTTATGAGCAGTCCCTGACGATTTAAGAAAGCTGATTGTCACATTAAGTGATTTCACTTAAACGTATACAAATTTCATTACGCATGTGCGTAACTGCGTACCTGTGGTAGTACATTTAAATTCCCATAGCTGAATACAGAGTTTTATGGTCATTTTATCATAAAATATTACATGAATGCAAAACATAACCAATATTATTTCTTTCAGTGGTTTGACTTGGTGGTTAAATTCATCACTGGAGAGGAAGGACATTCAAAGATAGGTAGGCATGTAACGGCGAACAACGTCCAGCGAGAACAGGGCTTTTTCAAATAGTTGTACCATACATTATTAGAACATAATAATTCACTTCGATTAATTCGTTATTGATTGTTCAGAATGTCACTCTTAACAAGTGAAATTTCAAAGAATTTCAGTAAAATGAAGAATACTAGCTTTTGTAGTCGACCTCGTTTGAGATTTTCGAAATAATTCATGTTATCATGGATGCTGCAAAGCATGATCTAGTGCACGACACAGAGACAAAGTTTGACCCTACTTTATAGAAATATAGATTGACATAAAACGTAAATTACTGTTTTCCAGTGCGCCCCATACCATGCGAACAAGCTTAAAACAGGTGATCAGAAAACAAAATCACATTGTTGTTTGCATCCTAGATTAGGAATTTTACATTAATGTTGTGTACATGTGTGCCATTGACACTTTATTTGAAAAACGACCATGATAACATGATAACACTAGTACAAGCCACAAGGCCCTACTTTGAATTGCATTTTTACTTAAGCGATATGACCAGCGTCACCACTCAAATTAATTTTGCAATGATAATTGTGATGTTTGGGGTATGCCTACTGCTAGCTGGAAATATTATACCAAGAGATTATCATTATGACTCTGTACTGACGAGTAGAGAAATGGAAGAAATTGTCACATACTATACAAATTTATACTTTGCCCTTGACATTAGCACCTTGATAGGAATGGGTCCTGTGGTGTTGGGAGGAGCTTTTGTAGTCTTATTTATTCCATGTAGTATTGTAAAACTCATTGCATGTACCAGGTAAACAGCATTCGTATATTGAATCATTTATTGGATCAGGAGTTCAAGTCGCTTTGGTTTAACCAAACATAATCTGTCAAGTGGCGGATCCAGAGGGGTTCTTGGGGTTCGCTTGAACCCCCTCCATGCCTCCCCCCGTTTTTAAATATCCAATGAAAATAAAATAGTATCTCAGTGAGACAAAATTATTTCATTTTCGTGGAATATTTAGAAAATGAGATCAAAATCAACAAAGCGGACACCCACATATTAATACATTTGAACCCGCTTTTCAGAAATCCTGGATCCGTCCATGCTGTCGCCTCAATCAAACAGAAATGAATACATTGAAAGAAGTCACGATGCTCTATATTATGTCACAAGCAGGCACATGTAAGCTGTCATCAACAGAAGGCAACACAGCAAAAAAAGGGCAATAAGCGAATATTAAGCGTGATGGCTGGACGCTCATTCTAGCTGTCGCGCGGCTGTTATGTTCTTGGTATGTGCCTATTCCTCGCAATGGCGTTGGTTACTCTGAGTTCTGAGATTTGTAGCATTTCCAGGGCAAACTCGTTTTCTTTTTGTCTACGTGGATATGAATATTTACAACATATGTTTAGGCTGAGAAATAAAAAAAAATCAGTTACGCACTCTAAGCTGGGGCCCTAAAACAACTCCAGTTTCAAGCTTTGCTAGAGTATTTTCCCCTACTTTCATTACAAATGTTTCTACATCCTTTGGTTAATTACCATAAGGTCATACTGATACAGTGAGGATAATTTGTTTAAAAGCGACGAGAATGATGCCGTATCAGAGGCATCATCAATCACCAACACAGGAAGAAGTACATTAACCCATTTATGCCTAATGGGATCCCCACCCTTATCAATTTGACCAGTCCATTTTCGTTTTAAGGGTTGCTTCTTGGTGTTTTATTTATATTTCTATTCAAATTTTATTAGAACGTTCTGTCATGAAGCAAAGAACGGAGAACCTGATCAGGCGCCGATTTCTGTGGCGTCTGATCTGGCTCTACACTGTTTGCCTATACCCCACAAAAAGTATGCGGGGCTTATCTTGCCTGATTAAAGTATCCATGCGATAATTTGGCTAGTCTAATATATACCCTGAAAGGTCACCGATTACACTTTTCAAACTATTGTTATTCTGTGCCTGAGTGAAGCCTCCTTATAAGATACTGCGTTCTTTATGTCAACACGGTCTACAATTGTCAGCAAGGGATCTCTTGTCCTTTCAGCACCACAACGGCTTCGTCGATTCGGTCATGGTAATCATAGGACATAAAACCATACTGGTGATTGGAAACTATGTTTAGAAAGTCATTATGTATGAAATGTTATATAGCCAGACGCCCATTCAAACATATCCAGCTAGAAAAGCGATTTCGGTCCACCACCTCCACTGAAAAAGTTTGATGGCTTTATATTGAAGATGAAACAGTGGGCCAAGATTTTGGCCTGATTCCAAGTCTGGAACAGGATTTTATATACTGAAATACAAGGTAGTGTTCAATGTCGTCGCCAAAAGAGATTATTTAAGATATTTCATGTAATGTGTGCAAAATGCCAATACATCCAAATTTTGTTCATCACATCTTAGCCAGTAGCCATAAGAAAACAAAATATTACCTGCAAAATATTTTAATTTTATTCATTGATAAGAATTTAATCATACTATTTTTGGAATGACTTCCCAAACTTGTAGAATGATTTAAAAACCAGCAAGAAAACATAAGAGCTGTTTAATTGTAAATATAATGAAAATAGCAGTTTTGAACCCTGTTAAAAATAGTAAATAGGTATGATCAGGAAATACCACAATCACAAACTGCAGACTAACCCATGGCACCGCGAGGAAGTAGTAGTATTTGCATGTAATTGATTCATTTTACACTGGATTTTATGTTGTGTTGACCTTTCAGCATTTGTTTTAGAATCTGAAAAGTACTGTGACAGATGGAACATATTGGAACCAAGTAACTTTGAAGAGTTAAATCAACATTTCTTTGCCTCTTCTAAATAAACAAATATAAATCATATGATTAATTTCCGCTGCATACACACATTTTGAAGCATTCCGTGACAGAAAGTATGTGAAGCCAGATCGACCGCAACTCTAACAGGCAACAACACGTTTTTTCCAGCAATCTTTAATACGGGGCAAACATAAAACCCTGTACTTTGGCAGACATATGGAAACCACCAACCTTCAAATGGTACATTCCGCACAAATATCGATAAGAAGTGTGGAAACTCATTTTAACGCTAAAGAAGACATAAAGCCATCCTAACAAAACATTACCCCTAGAGATTTCGGTTTGAGCCCAACAGGATCTAGAGCCCTAAGTTTAGACATAAGTAATGCATCTTTGTTGTATAATCCTAACTCTAATGCTACCCTAGGTACCCTTTCATAGGATATCAAACTCTACCATTATCTGCTATATTGGGTAGTAGTAACCTTGCCAAAGTCTTTGCATTCTAACCATGACTGTTGACTGGGACGTTTAACCGAAAACCAAACCAAAGACAAAAGAAAGAATCCACAGATTCAAAAACTTTTAGAAAAATATAATAAGCTTTTAGTGAATAATGAAAGTGTTCTCTTTTGGATTCCTAGTCATATAAGCATCCCATGGAATGGACAGGTAGATATACAAGCAAAGACATCTCTTGCATTAGAATAAACGTATTTTAAGATTATCTTTTCTAACTATTGGTGAATATCAATCAGTAATTTGATACACAAGAAATAAGTTGTTTTGACTCGAATCTGTTTAGGTCATAAAGAGTAACACATTCATACTTACTACTTGGTGAGAAGCAGCCACAATGTGTTGGTTGTGGTTTACCATTTGCCGTCCGTCACTTATTTTTGGAATGTGTAGATTTTACGAAAGTAAAAAAGAGGACAAAGATCAGGAATCGATACAATCAAGCACCACACCTGACCCAGGATACCAATGGGAAAGTGACAAACTCACAATTATACATCACAAACGAGAGCCAAGAGGTCAGCCCCTTCCCAGCATGTGACCACAATGCATTAATAAACAGATGCGCACGAAAGCATAACAAAAACAAGACAGAAACAACATAAAGGATTCACAAAAGAAGCACCCTCTTGGAACGGTCAGTAACAATATTTTACTAGAAGGCTTAAACCGGTTTCATGGCGCGCCAACTTCACCCTTAGTTCAGATGTGGTTCAAGACACATAGATGTTTGGTTTGCATGAAAGGCCCATAACTTATCTATGCATCATCTCCTAGAACATATAAATCAAGATGTAAAAAGGAGATAAAGCAAAGATAAGGACTCAACAGTAAATAGAACTGAAAACCGGAGCAAAATAAATCCAATTGGTAAACCCTGCAGGGTCTGACAACAGCCAAAGCATCAGGTCCCTACCATCTCGTCAATAGATAAGTCTTTAAATCGGAACCGTCCTAGTGTCTGAAATCTGACCCACCAGCGGGCAATTAAAGAGGAAAGCAAAATATCCAGGATTTTTAATATGAACTATGTTTTGGTTCCAGCAGATTAAGCTGCTAACAATGTTGTAGGTGTTTGACGATTGTATTATATTAATACTCTTAAGCGTGAGCTTGTTGACACTAATGCCTATAAACTGCAGCCTTCTTTGAGTGAGAGGGTCATTGTCGATGGGCACGGTTGTCATTTAGCCCTACATTTCGGTGTCAATTCTAAAGAAAACCAAGACAAAGTTCCTACGTTGTACTGGTTACCTAAACTCCATATAGATGCTATAAAGCAAGATTTATTGCTAATTCTAGTTCTTGTACGATAACAGAACTTTCTAAATTGTTAACACCATGTCTTACAAATGTTAAAACATGTTATCAAGTACTGTGAGAAGGTATATGAGAGATTGGGTGAAAACCTATTTTGGTCTATTAAAAATTCAGGTGAAATTTTAGATAAACTTAAAGCTAGAGAGTTCAACGCGACCAATTTGTCTACGTATGATTTCTCTACTCTTAACATTACTTTACCTCATAATTTAGAAAGTTCTGTTGTCGTACAAGAACTAGAATAAGCAATAAATCTTGCTTTAAATCAAGTTTATAATGAAACAGTTATATCAAGATATATATTTTGATAACATCATGATGTTTTTAAAAGACACCAATCTTTTCAACAAAATTAGTTAAATGATTCTTAACTTTTTTTTCATCTTACTAATTGTTTTTGTAATACTGCATAGTCGTTTTTTTTCAATCCACGTTGTCTTACCCTAGCACTGTTTGACGCTAATTACCAACTAGGGTTGATGCGTCAAATGACACCAATCAACCAACCAACCAACCAACCAACCAACCAAAAACAAAAGAACTCCAAAATGGAGTCCAGGGGCTAGTCATATCTATATATACTCAGAAAAAAAAACAATTGAAGGATATTAAAATTCTTTTGACAATATAAAATTCGAGAAAATAATTTTCAACAAAGTATTTTCGTATCTGATAAAACTACATATATGCAATTCAGCAAACTGGAAAATTATAATTTACGGGTCATTATTAACGATACAGTACCACACCAAATGTACCAACCATCTAAACCTAAAGTTTACAGGCAAAATATTTAGCGTTTAAATTTGTTGCTGCAACCGTTACCTGGTCAATGGTTATGCTCTAATTCCGACCACAGACAAGTATTCACGCCCTTTTGTCAGTAATTGCACCTAATAACGTGATAACTTCTTCAACAAAAATGCACAGATATGTCATACTCCGGCCAATATGAAAGCAAATTGGAATTGAAACACTGACAGCAACTACACATTTAGGTGCCATATTTTTGACTGAGAGCCAGCAATGATTTTGGAGCCAGTCATTATAGAATACAAACGATAAAAATCGGCAATAATCATTTTTGAATGTTTGTGACTTTTCATGCTAGCGGGTTGCACCATTTGGACATGTACTGTACTTTAATCATATTGAAGCGTGACTTAAATCAAGCATTCATTTTGATTGCAGATATCTGGAACTATGGAGTGCATGCATAATTTAGTTTAGATTTTATTGTATTGAAAGTTAGATATGGAACTGAATCTAAATATCCTTCAATTGTATTTTTCTGGTTATAGTATAGTATCAAATCGATCAAAACACAGGAGCCGCTGTGGTGTAGTGGATACCACTCGCCGTGTAAACCAAGGTCGCAGCCTCAATCTCTGGCTTCACCAGTCTGTCCTTAAGCTGTGGTCCGTCTCAATTTGACCTTAGTTATTGATGGGATGTTAAACACACACTAACAAACTATAGAAAACGAACTCCATTTCAGCACTATGTCTAACGGGATAACAAGTATAGAAATGGGTTCTGGTTCAATTTTATTGAATGGAAGCCCCAAAACTCACCAATGGCCTATCTTATGACACCAAGTCAATCAAACAAAGACAACAACTTAGTTCCAGCAAGAAATCCCCACATAACTAATGCTTTCAATCTTATTACTTATATAACCTAGCCAAAATTTCTAACCAGCCACCTGCACTTTATCAATTTTCTTCAAAAAGTTATATGACATGACTTTTCCTTTTACATTTCGAAATAGCTAAACGTGTTATGTACCCTATACAGTAAAGATATTGACAAAATGTCCAACAGTTCATGTAGGATACCCATTTAAATAATGGTTCCCCATTTAAAAAAATTCGCATTTTGGCATGATTTGTGAGTCATGACTTTTGAAATAGGCCACATTCACACGCAAACATGTTTACATTCAAAAGCCAAACTCATATCAAACACTATATTGCTAACATGAACACTAATCCTGCATGAGACCCGTTGCTATTTGCCGAAGTGTCAAAATCCAATGCAAATTATTGTGATGTTTGAAATTGTGGGTACGTGTTTTCAGCAAGGCCTCCTGGATACAATTTAATGAATTTTGCCTTGCCGTTTTTTTGGTATCGTAATCTGATAGACTGGCATGTTCTGGAATGAAATAAAATTGGTAAAGTGCTTATAGCTTTTCAGAATATAGATAAAAACACACGTGGACGGTTAAAACTTTTGACTAGTATATGTGCATAAGAACCACTAAGACGGCCATTTGATGACGTCATCATTTGGTCCAGACGCAGAACTCAGATAGGTGAACTGGTTCAATTTGGTACATATGCTCTAAAGTTTGTTTTGATATAGGTCATCAAAAATCGTCAAAGAATTTACACGTGATTCCCATTCGACATACTTAAGGAATCTTCCAACGCATACTGTAAACAATTTACTACAAAAATTTATTTATGTGTTACGTATTCAAAATTCTGTTGTTAAACAAAATACCAATGGTATTCACATTATGTGTTATTTTCAGAACAATGCCTTGGTTATTATGCAAATTGCAGCCTATTTAATTTCAGAGGCTAAACGTCCGAAAGTCAAAAAAATTGGAATTTAGGCACAAAAATAGTATGTGAGTATGATCAGGTAATACCACGACTACAAACGGCAGATAAACCCATGGCACCGCAAGGAAGAGCCACACAACAATCAAGAGACACCAGGACGACAAACTAAGAATAGACACAAAGTAACGTACAACAAAACATAGAACAATTACAGACTCCCAAAATGGGGTTAACAATAAGCAACCAGTCAACAACAACAACAGAACCACCGCCTTAGAACGGACAGCATCCTAAGCCGCCGGGAGGCTTAAATGCATATTACTGGTACCAAATCTTCGCCCTAGATTCTGTTGTTGTAGAAGTACAAGAAATGTTCAGCTCGCATGGAACCCTTCAAACTATTGCAATGTATCATCATGGAGAAACGCTCTAGTTAAATTAACACACTATGATGAAACAATGAAAAGGGCTCACGACTCACAGATAGTCAAAGCTAAAGAAAACCTCAAGTTGAGCCACGGTGGGCCCAGCTAGAGATAAGCATCAGACACCAACCCACCGATTGAAGCTTTACGTCAAAGCCGTCATTGAGTCTGAGGCTTGACCCACCGTCGAGCAGTTAAAGAGGAAACCATTGCTATAAACCGTGATTGGGTTTAAAACCAGGCATGCAGACTGTCGCATTACATCCAAGTTATATCCAGCCTATATAACGTTTGATTATCTTCTTAAAATTGATCACTAAAATTAGGTTATCAGTTCAGTGATGCAATTCTAATTCAATTTGTCATGCTATGCTGAACGATCAGAAATATCACAAGAAATGCATGAAATTCACACTGGGTCAGACGTCAGACTCAATGACGACCTTGGCATAAATTTTCAATCGGTGGGTCAGTACCTGATTTTTGTCGTTGGCTGAGCCTGGTGTTTTTCTTTAGCTTTGACTGTCTGAGTAACGAGAGACCTTACCGCATTATGCTTATAAAATGAGATCATTTCCCCGTGATGATACATTGGATAGATAATGAACTCTCCACGCGAGCTTTACTTTTTTCTGGGTTGCTAACAGCAGAATCTAGGGGATATATTTGGCAGTAAAATTCATTTAAGCCCTGGTGACTTCGGCTGAGCGTTCTAAAGAGGTGGTTCTGCTGTTGTTGATTCATTGTTTATTGTTGTCCTATTGTTTTATGGGGGTTATATTTGATCCTTGTTTCGTTGTGCATTACTTAGTTTAGGTTATCGATTGAAGTGATATAAGGATCAAACTTCAAGCTCCTGTGTACAGATTAAGTGTTTTGGTCAAACTTTTCTAATCCGTAAGACTGCTAAATTTGGCTTTAATGTTAGCAAGCAGTGTAGACCATAATGAAATGAGACAAAATGCTATATCTTACATATACACATGGAAAATTGTTAGGGAACATCTCTTGTATAACGAGGCTAAGCTTTGGACTTAAATTTTCCTACATTCTTAAAGTGTATTAACAAAACTTTTTAAATTATCAACATCTGTATTATCTAAAGTGGATTTAAAGTAAAATTGATGAGTATCAAGCAATTACTGTGGCTGGAAGCGGCCATTTTGGATAAAGAAATTTAATTTCTGATTGTAGGACCCTTTTGATACTTCTTGCAATAAATTCCTTCCATGAAGTCTGATTGTACTCTTTTTTTCGTAAGCAAAAAGCTGATAGTCTGTGTGACGAACTTTGATCATAACCTTTTACCTTACTGAACTTTTGTTGGGGAGGGGGCATACTTTACCAATGGCAAGATTCTATGCCACATTTCCTTCTTTGTCTATACATTTTGCAGGTTGTTATGATTTAGCCAGATTTTGAATATGACCATTTAGGACTTTCAAAACATACATCCTCATCATAAAATAACAGCAGAAGAAATCGAATTTCGTTTATTTTTGAAATTATGTAAGAATATCGATTCCCATAGGAACTAATGTGTTTCCAGAGTTTAAGTGAACCCCGTTTTTCTTTTTTTAAACAGCTTTAAATTGAACCTAGAAGAACGGCACTTAGCATCCTAGAAGAACGGCACTTGGCATGTGGATTTAAACGCACACTGCGTAACTAAAACTTATTTTTGGGAGACGCCCTTATTTGTATACGAAGCCCAAATCCACTGTACAAAAGAATAGCTTAGTTGTTTTTCCCTATGAATATACCCATGTGTATCCCTATAGATACACGTAGTATATTTGCATTGCTATGATGATATATACTAGCCTACAAAAATATCTATATCCACTGATTCAACAAAAATCTATTCCACAAACCTCACTCGTCATCACTTTGACACACACGCACACGCAATTGCAAAAGTCTATATGGGTCCCAGACTATGCCGTATTGAAAGCAGGCAAATATAAGGCTTAAGCATGAAACCTGCATGTACATGTAGCACCTTCTAATTCAATTCATCGACTCTTTTTTGTCTACGTGGTAATTTGCCATGGTTTTGTTGTGTGCTGATATTTTTTTTCAAAATTATTTTGTGTTGTTTTTTCTATTTCTTTTTCGGTAATATCAGTAGAGTGTCAAGCAGTTTGGATCCAGATCATGTCCGTCGGGTCTGATCTGGGTCCTAATTGTTTGCAAAGGTTATCAGCAGACGGCATTAGTAAGTAAAGAGTTTATGACGACAATTCAAGCAAATTAGACAGTTGACGAGAAATAGCGAATCGGGGATATACATTAAACTTCAATATCATCAAATATTTGCCTGCTTAAGATAGTTCGCTGATAAACTTTGTCAACAGCCGAAGTCAAGTTCAGGCTAAAATGATGGGCATTATCAGGATTCATACTGTTTGAAAACCTACTTGTATTTCTGAAAGACATATTTTTAGAAAATAATAATCTCGAAAGAAAATTCAGCAGAGGACAACAACAACCCAGCATTTAAGGTTTAGACAATAACACAGGCCATTTCAATGCATCGGTTTTAGATGTACAGTGAAGTATAAGTCAGTATAAGCAGTGGATCATAGCCTAATGCGCAAAGATTGGTCCAGTTAAGCAATTTTAGCGTGAAGCTGCGACTGTCTTAATCTGTTTAAACACGTATTTTGGGTGCTCAAAAGAACCGTATCATCGTGACGGTTGTTTTGAGTACACACCAAATATTTTTTGCAAATATTTTTTGATTGAGAAATAGGAAAAATAATTTTCTGTTACGCACTCTTATCTGTAGGACTGTCGAATTACCTACACTGACCCATATAAGCCATGTTTTATTTATATCGTTAGGTTCACTTGGGGACTAATTCAAAGAGGAGTGGCAAAAACACACCAAAATTCCATCTAATCCAAGCCTATACAAAAACTCACATTTATTTGGAAAAAATGAATTAAATTACGCGGTCTATATCTTAATTCATTTCTCTAATTTATTGTTCAATCAAAATCACCATTAAAGAATAAATAGCAAAAAAACGGGGGTCACTTAAGTCCTGGAAACACAGTAGTGCAAAATGCAGATCGTATACGGTTTTGTTACTCAAAGCTGATACACTCTTTCTCATACCCAAAGCCATTTATTCCAATGCCTCGGTTACATTTGCTACGGTCGTCGTACGATTTTTTGTCTACGATTTTTTCTACGATTTTTTCGGCATCGTAGGCGGCTATAAACCACGGCGTATGTGTTTACATTGCTTACGATAACCTTACAATTTCTTTCTGCGACAAACTAGGACAAAACATTACAGAGACCTTGCGGATATCGTACGATAACCGCAAGGTTATCTTACAATCACCGTGTTAACTTCACAAATCGCACGATGCCCGTACATGTACGATGACCTTGCGGAAGTCGCAAGAAGTCGGTACGCTGCCTGTGCAATTGTCGTTTATTATGTGAATGAATTTAAACGGCCATCCATGTTCATTTTTAGATACACATTTCAAAGTCGTGTGATCGCAAATCGTGCTATGGAGAGGCTAGTGTTTATAGTTGAACATGGTCCCTGGTGGGATTGATGATACCATACAGCTTGTTACGTTTGCGTATATTTTAATGTCAATTTTTAAGTTCTGCAGTTTTCATAAAGTTTAAATCAAAGAATATTACAACAACCCCTTATTTATAGTACACTTTTATAATTCGAAAAGTATCACATTTAATTGAAAATATAAGGATGCTTTAATTGTATCGCCTCGTAGATTCAGTGTAGACTAAAACGCTTCATATGGTTTTATTAAGGTTAATCATCCAAAGACACTCTACGGCCAGCAACACATAAAATATTCGTCATAAGCATAAATGAAGTCGTTGCATGCGAACAACAAAGCCACCCAGCCTGGTCAGCACATTTGCCATTCGTTTTCCGTAAAATACATTTTGTAGAACATTCATACATTCAAAAATTTCAATGTTCGACCTAGTCACATGTTCTCACTACGAGACCCATATATTTTATTCCTTGAAGTAATACTCAAATTCAAATCCAAGAGTTATAAATCACAAAAAAATATCTGGACTTTTTATCAACTCTTATCTAATTTATTAAACCCCTTATCCAACCAGCATTTTATGTACTGAAAATGCATATGCATTTTACGTTAGGTGCATATTTTTAATTGCACTTCAGACAGCATACCCTATGGGCCCTGATTAGACTGCTTCCATCAGCAAACTGATCTGGGTCCATATTGAGTCACTCTGAGTGGATGTATTAGAGACATCGTCTGAAGACAAATATGAAACAAACAGCTGATGATAACCACTATATACCCGTCTGGAAATTGATGACTCGTCGCAAGGCGACCGCACGATCATTGTGCCATCACCTTGGAGTTACCGCAGGATGACCGTCCGATGTCCGTACGATTTTATGGGCCTAGCAAGGGCATCGTGCGGCGACCTTGCGGGCTCCTTACGACTATCGCAAGAGTCTACGATCATTTTTGGGCCAAAATGACAATCTAAAATCGTGCGTTATCCTCACGATCACCGAGCGGTGCCCGTACGGGGATCGTACGACGTCACTGCGATGTGTCTACGGGCTACGGGCCTACGATTTTTTCAAATTTGTCATTGTGCGGAAATAAACAAAATCGTAGTGGCCACGATGCCCGTAAATCCGTACGATGATCGCAAGGTCTCCCTGCGGAGGCCGCGCGGAAACGGTGATTTGGACATCGTACGGGCACCGTATACTCGTCGTAAGGCAAATGTAACCGAGGCATAATGCTCAATTCTTGCTTTCCAAAATGCTCTTCTATGGTGTGCAGAAACTAAAAGGCAACCGTGTATTAAGGAATATCGAGAATATTCACGCGCGACATATCTGTATCCTCCGTAGCACAAACACGAAATTCAGTGGACTTCAGCAATTCAAGCTGTAAGTTGGCAATGCTTTCTAAAGTGTCCTATCAATAATTTAGAATCGCAAGCCCTCAGGTAATTCAGATGTTAAAAAAATAAAAATTAGGTCTTCAAGCGTTTCTTAACTTATTTCCACGTGAATATATTGACTGTATACTGGCTATTACAGTCATACACAAAATTGCATGAATGGTAAAAGGTGCAATGAACCATTTAAGCCATTTTGAACAATCGGACCAGTCCAATTCCGTTTAAAGTGTTGTTAGGTTGTTTCTTTACATTTTATTCAATTTTAATAGAAAAATCTGATAGCAAGTAGTGGATACCCTGATTTGGGTCTGCACTTTTTGAACAAAAAGGACGATAGGCTTATATGGGATAATAAAATACCCCCAGACTTACCTTTACTGAGAAGATACTCAAACTATCCGAAATACTTGTATTGAGTAAGAATAGCTTTATCCGACCATTCAGTTTTTCACTAGACAGAGCACTAACTGAAAAAAAAGCATCACTTAAGAAAGACATCCAGTGTTAATGCGAGAAGTTTAACTTAAGCGACAGAGATCACATAAATAGTAATTTAACACTTTGCCTACTGGGTAATTTTGCATGCCTTTTTAATGTCTGCTGATTTTTTCAAAATCAACCTTTTCGAAAAATTCTTTCAGCAATACCATCAGAGTGTCATATAATTTTGATCCAGACCAGGACCTACGTTTTTTCTTGCCTGATCTAGGTTCAATAAGTTTGCAACGCTTTTCAGCAGACGACATTAGTCGGTAAAAAGTAAATAGAATGCCGTCCTATCTTATACAGACAAACGCTTCAATTAACGTATTATGTTATTTCATTTTACCAACGTAATGCCTCTGTCACTACATATTTTGACCATATATAGAAAACGGAATGTTGTTTAAGATAACTTGAATATTAAATTTATTATCACATTTAATTCTTAACATTCGACTGTATGATCTTATTCACTCTCATACACATTGTCGGATCGAGAGACACGGGCGGATCCAGAGGGAACAGGGGGTCCAGCCCCCCTGGAAAATCACAAGTTGCTATATGTTTACTTAGGAATAAATGTACGGACACCCCTTGAGACGCAATTGGACCCCTCGGGTCCGATTGCTCCTAGAGGGAAGTCCGTACGGCCCCCTCTGAAACACGTTGATTAAAAAAAATCAGGACCTTTTATAGGGTTTATATGTACCTGATTTTTGTCTTTGTCTTGACCTGCAAAGGCTCAACTAGCATTTATTAATAGCTCTGGCTGTCTTTTAGATTGGACCATTTTCTTTGTTTCACCATTATAAATTAATTTGCTATGATTATTTTTCTGTGGTGTTGCATAATTCGTAAACGGGACCCCCCCAGAATCTACAACAAACACATGCACAGAATAGCCTGAGCCTTCGCTATGAGATAAGTACCGAAATATCATGTACTAGCCCTTTTGACCTTAGTTATGTAATAGTTATACCATGGGTTGTCCGCCTGTACGTGGAGATAATCCACGAGCTTTAGCTCGTGGATTATCTTACGTACAGGTGGACAAACATGGTATAACTATTTTATACCATCTACATCAGTGTAGACATTGCACATCACGAGATATTTCATGCTTAAGTTGGTAAAGGTGGTATATACATTGACAAAAGTAGAAAGCCTTCTTCTAATTATACACACAAACAAATCTTATATCGTCTTAAGGCACGTCTTGCGTTACATTATACTTTTGATAGAAAGTTAAATTGCGTTAATTAATTGTGTCAAATTTCCTTGTCCTTAAATATTTCCATGTCACTAATGACATATGTCAACAAACAAAATCCACGCGTTTACCGACACAGATAACGGGGGCCGCATGGACACAAACCAGCATCTTTGTAAACGGAAACAAAAAGTATTCTTAAAACAATTATTATACAGATGAGCGAAATGATCTGAATACTGTAAATCCGGAAATTTTCGCGAGAATTTTATTTTCGCGAAAAGCGTTAAAAGACATATTTGCGACGTTAAACATCGCGACAAGGGCATGATTAAACAATGTCAGTAAACGACAGAGTGATTTCGCCATTTCACGAGGTTTTTATTTTCACAAAACTTCGCATATGCGAAGTTTCGCGAAAATAAAACCCTCGCGAAAATTTCCGAATTTACAGTACTTGTCGTCTTCACCGTGTCTATGTTATTGAACGAGCCCTTATACCGGGTAATTGACATGACTTCTTAAAAACTTATCTGTAGATACGCCATATGTTGCTTATCCTGTGGTCAGGTGTATTGTGTAATATGAGACAACTAATTTGCTACTGATTTCTTTTTTATACGACTAGCAACTAGAGAGACAGCAGACATTACCGTGTATTTGACAGGTGAACATTTATCCTGATGTCTTAACTGGCTACGTTGATTCAGCGAAAAACGCGAATCACAAAAAAGCGCTGATACGTGATATGTATTTGTCTCGTATAAACCTACACTGCGGGTTTATGTCGTCATAATGTCAGGTACAACTACCGGCCAAGCCACAGAGACAAGCTACACATCTTGGAGAATTAGATGTAGCGTGTGTAGCTATTATGTTTTCAAACAGTGAATAATCCTACTGCGTGGTGTATTGCATCGATTGTGCACCAGTCATTTGTCCTACAATATGTACCCAGATGGTCAACGTGGACGCAGGTGTTGATATTTTAACAAACCAATGCATATAAACTTAATGTCGCAAGATTTCAGCTTAACCCAAAAAAGCGCAGCGTCCTTTTTGCCGGACATATAAAAACAGTAGAGACCCAGACCAGACGCCACAGAATGCTGCGAATGATCAGGGTCTGTTTGCTTACAGTGTTCTATTATAATTTGAATACAGTTGGAAAACACAACCCAGCAACCCTTAAAATAGAAATGGACTGGTCTAATTGATAGGAGTGGGGAATTCCATTCGACTTAAATGGGTATATATATTAACAATGAGCAGATTTGGGATTCAAAGTAAACAAATCAAAGATATATCGGCCATAGGTTGTCGTTACGCCATAGATTAAAATTCTAAAAACACCCAGACTTGTTGCTGGTCCACACGAAATGGGCATCGACGCGACAACCCTTCCGACAAAGCAAAACTCAAACCAGTCTCCTCAACTACAGAGACTGACTTGAAAATTAAAATTTCGCTTGAAAAATAGTAAGTGAATATGATCAGGAGCAAATGTTTGTTTGGCCCAGGGATTCAGGCGAAAAAGTGGAAACACAATTGGAAGACGGAAGGACGGACATCTGTTCTAAAAATACCGCCGTGACACCACTGATAGGATACATGTGAACTTACTAAATGACATGATAATTATCACAAAACTTCAGCTAAATCAGACGGGCGAATATGTTGAATTCAAACATCGATTATCAAAATGCCCACAATGGTGGCCATAATAAATGTAGTAACACTTAAAATAAAACAAATCTAAACCCGCCTTATGCGTTAAGGGCCAACAGGACATACGTAAAGAAGAAAGCAAAGATCAGGAATTGATACAATCAAGAACGACAAATGACTAGAGACACGACATGGGAAAGTGACAAAAACACAAGAAAACATTACACAAAAGAGCTAAGAGGTCAGCCCTTTCCCAGCGGCTGTTCACAAGACTACCAGGAATAGACAAGACAGAATAATCAAGACAAACGTGAAACAAAATAACACAAATATGCACAAAAGAAGCACCGTTTGAAACGGTCAGTAAAATAATAACTGGAGAGCTTAAACATGTTGTACAGTACCAACTCCATGTGGACCAAGACACATAGGTGTTTGGTTTGCATGAAAGATCCCTAACTTATCGATGCACCATCTCCTAGTATATACAAATCAAGATATAAAAAGGAGATAAAACAAAGATAAGGACAACAGTAAAACCAAATGAATACAGAGCAAAAGATCAAACCGTTAACTCCTGATGGGCCCGACCATCGACACAACATCAGCCCCAAACCCTCTTATCTATAGATAAGTCTTTAATTCGGAACCGTAATAGAGTCTGAGGTCCGATCAGCCATCGTGCAATTAAAGAGGAAGGCAAACATGTCAACCGTGATAGGGTTGGCCACCAACCATGCAGTCTGCCGCAATACATTAATGTTATAACCAATTCTTTTTATAATAAGAACTATTTAAAAAAACTGTCCTGTAAAATTATTAGTGCCAACAATTTTCTTTAATTTATACACTAAGTCGACATAATAACTTAACTTGGTGATGCGACATGCCAATATCAAACCTCTGGACCCAGTGTGATAAGACATGGCGTTAATTTAAGAAAATCTTGGAGGAGCTATCAATATGACCCTTTATACGACAAGTTATCACGATTATTGGTGGAACATATAATGTTTGAGATTTGCAGACTAGTTATTCCATGTTTATTCAAAATAACCACTAACAACAAATAACCGTTTGCGTTGTCTGTCTGATTATAATGCACATGAACGATATCAATTTCAAGACATGCAATTTGCTCTGCAATATATTTTTAAATGTTAGCCTGTGCTGTTCAAAGTTTTACAGTTTGATTACCCGTATTTGACATCATAATTACATGTGTCTGCACTGAAACATTCTCGCCATAAATCTGCAGATCTCCATGTTTGTAAAGAGGAGATAACCAATACATGAATTAATAAAGTCCCAACTAATGGGTGCCCGGAGAAGTCAACAAAGTAACATATCAGATACATATTACTGGCACCAATTACAGATGAAATACCAAATAACCGTTTTGCCATACAAATTGTATATTTTGTTTTCAATTCAGTAGTGAAAATTATCAGTTTGTTTGACAATATGTAACCATTCACATGTCACACCAACTATACAACTTTTTCCAATGCAAATTACAAGATATTCAATACATTGTGTCAACAATTCAAGGAATGATATTCTACATTATTGTTGAGATGTGCAGATTAACTTCCGTAGGCAGCACCTATCCAGATGCACACAGCACACACTTTATTTCTAACGCAGTTGGTGTTCCAAAATGATGAGGAATTGAACTAATAAAGCGCATCAAAACCGAAAAATACCAGAAAATTTGAGATACCCAAATGGCAGCCTCCCCTAGGCACTAGGCGGGAGAGACGCGGAAGCACAACCAAAGTAAAGAAGAAGGCACACACACACACTCACACAAAATGAGCAGAGGAGCCAGCTCTCTTTACTTTTGTGTGATGAATTTGCAAAATACAGGATATAACACCTCTGATTCATGAAAACATTTAAAGCTCCACACAATAGGGAGCGCAAAACACTGAGACCTTATAACTTCCTGAGAATGGTCAGCGGCCTCAGCCACTGGGGATTAAACATACAGCTATAAACTTTAGTACCCAACCTGAATAGTTACTGGGGATTTGGCAAAACAAATTATTCTAGAATTCGGTCTGTTATCTGTAAAGGGCCGAAATTGTAAGTGAGTATGATCAAGAAATATCACAAGCACACACTACAGATAAACTCATGGAACTTAGAGGAATACATAATATAGAAGGAACACAGAACACTAACAGTCGCGAGACATCAGGAAGACAATTAAAGTAAAGCAATCAGCTCTCTCTTTTCCATCTAGATGACTGCAAAACTAGAAAGGACACTAAACACCATTTTCCTAACAAAGACCAAGCACAGAACCCCCACAAACAATGGGAACAACAATACACAACAAGTCAATAACAACAGTACCACCTAACCATAGGTTAACATCGTCGATATACTTCACCAAATATCGTGTTTCCAGGTGCCTAACAAGAATTTTGTAATCGCTTGGTGCAAGGAAGAACATGTTTAATTGAATTCTTAGAATACTTAGAAACTAAACATACAGTCTCAACTTTCTAACGCAAAATATTTCATGAGTATAATTTTTATTAGAAAACTAGGCATGACCGAAATTATTGTACAGTTCAGAGGTTATGACTGACGCCCACTCAATCTGGTGATGCTTAAAAAGGTATGATTGACTGACAAAGTACTGCTTTCATTATCAGAAATAAGTGTTCTGGGTCTTGATAAAAATATGTTACAATGGATGAAATGATATATGGAATATTTAATGTTTGGTCTGTATATTTTCAATAGTATTGATAAAATGCTTTCATTTTATTGCATCATTTTAGATCTTCTTCCACTTAATTACTTTTAGACATTAGAAGAGAGATATCCAGGAATGGAATTTATTGAAAATGTGTTTTTGTTTCGGCAGATGAGGCTGCCTATAATGTTGTGGTAATGTTTAGTGTAAAGAATATTATATGCAAATATAAAAGTAAGTAAGGTTGCAAAGATCAGGAATCGATACAATCAAGTACCACACCTGACCCAGGATACCAATGGGAAAGTGTCAAACTCACAGTTAGACACCACAAACGAGAGCCAAGAGGTCAGCCCTTTCCCAGCAGGTGACCACAAAGCACACATATTCAGACGCGCACAAAGACATAGCAAACACAAGACAGAACAAAAACGTAAAAGATCCACAAAAGAAGTACCGCCTTGGAACGGTCAGTAAAATATTTTACTGGAGGGCTTAAACCGGTTTAACGGCGCCAACCTCACCCTTAATTCAGATGTGGATCAAGATATACACAAAGTAAGAAAGAGGGCAAATATATGAAAGGGACCCAGAAATAAGTGTAGGACTTGTCTAAAGCTGTTTCCCCGTGGGTATTTGAAGGATGCACTACATCAACATTCTTAAGTGAGAACCTGCCAGCTCTAACCTCTATGAGCATAAATTGCTTTTTGAGAGGTCTGTCATTGTTAAACGTCGGTGCCATATGGCTATTACAAAGTAAGTGAGTATGGACAGGGAATACCACAATCACACACTGCAGACCAACCGACAGCACCGTGAGGCTGAGCCACAGAACAATGACAGTCACAAGGTACCAGAAAGACAAAAAGTAAAACAACTCTAAGACTTCCACATCAAATAATAGCAAAACGAAAAAGAACACAAAGCACTGCACAACTAAATACGGAACAAACAAAGAAATCCCACAAACAAAGGGGGCAACAATAAGAAACGAATCAACAACGGGCAGTAGCATAAGCAACTGGATGCTGAAATGCATTTTACTGGTATCAAATCTTCGCCCTAGATCAGGTTGCTTTTAAAACACAAAACTGTTTAGCTTGAATGGAGACGTCGAATGGATCATTTGTGTTATTTATGTTTGTGTTTGTCATGCTTTACGTCTGTTCTTTGCTGCCTTGTGGCCATCTGATGGGAGAGGACTAACCTCTTGGGTCTTGTTTGTGATGTTTATTGTGATTTTGTTACTTTCCCTTTTGGTATCGCGGGACAGGTGTGGTACTTGATTGTATCGATTCCTGGTCATTGCTATCTTTCTTACTTTAACTAAACCAATATATCACAGAGAAACAGTATTATCAAATTATTACACTATGAAGAAACAAAGAAAATGGCTCGTGACTCACAGATAGTCAGAGGTAAAGCAACCCTCATGATGAGCCATGGTGAGTACAGCCAAAGACAAGCATCAGGCACCAACCGACCGATTAACGCTTTTAGTCAGGGCCGTCATTGGGTCTGAAGCCTGAGGCCTGACCCACCGTCAGCTATAGCTACAAGCTGTGCTAGGGTTTACAACCAGGCATACAGACTGTGGCATGATACCCTTGTTATTATCCAACATTTCTTTTTATAACAGTTGATTATCTTTTTGAATTGATCACCAAAAAAAGGCCTAAATTACCATGAAATACTGGCTCTGAAAACCCTGTTGCAAAATAGTTTTTTAAGCTATTATTGTATCTAACATCCGAGTGCCTATAGTAGAATTTAGAAAATGCTTTACGAATTTTATAGTATTGATAACCTTGTTTTCATAACTTGGTTTCTGTTGTTGAAGTCACCAACATTAGAGCATACTTAGAGTAATCTCGTTTATCATACATTTTAGATGAAACTATGCCATTCGTTATGGACAAGCCCAAGTCTAAAAGGTGGCTTAGACTGCTGTCCGTTCTAAGGCGATGGTTCTGTTGTTGACTTTTTGTTTATTGTTACTACCATTGTGGGAGTCTGTAATTGTTCTATGTTTAGTTGTACGTTACTTAATGTCCATGCTAGTATTGCAATCATCTTGATCGGGAAGAGAGAGCTGGTTGCTTTGCTTAATTTGTCTTCCTGGTGTCTCGTGATTGTTGAGTGGCTCTTCCTTGCGGTGCCATGGGGTTGTCTGCGGTTTGTGATTGTATAATTTCCTGATCATACACACTTACTATTTTATAATAAGTATCAAAGAAATTTGCCATATTTATTTGTAGTTCAGTGGGATATGATTTGTTCGAAATAAGGATTACAAATATGAAGCAAGTCATCTAAATATCTTGAGGTAGAGTTAAAACTTAAATAACATCAGCTTGATTATTGTCGCAATAAGACAACATAATTAGCAGCCATATGACACCAATGGATACCATTGCTTCATACTCTAATAAAACTGAGTTAATTGGACAAACTATATTAATAGAGAGGGCAAAGCTGTAATAGTCACCAAGTACCTGGCTCTCTCTATTTGGCTAATAATGAGAAATGTGTTTTTTGTTTCACTTCTAAACAACCAAAAACAAATATAACTTGTGGTAATGACATAAAATCGTGACGATCTTGATTATCATTTGGTCAATATATTCATTAGATTTCGCTCTAAATTGTATAGACGAATTGTATGAATTCCAATGGGTACTTAATGCTCTCCTTTTGTTGTAGATTTAGTGGTGTTTTGTTATGATAGAGCATTCATGTTGTACGATAGTAACAATATTCAAGCTGATGCTATTGGCGCGTTCAACTCTTTTTTGGTATATCTGACCACTTACTTGATAATGATAGTATTAATTTGAACAAATGGTAATTCTGATATATTCAATATAACTTCAACAATTTGTATTTTAAAATAAAGCCCACTTTTGAGATTTGACATAGTTCCATAAAATATGATCAAAATTGATGATTGTTGTTGTTGATTTGTTGTTGATTGTTCCCCCATTGTGGGGTTTGTGTTTGTTCCATATGTCATTGTACATTGCTTTGTGTACTTTCTATTTTTACGGCGGCTTGCCGCCGTTCTATTATCGCTTTAGATCTAAATTATTCACCAATCAGAAGCATTTTTAAGCTGTAATATTCATCACACCGACTGGAAAAAGATGCTCTCATTGGTTGTTACTCAGAATGTCCATTCGATCTTACTAAACGTGAAACTAAACTTGAAAACACACATGTAAATGGCAGAGAACCAGTCTGTGCACTGGGCCTAAAAATGCAAATGTATTCGACCTAATCTCGAATATCTCCTATGTTCAGATGAAAAAATCCCGATTTCAAGTCGGAAAATATCAAAGAAGAAATCATCGTTTTGTTGAGTAAATTGTGTTTAAAACTGTTTGTTTATTTGGGTTCCCGTTCTGACATTTCAACCGACTCGACTATCGGCATATCAGTCGTGCTACTACGATGCAAATCCTCTCGTTGCATTATAAGGGCCCAAGGGTGTTGGGCCCAGACCTGTAATTGTTTTTCCATAGACCTCCATTATAGCTTTTAAGTAGGCTGTGGTCCTCACAACTCTTCAATCACAATGAGGCTGCCATAGAGTTACAGATTGGACCTAGTTCAATCAAAAAACAAGAATGAGATACCCTGGTGACCGCCATGTTTTGCCACTTTTTGGCCCCTGAAGGTGGGCACCCTACATGAGAGGAAAATTCTACTGAAAAAAATACCAGAATGCAAGGTCCTTTTTTTCTAAGCCACACCAGTAAACTTAATCAACAAAAGCAATGAGATGTTGTTCCAAAAAGTACAGCAAAGATAGACCCGTCTAATAAATACAATATATTTCCTAGTTTTATTATTGACCAATCATTATACACCATACAACTTAAAAATATTGTGCTGAGCTTCCACCCACCTTTTAAGCCAATCACTGCCCTTTTTACATTTACAGGTCTGTGACCTGTTGTGCCCTCTAACGATCGGCATATCAGCCGTGGTTTACCTCTAATTTCCCATGTAAGTACAACAATCAATTAAAACGAGTTCTCCGGATGCATAAAAAGATAAATACCAACTAGCTGATACAATTAGGTAGCTTAATTTCGTACATCTGTGTGTAAGAATGGAGATTGAAAATTAATGATAAAAGCTAGATGTTATTTTGACTATCTTAACTGTCTCTTGTCTATCACACCTGAAGGAGCTGGTACTTTGGTGTAAGCTTCTGTAGTACCAAGTGCCCCATCCCACTTCTTCAGTTTTTTTTTTTAATTTATTCGCATTTTATGTTGGCTTGGGAAAGGGCTGGGGGTGAACGGAAAGTCTTAATGTATAAAGGAACCCCTGCCAAATGTTTTTTCAGTGTGTTGACTTAGTCATTTTCATGCAAATGATGTAAAGGGGAGCCCCGCTCAAATTTGAAATAAACCATTGGAAAGAAAAGACAAAAATCGTTGTCAGAGCTGTTTTCTGGCAGTCGGGCCTGGACCACCCTGGCAAAAATTCCTGGATCCGCGCATGGGTCAGCCAGCATCCAAACTCGGGCCACTATCGGCCTGCCAGCAAAATGTCATTCGGATGGCGTTTCAGTGGCGGGCCGATAATGGCCCGATTGTACGTGCTTACTGGGTGTCGATCAGTTTTGAATCCTACATGTATTTATTCCTCGATCCTGGCTATGTTCTTTTCTGGTGTTCGGTTTGTTTCAGTGAACGTTTAAGTTTACATTAATTTATTGTCAACACCCCCCCCCCCCCCCATTTTCCTAAAAACTTAGGACTTAAAACATTGTTCCCAAACCCTTGCTGGTGAATGCCTAAAATAAAATAAAAAAGATTCAGATGCATATCGCTCAGCGAAAAGAGTTAGATGTGCACAAAACCAAGCAAAAGAGAGACAAAAACAGGACCACAGCTTCGCTGGTTTTAGATTCCAGCATGCAAAGTGGTAGATGGGAATTTCGCCAAAACCAGCGAATCTGGTTGCGTTTATCGTCAGTATTTGAGAGCCGCCGAATATCTTTTTTCAAGATATTTCTTGTTGCAATCACCTTGATGAGGAAAAGAGAACTGGGGTGCGTTGCTTAACGCGAGCGTTTTGTAGCGCTTTGTGGCACTTTGCTATGCAACGGTATGTTACAATATAGCGCTTCGTACCGCTACAAAACTATTCTTGAGCAGTCTCGCGGAAAACGATATGTGAAACGAACCGTTGCATAAGCAGAGCGCTACGAAGCGGTTTTTGTGTATGCATATCTTGAATAAGAATGTTATCGTTGCGCAACGGACTGTTACAAAAAAGCGCTTTTTTGAGGCATAATTGTTGCATAGAGTTAGGAAAGCGCTACGTAGCGCTACATTAAAGCGCTCGCGTTAAGCAACTCTCACCAGGTTTCATTAGTGGTTTATCTGCCCGGTGTCTTGTGATTGTTATTGTTCTGTGGTCTTCCTTACGGTGCCGTCGGTTGGTCTGCAATGTGCGGTTGTGGTAGTTTCTGATCATACTCTTTTGTGTTTTATTAGTTTGAAATGGTTGATTTCCCATTTCTGGATATATATGTTCGTCACTTCTTCTTATAGTATATATATTCGCAGTTGATTTGTTCTGTGAAAGTATGCACTGCTATACCGTTATGGAACTTCAACAATAGAAACAACAGATATTTGACTGCTAAGAAACAAGCTCAAGGCTATCGATACAATTAGCTTTGTAAAGCATTTACAAACCTATATCATAAACAGATGAAGGGCTTAAATAAAATTTACTGGCCAAATCTTCGCTCTGGATTCTGCTGTTGTCAAAACACAAATTTGATTAATTCGCCTAGATGCTTTCTAACGTATCCAATGTAAGAGATAATTGATTATAACCCTATTAATTGTTTATAGTTATGTTTTTTAACTTCTTTTTAAGTCAGGCTTCAGACTGAAAAAAAGCCCTGAAGTGTGTTGGTACCTGATGATTGGCTCGTGCTGGACCCGTCGATGCCCATCTAGGGCTTTCTTTAGTCCTGACTGCCTGTGACGTAAGAATCCTTTTCCTCTCGTCATCAAGTATTAACAAAGTAAACTTGTTTAGATTTTTCTCCTGTGATGATACATTGCATTAGTTAGGAAGCGTCCATGTGATGTAAACGTTATTGTGTTTTAACAACAGCAGAGGCTATGGCAATGACTTGGCCAATACAATATATAATTAATATCTCTCCCCCAGATGACCCGGCTGCTGTCCGTTATAAGGTGGTGATGTGTTGTGCTTTCATTTTTCATTCACAATTTGTTATTTTTCCAATCATACTTGTGTGGGTGGGATTTAGTGTTGTGATATTCTTCTTTTTAGTTTCAATACTTTTTCTAGTTGTAATAACTTTTCAGCGCAGTTCTTTAAAATAATTTCCCATTATAAAAATATTGGCTATAACATTAATGTTTTGCAACAGACTGCATGCTTGGTGGTCAACCCAATCACGGTTGACAACTTTGCTTTCCTCTTTAATTGCACGCCGGTGGGTCGGACTTCAGACTCTATGACAGTTCCAACTTAAAGACTTATCTATTGATGAGATGGTAGGCACATGATGCTTTGGTTGTGTGTTGGGCTCGTCAGGGTTTACCTGTTGGATTTTTTTTGCTCCTGTATTCAGTTTTATTTGCTGTTGCGGCCTTATCTTTGCTTTATCTCCTTGTTATATCTTGATTTATATGTTCTAGGAGATGATGCATTGACAAGTTAGGGGTCTTTAATGCAAACCAAATATTTATGTGTCTTGATCCACATCTGAATTAAGAGTGAGGTTGGAGCCGTGAAACCGGTTTAAGCCATCCAGTAAAATATTTTACTGACCGTTCCAAGGCGGTACTTCTTTGGTCGATATTTTGCGTTTTTCTGTCTTGTTTTGCTATCCCTTTGTGCGCGTCTGTTTATATGTGCCTTGTGATCACCTGCTGGGAAAGGGCTGCCCTCTTGGCTCTCGTTTGTGGTGTCTAACTGAGATTTGTCACTTTTCCATTGGTATCCTTGGTCAGGTGTGGTACTTGATTGTATCGATTCCTAATCTTTGCACCCTTACTTACTTTGTAATAATCTCACTGAGAACGAGAGCCGGTTGTTTTGCTTTAATTTTATTCTTGATGCCATGTGGGTGTGTTTTTTTTCGATTTTTGATTGTGACTTTTCCTGGCAATACATAATTGTTTTGGATTACTTGTACTGTGTATTTAATTTTAATTATGTAATGTAACTGTATAAGCATATAGTTTCCTTGGTAGATGACAAGGAGATGACAGGTGTAGCTTTGATCCGACTTGGCTGTTAGAACCTATCTGGAAGGCATGCGTTTTCCAAATCAGACTAACAGTAAACAATGCTAATAACTGTTTCAATTATGGGGAATTAGGATGGCCACGAGTTTTTGTTTGTTTGTTTGATTTGAATCTTTTACTTATCAGTAAACAATTTTTCAGTTATGTCGGGAAGGGTCTTTCTGGGTTGAATCTGTACTATACAAGGATAAATGTGTTTTGCTCAAGGACACAAAACAGTGACGCCGGTGAGGTTCGAACCCGCGGCCCCACAGTCTCGAGTCAAGCACCTCACCACTGAGCTGCTGTGCTCCCTTGGACACAAGTTAAAAAATCTTAACTACACAGCCATTTTGTCGGCTGGTCCCATACTTTCGTGGATATTGATATGAAATAATTTCTACGGCCATTCTCTCCTTGTTGTCAGTTACAAGCAAAAGTATGTACAAAAAGTACTGGTTAACCGCTAAGTCAAGCTTGCCCAGGAAAAAAGTGTGGTTATGCGAACTGGCCGTCCCGACATGACTTTAGCCGTTGACTTAGACTACGTTAAGTATAAGACCTAATATACAAAACAGACATTTCTTAAAAGCAAATGATGTAGGTCAACATAAGGGGGACCATTTTCACGGTCCCTTTTGTATAAGCTTCTTAGAAATAATCCTAACCCTAAAATATATTATTCAGCTATTCGGTCACTGTATCGCCACGTGGTAGGCAATGTCCCGGTCTCTTGTAAAACTAACGGAGATAAGAACCTAAAAATTGACTCAATAGTTGAATCATATATAGTTAAGTAAACACAATGGAATATTCTAACGTTTTGTAGCTTTGGTCCGCCTTACAATTTGTTGATTTCTCATCCAGTAGCGTGACGTCATTTACAGATTAAGCCAAATGTTACATGGCACTAGCATCTTCCATGCGAAGCAGCAACTATTGCTGTTTTAGATGGGATTTGCCTGCTTAAGTACCCAGGGATCGGGGAGTCATTGCCTAACTTGCCGAAAGTCTATAGATGTGATCAATCTCATCCCTCTACACTGTTTGGTTAAGACTAATTTAGACTGGAAGAAATACTTTGAGGGGGATATTCACATATTTACATATCATCAATGTTTCCGTTAATACGCTTCCTGTTGATAATAAATACTTCTCCGCTTTAAAACTTTTTAGCAACTTAGTTTTTTTTAAGTTAAGATGACTTTATTTATCATCGTTTAAATTTCACATACTTATGTAAATTTAATTGTCGTATCGTTCGTTTATGTATGGTTTTAGGTCAGACATGACAAATGGTAACACTATTATTTACAAGTAACATAACACATGTTCAGTAGTGTTTATTAATCATTAACAAATACCACACACACCTAATAATGAAACTATAGATTGATTAAATACTTTGCATGTCGTGCATGTATTTTTTACTCTGACGGCATTTTATATTTTTGTCACTGCTTAAGGAAACCAAGCAGGACTTTATTTTTTATGTGAATAGTTTATTCACATGTCGTGCCTTTTTATGCAAAATCAAAAATAGTATAATTATAATATAATAAAACTTATTATCGGTTGCAGTTTTGACTGGTGCTCTTTGGCTAATTAATAGGCCTTTTAATGGTTAAGATGCATGGTGCGCACTGGAATAAACTCTTTGCAAGCTGTGTAAAATTTGAATGCTTATATCTTTGTAGAACATTTTCATAAACATATTTCAGAAATATTTTCAGAGTGCCAAATAGTTGGATCTAGATCATATACGACGTTTTGTCGGACCTGATCTGTGTCCAAACTTTTTGCAAAGGTATTCAAAAGACAAGCAGGCATTTGTCTTTTTTGACGCATCGCCAAATGATGAATTATAAACTGACATTGAATTATATTGCACTATAATGCGGTTTTTGCAAATAAAAAGAGTACATTTGTATCTACTGGATGTCGTATCATATAAAGACATATAGGAATGTGGGACAATACTGAACCTTGACAAATTTTGAACATCTATCTAATCGTTATTGAATCGGTCTTTGTTGTATCTCCCAATATTTTTTTATGAGGTGAAGGTTCTTTGTTTTTATTTTTGAATGTAGTTCTTAGTGTATATTTCTAACTTTGCAATCGTCTTGCAGAAGGAAAGAAGGCTGGTTGCTTTACTTTATCAATGATCTTGCTCTCGTGCGGCTTTCGATGTTACGTGTTCCGTGCCATGCCCGGATCCAGAGGGGGGGGGGGATGGCAGGGGGCATGGACCCCCTCCCCCTGAAAAATCACAAACATATAGGGTTTCTTAGCAATACTGGTTTGGATCCCTTGAAAATCACAAAGCATTCAATGTTTGAACATCAACGGCACGCCAGCGAAACGCCATTTAAATGGTGGTATTTGGATCCTTCCTCCCCTCATCAAAATAAAACAAAAATAAAAATAAAAAAAAAACTTGTCAAAGTTTGACCCTCTCTGACAAAATTTTCCGTGTCTCTCCCTCGTCGTGCCGTGGGTGGGTCTGTGTCCTTGTTCTTAATTTCAGACCATTCCAGCTCCAGAAAGCGAATCAAGAAACTAAGGTTCTATTCAGCATACATGGGGTGATTATAACCTTTTAGAAACAAATTAATGAGCCAGTGTATGCGATAAGGGTGCGTATCGTATATGTACAGAGGAGGTGTCGGTAACTACTACGTCATCAATTTCTGTGTGCACAAAAGTTTTGGTAATAATTTGAATGGTAATAGAAAATGAGCTCTTCTCATTTGCTAATAATGACGAGGATGTTATTATGAAATTAAATTGAAATACATTTAATGCTCAACTTATTTGAGAAAACAGTAGAAATGATTTATTGTCACAATGTTTTTTTTCTGCATTTTTTTAAATTGTGGTTATTTTCATGAAAATAGGATGAAATAGGTGGTCCGCAGATGGTGCATGTTTTACACAATACCAAATGCCCCCAAAGTTATTCTTTTTTGTCTAATTTTATTACATGTATACTAAAGGACTGTGTGGTAGAAAGTTGTCAGAGTGTGATGTATTTTTTCAAAGGTTTATATTACGGCCTATGGAAAACCATTTGGTACCTTCTGCCCAGAAATGCTAGCTATATGGTTTTTATTTTGTTTTGTATAATATCAAGAGAGACTTACTTGTGCGGAATTTCGACTAAATAACTAAACATTTGACTTAGTTACCGATAATTGTACTTAGTAACTCAAAATTGCGACTTGATGTCATAACAGATAAGTGCTCAAAAAATGCTGAAATTGTATCAAAGCATCGTTCTTCCTCACATGGAATATGGATCCACAGTATGTCAAATAGGAAAGTGTGAGCAACTGGATAAAATTCAAAGAAAATGTCTAGCTCTGTGTTTGGGAACTCCTGCTACTTCAGGAAGAGGCTCTGGAAGTGGAGGCTGGATTTATGCAATTAGATCTAAGCAGAGAAGAATTAGCTGTCAGCGAACTTGTTAAAATCATGGCTAAAGATAAAAATGAAGAAATTGCAAAATGCTTTGAAACATGGACATATCAGACGGAGGAAATGCCAGAAAAGATTTTGTCACCATTTAACAAGGCCTAAATTGAGATGACAGATGTTATCACAAACACAGGATTAGATGTTAGAGTAATAGAGCCATAAGCTTCATATCTTCAGTGTCTCGCACCTTCCATTCAGCGTCCAGAATACTGGAATAATCTTGGATCTTCCAAATCAAGATGCAAAGCCCAAGAGTATGAAGCGATAATAGGCATTGAAGAACAGATTCTCTGGTAGGTAGGCTCTTTTGTATTTCTTTCAAGGTAAAAACTCTCAGATACATTATATAAGGTATGTGTGTATATCAGGTTCGGTTGTCAAGAAAAATAAATATTGAGTTTTGCATCGTTTCGTGTTTAAAATGTATTCTTCAAAGATTTCACAAATGATTTGTCTACATTCTTGGAATTCATCTTCTACTTTAACCTCAAGAAACAAATTGCAATAAAATTCACTGTTGCTTATTCTCTGATCTCCCCATACTGCTTACATTCCTCAATGAAATATGTCACACTCTCAGGCTCCCCACAGGTACATAGGGGTGACTCGTTCAATCCTACCGCATGCAGATAACCATTCAAGTAACAGGCTGATCTGAGGCTTTGCTGGTCGCACATACCACTTTGTTGGAAATCTCATGTAATCTCATGTAATGGCTCAAATATTATATAATTTAATGTAATTATTAGGTATCATGTTTATAAAGAGTTGCATGTTACCTGCATAATATCAACATAGTGTCATCTCATGTGTGGGCGAACAATCTAGGTTGTTTGGTAAACTAGGTACCCGAAATAGCGATAATGCGAGGCGGGAACGCAGCTGTTTTGTAGGCCAAGAAAATGCCAATACATATGTTTACATGACTGTAGAAGACGCGTAACCGTTTCATTGTGTTTAAAAGGATGACACTTCCAACAGAAAATCATATCTCAGTAGCAAAAGTCTAGTTCGTGCTGGTTCGGGCGCTAATCCGGACTGCTGTTTCACAATTGTGTTGCTTCTCTCTATTCTCTAGGCATTCTAAACTGGCCAGAAATGTAGGAACTAAAGGAAGATCTGACTTTTCTGTCTTGAACATTATAAAAATTAATTTCCAAATTTATGAATTAGGGCTACGGTCTGGATAACAACTCTCTCTTTCTCTCTGTCATTGTCTTTCTGATCTAAGTAAATCAGTATTGGAGAACGAAGGAGTACCATAAATAGCTAGGCACATTCAAGTCAACCGATCCAAACCCACCTGCAAGAGATCTGTGTTGTGGGACAACTTACCATCCCGATATGACTGAAAAGGTAAATGCAATTCAAAATAACAGGACTCGCCGAGAACATACGTTTTGGTTGCATTTGCCTAATTTCACTATATTAGAAAGCAGGAAGTGTTATAGGTTAGATGCATGTTGACTCTTACAAGATGGATTTTGTCTTAGTATAGGAGTTAACCGTATAAACAACATGAGCCTGGTCAGGAGACAATAGTAATTATAGCATATGCTTAAACCCCATATTGAAACAAGTATACTAAGCTACCTAGTGAAACTAGGTGGTCTGATATGTGGTTCGAGCCTTCCTCTACTGACATATGTTATGCATGCCAGCAGCGAAGGCTCAGATGAGACTGCGCAGATGCGCAGGCTCGTCTGGGTCTTGGCTGCTCGCGTTGGAATAAGTACCAAAATCTCATGAACTGGCTTGTATTATATGTAGGTGAATCACTATGACTGATTTGAATGCGATTATCTAAGAGAAGGCAGACAGGTGGATACATTAGTGCAAGTATGAATTTAAAGAAGTTCTTCGCTTTTCTCGGCATCATATATGGAAACTTATCAGTAGTAAGTTAATATATTTTGTGGCGTGGCTTTAGAACCGCCAGTTCTGTATATGGAAGCTGAAAATATCGTCTATAAACGTAAGTTCTCCAATCAGTGCTTTTACCGTGTAAAAAGTGAAAAAAAAAAGATTGCAGTGCTCTCCTCTGGCCTCCTTTTTAAACTTCTAATGCCAGCTAATTTAAATGCAAACTGCAAATTGTGTACGGTTTTATCTGAATAGGTTCGGTCGTGAGGTAAAAAAACCGTCATTAAGGATTCAAACAAAACAATTTGCAACTCGCATCAGCTTTCACCATACAAGTACTGGATGGATAACTTTCAGCTTTAGGCGATTTTCAGCCTTCATATACAGAGCCAGAAAGATTTTCCTAAAATGGTCTTTTTCAGAACCGACTGTTCTGATTATGAATTTTCCTACCCGTGACAACGATCGAGATAAGATCACGTTTGATGTAAAAAAGATTGAATGGCCAAAAATATAAAAAGCTTTAGGGCATACACGCAATACATTTCAAATTAGACTATTTGTCAGTTCCTGGTGAGTTTTGTTATATTATCCCCTATAAGAAGTCACATTCTGATGTAGTTTGTATAGTTCTACACTGTCCGTGTAATTTTACACGGATTTCTGATGGAATAAAAGAGATGGAAAATCACCCCGATGATGTAGAAAGGCTTGCTGGATGCTTTACTAGTTGTGTATATACCATAATTTATCACTTGCTAAGCTGGTTTCAAGTGTCTCCTTCTCTGGGTGTCTTGTGTTCATGTGCCAATTGTCACATTTTCTTATATCTCTTCCGCTTGGTGCTTTGTGTTGATAAACCATTTAAGTAGTGTAAAGTCAGGCAACTTTGGACATCATATAAATTCGGACATACATTTGCAAACAGTGGAAATTCAGATGAGCCGTCTCATCAGGCTTTTCACCATTGCTTAGTTAATTTACTTTCTTATTCAAATAATTACAATATGAAACAAACAAGGTCGCTTTCCGAATTTACCAGATGTCCAAAAATATCTTACTTTATCCTATCATATTCAGTGTTGATGTTGCAATATTGTGGTACATTTACTTGTATCTCTTCTCGTTGGTGCCTCGTGTTGACGCACGCGATATTATACTGATATATGCAGGTGTAGCTTTCTCCTTGTATTATGGGTTGATTTCTCATTCTTGTGTAATGTTTACATGTGCCAATTCATCCTGGTGCCATGGTTGATGTGGCATTCTAGTATTATACTCTTTGGTGTCTATCCCGCTTGGTGCCAAGGGTGGAATTGTTATTCAAGTTTTACCTCCATCTTGATGCGATGAACTAAAGTGTCGTTCTAGTTACATATTTACTTGAATGTATTGGTGCATTGGGTTGAATTAACATTCTAGTGGTATACTAATTTTTATCACATACCGTCGCGTCTTGGATTGAAATAACGCTTTAAACCACGGGTGGTTTACAGCTTTTCGGGAAACGTTATGACGTCCATAACAACGTTGCGTACATAACACGTAATAACAATATTATGACGATTTTACGCCAGAAATGAGGCTTCAAAGTAATCTTAATGTCATATGATAAATATAATCTATAATTCGTGCTCTTGTATTATTGAATTAATTAATTTTATTGCGAAAAAGAGATAAAATGCTCGACAAGCCTCGCATTATATCTCTTTTTCTCAACTCGTTTAATAAATTCAATTAAACATGAGCACTCATGCAAGATTCTCTATGTGTCTTCCTCCTGGTGCCTTTGGCTGATTTGTCAATGTAGTGACATATTGCTTTATGTTTTTGTGATCTATATTTTTGTGATTTGGGTTATATAAAGACATATTTACGTGTATATATTCCTCTAGGTATCATGAGTTGAGGAGTAATCCTCGTGTAATATTCACATGTTTCGGTACTAGTATCTCTAGGTGCCATGCTTGTTGATGCAACTAGTGTCATATTTACTCATGTTTCTTCCGCTTGGTGCCATGGGTTGAATTGTCATTCTAGTGACACATTTCTATTGATTCTCTTTCTCTTCGTGTTAATTTTGCCTCTCTTTCTCTTGATTGCATGGCTGGGTTTATCATTTTAGGCGTGATATTTAGGTGCTATTGACTGATGTGGCATTCTAGTGGTATAGTTTTGAGTGTCTACCTCCTGGTAGCATGGTTTGATATGTACCTCTTATATTATATTTACATGCATATCTTCATCCAGGGTGCTATTGGCTGATGTGACATTCTAGTGGTATTGTTTTTTAGTGTCTACCTCCTGGTAGCATGGTTTGATATGTCACTTTATTACCTAACCGACTATATACGGAGTAATTGTCTATTTTTTGCTATGTCATGAGTCACTGAACTATTCCACCGGTCATTGAATATGACTATTGACTGGCACTATACCATGGCCTGGTTATCCGCTTCCATGTTAAAACATGCAGGCACTTATCGACATGCGCGACAACGATGCGCGTACGGTTCGTTTATGAAAAGAGTCGTTATGCAACAATGGTGAAAATAAGGCACGGTTTGGCAACTTTAAACTCCAATATCAGAAACATTAAATGTGGGTATTCGTTTTCTTAGTTAGATCGAGCGGAACATTTTGAGACCAAAATTGAGCAGATTTGGTGAAACTTTTTGTTTTGCAACAAAACCGCATCGCCTACAGCAACTCCATGCAAGAAACGCTGTTAAGTATTTCATCAAATGTGTTGGGTAATAAAACAGTTATTTAATGCCTGTTTGTAGTATAGTCAAACTATTACCCTTCGGTGCCGTAGATGACCTGATGCACTATTTCACTCGGCCTTCGGCCTCGTGCAATAGTGCATCAGGTCGTCCACGGCACCTCGGGGTAATAGTTTGGACTATACTAAAAACAGGCATGAAATAACTGTATACTTATGTTATATTTACATGCATATCTTCATCTGGGTGCTATTGGCTGTTCTGACATTCTGGTGGTATAGTTTTGTATTTCTTCCTCTTGATTGCATAAGTTGATTTGTTATTCTAGTGTTATATTTACAGGCGTCCCAGCCGCTTGGTGCTTTGGATTTATGTGACACTTAGTATCATATTTTTAGTCTGACCTAGTTTTTAGAATCCACATTGAGTCTGGTGCATATCTCTTCTATTGTTTGAGGTAAGAATTCTAAATTTGGTGACTGTGTGAATGCATCGCGGGATGGTGGAGTGTCGTGTTCCATTTTCGGGTCAGTGTGACATTGACCTGGACCTCTGACCTAGTTTATAGAATAAACGTGTCCGGAGCTTATTTTTTTTATATTATTTGAGGTAGGAATCCCAAATTTTGTGTGTGGATGCATCATTGGATGGTGGAATGTCGTGTACCATTTACGGATAATTGTGACCTTGACCTCTGACCTAGTTTTAGAATAATCATGTCCGAAGCATATCTTTTATATTATTTGAGGTATGAATTCCAAATTTGGTGAGTGGATGCATCTTGGGAAAACGGAGTGTCGCGTACCATCCTTGGGTCAATGTGACCTTGATCTTTGACCTAGTAATTAGAGTCGTTATTGAGTCTGGTGCATGTTTTCTTTATTCTTTGATGTAGGAATTCCAAATTTGGTGTATCGATGCATCTTGAGATGGCAGAGTGTCACGTACCATTGTCAGGTCACTGTAACCTTGACCTTGTTTTTAGACTAATCGTGTCCAGAGCATATCTCTTGCATCTTAGGATAATGGAGTGTTATGTACTATCATTGAGTCATGTAACCTTGACCTCTGACCTATTTTCTGGAATCTGTGTAGAGTGTGGTGCATATCTCCTGTATTTTTGAGGAAGGAATCCCAATATGGTGTATTTCTACATCTTAGGATGGCGGAGTGTGGTATACATTTTTCGGATGTCTTTGACCTCGACCTTTTACCTAGTTTCTAGAATAATCATGTCCTGAGCATATCTCTTATAATATTTAAGGTAGGAATCAAAAGTTTTGTGTGTGGATGTGTCTTAGGATGACGGAATGTCACATACCATCCTTAGGTCACTGTGACCTTGACCTCTGATCTAGTTTCTAGAATCGGTATCGACTCCAGTGCATATATCCTATATTATCTGAGATATGATCTTGGATTGACCATGGGATGGTGGAGCGTCACATACCATTTTTGATTCAATGTGACCTTGACTTCTGACCTACGTTCTAGAATTATCGTGTCCTGAGCATATCTCTTATATTATTTGAGTAAGGAATCCCAAATTTGGTGTTTGGATGCATCTTTGGATGACGGAGTGTCATGTACCAGTTTATGGGTCACTGTGACATTGACTACGTTTCTAGAATAATCATGTCAGGAGCATATCTCCTACATTTTTTGGGGTAAGATCCCAAATATGGCGTGTGGTTGCATCTTGGGAAGACAGAGTGTCATGTACCAGTGTTTGGGTCATTGTAACATTGACCTCGTTTCTAGAATAATCATGTCAGGAGCATATCTCCTATATTATTTGAGGTATGAATCCCAAATTTGGTGAATGGATGCATTTTCGGATGGTGATATGTCGCGTTTCATTTTGGGGTCATTGTGACCTTGACCTATGACCTGGTTTCTAGAATAATCGTGTCTGGATCATATCTCCTATATTATTTTAGTAAGGAATCTCATATTTGGTGGGTCGATTCATCTTGGGATACCATTTTGGGTCACTTTTACCTTGACATTGACTTCGTACCTCTTTTCTAAGTGTTTCGTGTCTGGAGCATATCTCCTATATTACAAATAAGTATGCCAGTGTACTTTTAGAATGCCCCACCAGCTCATGCCATCAAGAGGAAGAGATACATTTTTGATTATATTTATTTGTACTGTGTGCGCGCTGAAAATGTACTATTAGAATCTTCTTTTAGATACTAACAGTGGGACAGACAGAGTTACAGCGAGTTCATCATGAGGTGGGTGCATCACAGAACCCTCAAGCTTTACATGCAACTGGACTACAGCCGCGTTGCCTCATGGATGAGTACGGACCAAACTGCACCCATTGTATCTCACAGAATACATGCGAACACGGACATTATACATGTGACATTGATACGGGTACACACCCTTAATCCTTTGTACATTTGTATACTGGAAAGGAAACCCCTTAAAGGATGCGTTGACAAACAATGGAGACCCAGATGAAATGCAGCATTATGCTGCATTTCATTAGGGTCTGCACTGTTTGCTAAGATAAAACAACCTGATATACATGATAATTTAGAAAAATCAAAATGTAACCCTTTAAAGTGCATAATGGGCAATGCCATATTATATCAATATGCATAGGAAAATCCATCAGAATACAAAGGGTTAACGTTAATTGTTTTATTGCAAAAATCACAGTTTAAAACTAGCGCATTAATTAACCTATTAACCAATTTAAGCCAAATGAAATATCCCACTCATATCAATTTGACCAGTCCATTTCTGAGTAAAGGGTTGTTGGGTAGTATTTTCAGTTTCATTCATATTTTAATAGATGATTCTGTAGGAAAACGATTGAACTAAAACGCCTTGTTTTGATCTGGGTCTGTACTATTTGCCTATGTCCCACAAAAGGACGCTAGACTATGGGTTGATTTCTTCTAATGTAAGATAAATCGGTCAAGGGTCGTATTGCACAAGGTTTGTAAGTTTGTTTGTTTACAAAACCCATATGTAACCAACTGTTAAAAAGTATGTGAGTGGGCTAAAAACGAAATCTTGTAAACCAGTGATATGTGGTATTTTTTCGTCATGCAAAAAATCAAGTGAAATATTTTTTACTTCTGGCTTTTTTAAATACGTTTTTTACATGAAGACCAATTATATACAAATAACATCCTACACGATAAAAGAAAACGTTTTAACACTAATGTACCTAAGGTTTTCCGGGCATTTGCAGAAAAAATTAAAGGGGAAACCGCTAGTACATAACAAATAACGTTTTACCGTTTGTTAACATGCGTAAGAAATAGATGAATACGTTCTAGAATAGGTGACAAGTATTCACTAAAGATAACATTGCGTTTTGTGGCTCATGGAACTGAATTAATACCAGTTAATCACAGAACCTCCCCATAAACATATCCCAACTCCTACAATAATGTTGCTGATTACTTGTTTGTCTAATATGCAGTTTATTTTTTGGCTTATGAAAAATTGGCATATCCCTAAAATTCATCTAAGTAATACTATTCAATATCCCTTATTTACAAAAATATCCCGTATCCCTTAAAGTTTTTGTCCTATATCCCTTAAACCCATACATGTACACATACTCATACATTATGTTGAACAGCCTATACTCTCTCACTCAAGAGAGAAAACTATACTAAATATAACATGTTTTCTTCCCTGAGTTATGTCTCCTGTATTGTGTACAAAAACAGATCCATTAACCCTTAAAGCGTCAATCACGACTGCAGCAGACGACAAATTATGCAACATCTTTCCTTATTTTCGAACAAAATAAGGAATGATATTTCATATGAATCGTCTGCCAAAATATCAAGGCTTTCATACTTCGTAGCATTTTAGTATTCTTTGACTTTTCGCTTACTGTAAAGGCGGTGCCTCATGAATGCATGAATGCGTAATTAGGACTGGTCAACCTTAGACATAGGTAAAAGCTGAAAATGAGGCGTGGTTTTATTCAAAAGTAACTGTATCATCTTGCGCCATTATCTCAAAACATTGTTTAGTCCTTAAAACGCCAGCAAAATAACTGCATCTGGAAAGTGTCTTTTTAACATAAGCATAGAGGCAAACATTGTGGACCCAGATCAGACTGCTCCTACAGGAGCAGTCTGATCTGGGTCAACACTGTTTGTCTATGAGGCTTCAAATATTTAGTGGACGACAAAAACATACACTTTGTTATTATGCGCTTTAAGGGCTATACCTCTACAAAATTAACCTGATCCTGACCTTTATGCATGAATAAATTATTACGGTATTAACACTGAATATATAGTTTTTCGTGATGGATCGTGTGCAATCGGTATGTTTCGAGCAATAACGGAAATAAACGTCTAGGTACAATTGCGATGAGATCCGTTGATAACTCAACGAAGTTGTACTTTCCACTGTAGTCGTGTGGTTAGTCAGATTAGCTCCAGATACGTAAATTGAGGGTTCGATTCCTGGTCCACCCAATTTTTTTTTATTTCATTTTTCTTTGTTTTCATTTCAAAGAAATGCACATACACACAAAACATGTAAGTTCACGCTTTCTTTGAAAATGTAATGACTGACAACTTCTTGATGCTTGGAGTTATAATTTAGTTTGCGAGTATAGGTCTACACTCGTGCTCTTGGCTCCAAAGCAAAATAAATCAGTTATAGCAGGTCGAAGCATTTCTCTAAAGAGCAGCAAGGAGGTCCATGACATGAGATTTCCAACAATGTTGTATGTGCGACAAGCAAAGGCTCAGACCAGCATGCGCATATGCACAGTCTGATCAGAGCCTTTGCTAGTCACTTGAATATTCTATGGATGGTAAGCTACTGAATGAACAGCATTTAGTTTCAATTATTAAAAGGAGGGTGCACAGGCTCACCTGTGCCTATTCGTGTCAAAAGCCACATTGTTGGAAATTTATTTTAAAAACTGAAGAGTTGAAGTACAGTGTTACGGATCCAGCGAGAGAATGTTGTTGTCACCAAAGAGATCAAACTAATCAAAATAGAGAAACGTTATTTCAAAAAGAGAAATTTAATAAAAATAAAAACAATAGTCTTTTCAATAGTTACAATAATAAATGTCGCGTACGAGATTCTAACTAACAACGCAGAGCTTAAAAATATAAGTGTGCAATGTTCACGTGCTCTACCCACTGAGCCACGCCAATTGAGCATAATAGCGCTATATATATCTATTGTGTAAAAGAAGTACCACGTGCATTTCCGTATAAGTTATACGATGAAGGCCAGGATATATTTAGTTGCTCAATCGGCTGTGAAATTATGTTAATGATAAAGGCCAGGATCAAGTTAATATTTTCAAGGTAAAATAAATGTGAATTCAGTGTGTATACGGTCAGGATTTTCATGAAATGCACGCACGTTTGCGCGGCCCAAAAAACTTATTAACTCTTTAAAAATATTAACTGAGCGTGATCAGGAAATACCACAATAACAAACCGCAGACAACCCCATGGCACCGCGAGGAAGAGCCACTCAACCATCACGAGACACCAGGAAGACAATTACTCTTAAAGAGACTAGGTCTGCAACTATGAACATATCTTTTTTTATTTTTTTTTATTCTCGTTTTAAATCATTTGTAAAAGTAGAATTAAGTTATGTTATCACATTAAATCTGTTTACTATAGCTGAAAACTGCACGGAAAAGTGAATTATAAAAACAGGTGTGTTTTCTCTTTTTGCAAATTACTTGCGCCCTCCAATAATTATAGACAGTTAATTTTAGCATAAATGCTGTTGTTTTGATACTGATAATTTGTTAAGATTTACAAAATTGTTAAAATGTATACCTGAATTTTAGTGTTTTTACTGTGTTCTTTAAAAATTATTTCGTTATTAAAAGATCAAAAGTTACAGACTATTCAGCTTTTAAACCTGATTTCCCTTCCATAGCAGATGGAATAGCCGAACCACGCCCAGACATGAATATTAAAGTTGCCGCCTTTACAGTAAGCGACAAGTCTATTAATACATGATTGATTTTACAGGAGAGAAACTCTGCCTACCAGGATGGAAAGGAATAACGTGTACGGAAAAATATTTGCCCAATGATTCATATCTAAATCTGACGTGCCCAGAAAACAATTGCAGGAACAAAGGCGTTTGCGTTTCTGGGACCTGCTGTTGTCAGCCGGGATTTACTGGTGTACTTTGCCAGATTGAAATAATAGAATGTCAAAGCCAGCCTTGCAAAAATGGGGGTAAGTAAAAACGATCAAAGAACTCTTTACTTATTACACACATAAATAGTCGCTGAATGTGTATATTTCATAGACTAATTGTTTATACCTGCTGGTGTCCTCTTTTGGAGATAAACATTGCAAAGTTTAGACCCAAGAACGTCTTGTTTAATCTGGATACAAATAGCCTGACACACCGATCAATTCTGAAGGTAAATTGTTGGATAAATTGAAGAAATAATAAGAATCAGCAGACGAAAAAAACACAAAACATACGATGCAAGCAACGGGCTATGGATAACAACTTATTTGTCAAACCATGTCTAGCTTGTAAATAAATGTGTACAATACCAATTGTTACATTCGAACGTTTTTATCTAACCCAAATTGTTAAGCTCTCATGGAGACTTCCTAACTTATGTAATGTATCATCACAGAGAAACAATCAAGTCAAATTAACACGCTATGATGATACAAAAAAGGGGGCGCATGACTCACAGATAGTCAGAGCTGTAGAAAACCTCAAGTTGAGTTATGGTGGGCCAACCAGGGACCAACCAACAGATAAAAGCTTAACGACAGGGCCGTCAATAAGACTGAGGCCTGACCCACCGTCGTGCAATTAAAGAGGATACCATATCTATCAACCGTGATAAGGTTAACAACCAAGCATGCAGACTGTCGTATGTTCTCCATGTTGTATCCACTCTTTTATAACGTTAAACTACCTTCTTAAATTGATCACTCAAATGAGGCTTCCCAACAATTCATTAAAATTTATTATTTTAAGTCAGTTGCGATAGGAAATATACCTTAATTTCATGCAATAGTTACATAACGTTGTGTTATGTATATTACATTTTTATACATAGACAATTATCAGTAAGAGTTTATGCCATGTTTTCAAATGACCATTAAGATAGAATTTATTAGACGAGACAACTTAACGTAAACATTGTGATTTAAATGTCTATTTTATCAGCTTTGCTAAATAGTTATAAGCTAACATCAAAAATATCTGAGTCCAAAGTTTGATCAAGCGGAAATTCCAAAGTTTGATCATGCCGTCAATAATATACAAGACCATCAATTTTTTAGAGCAGATCATTCTTTTCTGGCTTATGGGATACTAAAATGTTAGTTTAAGCCATCAAACTGACTATAACAGTAGATGTAACAATATTCAGCTAACCCGAGACTGAGACCATCATAAAATATGTTTAATTGAAAATGATAGCACAACTGTACCAATGGATTTTTTCTACCAGACGGAATGGAAAAAAATCTTAAATAGGGCTCTTTTTCAATTGGGCCTTAACCTATTGAAGGCCAATCACTATTGAATTGACGTCAACCGTATTGGTACTCTCAGGTCAGCTGTATTAAGCTGAGGTCAACCAGTATGACACAGGCATATTTGCTTGTAAATATGATATGCATTAGTGACTGGACAAATACGAGTCATTGAAATAACGTAATAAATTTAATCAATCCAACAGGACTTTGTCGTGACCTTGTAGGAGGCTATAAATGTTCATGCCCCTCATCATACAGTGGCAACAACTGTGAAATTCACAACTATAAACCAGCGCCTGTCTTGATACAACAGCCTAGCTGCGACAATACGACCTGTTATAATGGTGGAACTTGTTACCAGGACGCCAACAATACATATTGTGTTTGCCAGATATGGTTCACAGGAAGGCGATGTCAGACCCCCTTGAACCAAACAGGTGTTCTGCAGGTATGTACACTCAGAAATATAGCATAAAATAAGACACTTATTTCCTTAAAGCAAATCAGCTTAATCATCCGGTAAGTGTCACAATGATTGATGTTAATACACATCTATATGGTAGTGATAAAGTTTAATAAGCTGATAATAATATTATTATTATTATTGCATTGGACATAGAGCTCGAACAAGCATACGAGTAATGTCATTGTTGTTTTTAGTTTGATGAAATAGTTAGATGATGCATTCGTAAATGTTGGCATAGATATCTGAAAAGATATAGAGCACTGTTATAAAATAACACCATGCATCTTAATAATAAGGTCGCACATGGGAGTTATTAAACGTCATGTGATATTTAGTAATACAGTTTATCAATATTGTCAGACATAACACCATTGTGTAAATATGGCAAAATCTTAGCGATTTAACGCAAAAAAAGAAATTCAAAGTACTTTAGCGTCATAGGATAAACAGAACCAAACATGTTCTCCTGTATAATTTTATTTATTGAAGCAGCGTATATTTCATCGCTTTTTATTCAACTCATTTAACAAGTTCAATAATACATAAACACTATCCAAGAATATTTATGCAAAGCCATCTGAGTAAGTGACAAGACATTATATCAGAAAGTATCAATTTCGTTGGCTATTGCCATATATTTTGTAATGATATATAGAAATGCCTTTACCAAGTTAGTATAATGAATTATACCACAATCACAAACTGCAGACAACCCCATGGCACCTCGAGGGAGAGTCGCTCAACCATCACGAGACACCAGGAAGACAAATTAAGCAAAGCAATCAGCTCTCTCTTCCCCATCAAGATGATTGCAATACTAGAATGGACATGAAGTAACGTACAACAAAACATAGAACAATTACAGACTCCAACAATGGGAGTAACAATAAACAAAAAGTCAACAACAACAGAACCACCGCCTTAGAACGGACAGCAGCCTAAGCCACCGGGGGGGGGGGGGGGGGGGGGAGGGGGGGCGGGGGGAGGGTTTAAATGCATTTTACTGGTACCAAATCTGCGCCCTAGATTCTGCTGTTGTTGAAGTACAAGAAATGTTCAGCTCGCATGGAGGCCATCTAACTAATGCAATGTATCATCATGGAAACTCTATGCTTATTGTGTATATGTACATATACTGTGCTTTCAGGATAAAGATTGTCCTACCGACCTTTATGGAAAGTCTTGCTCAACTGTATGTGTTCCACAAAACTCCTGCCTTAGTGGACATTACATCTGTAGCCCATATGATGGAACAAAAGTATGCCTTGTTGGGTGGATGGGTGCTAATTGTGACCATCGAAGAATTCCCCATAATTTGGATAACACATGTCCCTTGAATTTGACCTGTAAGAATGGTGGACAATGTTTCGATGGCAGATGTTGTTGTAAAGATGGTTATTCAGGAGAGTTTTGCCACATAGAGTCAATAGGTTGCCTCAGTAATCCCTGCCAAAATGGTGCTAAATGTATTCCAGAAGGAACACTGGCTAAAGGTTACACTTGTAAATGCAGTTTGGGTTTTCATGGAGACTATTGTGAAGTCAAGTCAGCAACCATAACACATACTACAATATATACTGGTACCGCATACACCAGGATAACGCATACAACATACGCAAAAGAAACACCTTTTATGCAAAGTAACAGCCACAATGCATCCCTTTCATATTTCGATGCGTCAAGACATCCAACTTTTACAAGTCCAACTTCAGCGTTGCCAGTGACAGTACTAGGTGTACCATCATTAGAAATCGCTTACCAGTCGTCTTCATTTTATTCTCAAGGAGCAAAAGATTACAGTATACACAAGCAAGGCATTGAAACTTCTAAGCCTAAAACTGATAACTCTTGGATGGAAACGGCATCAAGTCGTAAAAAGTGGCAAAACCATACAGTTAAAGCATATGTTACTTTATATAGCACAAAAATAAATGAACTTGTAAAAACACAAACAAAAGTACCTAGCCAAGACTCATCAAAAACACCGAATTTGTCATACTATATAACTCCATCAGCATCAATACCCATGGAATACAGCAGTTATGTAAGTGTAAGAACTGTGAATCCGGCAAGTAGCAAGGATATACCCCTTATGGCTTCATCAGGTTTCTTTGACACAAGCGATCAAAGCACTAATGGCAAACTTGCGACTAAACAAACGGAGCTTCTTCCCACAACAATATTAAATGTAATGCCTTTGACAAATATATCAATGCAACATACCACAGAGACAAAATCGTCTGAAACACTAGTCACTGTTAAACAATCATTTAATATTAGGGACACAATTCGTAATCATACTGAGTTATTTTACGTTTCTAAATCCCAGTCGTCTAATGTTACATCCATTTCTGAATTTCCATCAACCAACAGAAATACCAGCACAGTGACGTTCGATTCAAAATTTAACGGCAATACAGTATCTACTAGATTATTTTCCAAAAAAATGACCACCTTGTCCATGTATGAAAATAGTTTTAAACAATCTAGTGCAATGCCTTATTTTGCTGCACAATCATTGATATCAGCACAGAAAACTAGCAACTACTCGACGCGTTTTGTGGCTGCAACCAGAGATATAATTGAAAGTTCTACATTTTGGAATCCTTATGGGACCACACCATCGGAAACGAAGTCATATTCTATCATACATGGTAATCTCAAACCAAAACATACTGTCTCATCAAATAGTATCCAAGTAATGGATGCGTCAGTTATTTCAAAAGCATCATCTTACACATATAGGACAGTGGAAAACTCACCTTTACTGCAAACAACAGCTCATGTGCAATCCAGTAACTCGTCCATGGATAACACAACAGCACTAAATTCAGCTATATCCAAGAACCCTGCATCAGTAAGTAGAATCCACGTGTTACTTATTAGAAAACTACTGTAAATTCGGAAATTTTCGCGAGGGTTTTATTTTCGCAAAACTTCGCATATGCGAATTTTCGTGAAAGTAAAACCTCGCGAAATGGCAAAATCACTATGTCGACTACTGATATAGGTAAATCATAACCTAGTTGCGAAATTTTCCAGTAGCAAGTTTATCTTTTAACGCTATTTGCGAAAATACAATTCTCGCGGAAATTTCCGGATTTACAGTATATCAAGGCAAAATATATGTCTTGTGCAACTGTTATAATGCTATAACGATTTGACTTAAAAGTAATTGAGTATTGCCAGGAAATGCCAAATTACACACTACAGACCATCCCAGGGCACCGTGAGGAATAGGCAAAGAACGATAAAAGCGACGTGACATTCAGGAAACAATAAATTGATAAATTAAAGTTAAGCAACATACTTTCTCTTCCCCAAAGAGATGATTGTTAAACTAGAAAGGACACAAAGTACAGCATAACACTCAAAACCCCTACATACAATGGGGGCAAAAATAAGCAATGAATAAACAGCAGCAGAACCACCGTCGAACCCTTTGTAGAACGGAAACCTATAAAAGAAACTAGCAAAGCGTGAAAGCCCAGCTAAAACGCCACAAAATGGTTTGGCTGGCTACGTATGTTGTCCACACAAAGAAAGTGATTATTTTATTGTAAGTTTATTATTGGGGCAGCGACGCAAGAAAACCTGTCTTCAGGGTTTCTGACAAAGGAAGACTAAAATCACAGAGACTAGCTTGTAAAATTGAAATTTCACTTGTAGCAAGTTTAGATATGATACCTTTTAATGTTCGAGTAACAAAGGTGATAGTCCGACTACGCAGATGCGCAGGCTGGTCTGTGCCTTTGTTTTTTTCCCTGAATTTCTCGTGTCGAGGCTAGTTTTTTATTGCTCCCATTATGTGTGATTTTGTGTTTTGCCCTGGTTTGTTTCTCATAATTCATTACATCCTACATGTATCTAGTTTAAAATCGTCTGGCTGAGGAAGCGAGAATTTGTTGCTTTTCTTTAACTTTCTTTCTGTCTTATATGGCTTCGTCTGTGTTTTGATGTCTCTATGGGACAGTTTCAGCTGTTGTGTGTTCTAGACGCTGATTCTGATGTATTAAGTTCTTTCTTTGATCTGACAATTATCAGGCTAAGGAAGAAAGAATTTGTTGCTTACTTATTGTATTTAAGCCCAATGTTTCTTTTCAAACTCAGTTTACAAATTTGTCTTTGCGATCAAATCTTAAAATATAGAAGCTTATAAAAAGATTAACTCTTTGTATTTGGAAAACCCCAAAACAAGTATTTTTGCAAACAGTCAATATCCAGATGAAATGCAACATCATTCTGCATTTCATCAGGCGTATAAAATTTGAAAAAGTAAAAGATAACGTCAGACAAAATAATACAATATTTTTCAAGCATATAACCTGACACCCCTAGACATGTACAATGGGCTATCCCAAGTTTATGTATCAAACCAGAAGGAATAGTCCATTAGTATACAAAGGATCAAAAGGATCAAACACAAAACCGAATAATTTCATTCATTAGAAGACAGACGTTAATTAAAGCAAACACAAAATTATTGGTTGCTTTACACATATTTAGGAGAGCACCATTGATTAAAAATAGTAAGTGAGTATGATCAGGAAATACCACAATTACAAACTGCAGACAACCCTGAGGCACCGCGAGGAAGAGCCGCTCAACCATCACGAGACACCAGGAAGACAAATTAAGCAAAGCAATCAGCTCTCTCTTCCCCATCAAGATGATTGCAATACTAGAATGGACAAAAAGTAACGTACAACAAAACATTGAACAATTACAGACTCCCACAATGGGAGTAACAATAAACAAAAAGTCAACAACAACAGAACCACCGCCTTAGAATGGACAGCAGCCTAAGCCACTGTGGGGCTTAAATGCATTTTACTGGTACCAAATCTTCGCCCTAGATTCTGCTGTTGTTGAAGTACAAGAAATGTTCAGCTCGCATTGAGGCCATCTAACTAATGTAATGTATCACCATGGAAAACACTCTAATCAAATAAATACTCAATGATGAAACAAAGAAAATGGCTCATGACTCACAGATAAACAGAGCTAAAGAAAACCTCAAGTTGAGCCACGGTGGGTCCAGCTACAGATTAGCATCAGGCACCAACCCACCGATTAAAGCTTTACGTCAGAGCCGTCATAGAGTCTGAGGCCTGACCCACTTTCGTGCAATTAAAGAGGAAACCATAGCTATAAACCATGATTGGGTTTAAACCTAAAAAGTAAGGAAATCTGACCATGAACTAACATGATCACACATAACAGACCAACTTCTGCACCAAACACTCACAGCTACATGGTATCAAGAATGCGATTAAAATAAAGCAAAACACACATTCCCCCCCCCCCTCTCTCTCTCTCTCTCTCTCTCTCTCTCAAAGAGATGATTGCTAAACTAGAAATGGCATTATGTATTGCATAGCAAAGCCAGGACCAAACACTAACCCCCATGGACAATGGGGGCTACAATAAACAATGGACCAACAACAACAACAACCACATAATCGGACAACATCCAAAGTCACTGGTGGTCTTAAATGCGGTTTTTGCCCTAGATTCTAATAAAATAATATATCTTCTATATGTATATTAGATTGTTAAAAGTTAGGGGCTTATTGCATGCGTTACACCTACCTTTGAATTCGTGGAACTTCCTTTAAAACCAAGTACATGTACATTTGAACTACTATTCGTTTCAGGACTGGTGGTTGATCATAGTCCTCATTGTGGTTGGCATAATACTTTTGTCTGCATTGGCTATGATAGTTGTCGTCATATTTATTCGTTTAAGGTAAGACACAATGAGTTATATCAAATAATGAAAACAGTTAAATTAGCGTTACATATTCTAAATATTAAGTAGTACCTATGCCTGTCAAGTGACTAAGTGTGGTTGACGCAACTTATTTTCCAAGTGAAGAAAGTATTTGGTTAAGGAAGAATATCAAGTGTGAATTTCATAAAATTAGCTAAGTGTATGTGATAGCATTAAATTATATTATAGTAGAAATCCTACTGATCGCTAAACCAATTGGTATGACTATTAACGAGCAACCATTACCTTCCTTATTACATGTACATAAGTTACCATTGCATTGGGAATTATACTGAAATATGTAGCACAATGCATTCGATGAGCCTTGCAGTAGAGGTTTCAGGATTTCAAGTCAAACACTCTATCATTCATGCACTTCGCAGTAGGACTGTAGGCTTTACATGGCATAGCCATTTATAAGTTTGCCATAATCATTGAACATATCCAATTTTTGGAGCTAAAAGTGGAATCTAAGCAGTTTTATTGAATGCCAGCCTGAAAGAAAAGCCATCTACCAATGTTTATCAAGTTTGTGTTTATTTTATTTCAGATCAAGCAAGTCCAGGTCATTAAAACGTTCTCCAGCAGAAATTCAATCCTTTGAAAAAGAACACTTCTCATTAGAACCAGACTTTGAGAACACTAAGTATGGCATAAATGAACCGTACACGTTGGATGACACATCTAAAAGTGACATCTATGTAGTTAATAGATAAAATAGGTCTATAAACTGCAGTGAATTTGTTTGTAATTGATCGATGAATGTAAAAATCTATTTACTAATGGAAAAGAGTCGTACGAGGGATGATCAAAGTTTATCAACCCCTTGTACTTTGAGCTACCAGGGTATGAAAATTTGACCATTTCATTTCAATATAATCTCCATTCAAAGCAATGTACTTAGCCCATCTCTGTTCCAGCTTGTTTGTTCCTTCAAAATAGAAGGCATTTTCCTTTCAAACTGTGTACCACGGATATGGGATTTTAGTTTTGGGAACAGATAGAAGTCAAAGGAACCACAACAGGAGAATATGTGGTATGAGGAAGGATTTCAAATCACCATTCAGTTGCAGCAGACATAGCAACTTGTGACGCGTGGGCTGGGGCGTTGTCCTGCAAGAGTAGAACACCGCGAGTCAGTTTACCTTGCCTCTTTCTTGCGATTTCCTGACGTAGCCACCTCAATTCGCCTGCATAATATGCACCGTTTATCATGCTTTCTTGCTCAAGATAATCAATCATGATCACCCCTTGACTATCCCAAAAGATTGAGGTAATCACCTTCCCTGCTGAATCACTCCTTTTAAATTTGTTAGGAAGGGCTGAGCCAGGATGCTTTCATTGTTTGCTCTGCATTTTGACTCTGGAAAAAGATTTAGGCCCATGTCTCATCTTGGGTTACAACTCACTCAATAAAATTGCCTAAATCATCTTCATAGATGGGGAATACCTAGTAATAGCAAGCCGAGTCTTTTTCTAATCATTGGTCAACATTCGTGGCAATCATCTTGCCAAAACCTTTGTCATAGCTTTGATGTCGGTTAGGATTGGTTGTACTGCCCCGAATTTTATGCCCACCTCACTAGGTATGCTTCTTAGGGCTCGCCTCCCATCACACATAACCAGGGTGTGCACGACCTTGACATTTTCATTAGCAGTGGTATCTTGGGGGCGGCCAGACCGTCCATCATCCTCAGGGCTCTCTCTATCCTTCCTCTTAAAATCTGCTGCCCATTTTTTCACTGACACCTTTTAAAGGGTTTCCATGTTTTGTTTGTTATGTTTTTATTGCTGCTTTACGCCCCATGTCAATAGCTATGGTAATGGCAGGACGGTCAGTTCACCTAAGCACACTTTTTCCTGCGAAAGCTTGAACAAGCAGTTAACCAGTACTTCGTGCACATCTTTTCGCTTGTAACTGACAACAACCCTTCTTGAATGATTCAGCGGAAGGGAGAAGAATAACCCTAGAAATTATTTCATGATCAATCTCCTCAAAGTATGGGACTGGGCTGGGTTCAAACTCGCAATCCCTGGATCTGCAGTCAGACTCGCATCTGTTGCTAGACACGTTACTGACTGCGCTACGAGGCCCAATCAAGGGTTTCCATGAAGGCTTCATGCATAGCCTTGGAAGACAATTCTTTCTTACATGTTTCTCCATTTTTCAAATGTGTCGCAACCTCCTCTCCATAAGCAGCCCAACGTGGCCGCATGCTTTTCACACTCTCAATGTCCTTCAATCAGATCAAATGACCGACTGACAAAAAGATTTTAATTCAATGAATCTCACTGAAGCATATCAGGCAGATAAAGCTGCTAACAATGTTGTAGTTGTTTGACGATTGTATTATATTAATACTCTTAAGCGTGAGCTTGTTGACACTAATGCCTATAAACTGCAGCCATCTTTAAGTGAAAGGGTGATTGTTAATGGGCATGATTGTCATACAGCCCTACGTTTTGGTGTCAAAGCTAAAGAAAATCAAGACAAAGTTCCTACGTTGTACTGGTTACCTAAACTCCATAAATACCCTATAAAGCAAGATTTATTGCTAATTCTAGTTCTTGTACGACAACAGAACTTTCTAATTTGTTAACCTCGTGTATTACAGCTGTTAAAACATGTTATCAAATATTGTGAAAAGGTATATGAGAGATCCGGTAAAAACCTATTTTGGTCTATTAAAAATTCAGGTGAAATTTTAGATAAACATAAAGCTAGAGATTTCAATGCGACCAGTTTGTCTACTTATGATTTTTCTACTCTCTACACTACTTTACCTCATAATTTAAAGATAAACTTATTGATCTTATTGAAAGAACCTTCCAGAGATAAGGCTCTCCTTACCTTACATGTAATGACAGAAATGCATTTTTTACTTCAGAAAAACCTAAAAAATATCATGCATGGTCGTGTCAAAATGTATGTGATGCGCTGACCTTTTTGTTGGAAAACATTTTTATTCGATTTGGCACCAAGCTCTATAGACAAGTAATTGGGATTCCTATGGGCACTAATTGTGCTCCCCTGGTTGCAGATTTATTCCTGTTTTGTTATGAGAGGGACTTTATGATGTCTCTTTCTGATGATAAGCAGGCTGATGTTATTGATGCGTTTAACACTACTTCCAGATATTTGGACGATATTTTAAATATTAATAATGTTTATTTTGACAATATGGTTAGACAAATATACCCTTCAGAGCTCCAACTGAATAAAACCAATGCCTCTGATACCGAAGCCGTATTTTAGACTTGCATTTATCAATTTCTAATGATATTATTTCTACCAAAATTTATGATAAACGCGACCACTTTGATTTTGAAATTGTCAATTTCCCATTTTTAGATGGTGATGTTCCTCTTTCTACATCCTATGGAGTCTATATCTCTCAACTCATTCGTTTTGCTAGAGCATCTAGCTATGTTGCTGACTTCAACACTCTCAATAAATTGTTAGATTTTAGTTTATTTCATGCACGGTCACTCAGCGAAGGCTCAAACAAGTCTGCGCATCTAGCAGTCTAATTGAAGCCTTTGCCCAATCATAAATGCGGCTTTGTCAATGTTCAGCGGCTCGGATGTGAATACGAAAGGTTCGGACACACTGGTTGGTCGACTAAGGAAAGCTGGGATATACATGCATCCGGCGTTCATTTATTTATCTATTTTTTTTTATTTCTTATTTTTTTTTTTTTTTTGTAAGAGTGTCTTTGGAGTGCAAAGATGTTGAGGATTGAGGGTCAATTAGCGTTTACCAAGCCGCATCTTTTTGGACAGTTTATTTTTCACCAGGAACCCGTGCTGGATCAGACCATGACAAATTTACAACAGAATACAATCGGTCTAAAATTCCTTGATTTTAATCGCATTTTATTCTAAACATGACTTGTCTAAATTGTTGTAATCTTTGATGACGCTCTCTTTAATTACGCGCGGCGCGAAATAATAACGTCAGACTTTAGGACGTCATATCTCATGAAGTAACTAATCTCCCGAAGACACATTATCGCATGGCGCGGCTCACCTATAAAATGCTATGCTAAAAGCACAGTCAACCTGTTTTATAGGTAGTCAATCATTACTCATGTAACCAGTAAATACATCCCGCACTACAATACTGTTAATGATTAAATTAATTACACCGCATGGATGTCTGTATTGATCAGAGGTTAATCAATATAGAACTGAGGTCATCATCATTTATCGCAGGCCAGCTGTATTATAATGAGGTAAAACTAGTAAGACACAGACACATTTGCCTGTAAAAGTGTTATATATTTAGTAGTGAATAAATATAAATGACATTACTCATTGACAAGTGATTTCGTATTGGCCCAGTTGCAAATCATTTACAAGTGAATTTGTATTAGCCAAATTACAGATCATCGGACCTGTAACTGGGCCAATACAAAACCACTTGATAATTAACACAATAACATCAGTAATAAACAGTCTCGCTCAATCTGTGTTTATTTGACGGTTTTCTTCGTAAAAATAATAAACTGTCTCTGTCTCTGGCAGATGCTGATCCATGCTTAACAATCATTCTAGGTATCCCATAGTATATAAATTGCGCAGTCCTCAAGGTACCCTTATGTGAACAGTTGCTAGGTGTCATCAACACGTGAGCCATCCTACGAGTCTCACTAGAAACCTGAAAATAAATATATTAGCCTTTTATGTACTGATGAATTCTTCCTTGTACATGTATAATTTAATGTAATGAATTTGGAATGGTCCATTGTATAATTCAAGGTTATTTTTTCCAACTTTTTCTAAATATCGGTTTTGTTATAGCAAACAGAGTAGACCCTGATGTGTCGATTCTGTTATTGTTGATTCATTGTTTGTTGCTGCTGTCAGTGTGTTAGTGTTTTTTTGTCCAATTTTGTGAAATAGTTGTTTGTATCATTTCTAGTTTGCAATCATCTCCCCAACAAAGAGAGGGCTGAATGATATACTTTATTTGCATTCTTGCTTTTATGTTTGTCTATGTTCGGATGTTTTTTTCTTATGTTGCCGCAAATTTGTATGTAATCAGTAGTTGCGACATTTCCTGGCGATTTCTGATCTTTTGCACAATTGACACTAGGCCGTGAGCTACCAATAAACCACATACCGACAAAATGACGCTGATCAGGTCATATTGGTTTAAAACTCTTCTGCAACATGGCATATTGGAGTTAGTATTTTATGGTGATTAAGTTGATAAATTCAAAAGAACTGTTGGAAAGCATAATTTTAGTGATCAATTCAAAAATATAATCAAACGTCAAAAGAAAGTTGGATAACATACGACAATCTGCATGTCCTGTTGTAAACCCAATCATAGTTTATAGCTATGATTTACTCTTCAATTGTACGACGGTGGATCAGGCCTCAGACTGAATAAAGGTCATCACGTAAAGCTTTAATGGGTTGGTTGATGCCCGATGCCTGTCTTTGGCTAGGCCCACCGTGGCTTAACTTGATTTATTTTTAGCTTTGACTGTCTGTCTGTGAGTCATGAGCCCTTTTCTTTGTATCATCATAGTGCGTTAATTTGCTAAGATTATTTCTCTGTGATGATACATTAAAATAGTTAGGAAGCCTCTATGCGAGCTAAACAAAGTTTGTGTTTTAACAACAACATAATCTAGGGCGAAGGCTTGAGATTGTAAGGACTCTAAGTATTGCTATCAACCCGCTGGTCATATAGTCACAGGGGATTTAAAAATCATAACTGATTCAAGAATTCGTTCTATTATATGTAAGGGACCTAAATATAGGTTTCCTGTGCCAATAGACTTCAAATCATGTCGTGAGGAAATTGCAGGAGCCTTACAAGAATTTTGTAATCGCTGGTGTAAACGAGAGCATGTTGAGTCTAATGCCTTAAATAGTTGGAAACTAAATATTTTTAAAATTATTGATGGTAGAATTTCATTTTATTGCAACAATTTAGATCTTCTACCACCTAAACCTAAATTCACTTTTAGACACTTGAAGAAAGGGATCCAGGAATTCCATAGGAAGTTCGTTTTGGCCCCCGCAGATAAGGCTGCTAACAATGTTGTGGTCGTTTGAAAAAGATACTATATTATTACCCTAAAGCAAGAACTTAGCACTGCAAAACATATGAGCATAAGAGGCTTGATGAGACGTCTATCGTTGATAGGCATCGATGCCATATGGCAGCTAAGTTTGGGTTGTTTGTTGATGAGGACCATAGCAAGCTTCCTACGTTATACTGGTTACCTAAACTTCATAAACGGCCCTATAAGTCGAGTTTTATTGCTAATTCTAGTGCATGTACAACTACTGAGTTGTCTATTCTTTTGACTTCTTGTCTCACTGCAATTAAAAAACATGTCATTAAATATTGCACAACAGTTTATGAAAGAAATGGTAAAAATTTATTTTGGTCTAATAAAAATTCAGGTGAAATTCTTAATAAATTGAAGTCTAGAGGTTTTCTAGCATCTGGTTTGTCTACATATGGTTTCTCTACTCTCTATACTACATTGCGTCATAATCTAATAAAAGAAAAACTAACAGAATTAATTGAACAAACATTTAACAGAGAGGGCTCACTTTATTTGGCCTGTAATGATAAAAATGCCTTTTTTACTTCTGAACAACCTAAACGATATAAATTGTGGTCATGTCAGAAAATGTGTGATGCGCTCCATTATCTTTTGGACAATATATTTATAAGATTTGGCTCAAAAGTATATAGACAAATTGTCGGTATTCCAATGGGTACTAATTGTGCTCCTCTTGTTGCAGATTTGTTTTTGTTTTGTTATGAGAGAGACTTTATGTTATCTCTGTCAGACAATAATCAATCTGATGTTATTGAAGCTTTTAACTCTACCTCCAGATATTTAGATGACTTACTTAATATTGATAATCCTTATTTTGAACAAATGGTAGGTCAGATATATCCCACTGAACTTCAGTTAAATAAGGCGAATTCTTCTGATACTGAAGCTCCGTTTTTGGACTTGAACTTGTCAATAACAAATGGCATAGTTTCTTCTAAAATTTATGATAAACGGGATGATTTTAATTTTGAAATAGTAAATTTCCCATTTCTTGATGGAGATGTTCCTCGCTCTCCTTCCTATGGTGTATATATTTCTCAGCTTATTCGTTTTGCTAGAGTATGTTCTAATGTTGATGACTTCAACAACAGAAACTTATTTTTAACTGCTAAATTATTAAAACAAGGTTATAGATATCATAAAATTCGAAAAGCATTTTCTAAATTCTACCACAGACACTCAGAGTTAATTGTTAAATACAACATTGGGTTAAAAACTCTTCTGCAACGAGGCATATCAGAACCACTATTTTATGGTGATTTAGTCTATAAATTCAAACGAATTGTTGGAAAACCTAATTTTAGTGATCAATTCAAAAAGATAGTTAAACGTTATATAAGGGTTGGATATAACTTGGATATCATGCGACAATCTGCATGCCTAGTTGTAAACCCAATCACGGTTAATAGCTATGGTTTCCTCTTTAATTGCACGACGGTGGGTCGGGCCTCAGACTCTATGACGGCTCTGACGTAAAGCTTTAATCGGTGGGTTGGTGCCTGATGCTTATCTGTAGCTGGACCCACCGTGGCTCAACTTGAAGTTTTCTTTAGCTCTGACTATCTGTGAGTCATGAGCCTTTTTCTTTGTTTCATCATGGTGTAGTAATTTGATTAGAGTGTTTTTCCATGATGATACATTGCATTAGTTAGATGGCCTCCATGCGAGCTGAACATTTTTTGTACTTCAACAACAGCAGAATCTAGGGCGAAGATTTGGTACCAGTAAAATGCATTTAAGCCCCCCGGTGGCTTAGGCTGCTGTCCGTTCTAAGGCGGTGGTTCTGTTGTTGTTGACTTTCTGTTTATTGTTACCCCCATTGTGGGAGTCTGTAATTGTTCTATGTTTTGTTGTACGTTACTTTATGTCCATTTTAGTATTGCAATCATCTTGATGGGGAAGAGAGAGCTGATTGCTTTGCTTAATTTGTCTTCCTGGTGTCTCGTGATGGTTGAGCGGCTCTTCCTCACGGTGCCACGGGGTTGTCTGCAGTTTGTGATTGTGGTATTTCCTGATCATACTCATTTACTATTTTTGGTACCAGTAAACTCCATTTAAGCCCCGAAGTGACTTAGGCTGCTGTCCCTTTTAAGGCGGTGGTGCTATTGTTGTTGATTTATTGTTTATTGTTGTTCCCATTGTTTGTAGGGGTTCTGTGTTTGGTCGTCGTTGTGGTATTCCGTACGTTGTGTCCATCTTGTTTTGCAATCATCTTTTTGGGGTAGAGAAAGTTGGTTGCCTTTCTTTAACTGTCTTCCTGATGTCTTGAGACAGTCAATGTTCCGTAGCTCTTCCTCGCGGTATCGTGGGTTGGACTGCGGTGTGTGATTGGGGTTTTTCCTGATCATACTCACTTGCTTTTATAAGCGGATACTCTAACCACAATTGTACGCTCATGAGTTTTACCCTATCTGGGCCTATGTCAGTGCTCACTGGATGCACAGGTCCCAAGGTTATAAAACTTATTTTCATACTTAACTAAGCTAAGCACGAAATTTATCCTGCTCATAAATATTAAAATGCCAACAATTCCAACATTTATGAGCATCTTAAATACAGCATCTGAGAGACTTTAAAGCCAGAAACTTCTTAATGTATCGGTATTTTAGTTTTTATGAGCAGCTGAAATTTCGTGGTCAGTTGAGCATAAAAAAAGTTTTATTACCTCGAGGCCTGGTCATATTGTTGATTTTGCCATGCACGGACTTATTTACCTTTAGATATTCACTTAATGGTGCTTCAATAAAAGAGTCTGAAAATCCTCCTAGCTGCTTGTGTTGCTCTCTCAATTTTGTTGTACTGTAAAGCTGCGCATTTACCGCAGTCCGCCATTTACTCCATAAACTGGTATTCAAGGTAGGGTCGAACACTACTAGGTTTAAGTCCGTTAATGTGTGACGTTTTCGTGTCGATATCTCCAACTTAGGGTGCCCATAGTTTGAATCATCCATGCTATGAAAACAAGATATAATAATTATAATCACACATTACACGATTTATTCCATATAATAGTTCGTGTACTGTTATAATCGTCTTGCATCAGCGAGGTTAAATTATGTTATACATATTTAGAAGACGTTAACGTGTGCAGTGCGATCTCTTAAAAATATGTGAGAACCTTAAATTAATAAAATCTAAATATTTTCTACCATCTAGTTTGTCTTCATGGGCTTTTCCTAATTTCTTTACCACTTTACGACGGTATCTGATCTAACACTTATACAGTTGACAGAACAAAATTGTGATTGTCTCATTTCATTTGATTTGTAATTAGAAATGTCCGTTTTACTTCTAAAAGACAACAAGAAATGTCACAGTCACGTGACAAATGCCCCCAAAGGAATTGGTCAAGCATAAGACACATTTGAGGAAAGTTAGCTGTAATATAAGAGATATGCTCCAGACACGATAAACCTAGAAATGAGGCCAGAAGTCAATGTCAATGTCAAAGTGACCCAAAATGGTATGCACCACTACGCCATCCCAAGAGGAATCAACACACCAAATTTGGGATTCCTACTTCAAATAATATGGGAGATATGCTCCAGACACGATTATTCTAGGAACTAGGTCATAGGTCAAGATCACAGTGACCTAAAAATGGTATGCCACACATCAGCATCTAAAGATGTATCCATACAGTAAATTTGGGATTCCCATCTCAAATAATATAAGAGATATGTTCTGGACACGATAATTCTACAAACTAGGTCATAGGTCAAGGTCAAAGTGACCTAAAAATGGTAGGTAACACTCCACCATCCAAAATTGCATCCACCAACCAATTTTGGAATTCCTACCTTTAATAATATAAGAGATATGCTCTGGACATGATTTTTCTAAACACTAGGCCAGAGGTCAAGGTCACAGTGACTTGTAATTGGTACAGGACACTCCACCATCCCAAGATGCATTCACACACCAAATTTGGGATTCCTATCTCAAATAATAAAAGAGATATGCTCCTGACACAATTATTATTAAAACTAGGTCAGAGGTCAAGGTCGCAGTGACCTGTAAATGGTACAAGACACTCAACCATCTAAAGATGCATTCACACACGAAATTTGGGATTCCCTTCTTAAAACATGTAAGAGATATGCTCCTGACACAATTATTATTAAAACTAGGTCAGAGGTCAAGGTCACAGTGGCCCGAAAATTATATGTGAGACTCCACCATCCCAAGTTGCATATACACACCAAATTTGGAATTCCAACCTCAAAGAATATAAGAGATATGCTCCGAACACCAACATTCTTAAAACTAGGTCAGAGGTCAAGGTCACAGTGACCCTAAATGGTATATGTGACACCCTGTCAACTCAAGATGAACTTAGACACTAAATTTGATATTTCTTTCTAAAAGAATATAGGAGATATGCACCAGACTCAATGCAGTTTTCTAGAATTGGGTCAGAGGTCAAGTTCAAAGTCACAGTCCTCCAATTATGGTACGCGACACTCCCCCATCCCAAGATGCATTGACAAACCAAATTTGATATTCCTACCTCAAATAATATAAGAGATATGCTCCGGACAAGATAATTCTTGAAACTAGGTCATAGGTCAAGTTCAAGGTCACAGTGACCCAATTATGGTATGTGACACTTCGTCATCTCAAGATGCATCAACACACCAAATTCCTAGCTCAAATATTATTAGAGATATGCTCCGGATACGATTATTCATATAATTAGGTCAGAGTTCAAGGTCAAGGTCACAGTGACCCGAAAAAGGTATGTGACACTCGGCCATCCCAAGATGCATTTACACACCAAATTGGGAATTCCTATCTCATAGAATATAGGAGATATGCACCAGACTCAATGCAGTTTCTAGAAACTAGGTCAGAGGTCAAGTTCAAGGTCACAGTGACCCAATTATGGTACGCGACACTTCATCATCCCAAAATGCATCCACACACCAAATTTGAGATTCCTACCTCAAATAATATAAGAGATATGCTCCGGACACAATTATTCTAAAAACTAGGTCAGAGTTCAAGGTCAAGGTCACAGTGACCCGAAAGTGGTACGCGACACTCCGTCATCCCAAGATGCATCCACACACCGAATTTGGAATTCCTACCTCAAAGAATATAGGAGATATGCATCGGACACGAAGCGGGACGGACGGACTGACGGACGGACGGACGGACAGTGTGATTACTATATGCCTCCCAAAGTTCCTTTGGGGGCATAAAAATATGATTTGTGGTTATGTCAGAAGGTTTGTGTAGTTTTAGCTGATTAGAAGTCAATATAAAAGCTTTGAACAGAATTATCATATGACGCCGCGACTGGTAGTGAAATATAGCCATGCATTAAAATCGATAAGCCACTAGTGGTTTACTGTTTGGTAACGTCATGAATAACGTCATGAAATGACGCCCTTAATAACACTGCATACTTAATGAGAAAGAATTAATCTTTATGCGCCAAAAATAATATTTCTAAGAAATATTCATGTCATTTGGTAAATAGAATACTAGAACGCGCAGTCGATGGGGCGCCATCGCAAATCCCAACGCTAAAGTTTTTTACCCCCAGCACCCCAAGTCCCACCCCTGGGGCATGAACATGGCAACAGAAGAAAATTCTGTTCAAAATGTTTTCTACCGTTTTATTCTGAGAACACACGCAAACTTTTGTATGAAAATCTTTGAAATTGACATGGTAACCGAAATTTAGTGATATTTGACCATTTGACCTCACCCCAAGGTCACCAGTTTGACCCTATGATGACAAGTTTACTTTCATTCTGTTCTGCTCGTCATCTACATTGATTTGATATGCCACATAGCCATATTTGAAAAGACATGACCCTCTGGGCACCCATAGCGCCACAAAGTCCCATACCTGGGGCATAACCCAGGCGAAAGAATGAAAATAACGTATGATACGTTTTGTATTTTTCATTTGTGAGAACACACACACACACACAGTTTGGTATGAAAATTTTTGAAATTGACTTCGTAATTGAATTTGATAATATTTGACCTTTTGACCTCATTCCAAGGTTACCAGTTTGACCTTAGGATGAAAATTTTACTTGAATTCTGTTTTGCTCGTCACCCCCGTCGATTTGATATGACACATGCCCATGTTTAAGAAAAATAATTTTTTGACCCCCTGGGCACCCCAACGCCCAAATGTCCCACCGCTGGAACATGACCCAGGCGACAGAATGAAATTATGATATTTGACCTTTTGACCCCTCCCAAAGGCCACAGGGGTGGGGCCAAAAAACATTGCCGTTGCACGCCCCATTCATGTGAGTAACTCACACACCAAATCTGGTTGGATTTCGTCCAATGGCTTAGGAGGAGATTGCATAACGGACGGACAGACGGACGGAGGCGATTACAATAGCCTCTTTTTAAAAAAAACCCCTGGGGATTATAATACTCGTGCCATTGTAGTATTGAATTTATCAAACGACAAGCCTCGCATCTTATGTCTTTATAGAAACATGATCACTCATGTGAGATCCTCTATTTATTTATCCAAGCTGTCTATACCAATCGGAAGTTAGCTTTCCACCTTGTCAAATAAAACTGGCACTTAAACAATGATGCATACAATAATCTAAACGCACATATGCAGCAAAGAACTGAGCGATTATTTATCTATACACCATGCGAGCAGTGAAGGCTCTGGTGAAACTGCAGATGCTCGTCTGAGCTTTTAAAGGTTGCCAATGCGATGGGTACCAAAACTCAAATAAACATTACAAACTTGTCTAAAGCCTAGTTTCTAGCAAGCTATTCATCAAATTTATCTATAATTACATACATTTTTACTTACTTTAGTAAAGATAGTGTTTCCAAAGGAGGTCAATTCAGTCATTTTGAATTCATCAATTTTATATTTAAGTTTTTTGGTTTCAATAAATTAACACCAGACAGCTTCAGATTTAAATGTAAAAAAATATGTCAACACAAACCGACACTATAAAAATGAAACAAAAACATAAACATAATTGTATTGAAATTTGATTAATTTGATATTCAGTCACCCGTTCTGAAACTTCTGCGCATCAGCGATTGTATAATAATCATATAATTCGGTTACCGTTCGCATCAATGATGAAACAACCTGCTCATAGATATCACTAAAATACGTTTCGATATATGTATAATATGATCCGCGATCTGTAAAAAATAGTAAGTGAGTATGATCTGGAAAAACCACAATCAGAAAACGAAGACAAACCCATGTCACCTCGAGGAAGAACCAAACAGCCATCACGAGACACCAGGAAAACAAACTAAGCAAAGCAACCAGCGCTGTCTTCCCTGGTGCTCGGAGCCATCAAGATGATTGCAAAACTAGAATGGACATAGAGTAACGTACATCAAAACGTAGAGCAATAACAGACTCCCACAATAGGAGTTACAATAAACAAAAAGTCAACAACAAAACCACCGCCCCAGAACGGGCAGCAGCTTAAGCCACAGGGGGAGGGGGCAAATTTACCCCACCAGCACCAAATCATCGCCTTAGATTCTGCTGTTTTTGAAGTACAAGAAACGTTCAGCTCCCATGAAAGCCTTCTAACTAATGCAATGCATCACCATGAAGAAACACTCTAATCAAATTAACGCACTATGATGAAACAACAAAAGGACTCAGGAAACCTGCATTAATGGCATTTAGGACTTTTTAAGTAAAATCATTTGAAAAACACCAAAGATTAATAAATTTGACACGTTTACATATTGCCTTAAATCCTATCAAGGTGGATAGTAGAATGAAACTGGCAAATATTTCTGATTAAACGTCTTCTTTATCATGCCATATGTTTCCATATGGCAACGATTTTACCCTAGCAACTGTCAGAATTTTAAAAGTATGGTCAGTCGTTTTCAGAACATGGAAACTTTGGGCAAAAATGAATCAATAAAATCAATGTCAACTTTTCTGCGAATTCCATTGCAAATATGCTGAGAGTAATAAAAAAGTATGTTAGCAAGAAATAACATGTTTTTAATGCACCTGGCGAACCCACAAATCAGGAGCTTAATTTTGACGTCATTTGTAACATTATAACGTTTCTGACCTTGCGTGTTAAAGTTAAGACAGTGTATAGTTTCAAAAGAATATATTTCCATGGATAATGGTGATAACTTAATAAAATCTGCAGGATAACTTCCTAACACTTCGTAGATTAAGTGTGTGTTATAACTTAATATTGACGACTTCGTCATTAAGGCTGGTTTTCACAGATCGTGGCTGAGATGTATGGCTACAGATCCGTGTTATCTAGCGGTAGAGTATCACAACCTGCATGTTGTAGTCTCGAGACTTGGCCGAGTCATACAGTACTTAAGCCTTTGGACTGACACTTCTTCCTCGTATGGAGCTAAGGCTAGATAAGTCGACCGGGCGAACGTTCATTCTCTGTCGATTTTACTTCCTTGTAGCTTTTTGGTCAGCTGCTGTAAAAGAGCTGACCTCGAGGCTGTCGTGTTTGTTGTGTTTTGACACATTCCCAAATATGTCTTGATCCACATTAAAATCAAAAGTTAGGTTGGCGCCATGACACTGGCTTTAGCCCTCCAGTAAAATATTTTACTGACTACTGACCGTTTTAAGGCGGTACTTCTTTTGTGGATTTTTTTTCTGTCTTGTGTTTGCTATGCCTTTGTGTGCGTCTGTTTATATGTGCCTTGTGGTCACCTGCTGGGAAAAGGCTGACCTCTTGGCTCTCGTTTGTGGTGTACAACTGTGAGTTTATCACTTTCCCATTGGTATCCTGGGCCAGGTGTGGTACTTGATTGTATCGATTCCTGTTGTTTGCACCCTTACTTACTTCGAGTCTCTGTTTTTCACTTAACTCCTAAACTGGCATTTAATCGTATTTTTTTCTGCAAGACTATAGGGATCACACATGTATTTTCATGCATTAACATTTGCTGTGATACGAGGCCGATAGGCCGAGTGCTCAAACATCTCCCGAGGGACCCTGCAAGAGTTAATGCAATGAAACAAGCATGTGTGATTGTTATTCTTGCATATTTTACCTTATTCCAACAAAATTCACACTGAAAACGCTTTTAAAACATTTAAATATCCTTTTTCTTACACTTGATTTCTCTAAACAAAATGGCGTCGGCTGTATACATTCGAACGCCATACCGTCTTCACAACGTCATATCCGTACGCAACGTTTTCGCGAACAAAAACATCGACGAAATGACCGGTCTGGTCCGCAATGCTTTCAGTATATAACGCCATGTAAATCCCAGGGCTCGTTTGAAGTATTTTTAAGTTATAACCCATGTCCAAATAGTACGTGAATCTCCTGATTTGAACATGGATTTTCATTTATGTGACAATGGGTTAAAACAGCTATACGAATTGATATTTATGCAAGAATAATGAATACAGGCATTTGAAGTAAAGAAAAAGGCAAAGATCCGGAATCGATACAATTAAGTACCACATCTGACCCGGGACACCATATGGGAACGTGCCAAAAAACACATGAAAAAATAACACATTAGAGTGCCAAGAGGTTAGCCCTTCCCTTGCAGGTGATCACAAGGCTGCAAGGGCATCAACTAAAGTTAAGAGTGATTTGAGGGATGACGCTGTATCCTTTCTCTGACTTAATCATTTAGTTTCCTAGTCTATAAGATTTCCAGCGGATGCTTTTTGATTAAACATGACCCTTTTGTGGTCTTACACTGCTAAGACCAATGAACATAATTTGCTTGAAGAAAAGTCTGTCGTTGATAGACATCGATACAATATGGCTGCTAATTTGTTGTATTTGTTGATGAAAATTATAGCAGCTATACTGGTTACCCAAACTTAATAATCTAAGCGAGTATGATCAGGAATACCACAATCACAAACGGTAGACAAACAAAGCAAAGCAACTAGCTCTCTCTATTAAATCGAAATGATTGCAAAACTAGAATGGACACAAAGTAACGCACAACAACACACAGATCAATTACAGAATCCCACAATGGGAGTAACAATAAACAAAGGATCAATAAACAACAACAGAACCTCCGCCTTAGAACGGACAGCAGCAAAAGCCACTGGGGGCTTAAATACATTTTACTGGTATCAAATCTTTGCCTTAGATTCTGCTGTTGTTGAAGCGCAAAATGTTAAGCTTGCATGGAGGATTCCTAAATATTGCAATGTATCTGCATAGAGAAACATTATATTAACTCACCATGATGAAACAGAGAAAAGGGTTCACGACTCACAGATAGTCAGAGCTAAAGAAAACCGCAAGTTGAGCCACGGTGGGCCCAGCTACAACCAAGCATCAGGCACCAACCCACCGAATGAAGCTTTATTTCAGAGCCGTCATTGAGTTTGAGGCCTGACCAACCGTCCCTATGTAGCTATAAATCGTGCTTGGGTTTACAACCAGTCATACAGACTATCGCAATGTAGGCATTCCTATGTAGGTATTCCTATGGGTACTTATTGTGCTCCTCTTGTTGCAGATTTGTTTTTGTTTTGTTATGAGAGAGGCCTTACTTTCATGTTGACTATAATGACCTTAGTGGTCTTTCTAGTTTTAACATCATCTTACAGAGAGAGAGAGAGAGAGAGAGAGAGAGAGAGAGAGAGAGAGAGAGAATGAGAGAGAGATGAATTATTTACTGTAATTGTGTTTTAACTATCTAGAGAATGTTTTTGTTCCGTGTATCTTCCGAACGGTGTTGTCTACTGGTCTGTATTCTGTAATTCTGACATTTCAAAGACAGACCAACATTCGTAGGAGAGTGGTTTTACAAGTACATGTAAATGTGCATAATTCTTCTGAGATTTCGACGGTGCAACTTTGTTTTTTAATTTGATAAACAATACACAAATGCCAATTGCTCTCATTTCTGCCTGAAACATAGGAATACTAGGTGCGTGTCTTTTGATATCAAGTTTACCAAACAAGGCTTCAAGAACGCCTGTTGAATCGCGAGGTAACCTTGATATCAAAAGACACTCACCTAGTATTCTCTACTTTCGTATCCATACATACATATAGTACGCCGCATGTAACTAACAAATATATCAAATAAACACAGCAAATATTTAACAGTTTATTAATTGTCCTTTTCATGTATTTATGCAGGTATATTAACCTGAATCCCACAATCCTCAGTTTATAATGTTTTCAAGTGACCAGAAACAACATTTAATATGCGATGATTGGTAAAAACATTCCCTTTATAAATAATCATTCGTTAAATAAGTCTGGCGCGTCCCTGCCCATTCTTGCTAACCGTTTACCACATCATATATCCTAGCTAGGTTGTTCTGTAGGCGGGATTATTATATCGTGCACCTGCAAAACGGAAGAACAACAACAATGAGATAATCTACAAAAACCAATGTTAAATTGAATACCACTTTGAACGGAAATAGATGTTAACATGATAGGAATGATATGAATCATATGAATGATATGAATCATTACTTAAACCAAGCGTTGACACACAGAATATGCATCGTCTTGAAATATACAGTATATGTTTGGCCTACGCATTTGCTACAAATCCTTTCGTTTAGAGAACCAATTAAAGTGAAGCATTACAAGGGCAAAAAGCTAAACAAAACATACCACATATCACTGGATAACATACTTTTCTTTCAGTGTAGCTCTAATACAAATGTATATGTTGGGGTTTTCAAAGGTCGAGATATGGATATTTTGTGCACCTAAAATTACATTTGTTTCTTACCCATCAATTTAAACATGTGTTTTTGGGTACTCAAAAACCCGTCTTATCAAGACGGTTCTTTTGAGTACTCACAGCATATGGTTTGAATGAGAAATAAGAAAATAATTTTCCTGTACGTACTCTTATCTGGCGGTCTGGTTTTGTGTTTGACCCTTAATTTTTTTTATACAGCACTATGTGCCCTGCTTAATTTTAAAGCAGAGAGAGTGAGCGTGTTCTATACTTTGATTTTGTTACTGTAGATTCGGAAACTTTGGCAAGAATTTAATTTTCGCAAATAGCATTAAAAGACGCATTAGTGATGTGAAAAAGAAGTTCTAGCGATAAGACGTGTATTTTCCCAGGTTGACAAAATTACAAACACCAAATATTCAAATTGTGCTAATGTTTAAAAAATGGTGTGGTTCGGCAGTAAAGTATGCATAGTGAGCATCAAACAAACGTTTTAAAGCAATTCATCACTATAAGGCCGTACAAACTTGTGCTTTCTACTCCCACCCCTCATTTTACGTCTTTATACTGGGTGCCGTTTTGACCAGACTTTGAGTAAATGTATTTTTAGCTTTCCAAAAGTAAAAGTGCTAAAATGTTAAGTATAGAAGTGCTCTTCATTTCCAAAACGTTACGGTATTCCTTCTGCGCATGCGTATGAAATACACTTATAACCATGATTTTTTCATTGGAAAGATGAAATTGGTGTCTTTCAGTTTGTTTTAGATGCTTTCCCCTTCTAGACCCAAGATGCCTTTTGGACAGTGACATGTCGCTATAAACATATACAACATGTGTAAAGGGCGTCTTGGTTCTGGGGGGAAGGGGTTGTACAAGCCAAAGAATTCACCACACATCTGATAAAAATAGACCACTTTGCAAGATGGTGCTTTTTTTATTGTACATCAACTGTATAAATATACACACTCTATCGTGATATGACGTTTGTTTACCTTAGTTTAACGGTATATTTCCCATACATGTTGATGGAATAGCTAGTACAGTTGATGATCAAAATAAATTTTCATTCAAAATAACGAAGGGTTCTTACATGCATTAAGGGAAAAAAGGATTTAAATATTGGGGCTAGTGTGCAAGATTGCATATACGGCTGGTCTATATGTATTTGTTGATTGTGCCTAGTGTCTCCAGTCCTTATTTCAACAAAATAAAACAAACGTTTCATTTAGGGAAATAGCCCGCCTTATCGCTAGAAATCCTTCACAACGAAGGCAAGATTTACCTATATAAATAAACGACAGAGTGATTTTGCCACTTCGCGTCGGTTTTATTTTCGTAAAACTTTGCATTTGCGAAGTTTCTCGAAAATAAAGTCCTCGCGAAAATTTCCTAATTTACAGTATTGTGTTACTCTTGGTACCCTGTGTCTCTCCTTGCAGTGCTGGGTTATGGTTTGTGATCTGTTATTTTTTGGAGCGCATTGGCTCAGTGGTAGACTGCTTGACTCGAGAATGAGAGGCTGCGGGTTCGAGCCTCACCGGCGTCATTGCGATGTGTCCTTGAACAAGACAGATTTATCCTAACTTAGTACTGGTTCAACCAGGGAAGACCCGTCCCTATGTAACTGAAAGAGTTTTCATTGGACGAATCAAATCAAACAAATCTTCATTTTTGGTATTTTCTAGTCATGCTTACGTGCATTTTGGCTGCTAACTGTTTGATTGGCCTTCAAATGAATTTATCATGCGATAAATCGTTTATTACACGTAAATTGTTGAATAGTAGCCTAAATGTGTGAGAGGCATTAAAAGTACATTTATGAAAGCTAAACGAACACATACCACACATCACTGGATAACATGCTTTTCTTTTGTTGGGGTGACATCGGGGAAGCATACACGATGTAACAAACAATGTGGACATTTTATATGAAAGTAAGTAAGGATGCAAAGATCAGGAATCGATACAATCAAGTACCACACCTGACCCAGGATACCAATGGGAAAGTGACAAACTCACAGTAGACACCACAAACGAGAGCCAAGAGGTCAGCCCTTTCCCAGCAGGTGACCACAAAGCACATATAAACAAACGCGCACAAAGACATAGCAAACACAAGACAGAACAAAAAGATCCACAAAAGAAGTACCGCCTTGGAACGGTCAGTAAAATATTTTACTGGAGGGCTTAAACCGGTTTAACGGCGCCAACCTCACCCTTAATTCAGATGTTACAATTTATTAAATAAAACGAATGAAACAACATAATTTTCAATATATAACTGCATATTTTAAGCTTTAAACCCTGCTCAGTATATGGCGCTTAAATACTTTTGCTATTCTCACTACTCTCTGCTATGACCTCTTTTACTTTGAATTACATTGTGCAGACGTTTCGGCATGCTATGGACAAGGGCTACATATGCACTCCCGTTCTCTCGCTGAAGTATTCAGTTTCACCACATACAGACCATTTTATTGACAAACACTTCTTTATTAAGAATTTCTATTATCTGAGCCACTTCAATATTTGTTTCCTTAAAAGGTAAGCCTTACTACACTCTGATACTAAAGTAAAGTAGGAAATACCACAATTACACACAACAGACTAGCACACGGCACGGTTTTCTATGGAAGCCATTTTAACAACATCATAAGTGCATAGGAGAGGATGATGTGACAGTCATGATTGCACTGTGATGTTATCATGACGTTGCTTTCTCTTAAAGTGTCAATCATTATATGAAAGGGTTATCACTTTGCCTACCCACACAAAAAATGTTTCAATATATTATACATGAATTACAACAATTTGAAGAAAATGTCAACATTTTTTAGACAACCTGTACATTTCTAGATTCAGTATCCGGGACAAATATCAAATATACTGATGTCAACAAAAAACGCCTCACTCATTATCATTGATTTCTTAGCAATGATATACAAAAAATGAACAGACACGTACTGCTTTTTTATGTAGAGGTTAGGCGATGTTGGAAAATGACTTTAATTTAAACTGCAGGTAACGCGTTATAGCGATGACGTCATACAGGCTCAGCGTACACATGACGGCATTATGATTTGGATCATTTTTTCAAATAGTTGTGCTTGCGAGTAAAAACTTTATGAAATTATAACGTCATATTAAAAACATAATGTAAGGTCCGTTTACGAAACTTGCCAACATCCTCGTTTTGATTTAAGTAATTGAAAAAAATGATAAGGGGGTACATTAGGTAATGTACACAGAATATGCCTATATAAAATTACGTTATTTAAGATGAGCTGTTACGCCCAATGGTCAGTCGTTGGTCTACGTTAATGTCATCCAAAACGGCCGTTTGGAACACGTGCCAGATTGCGTTGCCTCAGGAATCGTCGCTGGTTAAAGATTAAAGACTTTTGCAAATGATTCGTTACAATATTTTCACCCGCTTTGCAAAGTCATCACGTTTAAGTTTTACTGAAATGCATGGCGAAAAGGTGGGTGGGGTAAGCTGTTTCGGATGGAACAGCTCATTTCCAGCAAAGCCCACAGTGCGTGTCATTTACCTCCCCGATTATCCAGTCTAGGCCAATACTGTTGGTAATAGTACCCGGTTAGGTTATCACCCAGCACTGAAATAATCAGTCGATAGTACCGCCGCTATCGGGAATCCAACCCGGGTCCCCAACGCACTAACCACTCGGCCAGGGAACCAGCTTAGATGACGTGCGGCTTTAGAGCAAAAGTGCATTAGAGTGCGGATAACCATATTAAAAAAGTTTCCTTTGGGGAGGTATATCCGGAAATCACGTTTTACAGCTCCGCTCGCGCGTCGCCGTAAAACTAAATTTCCGAACGTATATCCGACGATATACCTCCCCAAATTTAATTTTGGATACAGTTTTCCCCTAATTTTAAAGTGCATGCGTTTAAAACTGGATACAGTTAGGCTGACGTTTGGGGCATAATTTGGGCAGTGGCGCAAGAAAATCTGACTTTGTTGCATGCAACCAATAAAGGCACAGACCAGCATGTTAAACTTGCTTCATGAATAATTTCAATATTCTATCTAGTTCCTGTAACTGATCAGGTTGCTACGAGTCTTACTTGGTCAGAAGCTAGATTTTGTAGCTGAAAGGTGAAAGAAAAATTTGAAACCAAGATAATTTGGTACTTAGTAATTTATTCTGTGTCAGCTGGTGCGTAAATGTAGCTAAATATTGTGGACAGCGTAAGAATACATTAACCCTTAAAGCGCCAAGAAATAAATGCATCTGAAAATGTCGTCTGCTGAAGTCGTCTGCTGCAAATAATTGCCTATCATTACTGACGAATTAAGTAAAGAAGTAAACAGCTATAGGAGCAGTCTGATCTGGGTCCACACTGTTTGCCAAAGAGGCTTCTTAAACATTTCAGCAGACGAGAAAAAAGCAGACGACTTTTGTTGCGATTGGCGCATTCAGATTTAACTCATTAAGATTTCAAAGGCAGTTGTCTTCCACATTTACTACTTCTTTGATACAGAGGGTCATTGTAGAGACAGAGAGATTTTTATCTGCTAAAAGATTACTTTCGTTTAACAGTGGTTAAACAAAGATATAAAAACTCGAATAAGTATTAGTCTGTGTCCATATTTATCCCATCTTAGTCTGATATTAAAAAATGCAATCACACCGTCTAAGTTTTATGAAGAATTAGGAGTATCGTTTATTCTACACTATGTTATTAAAAGGGTATCCTTTGGAAGCAAAGAATGTACCAAAGAACTGAAACTAGAGTGTGCATATTTTCTGGGCCTGACTAGCTAGTTTCGGCCATTTAGGCCTCATCAGTGACCCTCTAATAGTTTCAAAATTCCACAATGAAACCTATGATCCCAAAGGACAAGAAAATAAAATCTACACTATAGTGAAAGGCAGGGAGACGTTCTACTGCCGCCACACAGTCCCTTGTAGTCAAATATATTATTAAAAGGGTATTTTGTTTAGACAAATACGATTTTCAGAGAAGGATATTTAAATTGTTTTTAGAAAGTATAACCAGGGACCCCGCGATATATACAATAGACCACCCCTCGCTTATTGTATTGAACCAGAAAGAAGAATCCATGCGTGCATAAGTGGTTTACCACCACATTAGAAATGGTGCAAGCACTCGTATATCGTAGCATGAATGCACCATTTAGATGCATCTTTGAAGTATGCGCTTGTACTATGATATCTATATATTGTTAGCTAGTACCAATTTGACTTGACCTCCAGTCTACGTGTCTGACTATTGAATAGTGAGACATGCAATAGAACTTTAAAATCGACACACTCAGATCGATTTGTAATTTGGTTTCATGATTTTTGCTAATTTTCAATTCCGTTTGAACTTTATTGTACACTGACGTTTTGTTACTACACGTATATATTTTCTGAAAGACCAAGCACATGTTTGCCTCTTCGCATTACTGTATATACTTAATTAAAACAAACACATTGTCTTATGCCATTTCGCACGAAATAACTGCAAACTAAACCAACTACACACTAAACAGAATGTCATTGGGTGATGCACTAACCCATTTTAGAATTCAAACAGTTGAAAATTTTAAAGTGATAAAGAAGAAAATGTTAGAGCTATTGAAAGGTTATTCTGTGTAGAAGTTCACATGAGCTTGGCATAAATGAGATAATGATATAGCATAATACGGTAAGGTTATATCTCATGAACAAAGTCATAGGCCAACTATGTTGGTTTTAAAGCTGCATAGTCTGTAACTTTTTATCTTCTAATTTTAGAAATAATGTTTTTATTTTTCAAAAACCCAGTAAAAATACTCAAATTAAGGTAAACATTTAACCATTTTGTAAATCTTTACAAGTTATCACTATCAAAACAACTGCATTGATGTTAAAAATCAACCGACTAGAATTATTGGTGGGACGTAAATAATTACCAACAAGAGAAAAAACACCTGTTTTTATAAGATAATTCACTTTTCCGCGCAGTTTTCAGCTGTACTCAACATTTTTATTGTGAAAACATAGCTTAATTCTACTTTTACAAATGATTTAAAAAGAAAAGATTATTTTCGAAAAATGTTCATAGTTACAGACTTAGTCTCTTTAAGTGCGCTCTGTCGCGAGAATGGGTTTTCCAGATTTTCCCAAGGTCATTTCCAAGCCAGCCTGCTCGATAATATTTAGAACATTGAAAATGCCCTTGTGGACCTAGAGGAAGAGTGCCAGAACATTAACAGTAACAATACATCAGAAAGACAATTAAGTATAGGTTATTCAATGTTTTGTGTTGGTTATGGAATATAAACGAGGGAGCAGAGCTCCCGAGTGTATATTTCATAACGAACACAAAACATTGTATAACCTATTTAGCCCTGACCCAGCTGTTTCCTTTTGTTGGTTTCACATCCTGAAATGTACACATTATGTAGCATTTTGCTGCATTTCGTTTAGGAGTCTCTCATTACTTTTTTAGCCATGGATGCGTTCACATGGGACAAATGGATTTTATTAGCAGCATTTTTGTTACATTTTTTTTCCCAAAATTATCTGGGAAGCATTTCATTGATCACACGTTACAGATGTATAGGCTGATCAGTCCCCACTGTTTGTGCATTCTACCCTGATTCTCAAACAGTGGAGACACTCAGATCAGCATGTATATTAATGTGGCGTTTGGTCATGCTGTCTTTATCAAAAAGCATTTCAGGACAATCAGTGTAATTTCTGACCAGGCTTCAATGTACATGTGCAGCCTGGTCAGTGTTTTCTGCAGTCGCTTCTTTTCTGTGAAACAGCTAACATTTGAAATTTACATCATTTTGTGCCAATATTCTTATTACAGTTTTATTTAGGGTTCTAAAAATAAAAAATAAATTTGGTGAAATTAACATTTTGGACTGCAATTTCCTCTCATCAAGCTATGGGAATGAGTCTCACAAAAGTGTGGGTTATGGAAAATATACCACGCTGAATATGGTCCTTTTCTTGCAACTGATTGGCTGAAAACAAAAGGAAGTAGGCGGGACATGGGCTAAAGCAAAGCAACCAGCTATCTCTTCCTCGTCAAGATGATTGCAAAACTAGAAAGGGATCAAAGTAATGCACACCAAAACAAATACCAGCACAGAACCTCACAGACAATGGGAGGTACATAAAACAATAAATCAACAACACCAGTACATAATTCATTCTACTGACACTAAATTCTGTTGTTGTTAAAACGCAAGAATTGCTATCTCGCATGGAGGCTTCACAGCTAATGCAATATATCGTCACAAAGAAACAATCTAATCAAATTAACACACTCTGATGAAACAAGAAAATGGCTTATGACTCATAGATAGTCAGAACTAAGTTAAAATCTCACGTTGAGCTACGGTGGGCCCAGCCAAAGGTAATCATCAGGCACCAAACAACGGATTAAAGCTTTATGCCCTTTGCTATAATTTATTTATTCCCCCGCTATTTTTATGGGGGGGGGGCATAACGCATCACCCTCGTCCGAACATCCCGTATGCCCTGTACGTCCCTTAAGTCCCGTACAATAGCATGCAGGTCAAGTTCTACTAAGGATAAAATACGCCAATTATTATCAGAGTCATGTCCCTTTATCGCATACGAAAATGGTTTCCAGGAAATATCTTTTGAGTTATTATAATCAGAGTTATGGCCCTTGATCTCCATATGAAAAAAATGTTTTGCGGGCAATATCTTTTGAACGCATTGATGTAATTTATTCATATTTCATGCACAGGTATACAATCATACAATACAGGGCACGTTCGATTAAGGATAAAATCCACCAAATATTATATGGCCCTTGATCTCTGCAAGAAAAATTGTTTCCAGGCGATTTCTTTTGAATACATTGCTTAATTGGATTCATATTTCGTACAATGGTACATGTATATAATCATAAAATCAGGCCTAGTTCTATTAAGGATAAAATCCACCAATTATCATCATAATTATGGCCCTTGACTTAAGTTGTTTCCTCCCAATATCCTTAGAATTAATGGATGGAATTGAACAAGATTATGCGTATACTTTGATATTGACAAAATCTAGGTCGGGATTGTTTGCGTCAATATGTGCAAATCTTTTAAGAGTTAAGGTCCTTGACTCATATCAGAATTTCTTATCAGCTCAATATCTTAAGACTGAATGAAGGAAAATTGGTAAAATTTTGCACATGCTATATATCGACAAGCCCTGTGTTAGTATTTTTAGGCATCAATAAGTGCAAATTTATAACTGATTAAATGGCATTTATGGTTTTAAATCATGTTAGAATGGTGTTTCTGCTCCTTATTACAATAATGAATGGGTGGAACTTGACAAACTATGTAATAAATGTCTGCATATTGACATGTTACAAAACCAGCATAGATTTTGTAAATATTAGTGAATCAGTTATATCTGGGAAACTTTTATTTTCGTGCATCTCGTGCGAGGGCATCTGTGTCACACTGACATATTTCTAGTTTTTTTTTTAAATAATATGAGTTAATGTTATTGATAGGGGCGGGAATTCCATTAGGAATAAAGGGGTTAAAATAAGAGCATTATCATTTACTTAATTACTTCATCACGATTATATGTTTGTCTTTCCTTCTAGTGATTTATTTTGCTGACCGTTCCAAGGCGGTTCTTCTTTTGTGAATCATTTTATTTATGTTTCATGTTTATCTATGTTATGCTGTCTTGTATGTTCCTTGCAGCCATGTGATCACCTGCTGGGACAGGGCTGACCATTTGGCTTCCTTGTGTGTTGTGCAAATTGTCACTTTCCCATATGGTGTTCCGGGTCAGGTATGGTACATGATTTTATCAGCTACATGTACCTCTCATATTAACTGCATTGTTGCACACTGACCTGATTAACTTTGGATATATCACGACATGTGTCTTGATCTGGTCATAATGACGTGGCACTTTTTTGAATGACGTCATCAATGGCACTGGATCGACAAAAACATCGATAATTACGTCATAATCGCTAGTTTGAAGAGTGAACCAATGGGTAAACTGATAATTTTAATACCAGATTTGCGTCGTTTGATATCAAGTTTACCAAGCTCGGCTTTGAGAACGCATGTCGAATCAGCTCGCAATTCGACAAACGTCCTGGTAAACTTGAAATCAAAAGACACCCACCTAGTATTCTATACATACCGGTTTCTGATATCTGTCTTCCTCAGTACCTTAACCTATGTATTCTGGCTCTGTATACGGTGCCAGGTCTGTGACCTGTGTTTAATGCATTTTGAGGTCATATATATTTTTTTTGTTTTAAGGGGGGGATGAATGAAAGTAGGCATGAAATCCTTTCACAGATAATTATATACATTTTTTATTACATGACTTCGCACCTGGGTCTGATTTAACCTCATGACGATTGTATAAATTGAAAAACCGCTAGAGGTTTAAAGGTTTTGGAAAGTCTAAAATAACGTCACGTATATTTGTCAAAATTTTGACGTTTTCAGACCGAAGACGCCATTACAAAATATGATAATCAAAACATAACCATTGTGCTCCTGTTTTATTGAATTATATAAACTCGTATTGAAATAGCGATAAAATGCTCAGCATGTCTCGCATTTTATCTCTGTTCCCCAACCCGTTTCATAAATTCAATAAAGCATGCTTTTAGTTAGTTCCTTTATCTATACTTGTAACCACAATGCTTGACTTCTATATACGAACTACTGTCTGAACACCATTTGGGGTTTCTAAGTTTAAAGGAGGCTGCACAGGCTCGTCTGAGTCTACACATGTCAAAATGCCACATTGTTGGAAATCTCATGCAACGGCTCATTTTTAACATATGCACTTTGTGGATTAATAGAATTGCAGGAGGAAACCTAAATGTGTCGCGTGGTAAACGGCGTAATAGAGGAAGCGATTATAACTATTAGCCATTTACGCCGAAAATAGTGCTTAAATGCAGATTTTTGTGCATGGTACTTCCAAAAGCATACAAAGTGCATTCCGTAAAGCGTACTGAACTAATTATATAATCTAAAAGCATCAAAGAACATGCTCATCATAATGGTTGAAGAATAGGATATGTGATTATTCCCTGGTCGCTGAAGAATCTTAGGGTAATATAATTGTCCATACATTATCGAAGTACAGGAAATGGGATCGTTTTATAAATAACTATAAAGGAATGGATGTTTGATTGTTCCATTCGCTGGTTGAGTAAAGGATTAGTTGATAAATATCAATTTGTTGAAGTAATGGAAATTGACGTCGCGCCTGGGAGTGCTATAACGCCATTTATCATATGATGTGGCATCTGGGAATGATATAACGCTATGTATTAAAGTTTGTTTTTAAAATATAGAATTGATTGACCGAGGGTAGTGGAAATGTTTGTTTTTAAAATATATAGTTTATTGACCGAGGGAAGTGGAAAATCCAATAAAGAAACTCGTGCTTGCGCACTCGTTTCTTTATAGGAAGCGTCTATTTACAGTTGACTGTCAATAGCCAAAAAACGTTAAAATGGCTATTTACAGTTGACTGTCAATAGCCAAAAAAACGTTAAAGTGGCTATTTACAGTTGACTGTCATTAGCCAAAAAACGTTAAAATGGCTATTTACAGTCAACTGTAAATAGCCATTTTAAAGTTTTTTGGCTATTTACAGATTAATCAGATACTTTCAATGATGTTGACTTAATATTTGAATACTCGATGAACATTTTCAAATATAGATGGAAGATTTGTGTTTGTTCCTTTGTAATTGAATTCTGCAGATGGTACATGGGTCATGTCCGTGAGTTTGGGGTACTTGTCGCATGCGAAAAACGAAATACAAACTGTACACGAACTTGTGCATGGGCACAGACTCTCCGTAGCCATTGCTATTGGCGCGCACAAGGCGATAACTGTTCACATAAAAAATGCCAAAGATTTTCAAAGAAATGAGTCACGTGAAAGGCAATCCTACTTATTGTTCGTAAGTTTTTCAAGATAGCCGATGATTATTTGCTTGGAAAGAGTCATTCCAACTTTGAAAGCATAGGCTTGCAATCACCCTTTATCCATTCCGTATTACAACTTAGGCCTCTATACAACATATCCTCATATTCAAATCAAAGTAGCTGGTTGTTTCACTTTAATTGTGATATGGCCGGTCGTGTTCTGTGTCTCCTCCTCGTGTTACCGTGTGTTGGTCTGCAATCTGTGATTGTGGCATTTCCTGACCATCTTTTAGAAACAGACTTCTTTTTTGTAGCACGTATTCCCCAGTTTTTCTAACAAGATTGAATAGTACATAACCGTATTAAATAGACTTACCATTTCATTTCTATTTCATTTTGAACGTCTTCTTACAGAAACTTATAACCCTTATGCCTGGTTACATAAAGACCGACAGCCAGCCGACTAGATTTTTTCATGTTGATCGGCCGAAAAATATATTTTCAGTCCGCCGACGGGAACAGTTACATTGAAAATAATCCTCACCGATTGACTTTATCAACCACAAAGTTTTTCAATCCGCCGACCATCGCCTAATCATCGGCCGATTGAATTTGCCTGTGGAGCAGCATACAATAAGTCGGGCGATGATCGGCCGACTGATAATCCTATATTCAGTACCAATGCGCATTTTGTATAAAGTAGTGGAATTGACAGTTTGTACTAAGCATGCTATAGTAAGTCACTTTTCGCCTAGAGAAGAAAACATTTAGAGAAAACAGAAATTCAAAATAAGTTATATACGAAAAAAATATGGGGCGTGGCTTATAATGACCAACAATCTGGCGACTGTCTGCCGACGATCGGCCGATATAAATGATCGTCGGCCATCACTCTGTCGACTGTCGCCCCATGTATGGCCGACGATCAGCCGACTGTCGGCAGAGTTTGAGTCCGTATATGCATCGAATATGACACCATTGCAACGCAGAGTACATTGATACTGTAGACCAGTGTCCCGAAATCATACTTCCGCGATGTAGAATTTGCAATATGAAATCTCTCCGATACTGTATTTGCGGTGTGGGGGTGTTCGAGGGACATCTGTATTTAAAGCTTAAGTTATTTGTGTACGGTCTTTAAATAACTTAAATGAGACAGCGGTACACTTGTAAGAGTTATTCTTGATTAGATCATTTTTATTGTAGTTAGCCGTTCCAAGCTTTTTTAAACTCTGGTATCATTTTTTGGAAAACCTTTGATAATGAGTTTAGACAATGTAGTAAATTAGGCTTAGTCGCGAGAAAAACGGATTATGTTGCATGCAGTCTCTTCTGGTGATAAGGTTTTCAAAACGATTGGACTTAGACCTGCTATGATGTAATAGTGGTCCATATCTGGATCTAAACTGCTAAATACTCTGATAGTATGCCTGAATGTATTTTTCGACTAAATACAATTTTGAAAAACAAACAACAAAGCACCAAAAACGACAATATTTATTTTTTTGGGCGAAAATGTTTCTGCCTAAAGCCATTCTCTATACATGAGGCATCTGATCGGGGCCTGCATTATTTTCAGAAATGTCAGCGTTAGCAACATTAGCTGTAACAGCGTGTGCATCTAACCAAGCCTGTGTCCAGTCGTCAATATTTTGACAATATTTTCTAATGCTAATATTCTAAGGTATCGGCTGTCCGTTATTGATTGCGATCAATATTGTCATTTTTGACCAAGAAACGGAAAAATAAAAAAGACGAAAAATTGATCAGTTAATCTAACCCGTTAAAGCAGATTGTTCCATAAAAAGGACATAATACAAACAGTGCAAACCCCGATGAGACGCCACATAATAGGGCCTGCACTTTTTGCTGAAATGTCATATCCATTTAACCTGTTTGAGTAGAGTATCCCATAAATCGGACATATACAAACAGAGCAAACCCAGATAAGATGCCGCTTGCTGATGTGTCAAGAATAAAATAACAAATTTGAGTAGAGCGTCCAATAAATAGAACATCTACAAACAATGCTGAGCCGGATGGCGCGCCGCATAATCACACACTGGATAGGAGGCAATCGAAAACTCTTAATACTGTTGAGGAACGTAGATAAAATTCGTTATAAATAGTTTTCGATTGCCATTTATCGCCTAACTGGCGACAAATAGCAAGCGAAAACACTGTTTCTATCCAGTTTTGATCCCTGTTCGTCGATTGTTAAGAGCGTTTTTGATAGCCGCCTACTCGATGTGCTTTGCATTAAATCTTAATTTAAAACTCTACTCTCTTTATAGGAGTGTAGGACAAAAGCCCACTAGGACAAAAGCCCACTAGGACAAAAGCCCACTGGACAAAAGCCCACTGGGACAAAAGCCCACTAGGACAAAAGCCCACTCATATTCATTTAACATTGATAGGTTTGAACTGATGGACAAACACCTAGGCTCAGGCCCAGCATCTACCGTTCACCCCCCAAAAATATCAAGAATTTCAAGAAGTATTTGAAATTTAAGCAACTCAAAAAAAAACTCCATTCTGTACCTTGACCTTCAGAAAAGACCCTAAAATGCATAGTATAGTCCAATTTTGTGATGACTCCAAAAATATATCCACGAAATCATCATACCCCAAAAATTATTCAGTTTTCTGAAAAACCCAAAAAATATTGAAATTCAATTTTTGAACCTAAAAAATAGCCTGAGCCTACGCATGTATGAAAATAAAAGAGTACCCCCCACACCCCCTGGGGGAAAAACAGACAGACAGACCTAATTTGAAGAATCTCGCTTCTCAAATCTGAAATTTCAAACATCTCTTTTTGTTTGGCACCTCTCGTGCTAATTGTTACTTCCAGATCAAAGGGCATTTGGATTAATTAGACTTATGTTTCCCAATTATAATAGATTGTTTGACCCAAACTGTAAATTGATTTTCTTCAAATATCAATGGCTTTTAACACCCAAATTAAGTTGTCACAACAAACATGAGAAATGATAATGTCAGTAAAAACACACTGTATGTGTACCTTACCCTGAAGGGGCAGTCTGATCAGGGTTAACAGTTTTATAAAAGACTTAAGAAGTGGGCTTTTATCCAGCCTGCCAAATTAAGCAGTGGGCTTTTGTCCAGTGGGATATTGTCCAGTGGGCTTTTGTCCTAGTGGGCTTTTGTCCCAGTGGGCTTTTGTCCGTTCCCCCTTTATAGTAAGTTGTTTTTCAATTAAAACCATAAAGACCAGTGTTTTATGAGGATTAAGATAAGACAACAAGCCCCAGGGCTTATTTTCACACATAACCATCGCATATCACCGCGTCTTTCCGGTAAACAGCTGAAGTCTATCGACTGTCACCAGCTTGAGACGGGTGAAGTGTACGAATATTCAAACTGTTAGAAAATTTCATTGTTGGACATGGCGAAACTATGGCTTGAAACTCAGTCTGCATTTTCCATCTTTCAAGATTATTTTCCATCTTCCACCTTTAAAACTTATAGCTCATTCAGATATTGTAAAGCATGAGAAACACCCATGGATGTTGCATAAACAAGGGTTTTCAAATTTAATACCAGGCAATGCGCACGTCAGCATCCAGAATACCTGCTTGTGTCATCTTTGATAACCTATGCAAACAGTCAAACTTTTTGTTGAAGGCACCTCGAAAGATGTTCCCAAGGATTTTTTTTTTTTTGGGGGGGGGGGGGGGGGGGGCGAGATATTGAGAGAAATCAATGGCCAAGATCATCAGACATCAGGATCAGTGCGAGCATATGCTCAATCTGGTCACGGTCATTGCGATCTTCTGAGTGCATAGGGACACAATATTCGATAGCAATTGTTCATGGCATCAACGAATACGTCGTCCAAATCATAAAAATACAAACAATGAGTTTTCGGACAGATCGCGCAAGTGCACATTCTGCTCGAGAACCTTGCTAATTGAAGTTTCGTCTCCTAAATAAAGGTTGTCACACCTCTTAATCCGGCACGCGTCAAGCGCCGAGGGAGTTCTATTGCCTCCCGGTGAAGTACACTAATCCTGTTTATTGGGACAGATTAAGCTTTTGGGTGATACTTAAGTGAAAATAAAAATAGATTATATGAAAATATTCTATTTCAACCTTCCAATATCACCTTCACCACAACCCCCAGCCCCCACCCCCCTCAAAAAAGAGAGAAAAAAAATCCGTTTATCTCGAAATTACAAAAAAAATACAATGTGCAAAATATGAAACCTGTGCATATTACACAGGTTTCATATTTTGCACATTTTTGCACAGGATTTATATTTTGCACATTTTTCAAGACTAAATGTTTTAGCAAAGGCCTTTTGGTGTAAACCTTTTACAAAATATAAATTTCAACAGGCCAAAAAGAAAATTAATAATGAAAGAAGAAAAGAAAAGAAAAAAATCGATGGCTGTCTCAATGAAGAGCATGTTGAATATGCCACTTGGATCCTCTCTGCGAGACATCCATACTTTGTATAAGGTGTAGAGAAAGTTTTGACGAGTCATCGCATATGCCGACATGCCTTCGCCTTCCATGCTCGAAAATACGTGAAGTATAAAACCCCAAACCCCTGTACTGGCCCTCGTACACATACATAATTTTGCAGACTGGAAATAATTGCCAAACCCTCAGCTGTCTCATGACAACTTGCACGTACACAACATCCACAAGCAGTATAGATCAGAATCAGACAGCTCCTATAGGAATTATCTGTTTTAATCAGATCATGACTCACTCTTGTTTGATATATAATTAATCAAAAGCAAACAATATAATTAGTCAAAAGAATGGTTACGATCATGAGTTTGACGAATAATTAAGTACACGGTAGACCCAGATGAGATGTCTATTAAGATAAAGTATTATTAAATGCCAACACAGATTCTATTTTGGATCCGTGATACTAAATAGTTTCAATCCAGATCTGGACCGACATTTAGACTTAAAGTCATAGGAAGCTCTAGATTAACTGCTTACCACATCTTTGCAATTAGTATTAGTCGGGGAACCAAAGTCGCGTATCGTGCAAAAACACACATATTTTGCACCCGAAAGGTATACGGCTGGAATTTGTATACTGATAGTCTAAATAGTGCTTGATATGAAACCACTGTATAGCAATGCGACCAGAATTGCATTTCTCGGAAAAATGCATTTTTGTATGCCACATAGGTCATGTTAAGCAATCTTTCATAGCATAGAAATTGTGAGGTTTCCCTTATCAATAAGTTAAAGAGCGTGCTTTTGGTCTTCAAAAGAACCGTCTCATTTAATATGTCCATTTAAGTACCCACAACATATGTTTTGGTTGAGAAATAACAAAACTAATTTTCCATTGCGCACTCTTATCTGGAGGATGGGTATGAGAAGCCGTTTGACTGTTCGATAATACAATAATACACTATCAAATGCACTTGAAAGTATGGACAGTCATTTCTGCACCAAAATAATCTTCTTAGGGACATTTTTGTCTTTACAAGTACTATGCGGTTTAATTTCTGCATCTCAGACGGGGACAGACAGTTTTTCCATGGTGATAGGATAATAGTTATACGACTTTTTTATACTTATTTTACCACTGTTAAATGAAATTTAATGTTTTCAGTAGATATAAATTCCCTTGGTCCCTATAATGACCCTCTGTTTCAAAGCTGCTGTAAATATGGAAGATAAACATCCTGTAAACATTGTTAAATTTCATTTATGTGTTAAACTGCTCTTAAGTTGTCCTGGTATTTATCTACGAACCCGCTGGCATGAACTAAGCTACTAAGTATCAAATTATCGTGGTTTCATATTTTTACTTTTCAGCTACCTTTTCTAGTTTTCCATAGAAAATAAAATAATCTGTCTTGAATTATGTCCCAAACGTCTGTCTAACTGTATGCAGTGTTTAAACACATTCAATTTAAAATTTAATTATTTATGTAAAAAAATATGCAATTCAAACCACTGCTTCTGAGGTATACGCCGATGTTGGATTACTACATAAACTCAATATTTTTCGAAGCCGCAACATCATGAAAAAAAAAAGTTCAACAAAAGCCAAAATAGGATTTCAGCTAAATAAAGGGATAAGTAAATAAATTTGATATAACCAATAACTTCCCTGAGTTCTATGGTGACTTGGTTTATAAATTGAAGAAGATGGTTGGCTCTGTCAGGTGTGGTAATTGATTGTATCGATTCCTGATCTCTGCACTCTTACTTACTTCTAATAATTTTTCAGCGCAGTTTATTCAAATAATTTCTCATTTTAAAAAGATTAGCTATAACATTAATGTACTGCAACAGACTGCATGCTTGGTGGTTAACCCAACCACGGTTGACAACGTTGCTTTACTCTTTAATTGCATGCAGGTGTTTTATGTTTGATTTGATTCTTTACGTCCCACCAACAATTTTTCAGTTATGTAGGGACGGGTCTTCCTAGGTTGAACCAGTACTAAGCTATGACTAATGTATTTTGCTCAAGGACACAACATAGTGACGCTGGTGAGGCTCGAACCCGTGGCCCCTCAGTCTCGAGTCAAGCACTCTACCGCTGAGCCACTGCGCTCCCTGCATGCGGGAGGGTCGGACTTTAAACTCTATGACGGCTCCAAATAAAAGACTTATCTGTAGATGGGGTGGTATGGGCCTGTGCTTTGGCTGTTGTCAGGCCCACGGGGGTTTACCTGTTAGATATATTTTGTTCCTGTATTCGGTTTTACGTATGTACTATTGAGTCCTTATGTTTGCTTTATCTCCTTTTAATATCATACAAACCAAACATCTATGTGTCTTGGTCCACATCTGAACGAATGGTGAGGTTGGCGCCGTGAAACTGGTTTAAACCCTCCAGTAAAATATTTTTACTGACCGTTCTAAGGCAGTACTTCTTTTGTGGATCATGTGTGTCATTTATGTTTTGTGTTTTTCATGGTTTTGCGTCTGTTCAGTGCTGCCTTGTGGTCACCTGCTGGGAAAGGGCTGACCTCTTGACTCTCGTTTGTGATGTTTGATTGTGTTTTTGTCACTTTCACATTTCATATCCTTGGTCAGGTGTGGTACTTGATTGTATCGATTCCTTATCTTTGCACTCTTACTTACTTCTAGAAATTTTTCAACGCAGTTTATTCAAATTATTTCTCATTTTAAAAAGATTGGCTATAACATTAATGTATTGCAACAGACTGCATGCTTGTAGGTCAACCCAATCCTGGTTGGCAACGTTGCTTTAGGCACTACTCTTTGATTGCCTGCGGGTGTTTTTTTTGTTTGAATTGATTAACAATTTTACAGTTATGTAGGGACGGGTCACCTGTTGGGAAAGGGCTGACCTCTTGACTCTCGTTTGTGATGTTTGATTGTGTTTTTGTCACTTTCACATGTCATATCCTTGGTCAGGTGTGGTACTTGATTGTATCGATTCCTGATCTTGCTAACTCTCTTACTAACATTTGAACATACTCTTGCAGCACGTACAAGGCAAACTCGTCGTTTTTTTTTATCCGGCAAAGAAGAGTTTTTTTTTTTATTAGAGAAGGGCTAACCGTTTAGCATTTCACATTTTAACCCAACCCCAGAAATCAGGGTGTGTAAGGTCGCGATTCGTGCCTGAGTTTGCTATCCTTCATTCTCTCTAATTTGATATTCAACGTGACCACCTTCAGAAAAAAAATGTTATTGTCTTTTGGCCTCTATGGGTCTCTAGTGTGCATATATGTTTCATTCCATTTAATTTCATATACAACATGACCATATTCTATAAACGTTGATTTTCGGCCTTAGCCCACCCTCAAAGTCCACAAAATGGATCAGTCCAGGCCTTCAAACTGCACCATATTTGACCATTGAACCCGAGTCAGGTGGGTAGGGTAGATTATTTGACGCTGTTGTGCTTATTTTCAGGCACTGGGCTGTCATGTTCTATGATGAGAAGATGCTAGACATAATAGCTTTGGGGAAATGTAAAGTTTATTTCACAAAAATCCAATAGCGTTTGCACAATAATTGACTATTCAAACTAAGTCAATGGCAATATCATTTATAAGTGTTTATGCGTCGATTTTGACTAAACTTATAGGATATCGACTGTCCATGGTACTTATCATTTTTTTTGTACCAAGAATGCATCAAACTAGACCAACAGGTACTGCAATTATTATGGTTTGGGATGGAGGGACGTACTGAAGGACGTACGGATGGAATGGACGGACAAACCGACAATACAAAACCTGCGAAAGATATACACCATACGAAGTCGAGTGAGGAACATCTCCAACCAGAAATGGAAAATTAACAATTAACAATTCCAAACTTAAAATCTAACTGCAGTGAAACCAGTTTAAAGTAAGAAAGAGGGCAAAGATCAGGATTTGATACAATCAAGCACCACACCTGACCCAGGATACCAATGGGAAAGTTAAAACCTCACAATTAGACATCACAAACGAGAGACAAGAGGTCAGCCCTTTCCCAGCAGGCGACCACAAGGCATCAACAAACAGACGTGCATGAAAGTATAACATAACAAGACAGAAATAACATAAATGATCCACAAAAGAAACACCGCCTTGGAACGGTCAGTAAAAATACTGTGCCTTATGGTCACCTGCTTGGAGAGGGCTGACTTCTTGTCTCCCGTTTGTGATGTCTAATTGTGAAGTTGTCACTCTACTACTTTGTTATCGTTAATGTTAGATGAAACTATGCCATTAGTTATGGACCAGTCTGAAAAGGGGCTTCAGTATCACAGAAATTTACTACATTCAACCGAGTTTATGTAGAATAAAAATTATTCAAATTGCTCAAATTAAGGAATATCAACATCAGTAAGTCATTTACTTGTAGATATTTTAGACTAGAAATAAACACCTCGTTATCATCAGCCATAGTATTATCTGAAAGCGACAACATGCAGTATCTCTCATTACAAAACAAAAACAAATATGCAGAATTGGGGCAACACATAATTTAAATCAATATCAAGTCACGAATGATTGGTTTCTGGTTATCAATCGTAAATGGGCTCCATTACAAATTATCAAAACTACTATACACAGTAATTCTTAAAGAACAAGAAAACATGTTTTTTTTATTTTAAATGGATCCGATTTATTAATGACATACTGGCCAACCAGATATTTTAGAACTGATTCAGTCAATTACCTAAAACCTCTAAAGATTGATATTTAGCCCTTAATGCGCCAATCACAACAAAAGTCGTCTGCTTTTCTCTTCTGGTGAAGTGTTTTTGAGCCTCTATGACAAACAGTGTAGACCCGGATCAGACTGCTCCTATAGGAGCAGTCTGTTATAGGTCCACGCTTTTCGCTTCTATACTTAATTCGTCAGTAATGTTAGGCAATTATTTGCAGAAGACGACTTCAGCAGATGACATTTTCAGATGCATTTTTTTCTTGTCGCTTTAAGGTTTAACAAACATTGTATGCTCAGTAATGGACTACGAAGGCTATCGTTTCCTCGAAAGGAGAACAATTAAATTATCTATTATTTAAAGACACTCTTAATTTAAAAAAAAAATCAATGTCTCCAAATATTATTATTACAAAATTATCAAATATAGGACTGGCAACCATTGGCTTCCAGTTGAGACTGGACGATGGGATAATACACCACTAAACTAGCGAAACTGTAATATTTGTACTACAACGACATTGGTGATGAGTATCATTATATGTTTATATTTGACGTTTTTAAGAGTATTAGAAAATTCTACTTGAAACCGTAACTTCTTATTAAGCCAAATGCACGCAAGTATAGGGAGCTGTTTACCCCTAACGCTCATTAAACTATCAAAATGTGTTGCAATTATTGTGGAAAAGTTTTCTCTGTATAGTGCTTGTCCAAATGAACAAATTATGTTTCGATTTATATGAAGATAAGGTATATATCCACTGTTAGTAAAGGTCAATTTCTATCATTTATTATATTTCCAATATATTTCCAATATAATAACATAATATTGTATTTCATAGTACACTGTATTTATGTATTACTTTCTGCATGTCATACATGCGTTAATCTCTTACGCCACCTGTGTGTGGCCTGAGATGTATGGTTATCAATGAAATTATGTTCTATTCTGTTTTGTTCATAATATGCATTAGTTTGACTTCATCACTACGTTGCAATTGTATTTGTTTGATCCCCTCTTAATGCAAGGAAGTGCCTCTTTGAAGCTTTTCCTGAAGTTTTGCGAAAACAAAGCGTACAAAATTGGATTGAGCGCAGAGTTTAAATATAACACAATGAAAGAGCACGGTGAAATATAAACATCTATGGCGTGTGGCAGAGTAAATATATTCCAAAAATGATTTAAGACCTTAAGGTGGTGCGGAAGAACACACAGAGAAAATGAAATAACAATGGCTGTCAGAAGACGTACTACTTTCTTTCTCGCTCTAGCCACTTTGCGAGAACTCTCCAGGCGAGTTTGCCTGTAACGAATAAACGGTCGTTTAGGTGACATGAAGCTAAGTTGATCGTCAAACACCTTGTCATCAATAGGACTAGTTTGACTGTCTTCGTCTGTGCTGTACTTTCTCTGTGTATTCAGAATGAAGCATGCTAACTCTTGGGGAGCATTTCTTGGCTGAAAGCCACAAATTAACGCTAATGTGGCATGTGTGTTGCGAACGGTAAGAGTATTATGATGTTGGCAAGCACAATTGTTTCCAGAATCACTACTACTTTGCTGATCTTTATGACATCGGTGTGCGTCCATTGGCATATGATTTGAGCTTTTCTGTGACACGGAATGTAATGGAGATGCACGTGGAGATCTTGTTGAACAGGTACGCACTGAACTCTTTTTACTGTCGCTATAACTTTGAAGACGTAAGGCAGAAACAACGGTTGTTGTCCAAAGTGCTCTACCAATCTTGCAATATATAAACCCTATTAATCCAAGAGGAACAACGTACCATAAAATTAGATTGGCAACACTCAATGTTTTGAGGCCGGATACACTGTCAACAGTGAAGTAGCAAAACTCTACATTGAAGCTGGGGAGTTCAATCGTGTCGTACAAAACTAGATATGGCACACTGTAAGCAATTGCGATCAGCCAGATTAGGAATTGCGTGACGATCAAATTTTTACGCGTCATAAAGTTTCTGGCTTTCAGTGGGTACACTATGGCGACATACCGTTCCACTGCTATCATCGTAAGAATCAAGATGGATGCAGTATAACTAACGTTCCAAATATAGTAGTAGATCTTGCACATCGCCTGAAAAAGAAACATGTCATACTTTAGAACAGTAAGGTTTGGTGGCGTGGTTTGATTTGACGTTTATAATTAAATACCCTTTAAGAAATATTCCAGTCTCACAGGAGTCAAGGGAGCGCAGTGGCTCAGTGTTAGAGTGCTTGACTCGAGACCGAAGGGCCGCGGGTTCGAGCCTCACCGGTGTCACTGCGTTGTGGTCCTTTAGCAAGACACATTTATCCTAGCTTAGTACTGGTTCAACCCAGGAAGACCCGTCCCTATATAACTGAAAGATTGTTGATGGGACGTAAAGAATCAAATCAAACAAACAAAACAAAACTCACAGGAGTCAATCTTCAAGGATATAATTGTCTCCCTGTGGGAGCAAATTCATTCCTTTAATACAGACACTAGGTACCATTCTTAAGTTATTTTATTGAAACAGATAGCAACATAAAACAATAAGTGTCTGTTTATTGCTTTGCGTGTCGCTTTCTGGAATCAGAGCTGTATTTCACGCGTTTTTTAGGCGGGGGCGGATAGGGGTATAGTACAAACAGCGCTAATATTAGATTACCGGCTAATAAAAGTTCTTTACAGTTCTTAACGTCATGAGAAAACCTGTGTTCGATGTTTGCTAAGTATTTTCTGAGCCTATTACAACAGAAGAATCTAGGACAGATATTTAATACAATTTAAATACATTTAAGCCTCCCTGTAGGATAGGCTGCTTTACGTTCTAAGCTGGAGGTACTATTGGTGTTGTAGGACCCCAGATAAAAGTGAGTAACAGAAAATTATTTTTCTTATTTCTCAACCAAAATATGTGTTGTGGGTACTCAAAAGAACCGTCTCAATAAGACGGTTCTTCTGAGCACCCAAAACACATGTTTAATCTGATGGGTAAGAAAATAATCGCAATTTTACGCTAAAAATATTTGCTTAACTGGCCCTGTGTAATGTTGATTCATTGGTTATTGTTGCTCCCATTATTTGTGTGAGTTTTGTGTTAGGTCATTGTTTTGTAAATAAGTACTTTTTGTCATCTCTAGTTTTGCAATCATTTAAAAAAATGTTCGTTGTTTTGCCTTAATTGTATGGAACTGGTAGAATTTTTGGTCTTATTTTAGAATCTTTCGACGAAGTTAGACAAAATTCATAAAATTGTTATTTGACGAAATGGTTCTTTCGACGAAATGGCAGTAGGCGAAATAGTTTTAGACGAAGTGTCACGGATCCATTTCATTAGGGTGCTCCATTTTCATTAAGAAAACTATCATGGAACTACACTGAATTATTACCATAATACTTGGTATTCTGTGCCTGTTTTTTCTATGATATAGAGAATCTTATACTTTACTGAAATTATTAAACGAGCTGAGGAAAAGTGATAAAATACGTGGCTCGTCGTGCATTTTAACGATTTTCGCAACTAGTTTCATAAAGTCAATAATAAACGAGCACACATATTAGATTCTATTTACATTACTTTGAAATAGCATTTCTGGCGAAAAAAGAGTAAGATTTTATCATTTGGTACATGTAGGCACGTTGCTATGGGAGTCATTATAACGTTTCCAAAATCTGTAAACCGCTAGTGGTTTATCGATTTTAATGCATAGCGTTATTTCACACCCAGAGGCGACAATATATGGTAACAAAAATAATTCATAATCACAGAAAATTACTACATTTTATTTACAAAAGAAATACTAGAACAAAGTTCAATTGGAATTGCATGTAAAAGTACAATCAAATCAAGCGTACAACAGTCACTCACCATACTCATCTTATAACTAAAACTGGAATAGCCAGTAAGCATCACATCATAAAATCACACCTAAGCGAAAAGAGGCAGCGAAAGTAAAGTACGACCAATAGCAAAATTATGTGTAATTTTAGTTTGTGTCCTGCGTTTGTGGTACAATGCTTTGTTTGTGTCCTTTTTGAGAATTGCATAGCTGAAAATGGGAATGTATATTATTCATATATTAGGTCACTGTCTAGTCAGAGTAAGTAAGGGTGCAAAGATCAGGAATCGATACAATCAGGTGCCACACCTGACCCAATATACCAATGGGAAAGCGACAAGCTCACAGTAGACACCACAAACGAGGGCCAAGAGGTCAGCCGTTTCTCAGCAGGTGACCACAAGGCACATATAAACAGACGGACACAAAGGCATAGCAAATACAAGACAGAAAAAACATAAAAGATCCGCAAAAGAAGTACCGCCTTGGAAAGGTCAGTAAAATTATTTTTACTAGTGAGCTTAAACCAGTCACAAACTGGTTCCTATAATAGTGAGCTTTACAAGAGGCCAGAACATTTTATTATATAACTAAGAAAAAAGACTGAATTTCATTGGCTTAGAGCGCTCACGTGGCCATTCAATATATCGTCATATTCACTGGCTTGCGCGCGCTTGCCAGTGTATATTAGTTACTAAAATTAGACTCCTTGCTGTTTTTTCCGTTCTGATTCTGCTTTTCTAAAGCGTGGCTAATAATCATATCGTAGATGCTGAGAACGCAACAAATTACGCACTGGATCTGATCTATTTCGATTTTAATGCACAATAAACGGCGAAAACAAATTTGAAGTCTTCAGCTTCTTGCAACTTTCGGCCTTTGCACTGAAGAACTCCCGCCAATACTTAGACCACGTCGCATACGTTTACATGTATTTGTAACGTCTTTCAAGCGTAAAAACGACGTTACACCGTCTAACGCCATGAATGACGTCATTTATCAGTAACAAATGACGTCAGCTATCACACATTTTCCCTGCGCTTTCAAAGCTGTGAATTATTGTTTGGCATATCACACTTATTTTATCATTGGCTCTACATGCGAAGTGTGTTAGAATTCTTGTTTGTAAATGTTGAATGATGACACTCATGCACAACATATATGCAATAGTAAAAGGGTGGTCTTATTTAGGGTTGCACTGTTTCTGCTAAATGCTTGTCTGTCCCAAAACTTGTATATAAGTTCAGTATTTTTTTTCCAGGTGCAATAATACCTGTACATCTTTCTCTAAATGTTATATAATAAAACAGTTATTGACTAATGAGGCATTGGATATGATGTGATATCGACCAGAGAATACCAATAATGACCTCGGCTTCGCCTCGGTCAATATTGGTATTATCTGGTCGATATCACATCATATCCAATGCATCATTAGTCAATAATTGTATAATATACCACGTGCTGTTCCACATTTTAATAACCCTATTAGAACCAAATGAATGCTCTAAAAAGCTAAATAGCTATTAAAAAGCTATGAAGCTAAATAATATTAATGTAAAAAAAAGAGACCAAGGATCAAGAATTGATGCAATCAAGTACTCATCTGTCCCAGGACACCAAATGGGAAAGTAAAAAAAATCACAATAAACATCACAATCAAGAGCCAAGAGGTCAGCCATAGAATTCAGGTTTCGAAAGTCCTTGGTGCAAGAGAGATTTAAGTCCAACTTGGAATTTAGATATGAAATCAAAGTATCGTCTATAAAATTTAGAAAATGTTTTGCAAAGTTTATAGCATTGTTTAAGAAGTTTCTGAGTTAACAATGTATTGCGAGTGTTCAAGTCAGCAACATAGCTAGATGCTCTAGCAAAACGGAAGAGTTGAGAGACATAGACTCCACAGGATGAAGAGCGAGGAACATCACCATCTAAAAAGGGAAATTGACAATTTAAAAATAAAAATCGTCATGTTTATCATAAGTTTTGGTTGAAATAAGAAATGGACAAATGCAAGTAGAAAAATGTCAAAGATCAGAAAACGATACAATTAAGCACCACATTTGACCCAGGATACCAATGGGGAAGTGATTACTTCACAATCAGACATCACAAACGAGAGCCAAGAGGTCAGCCCTTTCCCGACAGGTGACCACAAGGCATCAATAAAGATATGGGGATGAAAGTAAGTAAGGGTGCAAAGATCAGGAATCGATACAAGCAAGTACCACACCTGACCCAGGATACCAATGGGAAAGTGACAAAATCATAGTAGACACCACAAACGAGAGCCAAGAGGTCAGCCCTTTCCAGCAGGTGACCCCAAAGTACATATTAACAGACACGCACAAATACATAGCAAACACAAGACAGAACAAAAACATGAAAGATCCACAAAAGAAGTACCGCCTTGGAACGGTCAGTAAAATATTTTACTGGAGGGCTTAAACCGGTTTAACGGCGCCAACCTCACCCTTAATTCAGATGTGGATTAAGACACATCGATATTTGGTTTGCATGAAAGACCCCTAACTTATCAATGCATCAGCTCCTTAAACATATAAATCAAGATATAACAAGGAGATAAAGCAATAATAAGGACTCAACAGTAAATTAAACTGAATACTGGAGCTAAAGAAATCCAACAGGTAAATCCCGAAGGGCCCGACAAACAGCCAAAGCATCAGGCCCCTACCATCTCATCAATAGATAAGTCTTTAAGTCGGAACCATCATAAAGTCTGAAGTCCGACACACCGGCGTTCAATTAAAGAGGAAAGCAAAGTTGCCAACCATGATTGGGTTGACTACCAAGCATGCAGTCTGTTGCAATACATTAATGTTATAGCCAATCTTTATATAATGGGAAATTATTTTAATGAACTGCGCTGAAAAATTATTAGAGCCAACAATCTTCTTCAATTTATACACCAAGTCACCATAGAAATCAGGTTCCAAAAGTCCCTGTCGCAAGAGAGATTTAAGTCCAACTTGGAATTTAGAAATCAAATCGTAGTATCGTCTATAAAATTTTAAAAATGTTTTGCGAAGTTTATGATACCCATAACCGAAAGCATAAAACAACAAGAAAGAAATAACATAAATGATCCACAAAAGAAGCACCTCCTTGGAATGCTCAATAAAAAAAATATTTTACCAGAGATCCCAAACCAGCCCCATGGCACGCCAACCTAACCCCCAGTTCAGACGTGGATTAAGACACACAGACGCCCAGCCTGCACGAAAGACCCCCAACCCACCAGTGCATCATTCCCCAGAACATATAAACCAAGATTTAAAAAGGAGAGAAAGCAAAGACAAGGAATTAACAGCAAACAAAACGGAACACTGGAGCAAAAGAAACCCAACAGGTGAACCCCGATGGACCTGACAACAGCCAAAGCACCAAGCCCCAACCATCTTATCAATAGACGAGCACCCAAGCCGGAACTGCCACAGAGTCCGAAGCCCGACCCACCAGCCTGCAATGAAAGAGAAAAGCAAAGCGGCCAACCTCTACCGGGCCGACCTCCAATTATGCAGTCCGCTGCAACACATCAATGTTACAGCCAATCTTTTATAATGGGAAATTATTTGAAGGAACTGCGCTGAAAAACACTAGAGCAAACATTCCCCCAAACCACACACCAAGTCACCAAAGAACCCATCCCCAAAAGCCCCTGGGGCAAGAGAGACCCAAGTCCAACCCAAAGTTAAAGTGTAAAAACGTGGCCTTGGTATCAAAAGTATTAGCTTTAGTGAGTTGGAGCTCTGAAAGGTATATTTGACTTACCATATTGTCATAATAAACATTATTAATGTTTAAAGTATCATCCAAATATCTGGATGTAGTGTTTAAAGCATAAATAGTATCAGAGACATCATAAGTCTCTCTCATAACAGGAATTAATCAGCAACCAGGGGAGCACAATTAGTGCCCATAGGAATCCCAACTACTTATCTATGCAACTTGGTGTCAAATCAAATGAAAATGTTGTTGAACAATAAGGTCAGCGCATCACATAAATTTTGACAAGGTAATGCATGATATTGTTTAGGTTTTTTCCAGAGTGAAAATGCGTTTCTGTCGTTACATGCATGGTTAGGAGAGCCTTTTCTATTGAAGGTTCTTTCGATAAGATCAATGAATTTAAATTATAAGGTAAAATAGTGTAAAGAGTAGAAAAATCATAAGAAGACAAACTGGTGGCATTAATATCTCTAGCTTTAGGTTTATCTAAAATTTCACCTGAGTTCTTAATGGACAAAAATAGATTTTTACCGGATCTCTCATATACCTTTTTACAGTACTTAATAACATGTTTTAACAGCTGCAAGACATGAGGTTAACAATTGAGAAATTTCTGTTGTTGAGCAAGAACTAGAATTAGCAATAAATTTGGCTTTATAGGTTTTATGGAGTCTTGGGAACCAGTACAACGTGGGAAATTTGTCATGTTTTTGTCAGATTTGACACCAAAATGTAGGGCAGTATAACAACCATGCCCATCGACAGCTACCCTCTTTCTCAAAGAAGGCTACACGTTATAGGCCTTAGTGTCACCAAGTTCATGTTTAAGAGTATCAATATAATACAATGGTAAAACAACTCCAACAATGTTAGCAGCTTTATCTGCTAAAACCAAAAAATAGTTTATATGAAAATCCTGGATACATCGTTTAAGATGACGAAAAGGAAGATTTAGTGAGTCATGAGCCTTTTTCTGTGTTTCATCATGGTGTGTTAATTTGATTAGAGTGTTTCTCCATGATGATTCATTGCATTAGTTAGATGGCCTCCATGCGAGCTGAACATTTCTTGTATCTCAACAACAGCAGAATCTAGGGCGAAGATTTGGTACCAGTAAAATGCATTTACGCCCCCGGTGGCTTAGGCTGCTGTCTCTTCTAAGGCGGTGGTTCTGTTCGTTGCTTTGTGTCCGTTCTAGTATTGCAATCATCTTGATGAGGAAGAGAGAGCTGGTTGCTTGGCTTAATTTGTCTACCTTGTGTCTCGTGATGGTTGAGTGGCTCTTCCTCTCGGTGCCACAGGGTTGTCTGCAGTTTGTGATTGTGGTATTTTCTGATCATACTCACTTATTATTTTAAGTGTTAAAAGATGTGTATTACGAGAGTAAAAAGAAATATGAGTATCAATAATTTTATATTAATTGATCTATCATTCCTTCGAGGCATCAGGTTCAACATTTTCCTCGTTTACACCAACGATTACTGAATTCATTTAAAGAAGCAGCGATCTCTCTGTGAAATTTAGGGAAATCAATATTTAGGGCCTTTAGAAAAAAATATCGTGAACTCTAGCATCAGGAAGGATATTAAGATTACCATTAAGCACATGCCCTGCAGGGGGATATAAAAAAATAGAATTTTGACAATCTCAGGAGTCAGCAGTTTTGGATTATATTTTGTATATCCTTTTGTTATATTTATGGCAAATGATTGGAGATTATGAATAATTTAAGTGATTTGGAATAGATGAATTCACTTAATTATATTTAAGGATACTATATAAATCAATAAACTCCATACGGTGTTAACAACTTGTAAGAAGTGCTGCTTTATATAATTTGTAAGCTCTATCGTAAAGTGTATTAGCCTCTTATTCTAAATTACGTAAAACTGAGATAAGAAAGGAACTTAAAAATGAAAGTAAGCCAAGCTGACCTTGATTATTTAAAGCTATAGAATGATCCTTTAGAAAAGTATTTATTTGTTTTTCAGTACTAAATTTTGCGCTTAATGTTGCCACTTTTACCTTTATCATTAGATCTACTTTTACGTTTTTTACATTCAAAAAGAGAAAAAAACACCAAATTGGGCATTTTAGAAATATTACCATTAAAACCTAGATGGAAAGGTACTTGCAAAAAAATAATCCATTTTAGTTCAGTTTCATGTCGCTTATATTTTTTAATTTAGATAATAAGTTTGGATCATATCTAATTATGTCAACTAGTTGATTTAAACTTTTACTCGGTAAATGACCATTATTTTTGAAATGGCGTTAAAGAAATGTGTCAATTTTTTAGGATTTTTCATTTTACGAAAGTGCTCAGATGATGTAATGGTAGTTTTACTCCATGAATGTGTCCAACAGACACACCTTTGGCATTGTATTTAGAAACATTAGGATACATTCGCGGCTTTTGAATACATCAAATGGTTAAGTATGCTTCCTGATAATAGGTGTTTGTCCTGTGCGTATATCATTAGGGGTCACATGTAATAATTTCCAAAATATAGTTTATATCTGAATATCGATGTTGTCCTAGCACTCAGTGCAGAGCCTGATAAAATGCTGCATTATTTGGAATTTCATCTGGGTCTTCAAAGTATCCATTTATGGGTTCCTGGTCCACGAAAGGGTTTAAAGTGTCCCTTTGTTTACCTTTTTTATCAACATATCCTTGTCAATGATCTGTATTTGACGCATTTCCTGGTCATATTGTCTTGCTTTTCAATCATCTAATTGTTAACCCTTCAATTGGGATAGATATAATGAACCTAGGTTGATTTAAAATTTCTAAATTTAGTTGTTCTTTTCAGACCTCTACCTGTGTTCACCTCAAATGGACCATAGGTTTTTCCTCCGATTGTCAGTCTGTCAGCTGAACTGGATCTTAAGATAATTAAAAAAACTATTCAAGCTACCTTAGTAAAACTTGGTATGTATGTGAATAAGTGGCAACGTGCTAATTATGCACGTCATTTATTTTTGCCATCACAGGAAAATTGCGGTTTCTCTAGGGGCTTTCAGTATAGAAATAGTAACAATTATTACGATTTTACTTCAGACAAATTCCATACAACAATTCGACGATATCAAAATGTACTTTTATATTGTGTCCAGTATATATTCATTTGCAGATATATTATGGTCTAGACATGCAGTCAATTAAACCTAAAACACCATGGAAACAAATTACAACTAGTCATGAAAATTCCTGCGAAGGATGGCGTGATCAAAAAACTACATCCGCATCAAGCCAGATATAAGCGTATAGCTATCGTGACGTTTAACACAACTGTTTATCTAAATGGTTTAAGCCGTTTTGCCTTCAGTACAAGCGTAGGTCAGATTTGCTGTATTATTACTTGTAGGGCACAAATAGTTTGTATGTCTAGCCAACAACGTGAAATGGACCAGGAAAAGTCCCAATAACAGACCAACCCACGGCTAGCTTCGTTAGGACGACACAGAACACATACGTCAACACGACAGCAGGAATAGAATCACAGCGCCCAGCAAGACAACCACAAACATGCAGAATAAATACTATGAACCACAGTGCAACACAAAGCCACACACACACATTGCACATCTGCGGATCAAGACAATTCCTTCAGGGGTGTCACATAGAGAGCCGTACGGACCGCCCCGAGAAGCCATTGGACCAGATGGGTCCAATAGCTTCTCGTAGGGGTCCGTACCAGAATTTCTAAGGAAACCTATAGCCAATTGTGATTTTCCAGAAGGTGTGGGGTGTCTGGACCCAATGCCCCCCCTTCTGTACCCGCCCATGATAGGAGCCACAACAAACACTGAACCAACTAGCATGAGTGTTGGACCAGTCTTATCATGTTCTTATTCTGTTGCTAGTCTTTGGCTGGCACAAGGTGGTTCAACTAAGGGTTTTCTTCAGCTCTAAACTTTGCGAGCTAAACAAGTTTTGTACTTAATTAGCAGGAGGCTCTTTGGCAAGGATTTGGCCAGTAAAATAAGATTTAGCCCCTCCCCTCTCCTATTGCTTCAGTCCGTTCTTGGGCCTATATGTTGTTGATGAGTTAAGTTTGCTGTGCTTCAACTGCGTTGGATTATTGTTTTAGTGTAAACAATATTTTTTGTCTTCGTATAGGTTATTTAATGTTTTGTGCTGGTTATAGAATATATACGAGTGTATATTTCATAACAAACAAAACTATTTCGCTATTTAATTAGCTGTGGACCATAAGGAAGTAAAGGACTGTACACATTTTATATATGTCGCTTTTAGCACTGGGGAAGTTGGTGACTGTACAGCTATTTAGTTAGCTGTGAACAATGACGAAGAAAAGGACTGTACAAATACTTATTAAGCTCGCTGTGAGTTCTGAGAAAATAAGAGACTGCACAGCTATTTAGGTATCTGTGTGAACCAAAAGGAAGTAAAGGACTGTACATATTATTTACGTAGCTCGCTGTTAGCACTAAGGAAGTCAGAGACTGTACAAATATTTGGCTTGCTGTGGACTCTGAGGAAGTTAGAGACTGTACAACTATTTAGCTCGATGTAAGCATTAATGAAGTTAGAGACTGTACAACTATTTAGCTCGATTTAAGCATTAATGAAGTTGGAGACTGTACAACTATTTAGCTCGATGTAAGCATTAATGAAGTTAGAGACTGTACAACTATTTAGCTCGATGTAAGCATTAATGAAGTTAGACACTGTACAACTATTTAGCTCGATGTAAGCATTAATGAAGTTAGAGACTGTACAACTATTTAGCTCGATGTAAGCATTAATGAAGTTAGAGACTGTACAACTATTTAGCTCGATGTAAGCATTAATGAAGTTAGAGACTATACAACTATTTAGCTCGATGTAAGCACTAATGAAGTTAGAGACTGTACAACTATTTAGCTCGATGTAAGCATAAATGAAGTTAGACACTGTACAACTATTTAGCTCGCTGTGAGCACTGAGGAAATTAGAGACTGTACAACTATGTAGCTCGCTGTGAGCACTGAGGAAGTTAGAGACTGTACAACTATTTAGCCCGCTGTGAGCACTGAGGAAGTTCGGTGCCCAAGGCTGCTGTCCTATCTAAGGCGGTAATTATATTGTTGTTTATGTATTGACTATTGTTGCTCCTATATTGTGTGTGTACTTTTTGTGCTGGGTCCATGTTTAATTGTGTGATTCTTGGGGTCTTTTCTAGTTAAGCAGTCATCTTTCTGAGAAACAGAGAGTGGTCGCTTTACTTTAATACAGTGCTGGGCATATCTGTGTTCTGAGTCTCTTCCTCACGGTGCCATAGGTTGGTCTGCAATCTGTGATTGTGGCATATCCTGGCCATACTCACTTACAGTAAAACCTGTGTAAAACTGTCACTCTCAAAAAGACCAAAATAGTTTTCAAGACCGATTACAGCTTAATGCAGGTCAGAAGTATTGCAGAATGCTCCAAAATTAAGCTACCACTTGTCATTAAGACCTTTATTTTGTTGATTTTTGAGTGACCGTTTTACACAGGTTTAACTGTACTTTTAAGTAACAATTTACCCGTCCAAGAATCCATGTGGGTGACAGGAATGTTGATAGATTTGGAAGGACACAGAACACACCAACACACAAGTCAGCTACGGCGAGATTGGCAAGGAAAAAGTTCGTCATACTTCTTAACCGTTGACTTCTTCCGATAGCGAATAGAACCAATATATTTCCTGAAAATATACGAGAGGTATTACTGTAAACCACTTGAAATTCGCGGCATCAAAATTTGGCGAATTTCAAAGACTGACAAACTGGCGTAGCTTAACCCTTTTGAATGCCCTTTTTATGGGAGCTTGTTCTTTCCTTTAAAAGTAGCCGTTCCTATACATTGTACGTTGATACATATTCTACGGTTCAAATGTTGGCCTTGACGGTAAGGTTATCAACATACTAAGGAAGGATGTGTGTCAATTTATTGCTTATTGTGTACCTGTACCTGAATTTGAAACTGTATTTCACGGTCTCATGATGTTTTCACCGTCAATATAATAACGCCAAAATAACATATCCGCTAAATATATGTGCTTTACAGAACATAACTTTTTCTCTATCGTGTTTTGATATACTACTTTTTATAAAAGATAAGTGACTAAAATATTGGTACTTAAAGCACCCCTTCAAACAAACTTTACAATTTACATGTATATATAACATAGTTTTGACTGAAACTTGCCATGGAAAATAATTTAGTTTATCTGAAGCCAGAGTCTTTGCTGATAGCAATACACAAATTATTATTTCTTAGGCCAAACTTTGCACCTCTATCCCCGCTACATACATTGTACAATGTACGTAAGCATGAGCGTTAACCCATGTATGCCGAATTAATTTTCCCATATCTATCAGTTGGACGAGTTCATTTACATTTATAAGATTGTTGGGTGGTATTTTCTATTTTTATTCAAATTTTAAAAGAAACTTCTGTTAGCAAACAGAGGAGAACCTGATTAGGCGCCGCGTTTTGCGGCGTCTGATCTGGTTTTGCACTGTCTGCCGATGTCTCACAAAAAGGACGCTAGGTTTATATGGGTTAAAATGATGGTTTCGTCTATTTGCGAGCAATGTACATGTACTGGTTAATATGTAGTGCACTGCAGCGTCTGGCGACGTTACAGCAAAGGGTAAGAGTTGGTATGTGCGTCACTCGAGAAACCCAGATCATCCTTTGCATCCGGACAGTCTGATCATAGTATTTGATGGACGCTCTATACAATCTAGACGATTGATGAGTCCACATGATCTCCATGATCACATAATATATAGCATTATATCTTGCCATTCAAACACGTAAATGAACGAAACAGAACTTACATTACACCAACCTCCTTGATAAAATATACAGACTATATATGGGTTACAAGTAAACAGATCCTTTGACATTGACAGCATCTGTTTTAAAGGTTATTATATTATGGGCCAGTGCATAAGATTTAGGACTAATCGCATCAATGAGAAGCGATGGTTCGGATTAGTCTGACTCGTCAGATCCTTCGCTACTCGCATACATGAATGATTGGATGTAGATGAAGGCTAGGACCAAACACAAGACGTATGTGCGTTTAAAAGAGGTATTTGCGCATGAAAATCTCGTGCATGGGTCATACATGAATATTTACATTTTCGAAGAAAGCCTTTAATGAATCTTTAGATTTTTGCAACCGTTCATAGCCTCATAAATGACACAAATTTGATTGACAGCTGCCAAGCTCACTTGCCCGTGGAATACGCTTCGAACATCGAGCTCATTCGCCAGAAGTGGCACTGGTGTTGTGATTGAAAGCGAGCCACACCCGAGTCGCACGTGCAAAACAAGCATCTCGTTTGCTCCATTGGTTGTCCGCGTCCACGCTGGCTGTTCCGCTTTTGCGTTAATCACTCCGACAGAACCGTAAGTATGATTGCATATTAAATACAAAACTGTTTTGTTTCCTAGATTATAAACATTTATAATATATGTTTTAGATATCTATAATAAAATGTAAAGAACGGCCTACATCCCCTATCTTGTCAGAAAATTTACAAATGTATCGTACTGCCCAAAGCCTTGTATGGCTGTGAAAACTGGAATAATATGACCGAGTCTGATGTTTTAACTATGGAAAGAGCTCATAGATTTTGTATAAAGTATATGCAAGGACTCCATCGACGGACGAGGACTGACATAGCTCTTAGCATAATTGCCATTTACTCTATTGAGTCTGAAATAGACTTCAAAAAACTTATTTTGTTTGGTCAACTGTGTAGACTAAATTTTGAGCATTGGATACGGGTCGTATTTTTGAACAGTGTATGCTCTTTTTCTGTAAATGGCACTAAGCAAATAGGTTTCATTCCAGATGTTGTCAGTATTCTCGGAAAGTATGGTCTCCTGAATGTTTTGTCAGCATACAAGAGGGACGATACCTTTCCGAGTAGACTGACCTGGAATAAACGTGTAAAGAAGAAGATACAGGAACGTGAAGAGTATTTGTGGCATAGCCGGACATTGCAGCCAGAATCTAAGCGATTCAAATGCATACATAGTAATTATTGCATTCATTTTGTTTGGACCCTTTCAAAAAATTACCCAAAGCTTACAACAGCAGCTAAATCAATTACTCAAATGATATCCTTCCTGGCGATTGATGCTGACGATGCCCGGCTGTGCTACAAATGCAATATGAATTATTTTAATATTGTTGATCACTGTATAAGTGAATGCCCTTGTGTCCACTCGGAAAGAGTTTGTCTCTGGGATAAAATTTTACAGTTTGACCCAGACGTATATATTTTGCTTAGGGGGCTGGATAAAGAACAGCTTACAAATGTATTCCTTGGCGAAGCTTTGGCAGACTTAACAGCACTACTGTCCGAAATTCTTGCTCTGTTTTGGTATCTCTGTCTACCAGTTTTACATACTTTATGGACGAGATATCACCACGTGATCGTGTGAGCTGGTGAGTTATACCTTTGGGAGCGGCTTCTGTGAGAGTCTTTCGGGCGTAGAATCAAGCCATCAACATGTCTGACATATACCTGACGGAAATCTTGATGGCATGGTTCTTTCGTTACTACATACTCAACAAGAGACCGCTCACAGGGGTAATTGCTCACTTTGCTACCGTAGCTATTTGGTATAATGCTTATGCTGGATGAGCGTTATGCTCATTTCATTCGTAAATGTCTTGCATTTCGTTTCGGCAAGGGATCTGCTTGCAATGAAGCCCAGCATAACCACTCATAATACTAATTTAAAACATATCATGTAAATATAAGCTTGCTTTCAGAGTTTAATTCCATAATAAATATGCTATGTTTGTCTCTTGTATATAGTTATATGTACATGTATGTTTATGCTTTGATAGTTTGTACTCTCCTACTTGGAGGAAATAAAGGAATCTATCTATCTATCTATCTATCTATCTATCTATCTATCTATCTATCTATCTATTCATGTTTTGGTCTGTTCATGGAATCATGAATACTTCGGGTCTATTGCAAACGTAACGCGAAGCCTACTTTGAATTCATGATTCCATGAACTTTGCAAACAATTAATTCATTTCTTAAACGTGATTAAAGCGGCGACTTTACAGGAATAGTTTACCTTATTTATCGTACATTTTTACATATTTTTTTTTTTCAATTTAGATGTAGAGAGTGTAACGCCCATTTCAAAGATATTTTCACTTTCCGTATCAAACACCTTGTTGTAGCATTGTTTATATGTTTTATGTAATTTCATTGAGGATCGATGAAACACTAAATCATTCTCTGAATCTTGAGATATTAATGGAGGGAGCGAGACATAAATGCCAAGATAAACGTCTTAATGCATTGTGTTAAAGGATTGACACCGTTGCAGACATATAATCAGGAATTGGATTTATTTCAATAATAACAGCAAATTATCTAATGTCACGGTGCATGCCATGGCCCACACCATCCTATATCTTACGTTTTAACTGTCTGCATGCTGTCAGTGGGCAATTTTGCATGTTTCTGTTATAATATACTATTTGCTTTAAAACAAAATATCCAAAACAATCTTTCAGGAACAAGCGACTTGACCTGGTTCCAAACTGTTTACATGTTTATCAGCAGCTCAAGCAAGGAAAGAGTGGATTTGTCGCTCATATGCAATTGTCAATTGCGTAGTGGACAAAAATAGTTATTCCGGGCCATCAGGCTTTCCTTTGAAATAAACAGTACATTAGCACTGTGGCTCTTTTTAAGGATTATCAAATAAAAACTATGTATAAAGCTGCACGCATAGACTCCATGATTTGAACATGAATTTGGTCTAGTTTTGCGATGGCTTCATGCGGTCAGATATTAATGCAAGATTTTTGGTTAAGAAATAAATTCGCACTCGCAGTTATTTATTGCTTAATATATCACTTGCTGGTTGTCAGTCGTTAAAATAAATAAATCACGAGCGCGAAGCGCGAGAAATTTATCCACTTACGACTGACCGACAGACAGTCATATGTCAAGCAACAAATCACTGCCAGTGCGATTTTATTTCGATTCTAACACACAAAAAGATTAAAATATTAACGAATCCTTCAGAGTCTATAACGTTCCGCCATCTTGAACAGAGTGTTAGAATTTCCCGTAACTCTTGTTTGGACTGAAACGCGTATTTTAAGTATACGTTTTAAACGTCCATTAGTTATAATAAAATCACCGCAAGCACTGCATAATACCCCGCCACTGCTGGGGGCACCAAAAGTTATTTTGTGAGATATATAATGCCTAAATAGCAACAGAACTGAGATAGACAGTGATATGACGTCCTTAGTCACAATATGTAACCTTTGATGGTCAACATATCTGTGAAGTTTCATTCAGATATTTCATATAGTAAAGGAACTACAGGTCAAAAACATTTTCCAGATTAATCAAGGGCGGATAACTCATGAACTGGAAAGGTAAGAGTGACCGTCCTTCGTTGTTATATGTAACCTTTGCTGTTCAACATATCTGTGAAGTTTCATTCAGATATCATAAACAGTAAAAGAATAACAGGCCAGAAACCATTTTTCCAATACGAAAAAGGGCAGTAACTCCGTTAAAAATGGACGGATTTTGCCCATTAACAATCCCATACCACTCATCGCCAATAACAATATGTATGCAAAATTCGAAAAAATTCTGTGCATAAATACTCAAGTTATCGATCGGAAACAGTGAGCACGGACGGATGAAATTAACTACAGGTCAAAAACCAATTCTCAGATCAATCAAGGGTGGATAACTCACAATCTGGAAAGGTAAGGGTGACAATCCTTACCCACAATATGTAACCTTTGATGGTCAACATATCTGTGAAGTTTCATTCAGATACTCCATATAGTAAATGAACTACAGGTCAAAAACCATTTTTCAGATCAATCAAGGGCGGATAACTCATGAACTGGAAAGGTAAGGGTGACGGTCCTTACTAAAAATATGTAACCTTTGATGTTCAACATATCTGTGAAGTTTCATTCAGATATTCCATATAGTAAAAGAAACTACAGGCCAAAAACCAATTCTCAGATCAATCAAGGGTGGATAAGTCAAAATCTGGAAAGGTAAGAGTGACGATCCTTAGTCACAATATGTAACCTTTGATGATCAACATATCTGTGAAGTTTCATTTATATATTCCATATAGTAAATGAACTACAGGTCAAAAACCATTTTTCAGATCAATCAAGGGCAGATAACTCATGAACTGGAAAGGTAAGAGTGATGATTCTATGTCACAGTATGTAACCTTTGATGTGAAACATATCTGTAAAGTTTCATTTAAATATTCCACATAGTAAAGGAACTACGGGTAAAAAACATTTTTAATTCAATCAAGGGCGGATAACTCACAAACGGGAAAGGTAAGAGTGACGGTTCTTAGTCACAATATGTTACCTTTGATGTGAAACATATCTGTGAAGTTATATTCAGATATTCCATATAGTAAAGGAACAATAGGTCAAAAACCTTTTTTCAGACCTATCAAGGGCGGATAACTCACAAACTGGGAAAGTCAGAGTGACGGTCCTTGGTCACAATATGTAACCTTTGATGTGCAACATATCTGTGAAGTTTTATTCAGATATCATGAACAGTAAAGGAATAACAGGCCAGAAACCATTTTTCCAATACGAAAAAGGGCAGTAACTCCGTTAAAAATGGACGGATTTTGCCCATTAACAATCCCATACCACTCATCGCCGATAACAATATGTATGCAAAATTTGAAAAAATTCCGTGAATAAATACTCAAGTTATCGATCGGAAATGGTGAGCACGGACGGACGGACGGACGGACGGACAGACGGACAGACACCGAAAGGTATAACATAATACCCCGACACTAAAGTGTGGCGGGGTATTAAACGACGTTACACCGTCTATTGTCAACGTTACAAGGTTGTATGTGATAGATGACGTAATGAAAATTAAGCTGGCGACCGAACGTAGCGCCTGTCCGTGCCCAGTCCGTGCAGTGATTTACCAACCAATAAATCACTGAGTTTAACTATCGTCTATATAGGCGACAAGTGTTAGAATTGTTGATAACCTTGAACGATACTCATGGTGAGTGCCAGATGCAGTAATATGTTACAGAGCAATGTTTGTTTTTGTTCTGTTTTTGTGTGTGATTATGTCGTACATATGGTACGAATCATCATGGTTATATAAATCACCGCTATATTGAAATATAAAGGGGTTCTAGCGATAAGGCGTATAATTTCCTTCGTTGACATGATTAACAAGAAATATCTTGAAAAAAGATATTCGGCGGCTCTCAAATACTGACGATAAACGCAACCAAATTCGCTGGTTTAGGCGAAATTCCAATCTACCCATAAGGCCTTTGCATGCTGGAATCTAAAATCAGCGAAGTTGTGGTCCTGTTTCTGTTTCTCTTTTGCTTGGTTTTGTGCACATCTAACTCTTCTAGCTGAGCGATATGCATCTGAATCTTCTTTTTTTTTTTAATTTTAGGCATTCACCAGCAAGGGTTTGGGAACAATGTTTTAAGTCCTAAGTTTTTAGGAAAATAGGAGGTGTTGACAATAAATCAATGTAAAATTAAATGTTCACTGAAACAAACCGAACACCAGAAAAGAACATAGCCAGGATCGAGGAATAAATACATGTAGGATTCATAACTGATCGACACCCAGTAAGCACGTACAATCGGGCCATTATCGGCCTGCCACTGAAACGCCATCCGAATGACATTTTGCTGGCAGGCCGATAGTGGCCCGAGTTTGGATGCTGGCTGACCCATGCGCGGATCCATGAATTTTTGCCAGGGTTGTCCAGGCCCGACTGCCAGAAAACAGCTCTGACAACGGTTTTTGTCTTTCTTTTGTCCTCAATTTTTACAGTTTTACAGTGGCTTATCAATGGTTTATTTCTAAGAAAACTATAATTTTACAAGGTTTCGGGGGGGGGGGGGGGGGGGGGAAGGGGGGTCCAACCTATTCCGGGGTCCAAATGTAAATTCTAGAAACCCATAGAACTTTTGATTTTCCAGGAGGGGGTGCGGACCCTCTATCGCCCCTCTGGATCCGCACATGTGACCATTTAAGAGGGTCTGGATGGGGGGGGGGTCTGGCATTCACTATTCATTAAAAATTTAGCCCATTATTCATCTCATTAAAATTGTGGGTTATTCATTAAAATAAGACCAATTATTCATTAAAAGCAAGAAAGGTGGCAAAGAAATCTGATTATTCACTATTCATTAGTTTTTTCTTCAATTAATTAAAAATATAGGAATATTCATTATTTTTTAGGCATCTGGAGAACAAGTTTTAATTGATTGTTGTACTTACAGGGGAAATTACCTGTTGAAGCAAAGAAGTAAACCACGGCTGATATGCCGATCGTTAGAGGGCACAACACCCTTGGGCCCTTATAGTGCAACGAGAGGATTTATATCGTAGTAGCACGACTGATATGCCGATAGTCAGCTCGAAATGTCCGAATCCAAATAAACAAACAATTTTAAACACAATTTACTCGAAAAAAACGATGATTTTTTCTTTGATATTTTCCGACTTGAAATTGGGATTTTTTCATTCTAACATAGGAGAAAAGAAACGTTTTGACATTGGGAATACAACCGTATAACGGCCAAAAAAGACTATTGTCGAAATATATGAAACAGACTATAATCATGTCCTGGGAATTGGAAAAGTTACAAATATTTTATTTAAATAGCGTGATATTACTGTAAAGTCCTTTCGGATTTAGTGGATTATTTTATAATGCACTTCTTTACTGTGTGCAAGGCATGTAAACCATGATAGTGACAGCAATTTACAAATACTGTACATCGGGGGTTGACCTATATTCGATATTAGGTCGTTTATACATTTGCATTTTTAGACCCAGTGCACAGACGGCTTCTCTGCCATTTATGTAATCAAGTTTAGTTTCATGTTTAGTAAGATTGTATGGACATTCTGAATATCTTTTTCCAGTCGGTGTGATGAATATTACAATTTAAAAATGCTTCTGATTGGTGAATAATTTAGAGCTAAAGCGATATTAGAACGGCGGCCTTTTGGCCGCCGTAAAAACACCGAATTTTCGTTTTGCCCTAATGTTTTTGAAATTGGTGTAGTTCAGCAGTAATAAATGCATAGTAGGCAACAAAATACGTTTCAAAGCGATTCACCATTTACAATACCGTAAAAACGTGCACTTTCTACTCTCAATCCTCATTTTACGCCTTTATACTGGGTGCCGTTTAGACCATACTTTGAGTAAATGCGTTGCTAGTTTAAAAAAAGTAAAAGTGCTAAAATGTTAAATATAGGAGTGCTCTTTATTTCCCAAACCTTACCGTATTCCTTCTGCGCATGCGTATGAGTGCTTGAAGGGTCGCTGTATCGAGCTTAACTAGAGGCACTGATTTGTATCCGCGAACAAGGCACTTCTGTTTTCTACTAATTCAACCCTGCTTCGGGTCAGCACCTTTGTTATTTAATTTCAAAATAGTATAAGGGATACACTTGCTACGTGTAATATTTCCAACATATAGCGTATCTCTTTAGCTGCATTTACGGATCCAGAGGGGGAAGAAAGGGGGTCCGGACCCCATACTCCCCTTCAGAAAAATCATGTAAAAAATATGGTTTCTTAGCAACACTGGTCCGGATTCCCTGAAAAACAAAGCCAGCATTCCATGTTGGGTTATCATCGGCCTCCAGCGAAACGCAATTGCAATGGCGTTTCGCTGGCGAGCCGATGATAGCCCGCGTTTTTGGTGGTATTTCCCCCCTCCCCCTCAACAACAACAGCAACAAAAAACGTTTTCAAAGTTGAGATGGACCCCATCTGACAAAAGTACATGGATCCGCACATGAGCTGAACTGACTGGTTTGAGCCTAATCTAATAGCAAAGCATTAAGGCAGATTTTCTTCTGATTAGATCCAATTATTATTCTGTGCCGCTTCCGTCTGTGCAGATTCCGTCTGTGCAGCGTTTTGTGTAAAGGCCAATGTCAATATTCTGTTGGTAGTTTTCTTTAGCTCGGGCATTTAGGCTTCCTTAACATGACACGAACATATCTTCAGACCATATTGCATTTTATCCATTTGCGTGTGTTTTTTTATTTGGAAAAGCTGAATGTTCTAAGAGACATCAATTCCAACTGTTTACAACTTAAAGTAAAATAAAGCCTTAATTGAGATTGTTTCTGTACAAATGTGATAGTTTTCGCGCCGTATTTCAGCAACGATATACCAAATAACACTTTTGGTCACGTAGCATTGTTTGATGTACGATAACAAGAAATTAGTGGTCTCTAGAGACGAGGAGTAACTCTTATATTTGAAGTTTGCCTTTGGGTAGAAATAAACTTTAGGTAGGGATCGACAAAGTTAATGAACATTTGAAGAAACTCGTCCATGTGTATACATGTAGTTCGGTTTCTAACACAGTTTTGGTGAGTCAAAGTTCCTACGTTGTACTGGTTACCTAAACTCCATAAAAAACCCTATAAAGCAAGATTTATTGCAAATTTTAGTTCTTGTACGACAACAGAACTTTCTAAATTGTTAACCTCGTGTCTTACAGCTGTTATAAAACATGTTATCAAATATTGTGAAAAGGTATATGAGAGATCCGGTAAAAACCTATTTTGGTCGATTAAAAATTCAGGTGAAATTTTAGATAAACTTAAAGCTAGAGATTTCAATGCGACCAGTTTTTCTACTTATGATTTTTCTACTCTTTACACTACTTTACCTCATAATTTAATTGAAGATAAACTTATTGATCTTATTGAAAGAACCTTCCAGAGAGAAGGCTCCCCTTACCTTGCATGTAGTGACAGAAATGCATTTTTTACTTCAGAAAAACCTAAAAAATATCATGAATGGTCGTGTCAAAATGTATGTGATGCGCTGACCTTTTTGTTGGACAACATTTTTATTCAATTTGGCACCAAGCTCTATAGACAAGTAGTTGGGATTCCTATGGACACTAATTGTGCTCCCCTGGTTGAAGATTTATTCCTGTTTTGTTATGAAAGGGACTTTATGATGTCTCTTTCTGATGATAAGCGGGCTGATGTTATTGATGCGTTTAACACTACTTCCAGATATTTGGACGATATTTTAAATATTAATAATGTTTATTTTGACAATATGGTTAGTCAAATATACCCTTCAGAGCTCCAACTTAATAAAGCCAATGCCTCTGATACTGAAGCCGCATTTTTAGACTTGCATTTGTCAATTTCTAATGATATTGTTTCTACCAAAATTTATGATAAACGTGACGACTTTGATTTTGAAATTGTCAATTTCCCATTTTTTGATGGTGATGTTCCTCGTTCTACATCCTATGGAGTCTATATCTCTCAACTCATTCGTTTTGCTAGCGCATCTAGCTATGTTGCTGACTTCAACACTCGCAATAAATTGTTAACTCAGAAACTTCTTAAACAAGGCTATCGGTATCATAAACTTCGCAAAACATTTTCAAAATTTTATAGACGATACTATGATTTGATTTCTAAATTCCAAGTTGGACTTAAATCTCTCTTGCGCCAAGGACTTTCGGAACCTGATTTCTATGGTGACTTGGTGTATAAGTTGAAGAAGATTTTTGGCTCTAATAATTTTTCAGCGCAGTTCATTAAAATAATTTCCCATTATAAAAAGATTGGCTATAACATTAATGTATTGCAACAGACTGCATGCTTGGTAGTCAACCCAATAACGGTTTGCAACTTTGCTTTCCTCTTTAATTGCACGCCGGTGGGTCGGACTTCAGACTCTATGATGGTTCCGACTTAAAAACTTATCTATTGATGAGACGGTAGGGGCTTGATGCTTTGGCTGCTTGTCTGGCCCACCGGGGTTTACCTGTTGGATTTCTTTTGCTCCGGTGTTCAGTTTAATTTACTGTTGAGTCCTTATCCTTGCTTTATCTCCTTGTTATATCTTGATTTATATAATTTAGGAGAATATTTTACTGACCGTTCCAAGGCGGTACTTCTTTTGTGTGTGCCGGGCCGCGTAGCGCAGTCGGTAACGTGTCTGGCTACAGATGCGTGTCTGACTGCAGATCCAGGGGTCGCGAGTTCGATCCCGGCCAGGTCCCATACTTTCGTGGAGATTGATCATGAAATGGTTTCTACGGTCATTCTCCTCCCTTCCGCTGAATCATTCAAGAAGGGTTGTTGTCAGTTACAAGCGAAAGTATGTGCACGAATTACTGGTTAACCGCTTGTTCAAGCCTGCCCAGGAAAAAGTGTGGTTAAGTGAACTGACCGTCCCGCAATGACCATAGCTGTTGACTTGGGACGTAAAGCAACCATAACAAACAAAAAACTTCTTTTGTGGATCTTTTATGTTTTGCTCTGTCTTGTGTTTGCTATGTTTTGTGCGCGTCTGTTTATATGTGCTTTGTGGTCACCTGCTGGGAAAGGGCTGACCTCTTGGCTCTCGTTTGTGGTGTCTACTGTGAGTTTGTCACTTTCCCATTGGTATCCTGGGTCGGGTGTGGTACTTGATTGTATCGACTCCTGATCTTTGCACCCTTACTTACTCTGCAAAGAAGCAGGTTAATGGCTATTCGCGTTGTTTAAGTTATTTCTAAAATTTTAAATACTTTCAGCCACGCACAGGAGCTTGAAGTCTAGTCCTTATAACAGCTTTATAGTCTCAAAACCGAAAGCTAACAATGTCATTACGTAATGTCATTGTGAGCGTTTGGTTTTGAAGCTATAGAGGTCGTATAAGGACTTAGCTACAAGCTCCTCTGCTCCAGCCAATGCTATCAGCTTAAGCATATTTTATGCCAATTTGATACAGCAATGGGGTTGAGTCGCAAGTTCTCACAACCTTGAGTATTTTAATCTCATGTTCATGATTCATATGTGTGTGAGTGTTTTTTTTATAACAATAGCCCGTCTAGCGCTCGTCTCCCTCCCTGTAGGCCCGATTAATTCAATTGCACAAAGAATATGATCCAAATTACTGTAGCAACATGATCACCCATGATAACGTCGCCGGTTGTACTCTGAATAAGGCCACTTCCATTCGATCGATAGGTATAGGTAAATTGTGACCACAGTCCGGTCAAAACCTGCACTATCGACATTAAGGTGGAAAATGGAAGGGTACAACCGTTTTTTCATCAAGAGTTCCAAGCCCTCAGATGCTGGATACTAGACGGCAACTCTTTTTAGACCAATGCATTTAACATAAAGTTTCATACAGTTAAAAAATATATTGAGTGATCACAGGTTATAATTTCCAGCATGAGGACAACTAGTATTTCAGCCATTCCGAAAGCAGACGCAAGCATCGTGCTTTCGGATTGGCTGAAATACTAGTAATAAACAGTGAAATACTATTTATGAACAGTGAAATAGCAGTAATGAACAGTGAAATAGCAGTAATGAACAGTGAAATACCAGTAATGAACAGTGAAATAGCAGTAATGAACAGTGAAATACCAGTAACGAACAGTGAAATACCAGTAATGAACAGTGAAATTCAGCCAGTGTACTAAGTATGCATATATAATGCTGATATCAGCAGACTGTTTTCAGAAATATCTGTTGTTTAAATATAATAGCAGGTATCAGTATGATGGACGCAATCTCAATATTTGTGAATTGATACGCTGTCTCGCATTTGTATAAGGAATGTTTTACATTCAATAAAACAATTAACGATCTGTCAGAAAATCAATTGCTGCACTTATAAGATCCTGATGATTGGAACCTGTATAGAGGTCGCTTTGGTTGTGATATTGTGATGTGAATCGAAACAAGGCATCCAGACATTTACGGTAGGCGTAGGAGAAATACTTTTGGCATGTGCATGTATTTTGTATGCACATTCTTTAAAAAATAGATTCGTACATTTAATAAAGACATCTTACCGTTTAAGACCTACATACACATTAATAAGAGGATAAAACATTCTTTTCCGTATATTAACGTTTGCCAAGCCCGAGTGTGATAATGTGTTGCAGCCCTCACCGCGAACGTTTGCCAAGCCCGAGTGTTATAATGTGTTGCAGCCCGAACCGCGAAGCGGTGAGGGCTGCAACACATTATCACACTCGGGCTTGGCAAACGTTAATATACGGAAAAGAATGTTATATCGTCATTGTTATATACCTTCCTTTCAAGCACAAGCAGTTCAAAATAATTATTTTTCAATTGTATGCAGTAATGTCCACCGTAACATAATGAAGCGTACAACGAATTCACACCAGATTGGTTGCAATCGAAAACGTCAATATTATCTACGAATGTAGACCAAAAATAGTTAGAAACATACTTTTCGATTGCCATAAGTCGCCCGACTGGCGACCATTGGCAATCAAAAACACTGGTAGTAGCGATTTCTGATCCGCGTTCGTCGATGTTAAGAGAGTTTTCGATTTCCGCATATCTTGTATGGAGACAAATTTCTTTTTTTCAACAGAAATATGAAAATGTATTAAATTATTCATAGTAACCCTTGTTTCGAATTGTTCTGGCTATGCATTTAGTAGGCCTATATTCAATAAACACTTCAGATATGCGGCAATCGAAAACGTTTATACTATCGACAGACGTAGATCTAAGATCATTAGAAACAGAGTTTTTGATTGCCGTTTGTAGCCCGACAGTAAATTATTCCTAGTAGCCGTTATTTTGGATTGGTTTGGCTACGTATTCAGTAGGCCTATATTCAATAAACCTTTCAGATATGCGGCAATCGAAAACGTTTATACTATCGACAACGTAGATCTAAGATCATTAGAAACAGAGTTTTTGATTGCCGTTTGTAGCCCGACAGTAAATTATTCCTAGTAGCCATTGTTTTGGATTTGTTGGCTGCGTATTCAGTAGGCCTATATTCAATAAACACTTCAGATTGGTGGCAATCGAAAACGTTAATACTATCAACGAACGTATATCTAAGTTCGTTAAAACAGAGATTTTGATTGCCGTTTGTCGCCCAAATGGCGACAAATGGCTATCGAAAACACTGTTTCTAGCGATTTGTGAACCGCGTTCATCGATTGTTCAAAGCGTTTTCGATTGCCGCCTGTCCAATATGATAAAGGAGCGTATTTTATGGTAATTGAAATAATTTGGTCATTTCTCCATAAAATATTAGCGACGATATATCTTAACTTTCAGACGATGTCCTTGAGCGGGCTGTAACGGCGTTGCAGCCTTCTGCTGCCATGTTTTAATGGGATCGAAGCCCGCGGACAGTGATTCGTCTCATTTTATATGAAACGTACAACTGTCAGCGATTGAAACACGTCAAGTTTCTATAGTAAGCACTCATAAGGTATATAACAATGGCGAATAAATGTGTTCATTGGATGTGAATCTCACTTTTCTTTGCCGCCATTCTTACTTTGCGGGAACCCTGGAATTCTTGACAATTCATACAAATAAACATCCGCTATAAATGTGTATGCTTTGACTAGTTTATAAAAGTAAGAAAGACGGCAAAGATCAGGAATCAATACAATCAAGTATCCCACCTGACCCAGGATACCACATGGGAAAGTGACAAAATCACAATTAGGCATCCCAAACAAGTGTCAAGAGGTCAGCCCTTTCCCAGCCGGTGACCACAAGGCAGCAATGAACAGACGCGAAAGCAAGACAAACACAATACATAAATAACAAAAATGATTCACAAAAGAAGCACCATCTTGGAACGGTCAGTAAAATATTTTACTGGAGGGCTTAAATCGGTTTCACGGCACCAACCTCACCCTTAGTTCAGATGTGGATCAAGACACGTAGATGTTTGGTTTGCAAGAAAGATCCCAAACTTATCCATGCATCATCTCCTAGAACATATAAATCAAGATATAAAAAGGAGATAAAGCAAAGATAAGGACTCGACAGTACATAAAACTGAATACCAGAGCAAAAGAAATCCAACAGGTAAACCCAATTACGTATTTTATCTAAGGTGTCCTTGACCTAAAAGATTCATCGGTTGGTTGGTGTCTGCTGCTTGTCTGTGACATGGCCTACCGTTACTTAGCCAGAGATTTTGAATGTTTTCCTGTGATGAAGCATTACATAAGGTTGGAACTGAGCACTATTTGTGTTTTAACAACAGCAAAATCTAGGATAAAGATTCGGTCGATTAAACAAGGTTAAGTCCCTTGTGGCACCTTGTCTTACTTTATATTTTTAAGTGTATATTGTCTCAGCTAGGTAATATCACAAGTGATCAGTATCGTCATACCAATATATGTTACGAATAGCTCGTACATTGTACATTTGTGTTACTGTTCAATGTCCATAGAGGGCGCCAAACATTAACAAGTTTTCATTTTGCTGTCATTTAAGTTGTTCACTTCCATCTACATATACTGCATGGAATACACATTTGCTGTATGTTCACAAATGTATCCTAGTGGTAGTCTCTGGAATATATCCTTAGCATTAGGACGAGCCCATTTCTAATTTTAGGGGTGTTGGGTGGTAGTTTTATCTTTTTATAGGGAAGCAAACAATGAATAACCTGATCAGACACCGCATTAAGTGGTGTCTGATCGGGGTCTGCATTGTTTGCCTTGTCCCATAAAACGAACGCCGTTCTTATCTTGGGTAACCAATTTAAAATTGTGTCAATATGGTAGACATCAAGCTATTTTCGATATTGATTTTGCGCGAAAGCAATTGCTCAGCTGATTGCCCGCCATTTACAAGTAAATGTCACTAGAATTTTGCATTATAATCGAAAGAATAAGCCAACATATCTGATTTGCATTATGGTTTATATTATTGACGAGTTTATCAGGCAAACAAATGCACATATTAAGAGGAATAATAGTATGCACTTTCAGTCAGCCTTTTTGTTTTCAGATTAAAACACAATCAATTTTGTTTGCGACAGAATGGATGTCTCTGTCTTCTGTGGATAAAGAAAGTATAGATAATAAGCCTAAATGTGATACAATTCTGTAATTTACCTCGTAGCTTTGTCCAGAGACATTTTTGAGAGGAATAGTATGTACCATTCGAAATGACTATTTTTGCTAATATTTCCTCGCTTAATTGTTTCGTTCAATAGTTACATTACGTTTATATATCGCCTGCTCCATACTTCTGATCTGTTTTCATGCTATAGAATTATAATAATGTTTAAAGGTGAATCTTTCAAGCCGTGCATTTTTATAACCACAAAATAAAACTGCATTGCAATTTTATTTTGGTTACTTATAATTTCATTTCAAATGTTAAAATGGAGATAGGTTGCGCCGATTCAATTTTTAGAGCACGATGCGCTATTCTTATGATGTCATTGAAATTGACAACTACGTCAATTTCAATACATTGCAGACGTTTCATTTCCGAGAATATTTTATTTTTTCTATCCATTTAGCCTAAACATATCAACCCTGATATCGGCAGACTATTTAAAGTAAGAAAGATATTATATTAATCACAAAATATCTAAACGTTAATTGGATTATTGGAAAAAACCCGAAAAAAACAACAACACATGGTTGATTTTAAATAAGAATTTCATTTTTTTTTATTTCAGAGGGCTACTAAGTACTTTATGCTCGATTTAAACACATACGGTATAGTGTACATTTAGACAATTGATCTATTTTATATCGATATGCACATGCAAACCTGGCGTACCTCCGAATATTGACCTACTTTGTGGACTCGTTATATTGTTCTTATGTGTGATACTACTAGTCTCCGACGGTATAGACTGATCATATCTGCTTCAGACAAATGTAAGCTCATCTCGCATTTACCTCAAAAAGATTTTACTATTAAGACAGTCGTTGTTACGACAGAACGGGCCGGTAAAAAAACTTCAAGTGGGGCATTTTACCCAGAATTTGCTAATAGCTGGCAGATGCATAGCAAAACTGTCGAGGGCCTGGGCAACAAAAATCTTATGGAAATTTCTCAATAATTACAGAGCATTTTTTTTTCTATTATTAAATGAATTTTGAATAGCCATGAAAATAAATGACTGAGACTGCTTATTCGTTTTGCAAGAATATATTCTCATGTTGATGACTTCAACAATAGAAACAATTGTTTGACTTCTAATTTACTAAAACAAGGTTATCGATACTATAAACTCCGTAAATCTTTTTCTAAATTTTATTACCGACACCCAGAGTTGATCGTTAAACACATTATTGCTTAAAGACTCTTCTGCGACAAGGTATATCAAAACCTATCAGAAAAGAGTTGTTGGAAATTTTGTTGATAAATTTAAAAAGCTTATTGAACGTTATAAAAGAGTGAGATACAATATGGATTTCATGAGCAGGCCTGGACCCGGTTGTACGAAGCTCTATTAAATTTAATCATGGATTAAGCGTTAATCAATCATTTAAATCTTAACGATGGATTAACTAATTAATGTATTTAAATGTGTTGTACATGTACGAAGCCTCATTAAACGGTTGATTAGTTAATTGAGCTTTAATCGAGGGTTCGTAATTAATTTCAATAGAAATCATAAAACCAGTCTCCCATAATTCAGCCATGTAAACAAAACGCCGCCATATTAGAAAAGAGAAAGTCTCGAGTCAAAACTTACAAATCAAGTTTAGGACGTAAAGAAAGAGGAGGAATCAAGCTGATCGGGATGGTCGATTGTAAGCCGGGGATCGTTAATCCTGTAACGTTCTTTCGCAATAAAAGGTTAATTTTCTATGAAACACAGTGAGAGTGTAAAGATATACCAAGCATCCAGATACCACGGAAATGTTAAGGCTGTCTACTCCATGTACTCTATGATTGTTTTTTTTTGACAGAGTCTGTTGAAATAAAGCGTCGCCAATGACAATGTAAACAATGACGTCATTGTCTTGTTGCTATTTTTATCACGCCAGTTTTATCTGACTCATTTGGGCACCTGGTATAACTATGCAAGAACACTCCCGGGGGGGGGGGGGGGGGGGGGGGTACTCTGATATTTTCGTATATACGTAGGCTCGGGTAAAAAAAATTTGGGTGCTTGAAGTTCCTGATATTTTTGGGGTGAAAGGTAGATGCTGGGCTCGAGCCTACGCATGCAGAAAAAAAGAGACCCCCCCCCCCCCGGAACACTCAGGCTTCGCAGAAATCTGGCGTTTGAAAAACCCAGCAAGCAATCTATATGAGACCCATATGGGTCCAATGTGGGCACCCGTATGGGACCCATATGGGCAGTGCAACCGGGTTCCATATGGGTCCCATATGGGCTGGCCCATGTAAATAAGATAAAATAAATGGTAGAAGCAGGGGCGGATCCAGGATTTCTTGCTAGGGGGTTCAAATTTACAAAATGAGGTTTCGATTTGAAAATTGTACATGATTATTTGATAGTTTATGCTGATTTTACTTGAAATTCCTCATAAAAATTGAATAATTTTGTCTCAAATGGGGGTTCAAGCGAACCACATGAATCCACTCTGTATCCGCAACTGTAGAAGCTACATTTGTAGCCATGCATTATAAACAAGGAAATAATTTTATATAAAGATGATTATGTCATTTTTTTTTCATGGGACTGTTATATGGGACCCATATGGGCAACCCGCAAATGGGCTAACCCATATGGAACCCAGGTAGGGAGCGCAGTGGCTCAGTAGTAGGGTGCTTGACTCGAGACCGAAGGGCCGCGGGTTCGAGTCTAACCGGCGTCACTGCGTTGTGGTCCTTGAGGAAGGCACATTTATCCTAGCTTAGTACTGGTTAAATCCAGGAAGACTCGTCCCTATATAACTGAAAGATTGTTGATTGGACGTAAAGAATCAAATCAATAAAAACACCAATATGGGACCCCATACGGAACCCGGTTGCACTCCCCATATGGGTAGCCCATATGGACCCATATATTTGCTGGGAAGGCGAGCCTGCGCGAGATTAAAATCAAGAACATGAGCCCATGGAGACCCTGAACACCCCAAATAACGACACACTCAGGTCGGAAACGAAGACGACCAAATGACAGAGTTACCACCGAATTCCGCATCCCTAACCAACCCCATGCCTCTCCTCAAAATTAGCTCTATGATATGAAAATGAAAAAAAGAACGCAACCGTAACATCGGGTTTTCATTCGAAATAGTTAAACAATAAGCCTAGAACAAAACGAACGTCAGATGCTACCCCTCAGTAAACAGTATTGGATCTATTCAGACCCAAGAAAAGTTGGAACTGAAACGGCCCAAATCAGTTTTAAACTATAAAACAAACAGGAATACAAAACAAACACCCTGTAACATGATCAAACATGATCAGACTGACAAAATTCGGGACTGCGCCTGATTCGCGGTGTTTATTTTGTTTGTTTGATTTGATTCTTCACGTCCCTGTCAACAATCTTTTAGTTACGTAGGGACAGGTCTTCCTGGGCTGAACCAGTACTATGCTAGGATTAATGTGTCTTACTCAATGACACAACGCAGTGACGCCGGTGAGGCACGAAACTCTGGCACTTTGGTCTCGAATTCGCAGTGTTTGAATACAAAATGCGGTCAAAGCAAACTCTTTGGAACTGGGCCTGGCCAGAGACCAGGTTGGGCAGGGTACGGGTCGAGACTTTTTGGCCAAACACAAATCTGGGTCTATAGATTTTGTAGAATCTATAAGCGAAAATATGGGCATATACATGGAATTCAGAAAAAGTTTGGCCATTCAAATGCCCAAACTCAGAAAACGGGACATTCATAATACTTTCTTTTTTTTAAAAAAAAGAGGGGGTTTATACCTGGCGGCACTGAAAAAGGGGGGTATTCGGGCGCACATCCGTACTATGTCATACATAGGGAGTTACCCCCCGAGAATGTCGTAAGGGGCGATCAAAAGTTATGCAAACAGTCGCCTTACAATGCCTCCTTTAAGTTAAGCAAGGCTTATGTAAAGTATTGATATTTCAACATGCTATACTAAATGCTAAATAAATTGCCTGAATCGATGTGTTATATCATTGTGATCTTCAGAAAAATTAAAACTCTTTTGATTTTGATCAGTTTTAAACGTTATTTTTTGCATCCTGAAAAGTAAATACTTAACTTAAGTCTTCCTTAACTCTAAGGAGGCATTGTAATTCCGGGCCCAGATCTTGTAATATTGTCGCATAGAAGTTCAAAATAGGCGTAAGTGACTGTACCGACGTAACATGACTGTAATGATTTTATAACTAACTCAAAAATATCAGTATATGATACATGTATACAGCAATCTTTTATTGTTTAGTCGGTATGTGAAATTACAGGACTTGTCACAAAAGTAAAGATGTCTCTTCGGGACATACAGCTGCATCTGAGCCGATTTTTCTGTTGGCATGCTAGTCTGGGTTACGGAACAAGAAGCTCACCACAGATGAAGACAAGTAACATGAATTTAACACAGTAAGGCGACGAAGCGATGGGGTGCGGAGTAGGGGTTAATTATTATTCCCTGCGCTTCTCGCATACCTGCAAACCCTCCCACACATTACTAGCACATGTAACTTAAGCGACCTCAAACTTGTTGGTTACAAAATCATGCGCGGATCCAGGAATTTTTTCGGGGGGGGGGGGGTCATGATGGACAACGCATTTTTTTTTTAATTTTTATTTTGTCCTCAACTTATTTTACAGTTTATAGAGGGGGTCCAATACTTTTCCAAGGATCCTGAGGGGTCTAATATTTTCCAGGCGGGGGGGGTCCAACTTTTTCCAGGGAAGGGGGGGCCTAATCATAATATCTAAAGAAACCCATATAACTTGTGATTTTCTAGGGGGGGGGGGGTCCGGACCCCCTATCCCCTCCTCTGGATCCGCACATGCAAAATTTCAATTTAGGTCTGTTTTGAGCCATGCCATGCTCGAGCGGCGCCCATCCCCTGTAAGAGTGAGCCCATATTCCCACTGACTATATAGGTCATCAAATGGTAGGTTTGGAGTTAAAATTAAAACTAAATTGCAAGTGAGTTTCCTCCCAATGGAAATAATCACAATTACTCCTCCTCACTCAACAAAGTCTCAAAATAAGAGAAAAAAGACAATTAATAAGGTATTTATTTCCCACATTTAAACATACAGAGCTTGGGGGGGGGGGGGGTATTATACAAGAACAGGACGGAGATGCGGATTGCACTTTTATACAGAGGGGGCAGGTGCCCACATTCAAAGGGGCAAATGTCCATCCCCTCTTATAGGTTAGATACGATTTTTTATGTAGGGGACAAACAACCCTTGCCATGAGGCATATGTTCGCATACCCGATGAAAAAGGTATTTTAGTTAGGGATTAAAGCAATGGGAAGGGTTTTAATCTGACATACATGTACACGGATATTATGATTCACATATCATAGACCTATTTATTGCTACTGACTGCTTAACAGGAAATGACTTGTATAAGCTTTTAAACCAAGGACATTATGAAGCACCCTTCCCCCCCCCCCCCCCCTCTCCACCGTCACGCTTGACAGAATATTTCCACCAGCGTAAAATGTGGCATCTTCCAAAATATTGTCCAAATGGGAATGGCATTTTTCATGAAAACTTTAAACAATATGTGTATAGGAAGAGCAAGAAAAAGTAACATAGCAATAAAACAATGCTCTACTATAAACCGGTGTGTCACCCGCACTTTGCAACTTAGCTGGGTAGTTCCATGACGTCACTCTGCGGTCACTAAGTAGAACGACTTTCGTTTTGACAGAAGAAAGATGACATTTTACAATGAATGTTTGATGAAAAACAGTGTTTTGGGGATTCACTCGGAGTCCCGCGCTGATGGGATTTGATCTCTGTGTACTTTGACAGGTAGTTTCTTTGATCAATCTTAAGATGAAAAGGATGTTGGCCTTTGAGAAGCGGTATCCCCGGCGCAATTCCACGTCGGTCATCTCTACATGCCATGGTTTGCTCTTTCTCTCACGTTTTTTTCCATATCTTTGCCTTCCTGAATGGACAAAACGCTATGTCGGCGGCCATTTTGTTTCGGGCTAACGACTGATTAAATTGGTTAATTCACCTCCTAGACGTCGATTAAATTTAATTGAGGAATCGGGGTTAAATCAAGGGTTTAATCCATGATTAAAAGATAATTGAGCTTCGTACAACGCGATTTAATAAGGCGCTAATTAATCGAGGTTTTAATCCATGATTAAAAGATAATTGAGCTTCGTACAACCGGGTCCTGGTTGTAAACCCAATCACGGTTGATAGCTATGGTTTCCTCTTTAATTGCACGACGGTTGGTCAAGCCTCAGACTTAATGACGGCCCTGGCTTTAATCGGTTGGTTGGTGTCTGATGTTTGTCCTTGGCTTGGTCCAACGTAGCTCAACTTGGGGTTTTATTTAGCGCTGACTATCTGTGAGTCATGAGCATTTTTCTTTGTATCATCATAGTGTGTTGATTTGATTTAATTGTTTCTCTGTGATGATACATTGCATTAGTTAGGAAGCCTCCATGCGAGCTAAACAATTTTGTGTTTTAACAACAATGATCTAGGGCGAAGATTTGGCGCCAGTAAAGTACATTTAAGCCGCCTCCCAGTGGCTTGGGCTGCTGGCCTTTCTAAGGCGGTGGTTCTGTTGTTGTTGTTGATATATTGTTTAACGTGCTTCCTATTGATTGTGGGAGTTCTTTGTTTGTCTTTGCTTTGTTATGCATTGTGTCCATTAAAGTTTGGCAATCATCTTGAAGAGGAAGAGAAAGCTGGTTGCGTTGCTATTATTGTCTTTCAGATGTATTGTTACTATAAATATTCTGTGGTTCTTCCTCACTGTGCCAAGGGTTGGTCTGCACTGTATGAGTGTAGTATTTCCTGGTCATACTCACTTACTTTTTGTGGAGTCTCTAATGTGTTTCGAGATGCTTCTTAAGTCAGTGTATCAAGGGTATGGCTGTTTCGGGGTAGATTTCCAGTCGCTCCTTCAAGTTACATAACAACTGTAATACCACCCTTACCAACTTTAGCACGAAATATTTCGTGATGTGCAAGGTCTATACTGATGTAGGTGGTATAAATTAGTTATACCATGTTTGTCCACCTGTACGTAAGATAATCCACTCGCTAAAGATCGTGGATTATCTCCACGTACAGGCGGACAACCCATGGTATATCTATTACTTAGAGCTATGTATATATGAAGTAGAAAGGAGGACAAAGATCAGGAATCGATACAATCAAGTACCATACCTGACCCGGAATACCATATGGGGAAAGTGACAAAAATACAAAACACAACACACAAGGAGAGTTAAGAGATCAGCCCTTCCAGAGCAGGTAGCCACAAAGCCGCAAGGAACAGAGACGACAGAATAACAACGAAAATAAAGCGTAATAAAACGTCCTTATTTTAGGATTACGTTAGGTCTTCTACACGTTTTGAAAACTAAATGAGAACGTATTTGGTTTGACGTCTTCAATTTGTAACGCTTTAGGAGTGACGAACCCGTTTTATATGAAAACGTCTTCAACCGTATTAGTTAAAACGTCTCCGTCACGTTCAGGGTACGTATATCAAAAGACAATTACAACTTTTAAAACGTTTTTCTTAAAGATTTGCAATGTTCCGCTGCAGTTTTCCACAAGTCTTTGATATGGGTTACCAACACGCCTTGAACACGAAACTAAACGTTAAAAAACATGTTCATGTAGAGTTTTTATTTAGCTTCTACACGTTTTGAAGACGAAATTTAAAGGTTCTGAACTTTTTCAAAATGTAACGCGTTTGGTTCGGCGATCGCGTCTTAAACACGTTTTTCTTGGGAACATCTTTTCAGGTGGCGTCGAATGGTTCACTGGGAATGCTTAGCATCGGAATGGTTTACGGAAGTGCATGTAGTAAAACAACAAAACGTCCAAATAAAGCCAGCATAAACATTTGTACGAGCTTTTTTCTTTTTTTATCATTTCTACTGTGCCATAAAACGACGAAGCGATCGTCACCCAGACCCTGCTTGATCAATGTTGTCATATTTGTTGCAAATAAAACATATTAATCAATTTTGCGAGGAAACACACAATCACATATCACAACTTCCAATTAGTTTAATAAGCATCCTCAAAATGCTATTATGGGAAAATCAAAATCGTTTATTGACAGCTCAGCTACTCAATATAATTAAAAGAAAAACAACAGAAAAATAATTCTTTAAACACGATACATTCATTTCACAACTTTGCTAGCCTTGTAAAAAATCTGGAAAACGGATTCATTATAGATTTGGCCATCAACGCGACAAAGCCTGTCATTGAAGCTTCCGACAAAACGAATCTCAAACCGAACTCCTCAGCATATTGCAGAAAACTGAAAATTCGATTGTAGCAAGTTTAGATATGATACTTTCCAATAAGCGAAAAACAAAGACGCTGATCAGACTGCGTGGATTATCAAGCAAATCATAAGTACTGTAAATTTTGAAATTTTCGCGAAAATTTTATTTCCGCGAAATGCGTTAAAAGACATAATTCCCACGTTTAAAATTCGCGACTTAGACATGATCTACCTACCTCAGTAAATGACAGAGTGATTTCACCATTTCGCGAATATAAAACCTCGCTGAATGTTCCGAATTTACAGCATTTTATCCCGAATTTATAATTCTATAGCTCAGAGTTAATCAAAACATCTCAACGATAGTTGTCAACCGTCATGAATGAGTTTTGGTTTTCGCTTTAATCGTCGCGAAGATGTGTCCACCAGTTAGTTAAAATATCGAGACTCGTATTTTAAAACTGAATATTTAATTCGAGAAAATAAGTCGAAATGTCGAGGTAAGGGGCTGCTTAATATCTTAGTGTCAGGAGGCCGGCTAAAAAGTAGGGGCGGGGGAGTCATGTGACTTTCCATGTGGCTAGTAGGGGGGTCGGCATTAACTTTGGCTTCCAAGCAGGGGGTCATGTTTAAATTGTTCTAATAAAATCATTAAAAAATCTCGCTCGCTAAATGTTTATAAATTAAACTCCAGGCCACTTAATTTCTGAGTTTTTATTTTTGGAAGTGCAAAATTTACATGTATTCTGTTGTGGTGGTTTTATTGTTACTAATTTTATCAAACTGAATATTATCAGGTTTTCTAAATTATGGGCCCTTCTTCTCCCAACTTTTTCCTGTGTTCCTACTTTTTGTAAATGTTCTACTATCCCAATTTTCACTCTAAAATAATAAAAATGTAGAAAGTTGTCCTCACTCGCTTCGTTCGCTCGTATTTTAGAAGTTAGCTAACTATTTTTTTCAAGGAGCAGACAGCTAGAGAAACTTAATTTTTAGTTTTTTACCCAAATGTCTTTCAGTTTTCCTAGTATTATTATCACCGCTATTATCCTGATTAACTTAAAGTTATTTAGTGTTTTTCGAACAACTTATTGTCATGATTTTGTACTTGGAAAAGCCCTACTTTCGCTACTTTTTCTACACAGATAATTGCTGTCTTTCCACTACATTTTCCAAATTTTAATCTGTATTTTTTGTTGTTGTTTAAGTGTAATTGAAAACCTTATATATTACACATATTAATGTATTCTGTATGAAAGTCATTCTATCCCTGCTATTTTACATCCGAAATAACTACTTTTTTCGCTCATGATTTTTTTCAAAACATTTAGCCCTTCTCTTTCTCTATGTTATGTGGGAGAGGACACTTGAAAGTCTTTTTACCTGCATCTTAGTACGGGTTCAACTCAGGAAGGCCCCATCTCGACATAACTGAAAAAATGTTGACTGGAAATAATACAAACAAAATAGTATCATATATAAGATGACTAATGTTCCAATGGTGGTCAAAACCGAATTGAAGCTCAGATCTCACATGCATGCCAATAAATGAATAAAAGTACCATTATAGTATCACACTTATGACATACAGAATTATGAAATTTTTAAAACATAATGCAAAATGGGAGGGGGGAGGTTAGCTTATATTTCTTATGGTTTCTATACTTTACTATACTCTTTCAGAACAAAAAATAGTATCTGGCCCAAATACCTTTTAGTAATGTGCTATGTATCGAATGCTTTTAGGAATATTAAGACGAAACATACCTACCTAATATGCATATGGAACAAACTATTGAAAACGCTGCAATAAACATATTCCTTATATAGCCAATACGCAAAGGGTTCTCGAAAGCGCTCTCCACACTTTTATTAGAGTCTATGAAATACGATGAATTTGGGGCACTTTCCATATCTCCTCGTTTGCAATGAAATATAGTCATTTTATGCACCAGTTAAACTTTTAAAACTGTTCACAGTAATGAGACTATTCATATTGTAAATCCACTACGTGACTGTTCCAGCAATGCGTGACGTTATGGATGCGTGTTCCATTTTAATGCTCTAGAATTATTCTGGTTTATGTCAAGGCTATAAAATAAACATAATTGAGCCGGTATCCAGCATTAGTTGCAGGTTGACATGTGCGTACAGCTCAGATTGAAATTTTTCTGTGCATCCATACAGTCTGATCAGAGTCTTAGTTTTACGCCTGAAGAAACATTGACCCCTTGGCTACCCATACAGCGCCTATCGAAGACTCTGATCAGACTGCGCGATTGCACAGGCTGATCTGAGTCTTCGATGGGCACACATGTCAATCTGTACCTTTTGCTGGTTCCCGGTTCATGTGTTACAATTCCTTACATACCATTCTGTAGCAGAATTACCCAGATAAGTGTGATTATAGGTTATTACATGTGGTAGAGTTTAACAAATATACATGCTCCAAAAGAAAACATGATTCCGCGATTGTCTTGGAACATAGCAAATCATGAATATTAACTACCAATTCAACCGCATGGCGTCAATTGCATAGTTGCCAAAGTGTGTATATTCTTAGGATGTAATTACCAAAAAAGTCTCACAATACGAATTCTTCATCCTTTCCAAATACAAACTTGAAATTAAATTGATATAGGCATTGCAAACTCAATTTCATTTTATTATTGCAGGAAACGGTAAATATGGTCATTTCTTAAATAATTATCATTTAAAGTGGCAACACATGCATAAAATTTCAATTTCATCTATAACTTTCTTTAGAAATTCAACAAGCGAAACAGCTCTCAACATTACTCAAATAAAATCCGTCCACCTCCACCATGATAGCTTCAACATTTAGCCAGAACATGACAAAATCAACATAGTTATACATGTATGTGTGTATCAGCCAGAGCATCCAATATTCGGATCAGTTACCCGTCAAGTGCTTAGCATTAACCCTTAAAGCGCCAAGAAAAAAAATGCATCTGAAAGATGACGTCTGCTGAAGTCGTCTGCTGCAAATAATTGCGTAACATTACAGACGAATTAAGTATAGAATCAAACAGCGTAAACCCAGAACAGATCCGGGTCAACATTGTTTGCATAGAGGTTTCTTAAATATTTCAGCAGACGAAAAAAGCGGACAACTTTTGCTGCGATTGGCGCATTAAAGAGACTAAGTCTGAAACTATGAACATTTTTCGATTTTTTTTATTTTGTTTTTTAATCATTTGTAAAAGTAGAATTAAGTTTTGTTTTCACATTAAATCTGTTCACTATAGCTGAAAACTGCACGGAATAGTGAATTATCTTATGAAACAGGTGCGTTTTCTCTTGTTGGTAATTATTTGCGTCCCTCTAATAATTATATACAGTTAATTTTAACATAAATGCTATTGTTTTAATACTGATAATTTGTTAAGATTTACGAAATTGGTAAAATGTATACCTGAATTTTAGTTTTTTAACCGTGTTCTTGAAAAATAGAAACATTAGTTATAAAATTAAAAGATCAAAAGTTACAGACTATGCAGCTTTAAGGGTTAACTCTGATCTGGCTGAGTTGATACCCACGCTAATTATAGCGCTCAATGGGTACACCTGTCTTTTTTGTTGCTTCGCCATGCACTGGCACAAATGGGCCTCGTCGGGAATAAACCTGTCTTTGAGTTTCCAATCTGGGAATAAGAGTATCCTTCATATGTATTGTTGTGGGACAAGTAAATCCCACCCGAGGACCAGAATAATTCGTCAGAAACGAGGCTCTGCCGAGTTTCTGACGAAATTATTCGGGTCCGAGGGTGGGATTTCCTTGTCCCACAGCAATACATCATGATGGATACTTTTTCTCGCCCAGTTTGTGACTTTTTAAGGTTTTACATGAATTCTGTCAGTTCCGCATATTTTTTTAGATTTTTTGCGTTGGTTCCAATCTTAAAAATAAGTTCACCAACGAATTTTCCAGATGCAGAAATGGGTATAAACATAGTTTATCACCTAAAAACGGAAGCGAAATAGCACTTCAAGCGTCGGTTTTGTTTTTTGGGGGGGGGGTTGAAACTAACGCTCGTATCAGCATCGATTGACAAAGACGTCGTGGCGCCAAACTGTGTCAATAACGTGCGTCACATTGTTGTTGCAGTTTGGTGACGTCAGAATGGTTTTTGACGTCATTCATCTATGCGAAAATGGCGGACGCACTAAATATTGCCGTTTTGATATTTCTACATAATATTTAGGCGTAAATTGCTCTGAAAACAGCCCAAATTATTATAATTTGAAGTCACGTGGATGGGATAAGCAGGTCATGTGGATGGGATAAGCAGGTCACGTGGATGGGATAAGGAAATTCCGCATGGCGTTTTGCCTATGGAACAGCTTGTCTTGAGCGATAAGTGGGCGAGAATACTTAAACCAGCCCGCACAGCTACAGAGACTAACTATAATATTGAAATTATGCATGGTACAGCGTTCGCTATCGGGCTTTGTATGGCTATAAAATACAAAGGCGCTGAACACACACCACGAATGCAAAGGCTGGTCTGCGCTTTTGTTGTTCACATGCAGCAAAGTCGGGTATTCTCTGTCTTGCCAATTGCCGACCACGTGGGACTCAAACTAGCCTGCTTAGCTAAAAAGACTAACTACAATATTGGAATTTGGCAGGTACATTCTTCCATACAGAGATCAAGTCAGCTTTTCAACAACAATGGAATTATAAGACTTCGTCTTATAAATATAGAGAGCGAACGACAAAGGCGTTGATCAGACTGTTGTTTGCACGCAGCAAAATCTAGCTTTCTCGCGACGAATCCCATTATCGCCAGTTTGAATTTGATAGTAATTTTGTATTCATCGTCACATGTAGCCTGCAGTACGTTTCTCCACGTCTCATTATAGCACTATTTGCTAAACGTTGACCCCCTACGAGGTTTTATTTTTCTTGGGAACATACACATCCCGGCCTTAATCGTCCCACATGTTATCCGCCAATTATTCGTGTTATATTTGAGATTTTCATCCTACAAATTGTCACCAAATGCACGGTCAGCTGATATTATTTGAATTATCCGTAGTTATCGTGTTGAATATGATCACCTCGCAAGTGTTCTTCAATAAATGGCATCGTTAGCGCCGTCTGCAATTCTTAACATCAATAAGTTTCGCTGAAGGCAGTGCAATTAGAGTTGGTTTCCTGATCATCACAACACGTCTGGTGAACAAATGGAACCGTGCACACCAGATCGGGATTTACGTTGTTTTTGCCCATGTGAGATATTTCTTTATTATATACCTAGAAATGATAAGACTTTAGAATCGTCTGTTTTCTGGCCATCTGATCAACGAACTGAATTTTCTGATTCCATATCACTAGCCTTTAAAACGAGACTAACGTCGGTTACCTGCTTTTGCGTCGACGTTACTTAAAGTAAATTTTAAGCATGGAACCAGAGACGGAAAACATGGTGACGTAACGCCATATTATATGACGCGAATATGACGTGACAAAATGTAATGGCAAACGTTCCCGCAATATTTATGGATTAAAGACCAAATCAATTTATGGAATCAAAATAATGTCAGAAAAAAGGTATATAATAAACATATTATAATAAATTAGATTATTATAAAGTAACTTAATCTGGCGTACAGTATCACGTCTCGTGGATGAGGCCATACCATTGGATCACCCTCGACGCTTCGCGTCTCGGGTGATCCGATGGTATGACCTCATCCACTGGACGTGATACAGTACACCAGATCAAGTTACTATTATAATAATGTGTATTTATCGCATATGAGGAAACACCTCTACGAGGGCTGTTCAAATATGAATGCAAGTGGCTTCATAACTTTCTTCACATATATGCTACGACAAAATGGTAAACGTTTCTATAAAGGACTGTATGTCAACATTAAAGTGGCACCAGACCAAAAGAAAAATACAGTATATTTACCGAGTTATAGCCCTTTGAATGAGGGTCACGTGTGTATACTAACAAACTCAATGCTTCGAACATCTACCAGTGATAGAGACGAGCGTATAATTCTTCGAAGAACAGGTGAAATTTCTTGAAATTTTAAAGGAAGTATCCCCTTACTCTTACATAATGATTCTGTGAAAGGTGCGAAAATTCGACATGCTTTTGTTAAATTACAACGAATCGTTTACACTAAAGTCTCTTTATGCTTGCAAATAAATGGTAAACAAAACATCACCTTTCAGTTTTCAGTTAAACTTATCTATAACAAAATGCACGAAACATCATTTAAACTAGTTTTAACTCAAAGACAATATGTTGCTCGCTCATACTGAGTTGTTGCTACAAATTATTGATGGATAGTGGGTAATTTTTAACCGCTAAAAAGCATTTTTATCAAGTCAAAAATACCTTAAGTGAAAGGGGTTATAGAATTTATACTTATTTTTTTATCATAACATTGCGGCTTTGTTCTAAATTTGAACGTAAACTTTAAGTTTGACCACTTTAGGCATTATTTACAATAAAATTACTTACCTGGTCTTGAGAACTAGACAGATTGAACATATTTTAATTAATGTAAACACGTCATTAAGAAGCAGAAACATGCTTGAAAAATTATATAAAGTGGGATAACTCTGTAAATAGAGGACGGATTATTTTGAAAACTTCCTTATGACATATTTAGCATGTTTTCAGCAAAACGCAAAGAAAACGACACAGCGATATTTATTATTCCATCACCAGTAGATAACTCAAAATGACGTTTATCATAAAATTAATGACGTCAAAAACGTGCCCGTTTACTCGAGATTGAAACAGGTTTATATAAACTTTTTCCTGGAAGCATCTTTTAAATTGTTGCTTAAACTTGCATTTAAAATTTGGTGCCATTTTGTCTAAAACTTACAGAGATATGACACTATATCATAGATGTACCAAAACGTGCATTGCAATTTGCTTCAGAAAATCTTCAGTATACAGGAATGGCCTTTATATAAGGGTCTGTAACTCGAGAAATATTGTTAGTGTTTCTTTATGTTTGGTGCCATTTTAAAGGCGACAAATAGAGCTTTCCAGAAAGGTATAACATTTTGTCGTAGCATATATGTGAAGAAAGTTATGAAGCTACTTGCATTCATATTTGAACAGCCCTCGTAATAAACGCCTATACTGACGCAACCAGTGATGCGAGATGTTTAAATTACAAATCGTGCACGTGTCGCGTATGCGAGCAGTGAGGGCTCAAGCGAGTCTGCGCATAACTTAGCATTTTCGATTGCTAAGTTACTTAAACTAGGCTGTCAATATCATAAAATTTGTATTGCATTTTCTAAATCTACCGTAGACACTCAGATCTAGACTTGATCGTTTAATACAGTGTTGATTTCAAATTTATTTCGGCGTAAGGCATATCAGAGCCAATATTTTATGGCAGTTAAGTTAGAATAGTATTTCCTGATCATACTCACTTACGAAGAAGACCTTCTTTTACTGATCAGTTAAAAAAGATCCTGAAGTGGGATATGGGAGTGATGTCTCTTTCTGATGATAAGCAGGCTGATGTTATTGATGCGTTTAACACTACTTCCAGATATTTGGACGATATTTTAAATATTAATAATGTTTATTTTGAAAATATGGTTAGTAAAATATACCCTTCAGAGCTCCAACTTAATAAAGCCAACGCCTCTGATACCGAAGCCGCATTTTTAGACTTGCATTTGTCAATTTCTAATGATATTGTTTCTACCAAAATTTATGATAAACGTGACGACTTTGATTTTGAAATTGTCAATTTCCCATTTTTAGATGGTGATGTTCCTCGTTCTACATCCTATGGAGTCTATATCTCTCAACTCATTCGTTTTGCTAGAGCATCTAGCTATGTTACTGACTTCAACACTCGCAATAAATTGTTAACTCAGAAACTTCTTAAACAGGGCTATCGGTATCATAAACTTCGCAAAACATTTTCAAAATTTTATAGACGATACTATGATTTGATTTCTAAATTCCAAGTTGGACTTAAATCTCTCTTGCGCCAAGGACTTTCGGAACCTGATTTCTATGGTGACTTGGTGTATAAGTTGAAGAAGATTGTTGGCTCTAATAATTTTTCAGCGCAGTTCATTAAAATAATTTCCCATTATAAAAAGATTGGCTATAACATTAATGTATTGCAACAGACTGCATGCTTGGTGGTCGGCCCAGTCGCGGTTGGCGACTTTGCTTTCCTCTTTGATTGCACGCCGGTGGGTCGGACTTCGGACTCTGTGATGGTTGCGACTTAAAGACTTGTCTATTGATGAGATGGTGGGGGCCTGGTGCTTTGGCTGTTTGTCGGGCCCACCGGGGTTTACCTGTTGGATTTCTTTTGCTCCGGTATTCAGTTTAATTTACTGTTGAGTCCTTATCCTTGCTTTATCTCCTTGTTATATCTTGATTTATATGTTTTAGGAGATGATGCATTGATAGGTTAGGGGTCTTTCATGCAAACCAAATATTTATGTGTCTTGATCCACATCTGAATTAAGGGTGAGGTTGGCGCCGTTAAACCGGTTTAAGCCCTCCAGTAAAATATTTTGCTGACCGTTCCAAGGCGGTACTTCTTTTGTGGATCTTTTGTGTTTTTGTACTGTCTTGTGTTTGCTATGTTTTGTGCGCGTCTGTTTACATGTGCTTTGTGGTCACCTGCTGGGAAAGGGCTGACCTCTTGGCTCTCGTTTGTGGTGTCTTCTGTGAGTTTGTCACTTTCCCATTGGTATCCTGGGTCAGGGGTGGTACTTGATTGTATCGATTCCTGATCTTTGCAACCTTATTACTTTTATAAAATAAATGTTAAACGGTGTATAGCCATGGTATCCTATTATATTGCAAGATTATAAGATAACCATCAAACACAATGACACAACTGACCTAATCTGCCTTCGATGGATCAGTACATGTTCCATGTGTTTGTTTTTGGCTGGGCCCACCATGGCTAAACTAGGGGCTTTCTGTAGCTCTGAATGTGAGTTGAAAGCCCTTTCCTTTATTTCCTCACAGCATGTTTGTTGAGATGCCCCCCCTTCGATGGCTCGCGAGCTAAATGGATTTTGCATTTGAACAACAGCTAAATATTTGAGCAGTAAAATCTATATAAGCCCAAGGGCCAAGCCCCCCCAGCCCCCACATCCGCACCCAGCGGTGGACGTGACTACTGCCCATTCGTAGGCGGTGATTCTGTTGTTGTTTCTTCATAATTTGTGTCTTGGTTTTGTAATATTACAGTTCCTTTTTATTATATAAGGTGCGACATGTGATTTCCAACAATGTGACATTTTGACACGTGTAGACTCAGGCGAGCCTGTGCAGCCTCCTTTTAAGCTTAGAAACGCCAAATATGTACAGTCAGTAGTACCCCGGCATCCAATTAAGGCTACCCTGCACCCCACAGGGCAATGTTTCATGGGTGCCAAATTGTTCATTGGGACCCTCTGGATGGGAAACGAAGATGTCCTCAAAAACATTTTGGTTTGGGCTATGTGAAATTGCATGGTTTCTATGGCAACTCATAGTGAATTTGAGAAGGGGGGTCTGCTACAAAATTACTCATATCTCAGCTGTTACTTATCCTAGACTACTAAACTTAATACCGAATTAAAGCTTATACATAGGCCTATTTTCCCTTTTTTGCATATGCAAATTATCTAATTTGCATATTCATAAATATTTATGAAAACATTAAAAATGTGGTTCACGAATGGGGGTATACATACAAGATCAATAATATCTCAGCTGCTTATAGCCGTAGATTACTAAAATTTCTACTAAAATAAAGCTAAGACATAGGCCTTTTATTCCATGGTCAAATATGCAACATACCATATTTGCATATTCATGAATATTAATGAAAACACTAAAAAATAAGGGAAAATCATTACAAATATAAATAGGCTGATTTCATCCCAATAGTGTCATTGTTGCATGTTTTAATATAATCAATGTTACAATTTGACAGGTCCAATCATCCAGTGGTCCTAAATGAATATTATCTCATTTGAAAATTCATGAAAATGCATGAAAACTTTAAAAAATGAGGGAAAATCACGTAAAAACTATAAGCCTAGGGGAGGGGTTAAGGTACGATCTATCCTGCACTCCTAGGGCCTTTTGAATTCATGCCAGATTGTTCAGTGGGACCTTTAGAATGTGATACGAAGTTCTCCTCAAAAGAAATTTGGTATGGGCTACGTGAAAATGCATGGTTTCCATGGCAACATCTTAAATGATTCTCGAGATTGGGGCTTACAAATTCAATCATATCTATGGTTTTACTTATCCTAGAGAACTAAAATTGGTGTCAAATTAAATCTTAGACACATGTCCTTCTTCCTGTGGTCAGATTTGTAATCATCTAATTTTCATATTCATCAATACTAATGAAAACCTACAAAAATGAAGTAAAATCATAAAAAAAACACAAATGAACATATTTCAGCACAAAAACATCACCAAACCACCATTGTTGCCAGTTTTATATCCTTAGTGATTCAATTCGATAAGTTCTTTCATCCAGTGGTCCTATATGAAAATTATCACATTTGCATATTCATGAATATTAATGAAATCTTAAAAATGATAGAAAAAAACATGGGTAAACTATAGTATGCAACGGGGTAATCAGACCTAAATTGAACACATAGGACATTTCATTATGGGCGTAAAATTGTCCAATGGGACCACTAAAATGAAAAAAATATTGTCCTCAAAAATAAATGTTCTTTAGGTTTTTTAAATTTCATGGTTTCCATGGCAACCCATTATGCCGACTGTAAAGAATGGGGGTATACGTACAAAAAATACCCATATCTTAACAACATCTCATCCTAGATTATTGAACATGGTACCAAACTAATTCCTGGACATTGCAGTTTAATTTGGTAGTTAGATTTGCAAATTATCAAATATCCATATTCATGAATATTAATGTAAACTTTAGAAATTAGAGATAATATCTCAGAAAAAATAAGGGGTGTAGGTATAAAATTACCAATATCTCAGCTGCTATACGTCCTAGCGTATCAAACTTGGTGCCAAATCAATGCTTAGACAATACTTTTACCTTAAGTTTAGCTTTGAAAAATAGTTAACATAAATAATTATGAATTTTTATTAAAACAGAAGAAATATATGAAAAATTGCGGAAAAATCAAGGGGGGTACTCACAAATCTAATAATATCTCAATTGCTAAGTGCCCTAGAGTACCTAAATTGGTTTTGGTTGGTTGTTGGTTGGTTTTGCTGCTTTACGTCCCAAGTCAACAGCTATGGTCATTGCGGGACGGTCAGTTCACCTAACCACTTTTTTTCCTGGGCAGGCTTGAACAAGCGGTTAACCAGTAATTTGTGCACATACTTTCGCTTGTAACTGAGAACAACCCTTCTTGAATGAATCAGCGGAAGGGAGGAGAATGACTGTAGAAATATTTTCATGATCAATCTCCACGAAAGTATGGGGCCGGGCCGGGATCGAACTGGCGACCCCTGGATCTGCAGTCAGACACGCATCTGTAGCCAGACACGTTACCGACTGCAATACGCGGCCCGGTTAAATTGGTTTTAAACTAATGCTAAGACAATAGTATGTTTAACAAATTATCAAATATTAAAATGGCCATATTATAATATTCATGAATATCGATGAAACCATGAACATTTTGAGAATGATACTTGAAAATGTAGGGGATATACCTACAAAATTACTCATATCTCAGCAGATTATAGCTCTTACGTAGCAAACAAGGTGCCAACTTATTGCTATGATACAGCCCTTTACCCCAATGGTAATATTTGCCAGTTGTCGCATTTACATATTCATGAAAATTAATATAAACATTAGAATAAAGAGAAAATCGCCGAAAAATGAATGGGGTATACCTACAAAATTACCAATATCTTAGCTGCTAATTGCACTAGAGTAGCAAACAATATACTTAATTTAAGTCTATGCATAAGAGTTTTACCTACTGGGAAGATATAAGAATCAACTAATTTTTTAAGATCAATATTAAAAAAACTTTAAAAATACAAGAAAAAAATGTATACAAATTGAAGCAGTGTACCTACAAAATTACTCATTATCTCAGCTGTTATAAATCTTTTACTTTTTTCTTTTACTTTAAATACTTAAGATGATGATGTTTGATATGGTGTCAAGCTTGCTGCTATTGGGCAATTGGAAGCTAAGATATGAATCACATTGTAGGTGTACCCCCTTAATTTTCCTGTATTTTTCTCTAATTTCTCATGCTTTCATCAATATTCATGAGAATTTAGATTTGATGTGTTATAAATTGGATCATTTCGGTAAACACGTTGTGTCTATGCATTGACTTAAAATCAGGTTTGGCACTATTGGGCACTTAACTACTGAGATATGAGTAATTTCAGAAGTGTACCCCCTTAATTTTTCGGCAATTTTTCATTCATTTCTTCTGTTTTCATTAAAATTCACGAATATTCGTGATAAATATTTTTCATATTATACCTTATGGTAAAAGTACAATGTTTAAGCATTGTTTTGCACTAGGTTTGATACACTGAAACACATGGTAGGTGAAATATTTGTCATTTTATATGTACATCCCTTAATTTTTCTAAGATTTTTTCTTTCATTACTAAAGTTTTCATTATCATTTATGAATATGCAAATGAGATAATTTTCATATAGGATAACTGGATGAAAGAACTTATCAAATTGAAACACTGAGGATATAAAAACTGGCAACAATGGTGGTTTGGTGATGTTTTTGTGCTGAACTATGTTTATTTATGTTGTTTTTTTATGATTTTACTTCATTTTTGTAGGTTTTCATTAATATTCATAAATATGAAAATTAGATGATTACAAATCTGACCACAGGAAGAAGGACATGTGTCTAAGCTTTAATTTGACACCAATTTTAGTTCTCTAGGATAAGTAAATCCCTAGATATAATTGAATTTGTAGGCCTACCCCCCAATCTCGAGAATCATATAAGAGGTTGCCATAGAAACCATGCATTTTCACGTAGCCCATACCAAATTTCTTTGAGGAGAACTTCGTATCACATTCTGATGGTCCCACTGAACAATCTGGCATGAATTCAAAAGGCCCTAGGAGTGCAGGATAGATCGTACCTTAACCCCTCCCCTAGGCTTATAGTTTTTACGTGATTTTCCCTCATTTTTTAAGGTATTCATGTATTTTCATGAATATTCAAATGAGATAATATTCATATAGGACCACTGGATGATTGGACCTGTCAAATTGTAACATTGATTATATTAAAACATGCAACAATGACAATATTGGGATGAAATCAGCCTATTTATATTTGTAATGATTTTCCCCTATTTTTTAGCGTTTTTATTAATATTTATGAATATGCAAATTATGCGAATATGGTATGTTGCATAGTTGACCATAGAATAAAAGGCCTATGTCTTAGCTTTATTTTAGTACAAATTTTAGTAATCTATGGCTAAAGCAGCTGAGATATTAATGATCTTGTACGTATAACCCCATTCGTGAACCACATTTTTAATGTTTTCATAAATAATTATGAATATGCAATTTAGATAATTTGCATATGCAACAAGGGGATAATAGGCCTATGTCTAAGCTTTAATTTGGTATTAAGTTTAGTAGTCTAGGATAAGTAACAGCTGAGATATGAGTAATTTTGTAGACAGACCCCCCTTTTCAAATTCTCTATGGGTTGCCATAGAAACCATGCAATTTCACATAGCCCAAACCATTTTTTAGGACACCTTCGTTTCCCATCCAGGGGGTCCCAATGAACAATTTGGCACCCATGAAAAATTGTCCTGGTGGGGTGCAAGGTAACCTAAATTGGATGCCGGGGTATAGCCTAAGGGGATATATCTTCCAAAAGCTCTTACTTGCAAGATTTTTTCCTGTAAAAACAAAATGCTTTTTTGTCAAGGAGACAGATACCTTTGGCCACATTGTTGTATGAACAATTTAAACATCTCACATAGCTCACTTTACGCCCCAACATACAGCTTTTGAGCAATCCACAGCATGCTTATCAGTCTTTTTAGAGTCACTTCCTGGTTTGATACGGTTTACAATATTGTGACACGCTGGGTGAACTTTAGAAAAAAAACTTGCATGAACATGAAGTACAATTATCCGACTACAATTTTAGAAGTATTTTCGGCCAAAATGTACAAAATTCTGGTAGAAAAAAAAATATATTTACAACTTTTGTTTGTGAAAATTTCAAGGTCAAATGGAAAAAGTGTAAATCAGCCAAAACGAGTTTAGTTCACCAATTGCAGCCAATTTTTGTCCCACAATTTTTTTGGCTTAGATTTTCATTTTTATGTTATTTTTTTACTTATTGGTATATGTCGATTAGATAATGATGTCTAAAAAAAAGTGCTCATCCAAAAATTCCAATTTATTCAGCCTCACAAAGAGCACCCCTGAATTTGAATGTGAGCTACGTTACTCTGATGAAGTATACTTGTACATACCAAATTTCTTACAAGACTGAAATATTTAAGAGCTTTTATAGCATGCACTTCTACTTGGCTCTCTTGTTGATCAAATAGCCTATTATGTAGAATTTATATTATGCTTTTGCTTCTCAGCATGGTCTAAGAAGGTTTGTGCGCGTCTGTTTATATATGCTTTGTGGTCACCTGCTGGGAAAGGGCTGACCTCTTGGCTCTCATTTGTGGTGTCTTCTATGAGTTTGTCACTTTCCCATTGGTATCCTGGGTCAGGTGTGGTACTTGATTGTATCGATTCCTGATCTTTGCAACCTTATTACTTTGTTATGAATTGACAGTGGAATTCAACTGTAAATCTATGAGTACAATTATTGTTTTAATTGTATCCACCAAATTTGAAGAATTGACCAAAAAAAAAAATATTGGTTTTGAAACAGTAGATGATGAGTATTAAAAATTAAATTCTTCTTTGGTATTGGAAATAATAAATTGTATTCTTGTATAAAGAACATTGTGCCAATAGGTCGGTAACGTAATTCACATACCTTACACTCTGGTCTTATTTCCTGCGTAGAAACATATATGTTTTTGCAAAATATCAGGTTCTAGTGTGCTGCTTTACACTTTTTACACCATCCTTTGCACATTGGAAGTAAGCTGTTGCATCTAGTTTCATTAATCTTGTTGGAATAACACTTTAAAATATGATTATGGAATAATAATTTTAAATATTCCATATATTTGAAAACATGTTGTGGCTCACTACAAACTAAGACAATGCAGAATAAATAATCTAACTTCAATAAATGCCTTTTCATGTACATATATTACAAAAAAGCAAAGTTTGCAACACTCGCAGAGAAACGTCCTTCTCAGAAAAATGGCAAAATGTTCATGGTAACGTAATTCACATAGCTAATTTGCTCACTTCAATTGGAGATAAGAAGTTATTAATTCAAGTTAACTATATTATCTATCATATAAAACATAGAAGTTATCAACATAGTAAGTCATGAGAACATTTGAGGTCACTGTGATCAACTCCAATGGACCAAGATGCAAAAGCGAGAGTGCCAATTTCAAAGTATACACATAAACTCAGCAATAAACCTCCAGTGGTAGCAGCAACGAGATAAAAATGGTTTGAAAAAGAGAAAATAACAATTAAACAGCAAATCAGAAACTTACAATCACCGTCGTTTTGTTGCCTTTGGTCCTTTAATTGGACTAATCAGGGTTTTTTGTAGAATGTGAATTACGTTACCTACTTGTGAATTACGTTACCTATGTTTGATCCAGCTCATTTTAAAAACCATACGAACAATCCCTTAGATATTTATTCTATTCAATTTTGTTTTTCAAATAGATTACTTTGCATATGGTGTGTTGATATAATGAGTAGCTTTGTAAATTAAATGAATAGGGGAGTTGATGTACCCAGAGCATATAGGTAAATTCTTGCTAAAATAAAATGACAACTGCAATATGATTTAAATTGATCTTTATTAACTGGGACGGATTTGTTTTGATTATAAACAAACAATTTTGTCAGCTAGTGTGTGCATTTAGAGAGATATTTGGATTTTAGTAAAATTGTAGTAACATAATTCACAGTAACGTAATTCACAAATTTATGTTTCCACTTATTTTTTTCTATGCAAACAACTTCTTGTAAAGTTCTTGTATGGTGTGTTATATAGTTGGGTTGTAGTTCTTACATTGGCTTCAATTGCAATATCTGTACCTCTTCTTGATCAAATAATACACATAGGGTAACGTAATTCACAAAACTGCAGAGTTTCTTGACTACCTCAGATATTTTTTCATATGCGAAAAATAAACAAATGTTTCCCCAAATTCGTTTCTTTTGTCCATGCACATATTAATCCTCTTGACATAGAGATGTTTGATGTGAACTTATGATGCATGGTGTGTAATTTGTGAGATGGTTAAATCGGTAACGTAATTCACATTGGATTATGGAACATTAATAATCAATACAACAAAAAAAAATGTTTTTCACTTTTCAATCAAATGAGGGACATTAAATGAAAGGTATATATGTGTGTCAATAAAATAAAGTTGAAAACTGCTTATAAAAACAACCATTTGAGCATAATACATTCTTAAAATTACATACTATGACGAAGGGACAGCATTTTTTTGCAATTTTGGGGGTACTTGCTGTTGATAAACGTCGTAAGGAATGACTATTGACCATTTCCATTGCTTTTCTTTTACTTGATTGTCAAGACATAAACCTAAACTAAACTTATAAGCCTTAAAGCGTTAGAAAATATACTGTTTACATGCTAAAATGGGGATGGGACACAAAAATGACCGAATTGGTGAACTTAACTCGTTTTGGCTGAAATAGTACCAGTAATACATTATATTTGGGTCAAAATACTTCTAAATATCGTAGTCAGATCATTGTAGTTTATGTCCATGCAAATGGTTTTCTCTAAAGTTCATCCAGCGTGTCACAATATTGTTAACGGTATCAAACCAGTAAGTAACTCTAAATAGACTGATAAGCATGCTGCCGATTGCTCAAAAGCTGTACGTTTCTATTAAAATTTGAATAAAATGAAAAAATACCACACAACAACCCTTAAAACGGAAATCGACTGGTCCAATCTATATCAATGGGAAATTCCATTAGGCTTAAATGGGCTAACAAGGAAACCCGCATCTGTCGAAGATACACTGTTTAGAACTATGTTTAAACTTTAGCCCATTTACCTCGTATATTGCAAAAATTGCATTTTCCATTCCTGAAGTGTTGGTAATTATTTTGTCTGACAATCCATATGTGAATTTCTCAAGAATCATATTGGTTGTTTCAATTATAAAGTTGTCATATAGGCCTCAGCGCAAGAAAACTTATTTTCGGGGTAAGTTTAAAACCCCGTTCTATCCAATTTGCAGGCATGCTTGCGCCCCAGACAATATTTGTTTCAGTCGTGTCTAGACGATTTCTTGTCTTCCTGGCTTGAACAATTACTAAGTAGGGGATAAATCCTGCCTGCATTACCAACATTCGATTCACAGTGTTTGTTAAATAAAGGCGATCCCTCCTAATAATTTTGTGCTGCCATTACGAGCGTTTTGCAGCGTGTGATCTGGGTCTGCTTTGTTTGCCTTTGCCGTAAAAGGACGCTAGGCTTATATGGGTTAATCAAAGCACATGTTTCTGAATGGCACTAAAGTGAGGAAGCCACGAGAAAGGAGCTCAGTTCTCGGACGCATTAGGACCAATGGCACAGCATAGAATAGCACAGTGATTGGACGTTTGACTTTGTGCACCATTAAACCGGTTTAAGCCCTCCAGTAAAATATTTTACTTACCGTTCCAAGGCGGTACTTCTTTTGTGGATCTTTTATGTTTTTTCTGTCTTGTGTTTGCTATGCCTTTGTACGCGTCTGTTTATATGTGCCCTGTGGTCACCTGCTGGAAAGAGCTGACCTCTTGGCTCTCGTTTGAGGTGTCTTACTGTGAGTTTGTTACTTTCCAGTTGGTATCCTGGGTCAGATGCGGTACTTGATTGTATCGATTTCTGATCTTTGCACCCTTACTTACTTTCAATAGCATACAACCTGATGATGTCTACCGAACCAGGCTTGTTGTGTCACTTCCAAGCATTGGTCGAAAATGTAGACAGTAAACTAAACTAGCCGTTAGTTTGATATCATATTATTTTTGATAAATGATAAAGCCATGAAATGAGATTTCCAATAGTGTGGTATGTGTGACCAGCAGAGCCTCAGATCAGCCTGCGCATACGCTCAGTCTGATCAGAGCCTTTGCTAGTCGCTTGAATATTCTTTGTGTTAAGCTCCTGACTCAACATCATTTGGAATTTCTAAGCTTAAAAGGAGGCTGTACAGGCTCGTCTGTGTCTACACTTGTCCAAATACCACATTGTTGAAAATCACAATTCGCGGCTCAAATTAATTTTAGATTCAGGATTGCTTTATTCTTCCTCTTGCCTCTTGTGATATGCCGAGGATATCTTGATGTTCCTCTTGCCTCTTGTGATTTGCTGAGGATATCTTGTTGTGAAAGAGAAGAGATGAGACTAGCCATATGATATCAAAAGGGCCTCGACGAGAGAACAATATCAGCGTTGAACAAGTATGCGACTGCATATGGAACAGCTTTTGTTGTTTTTGTCTTGTTTTGTTGTGCTTTCATGCACGTCTGTTTGTAAATGCCTTGTGGTCACCTGCTGGGAAAGGGCTGGCCTCTTGTCTCTCGTTCGTGATGTCTAATTGTGACGTTGTAACTTTCCCATTGGTATCCTGTGTCAGGTGTGGTGCTTGATTGTATCGATTCCTGATCTTTGCCCTCTTTCTTACTTTTATGAAAAAATGGAAATTATAAGTTTTAATCATATGTATAAGGTTCGAACCTTCAATTACACCCATATTTCGGTTCGAGCAGTGAAAGTTCTAGGGGAACAGTGCAGCTAGGAATGATCGTCAGCACCATCAATTGTTGCTGATTTTAGCGAGTGGTACCAATATCGCGCGTGCTACCTCAGTTTATGCTATTAAAGTAGTAGATTTACACCTAGCGGCTAAGGCTATTAACGATACATCTACGGCTGTGATCTTTCACCAAGGGACTCATTGAACGCTCACTTTAAACAGGTTGACAGTAGATATTTTTATCTTACTATTTTTCAAAAAACCTGTCTCTTTTAATGTGAAAATATTAATAACTTTGACAAGGAATTGAAAAAAGCACAAGCCCAATAGCGACAAGAGCAGACACTATGAAGCAATAATCGAACCATTGCCTGTAGGGACATTTTGTTGATATCTTTTTGAAAACGTATGATCTGGCGCCAGAACAATGCTGCGTCTTAGAACAGACATCAGCGGTGGCTTAGGCTGCGGTCTGGTTTCAGACGATCATTCTGTTGTTGTTAATTCGAACGTATATTTCTGCTCCCATTGTTTACTATGGTCTTGTAATAAGTCCTTTCCTTGTGCAGTACCCAGTGTCCTTCACTTCGCGGTGGAAGACAGAGATACTTGTTTTACTTTAAGTACCTTTTTAATGTCATATGACTGTTTGTTTATTGCGTATTTTCCTCACTGTTCCATGAGCTGGTCTACAGCGCGTGCTTGTGACATTTCTTGGATTATACTGTAAAACAATATTATACTTAAGGAATAAAGAAACGCATCACACAAAAATATAATTTTTGCGTGTTTAAATGACGGTTTTGTGAAATATCTTTCAAAAATTTCTTATCGAGTATTTTTAGCATGTGATGAAATACCAAAACGTCATTTTAAGGCTACATTTTACGCTACAAGATGAAAACATATGAAACCGTAAAATGTGACGTTAACGTCAGAATAAAGATCAAGAAACCCCGTCTTTTCCATGTTTTGTTATTTGGCGACGACTTGACAATGTGCAAATTAAACAAACGTCCAATCATATTCGTAATGCAGTCAAATATTGAGTCAAAACACGCTACTTGAATGGCAAGATACCCAATGGTAGTTAATAAACGATAAACGTCACTTAGAACCGTCGGGTTTGGGTCGCTGGTGCATATACGGGATAAGATAAACCTAGAGACATCAATGCATGCTTTCTTTGGAAAAACGGACTTTTCAGATACCGTAGAAATACGCTGGTAAGGTGTTTATATTGACGTTAGCCAAACAAAACACGGCATAATGCAACAGAAAACATCTGATTACATGCTGAGAGTGAACACCAAACGTGTTAACTGTAACCTAAACTTTGTCGCAGGACCTGTTTATCATTAGAAAAACACATAAACATCATGGAAACCATTAAAACGTATTATGTCGAACTTTGACGTCAGAATTGAGGTTTTTTGACGTCTGAAGATCTCAAGTCATAATTCTTGAACAAAACGTCCATGTAATGAAAAAATCCCAAGCAGAAAAGAAAGTTTACGCGATGCACGCAGTATTCAGAGTTGACGTTAATGACGTTAAGCCGTTTCAGAATCCTACAGAAACGTCGCCATTTGATCATTTCTTTGATCCGCAATCCAAGCCAAGACTTTTTAAAACAATAAATCGATGGTTGATTCAAACTTTGCTTTTATTGACCCTTTTTCAGCAGTTTACTACGGGGGTCAGGCTGGTTACGCGCATACCAAAATGATTACGTTATCGATAATTGCGTTGAATCTGCTGTAAATTGACGGGCACATCCTGCTCCTATGGATAAATATCATTTGCACTAGAAACTTGAATCACATTGTATGCTTACAGTGACTCGAAGTTTTTGTTGCGTTTCTTTATTCCTTAAGTATATTTCTGGTAGCAATTTTACTTTGGCGCTATTGGCGATATCAACAGAAATCGTCAAAATTAAATAGTTTGGCATACAGTTTCGAATTCTTCAGACTTGCGTGCAATAAATGGACACTCAACTATGGTTTCGATGCTTTCTGTATCAATACAACAGTTTTAGACTGGTAGTGTTTAATTTTTGTGGCGTGAAACCCTCCATAAAAGGAGCTACTCTCGATGTATATAGTACCTGAGTTATGTGGAACGATAGCCTGATAGTTTTATAAAAGTAAGAGTTATCTTATGTTTAGTGACAGAACGCTACATATAGCATCGTCTTGACCTACTTATCTAAATATCTATTAGGCAATATAAAATATCTGACCATTTCACAGGATAAGTAATGTGCATATTCAAATTATGACGAAATCCACTTTGCTGTCGGGTGTTATATGCACATCTACAGTCCAGTTCAAATAAAGAATCATGTATTTGTGAAAAGTGTACATTATTGCAATACGGATGTTAAATAGTGAATAAAGTACACATAATCAAAGTGAAATACTAGTTTGGGGTCTGGAATATTTGGAGTACTTACTATTGTTTTTGATCGATATCTATCATCAATATAAACAATCTTCGCAATTTCTAACACCGGAAGCAAATATGAGTTCCTCCCTGCGCGCATGCATAGCAATAGCATGTGCTCTTCAGCGTAGACCTTTGTAAGGGTGTAGACGTGCATAAATGCAGTCGATTCCGAGGCCCATTGAGCACAATATTATCGCTGTGACGCAAGAAACATCATTTTAACAAAATCTTCATACCTGTAAACAATGAATCGCATTGCTACAGGGAAAGCAAGTATTTTGATTAATCTTATATCCATTTCACCTTTCACTTAACATCTCCTATTTTCTGTCAAAAATAATAACCAAATATGACTAAATGGTTTATAAATTTAATAATAAGACAGCATTATACAGAAATAAATTTTTGGGGAGCGCAGTGGCTCAGCGGTAGATTGCTTGACTTGATATCAAAAGGTTGAGGGTTCAAACCCCACGGGCAGCATTGTGTTGTTCCTTGAGCAAGAAACATTAATCCCTGCATAGAACTGGTAAACGCAGGAAGACCCATCCCAATATAACTGAAAACAATGTTGGTTGGGACGTAAAGAATCAAAACAAACAAACAAACTACGATATAATTTTGTTAATGACTAATAGAATAAGAGAAAATGAGATAAATATTTAATGATTAGAAAATACCAGACCACCTCTCCAACCACCACATCCAGACCGTCAGCTATATCCAATGGTGCTTTCAATGAAGTGCAGATCACATATGCATCTGCATGGTGCCAATATACTGCGATTGCGTTGTATGCACTGCTTTTGTTACCCTGAGTTCAAACTGGGCACTAAAGTGTCTTATCCCAACGCTGCAGCGATTATGTTGCTATAGTGGTCGAAAATGATTTGGCTGTTGTCACGCCCACTGGGGTTTTCCTGTTGGAGTTCTTTTACTCTGGTATTCAGTTTTATGTACCGTTGAGTCTTTATCTTTGCTTTACCTCCTTTTTATATCTTGATTTATATGTTCTAGGAGTTGGGGGTCTTTCATGCAAACCAAGCATCTATGTGCCCTGATCTACATCTGAGATAAGGATAAGGTTGGCGCCATGAAACCAGTGTAATCCCTCCTGTAAAATATTTTTACTGACCGTTCCAAGGAGGTACTTCTTTTGTGGATCAGTTTTGTTATTTATATCTTGTGTTTTAATGCTTTCGCGTCTGTTCATTGATGTCTTTATTTACCAGAAGGGAAAGGGCTGACCTCTTGGCTCTTGTTTGTGATGTTTATTGTGATTTTGTTATTTTCCCTTTTGGTATCCCGGGACAGGCGTGGTACTTGATTGTATCGAATCCTGATCCTTGCTGTCTTTCTTACATAATATATTAACGTTTCTGAAAAAGTATTCATCCTGTTTGCACAAAATATCCATCCATTTATTCTCCCCAACGTATCTTTTTTAAACTTTATATTTCTTGTTATCTTAAAATGTAAATGTATTGGCGTTCACAAAAAAGAAAGACAGACGGCAAAGATCAGAAATCGATACAATCAAGTACTACACCTGACCCCGGATACCACATGGTAAATCAAACTATTAGGTAAAGTTGTGTAAAGAGTAGAAAAATGATAAGTAGACAAACTGGTCGCATTGAAATCTCTAGCTTAAAGTTTATCTAAAATTTCACGCGAATTTTTAATAGACCAAATATATATCTCTCCGAATCTTTCATATACCTGTTCACAGTGCTTGATAATATGTTTTGCTCGGGTATTCAGTTTTATTTACTGTTGAGTCCTTATCTTTGCTTTATCTCCTTGTTATATCTTGATTTATATGTTTTAGGAGATGATGCATTGATAAGTTTGGGGACTTCATGCAAACCAGATATCTATGTGTCTTGATCCACATCTGAATTAAGGTTGAGGTTGGCGCCGTTAAACCGGTTTAAGCCCTCCAGTAAAATATTTTACTGACCGTTCAAAGGCGGTACTTCTTTTGATGGTCTTTTATGTTTTTGTTCTGTCTTGTGTTTGCTATGTCTTTGTGCGCGTCTATTTATATGTGCTTTGTGGTCACCTGCTGGGAAAGGGCTGACCTTGTGGTGTCTTACTGTGAGTTTGTCACAATCCCATTGGTATCCTGGGTCAGATGTGGTACTTGATTGTATCGATTCATGATCTTTGCACCCTTACTTACTTAAGCAGCTGTAAGACATGAGGTTAATAATTCAGAGAGTTCTGTTGTCGTACAAGAACTAGAATTAACAATAATTCTTCCTTTATAGGTTTTTATGGAGTTTAGGTTACCGGTGCAACGTAGGAACTCTTTCTTGGTTTTCTTTAGCTTTGGCGACAAATTGTAGGGCTGTATGACAACCATGCCTATCGATAACCACTCTCTCACTCATAGAAGGCTGCAAATTATAGGCATTGGTGTCAGAATTGGACCCCCTCTGACAAAACTTTCTGAATCCGCGCATGTTATTTTTTGGTTGTCAATGAGCCTGATTCCTAGCTGACCCATCGTCGTGCAATTAACCTTTTGACTCTTGGAACCCCCTTATCGGGTACTAAGGCAAACAGGGAAGGACCAGATAAAACTAAATCGATATCTTCAGAGAAAGAGATAAATATTGTTTTGGAAATTATAACCTGTGTCCCTCAATTTATAAAATAGACCATCCTGACTTTATTATATGTAGCTTTCTGGAAAATTCCTGAAACTGCGATATAATCCTTCAATAATAGTAAGTGAGTATGATTAGGAAATACCACAATCACAAACCGCAGACAACCCCGTGACACCGCGAGGAAGAGCCGCTCAACCATCACGAGACACCAGGAAGACAAATTAAGCAAAACAATCAGCTCTCTTTTCCCCATCAAGATAATTGCAATACTAGAATGGACATAAAGTAGCGTACAACAAAACATAGAACAATTCCAGACTCCCACAATAGGAGTAACAATAAACAAAATGTCAACAACAACAGAACCACTGCCTTAGAACGGACAGCAGCCTAAGCCACCGGGGGGCTTAAATGCATTTTACTGGTACCAAATCTTCGCCCTAGATTCTGCTGTTGTTGAAGTACAAGAAATGTTCAGCTCGCATGGAGGCCATCTAACTAATGCAAAGTATCATCATGGAGAAACACTCTAATCAAATTACTACACCATGATGAAACAAAGAAAAGAGCTCACGACTCACAGATAGTCAGAGCTAAAGAAAACCTCAAGTTGAGCCACGGTGGGTCCAGCTAAAGATAAGCATCAGGCACCAACCCACCGATTAAAGCTTTACGACAGAGCCGTCATAGAGTCTGAGGCCTGACCCACCGTCGTGCAATTAAAGAGGAAAACATAGCTTTAATCCGTGATTGGGTTTAAAACTAGACATGCAGATAATATTTGCTAATAAGTGCATCTTATCAAGTTGAAATAAAATGCCTTTAATCTATATATAAATAAAGGTCCATAAATTAGACATTTTAATACGATTTTGTTCCAATATTAAGTGCTAAATAATGACCTGTATGTTTTTGGGCTTTCCAACCAAGTAAGAGTATAAGAATCTATCATGAGTATAGGGGTGGGATAGAAAAATTCGTCCGGAGGATTACCGTTTGGCATCATGAGACTTGCCAAATGAACAAACAGTGATCGAGAGGGAAGGAGTTTCTATCCCACCCTCACACGAATAATATATTCTTTTTCTTGCTCACCACTAAATACCTCATTTTATATTGGACAAGAACATGAAAAAATACTTCAACAAAACCCTGAATACGCTTAGACGCGACATGATGACGGCATTTTATCATTACAATGGCGTCACGGTTCGATGTGCGGCCAGTGTGCGGCTGACGTGTGGCTGTTTGTTTCCTATCTTTCCCGCGAGCTGGTACGGGTATGTGAGATAGAATATAAACAGCGGAAATCCGGATCTGGTGTGCAAGAACCAAATATGTCTGCTCAGTTACAATGACTATAGTATTCAAAATTCGCATGTAGCAAGGTTAACTATAATACTTTCCAGAAAGCGAATTACGAAGGCGCTGGTCAGCATGCAACAAAAGAGTGAGTATGATCAGGAAATACCACATCCTTGCACAGCACACCAGATCCGGATTTCCGATGTTTTACCCATTTTAGATGATTCTTTCTCATATGCCAACGCATCCAAGATCGAGTGATCCCTATGTTAGCTCTCTGTTGGAAAAAATCTGTCCCACATCGCTACCCATGTGAGATAAGCGTAACTAATACAAGATTAGTCACAGAAGGTCGGTTGCTTATGTGAGATAGCCCACACGCGACATTTTGGCACATAACTGTATTCCTTCGAAAACGAAAGATGAATTGTTGACAGTAATGTTGAAATTTCAGCGATTTACATTGGCCTTCAACGTGGTATAAAATAAAACTGCGCATTCTTACTCGAAACATTTAGTCAATGCTTTGAACATGCTGAGTGCATTGCGACTGACACATTTGACATGTTAGGCAATGAGTGACTGAATGCACCCGGACGGGGAGCCTTGGCAATTTAAAAAAAGAAACACATTTTCCTCAACAAACTTACTTTCAAATGTGTTTAAACATCCCATTAGCATTGACAGGCTTATCAATATTACCTTTAAGAAATAATATTTATGGCCTGTCGTAAACCGATGGGACTGTGTAGACCAGTGCTTTTTGCAAGGCTTGAAGGATAGCAATTGTAATAGGGCTGCGTTTATCCGCGGATATGGATATTTTCAGGGATCCAGTGAGAACTTTTTTTAAAATAAAATTGTCAGTTAGGTTGGCATAACCTTTCATCTTATGCATGTAGTTGATTCCGGCCACTTGCGTTTGTATAGATGTACCTGTTAGGCCTAATTGGAAACTGTATGCTATGAATTGGGCCATGCGTGAAGGCCGTATTGGAAAAACATCCTCATGGGGGTAGTAAACTCTGAGGAAGGTCAGGTAGTTGTTGTAAGCCCATCTGTACACTGCTTTAGTTGCTGGTGCTACACTGCATGAAAGTAGGTTTGTCACTGTTGCATTTAACTTTTGCGTAGCAAGGCTGGCGGGATAGTTACTGGATCGGTGTCCATCCATGGAGCCATGACATGGAATTTGGTGACCTGTGAATGGGAAATTAAATGTGCTAATATGTTTTCTTTACCAGGGACATGTACAGTTTTAATCAACAGATTATTATTCATGCAAAAGAGCACGAAACGAGGTACTAATTGCATGATGTCTTTGTCTTTGCTTGTTTGTCTGTTTAGTATGTAAACTGCTGCGTGATTGTCTGTGTGAAGTGTGATGCATCCATTCTGAAGAGATGAACCCCAAATTTCCAATGCCAAGACAATGGGAAACAACTCTTTCCAAGTTATACTGAAATCCAACCAATCCTGCGGCCATATAACACTGAATCAATGTGTTTTGAACAAAGCATCGTAGCCCACAGAGCCAGCATCTTCGCAAGCCAAGGGTACTAACTCCACTTCGTTCCTTACGCACGTAAGGAACGAAGTGGAGTTAGTACCCTTGGCTTGCGAAGATGCAGAGCCAGCAGCATCTGTGAAAAATTCAAGAGATTCTGAAGTTACCCATCTTTGTTCCATGAGGATATTGCGGCCATTGAAATGGTCTGCAAATATCAGCCAAGCTTGAATGTCTTTACGGCTTTCCTTGTTTAATGTAATGCGATGGTTGGGGTGTGAGACTGATTTAGTCAGATCGTAAAGACGCCTTAAAAAACATCTACCAGGCATTACAACTTTGCAACAGAAATTCAAAAGGCCAAGAAGTGATTGGAGATCTTTTAGTTTTATTTTTCGGGTCATGCTGTGTTTTCTCAGTAGAAGTCTGACTTTGTCCAACTTGTCTTGGGGAAGTCTTGCTTCCATCTTAGATGAATCAAGCTTCAAGCCCATGAATGTTATGCAAGTGGTTGTGTATTCTGTTTTGTCCCGTTTTATGGGCACACCTAGATCTGAACACATTCTTAGAAAAGAAGACAATTTATTGTTGCACTGGTTGTGGGTGGGGGGATCTAGAATGAGAAAATCATCTAGAATATGTACTATGTGTTCTATTCTGTACTTGTGTCTAGCCACCCATCCTAAAGCGGTACTAAATGCTTCGAATATAGCACATGAAGACGAAGCACCAAAAGGGAGACAACTGTCATAGTAAAAATGCGTGGCCAAATTTGAAACCCAAGCGGGTGGATTGGGATGATGCGGAATGCGAAAGCTATGTCCGTTTTCCCCATCTGAGTGTTACGACCTAATTTGACTGGACACTTAGCAGCATCATCAAAGGAAGCATATTTGATGGACGCAAAAGTGGGATCAATGTAATCATTGACCGACGAGCCATTGGGAAGGCTCAAGTGATGAATAAGCCTGAACTGGCCAGGAAATTTTTTGGGTACGATCCCAATAGGACTGATTTTTAATTCATGAAAAGGGGGTACTAGAAATGGGCCTTTGACACGATTGGTTTCAAGTTCTGCTTCAATTTTTTCCTTTACAATGACTGGGTGATCCCTACAAGATTTTAAATTGGGGAATGACAAGTTGTTTCTAGGGCCAACAAATCCTAGTTGAAAACCGTTTTCAAAACCATCAATTAAATAAGCTTTATGCTGGTAACCAAGCAACATTTCCCTTGGAACTTCTACTTTGACCGGTGTGGTGATTTTATGATGTGTTTCTAGCCTTTGACAGGGTGTGTGTGTTGCTAGTGCGACTTGTGCTTGTGTTGGCAGCTGGTGCTTGCAGTGTTCTATTTGTGGGGTTTTGATTTTGGATTTGGTTAGATCTACCTTGTGAATTGCAGTTTGCTGCTGAATGTGGTCCTTTACAGTACCCATATTTGAGGTGGAATTTGCAAGCTCTGTCACCACAGAATCCTCGTCTGTTGTTTGTCCAACATGTGTTGTCAATAAATTTCTTGTTTTTGGGCCTGGGACTGAATGATTGTGTACGGTATGATCGAAAATTGCTCCGAAAGGGACGTTGCATATGTGAGTTTGATGCCATCACCCAAAATTCTGTGTGAATCCTACCCCATGGGATTTGGACAGTTTCCCTAAGCATGTGGAGCTGCTGATCATAAAGGTACCAGTTTAGGCCAGGACTACGCCGTGCTAAGTCCCTTACTATTTCAGTTTACTTCAAAAGGTGAGGAGCCTCCATGGGGAAAATTTCCGTATAAACAGCCATGAACCTCAAAAAGGCTGAAGTCCAGGTTTCAATGTTAAAAATTTCCCTTGTGTGATTGGGTACTAAACTGTTTTGGGCCTTAGAGCTCAATTGTAACTGAAAGTTAGTGTTGTTGTCAAATAATATTGATGTTCTGGGCAGGAGCAGGGCTAAATCAATAAATTGGTTACGCCAAATTTTCTTTTTAATCTTATGTGGAATTTGTAGGGAAATGGCAGTGGATATGGGTTTAGCGTACTAAAAATTAAGGGCATTTAAGTTTATACCTTCAGCTGGCATGGAATTAATCATGTTTATATGTCTTGAGCCTAAATTGTTTAATTCATCTTCTTCCTCTGAGGATGACGAAGCATCTGAGTCTTCAACGGGTCCCACTGGTGCTTGATGGTATTCATGGGTCCATGGTGCCTGTTGTACTAGTCTTCGTGAATGTCCGTTCTGATATCGTGTTGGTTGTTGTGTGCTGTGATGTGTCTGATGTTCCAGCCGCTGGTTAACTGATGAGGCCTGTATGGGGGCTTGTGGGTAAGCAAAGCCCGGAGTCAGGTGATAATTTGTTAGCGTCAAGCCACTGTTTGTGTCCTGTTTTGTCTGTTCAGTATTATCTATTGGACCATAGGTGCGTCTTAATGGATTACCATTGTACAGAGCTGGATCCCGCACTGTTTGTACGTAATCAAAATCAGTTTGATTTGAACTGGACAACACGGGAATTGTTGCTGATTTTCCTTTCCTGGACGATTCTCTCTTGCTGCCTGCGGCCTTCTTGGCCTTTTTAACTTTTACTGCTGCATCACTATCTACTTGGCAACTTTGAAAACTAGCATTAATACCGGTGGATTTGGACCCAATGTCTGTTACCGAATTATTATTTACAAAGGTTTGAGCTGTTATGTTATTGACTGGCAAATTATCAAACATTTGGTCATTTGGTCATTATTTCCTTGAGCAATGTCACCAGTTGCATCATGTTCACCAAAACTGATCTGTATTCTTGGTGCATCACTGCTGTCAGTTTGTTATCGAGTCCTTTTGTGATTTGATTGAACACTCTCTTCATCTTCATCACAGCAGAAGAACCTGTTTGTTGAGGTGGCCCTTTTTCTGTCCCCAGGAAGCATCTGAAATAAGTAATGTAAGCGGCAGAATATCTGGTAAGATGACCCTATGCATACCCTATTATTTGTGTATAAAATCAGTGTCTATCTGAATGTTTTAAATGTGTTATATGGTTTCTTCTATGAGCATGAAAAGGCCCCTCGGCACCAAATTTGGGGCAGTAAAATCTTCTAAATTTGTATTAGATTCTCTATATGCATGCATCAAATAGACACTGTATACTGCTTAATGGGTGGGTTGGGTAGTTTCATCCATATCTCCTAGTGGACCCTGAGGCTGATATGAAATAAATTCATGGATTGGATGAATTATTAAAACATTTGCAGACCCACCAGAAATGTATAAGAAGAATTGTGTATACAGGACTCCTTATCAATTCCTTGTGGTCCAAGACAATTATGTCATTCAATGACGACAATTTATTTTATCGTTTAGAACTCAATTAAAAGAAGAACTGGAATATGTTTCAGATTAGGTCAATAAGGTGGCCGATATGCTAAATGAAAATGCATTATGATGCAATTGAAGTGGCCTCTTTTGTCAAATTATGGGCCGTGACATTTTAGTGTTGATACTATTACTCACTGGCCTGCTTATTTTGGGCCTATAAACAGAAGTGATACGTTCGTAACATATTTGCTCAATTATTTATATACAGATGTAAGCGAGTTATGACTCAAGCTTACTGGCCCAGAGAAAGATCGAAACAAAAATTAAACTAAATAAACAAGATTAAATTTTGACTGCCTGGCGAACTGACAACACCACTAGGGAATACTGGTCGTTCAGCATGTTGAACTCGATTGATTAAATATCCAAAATAAATGATGATGACAGAAAGAAATGTTTGTATATATTTAATGATTATTTTTATTATTATGTTTTTATTATATTTTTTTTTATTATTTATTTATTTATTAAAAAAAAGCATCCTCATTCTATACTAAAAGACCAAACAAAAATTAAAAAGTAGTGTGATATAGCTGAGTAAATGTTGCCAAATAGATTGTTGCTGGATGATCTATGAATTGACCGAAAGAATGCTAAAAGTAGATAATTACTGGACAAACATGACCCTAGGATGAACCGTCACATTCTAGAGAAAAATTACCTATCACGATCTGGATGAACATTCACATCCCAATAAATAGGTAACCTGGACGCACAGGTGATAACAATTGACACCATGCATGAATCGATTTACTATTATCGACAGATTCCGTCATGAGTAAATATTGACAAAAGCGCAGGCTGAAGTTGAACCACAATCCGTTCACATTGTAAGTAAGTTGAAAAATGGCCATCACATGTTTAGGTCTGCAATGGAAAGATGTGAAAAAATTGAAATAATAACTCAATAAAAAGTGTGCGCAAGTTTGAACAGCGGCTTATATAAACTTCAATCAAAACATACATCAAATTCAGGTTTTAACCAAACCTTTATGCCCTGCTCAGGCTATATTTTGTTCGCTCCCGAACAACGAGTGGGGTACCAAATATCGTGGGTTAACCAACAGTGCGAAGTAAACTGTCCGTGAAATCTGTAGGCCTATCTATAGCGCGAGGCAAGCTCGTTTGCGAATTTAATTATCACAAAGAAGGCGTCAATTTGCCCTGTCGCTTATATAAACGCAATAAGTATTAGCTTTTCAAAAAAGCTGGGAAACCAAAACGTCCCAAAGTCAAAACGTCTTTGATTGGCAAAGAGTGCGAGCGAACTTCACATCAGTAAACGTACTTATATGATTGTCATCCACATCGGATCACATATAATTACTATGAATTCAGGCACTGTCTTATGACGGTCATGACAAACAGGTTTTATGCCCCTAAAGGGAGGCATATAGTAATCAAACTACCTGTCCTTAGTGTCCTAAGTGTTTGAGTGTTCATATCATATCCGGAGTATATCTCCTATATAATTTTAGGTAGGAATGCCAAAATTCGTTTCTTAATGCATTTAGGGCCATTGAGCGTCGCGCACCTTTACCACTGCCATTAGATCTAGAAAAATTGTGTCGAGAGCATAAATCCTAGGAATCCCATATTTGGTTTGTGAACACATCTTTGGGTCACGGAGTCTGTACATATACAGTTAAGCGACCACTGTGACCTTGTTTTTCTGGCATCAGTTTTAAGAAAAATGTACTGTCTAGTGTTGTCAAATGATTTTCCATAAATGTTTCGCATGCTAGATACATACCATAACATACCATGCATAAGCCAGGTGCTTTCAAAAGATCAAGCAACATCCTCGCTGGAAGCATGTGTTAAATGGTAACAAATCACAGTTCAGATGTTAATAAAAAGAGCTTAGAATAAATCTACATGTACAAGTTCTAGAAGTTCAAAATGGAAGCATGCAGTGGGCAAGAATACATACAATGATAGGGCTAAACAACCGCCAGCTTTTTCTGAAAAGCTAATACTTGTGTTAAAATTACCAACTTCTGTTTCGTGACAAAGCCTGTGCGCTGACATTTTAAAGCGGTGCACATATAGAATCGCTACCGCAAAATTAATCGGGTATTGGTGTGGTCGTACAACAAACCCATAGATACCTCACGACCGTGACTTTAGGTAGGACACCACAATAGCGCGTAATTTGTAAAAATATTTACGCTGGCCTCTGGGTTTTGAGAAATGGACACCATCTGCATCGATGATGTTGCGCTGATTCTCTCCCCACAGGCCCTTGTGCCACCAAAATTGAGCCCCTCGTAAACGAGAAAGCTTTTCGGACAGTAACTTGTTACAGGCGTTAACATCACTGTTGAATTTAGGAATATTTATGCGACGCCGATTAGGTCGTAATGAACGAAAACGATGCAAGATTTGCAACACCACAACGTGTTGTACATGATAGTCCGTTATTAGAGTGTTAATTAATTGTACCATGGCTGAAGCCAACTGTTCTGGGTCAATTGTAGGGTGAGCCAAATCATTTGTACCAATGTCTAAGATCACGAGATGTGGCTCGAAGTCATCTATATCACTCAACTGGCACGCCCTCAATGAGACAACAGAGGCACCTGATTTACCAGAGAACTGTATCATGACCTCTTTCGCGTCTAATTTTAAGTTAAAATTAAGTTCTGGCATATATTGCCATATAAAGGATTTGAGGTTGCAGACAAATAAATGGCCTAGAAGTAAAACTTTTAGAACATCGTCAGAATTTCTCGTAGCCATGCCGCAAATGCGGGTGCGACTGATTTAAAGCAAGGGCGGTCACGTGACTACACCTCGTGTAGGGCTATCGCCATCTTGGCTGGTAAATATTCGCAGAAAAAGTTACAAAGAAGTAATTTTACCTTGTTTTTCTCCGTTTTTTCCACTCTAAAACACTTAACCTATTCAACTAAAATTGTTCATACGTGCTTTTATTAAGTGTAAACGGCTACTTAACTATTATTTTAGAATTTTAATCAAATAACAACTGGCCAAGATCCTGCCTTGACCAGTTCTAGAAAAACAATGGCGATAAGATGCTATCAGTGTGGGTCAGCTGGAAAGCTGGCTTCTGATTGGTCGAACTAGGATTGCCTGATCACGAAGAGATCAGGTGTTTACCGTAGGAATTCTAAATATTGGAAATGGAACATAGAGATGAAGAATGGTTCACCCTGTCCATAAAATCTTTTACATCTGTAAAACCATTTACATTTTCAAAACAAGCTGAGGCAAACAGCCGGCGTCTCGTGATGGTTGAACGGCTCTTCCTCGCGGTGCCAAGGGGTTGTCTGCGGTTTGTGATTGTGGTATTTCCTGATCATACTCACTTACTATTTTTGATTTTTGCAAGCGTTCATAGTCTCATGAATGACAAACATTTGGTTGACAGCTGCCAAACACACTTGCCCGTGCAATACGCTTCGAACATCGAACTCATTTGCCAGAAGTGGCACTGGTGTTATGATTGACAGCGAGCCACACATGAGTCTCACGTGCAAAAAAAAAGCCTCATGTTTGCTCCATTGGTTGTCCGTGTTCACACTAGCTGTTCCGCTTTTCCGTTGATTCTCCAACAATACCGTTGATACGATTGAATATTAAATACAAAACTGTTTTGGTTCCTAAATTATAGATAATTTTTTTATATTGAATATTTATAATAAAATGTAAATATAATTAATCCATATGTCATAGGTTGGATTTGGATTGCAAAAGGTCAAAGAAAGGAATGCTATTATTTCACTATGTGATCTACTCACCTTTGTCCTTATGGTTCCCATTTCCATTCATTTTCCTTATACCCCCCTACTATTACACTAATACTAACTGCATTTACCGTTACATCTATGTCTCGTCACCTATATGCATGAGCACTAGCATGCCTCAGTGCACTTGTCATATAGCCGTTCAACTTCGCTGTACTGCTTTGACGTTATAGATCTATTGTTTAATATATCATATATTTTGTAATGGAATTGCAAGAGGTGTTCATTTGGCTTTTTATCACAAATCCGTACTCATATCTATTCATATTGTACTCTATGTCATTTTCTATGCTTTTCAAGTCATACAGTGAGCATATATACAGGCAATATGAGCATGTTTGCTGTATATATATTCATTGTAGGCACTTGCCATATAGCCGTTCAACAGCGAAGTTCTAGACTTCGCTGTACTGCTTTGACGTTATAGATCTATTGTTTAATATATTATATTTATATTGATTCAGAATAACCATGTAGATAATCGGAATATACCATCATCATTTGTATCATCTTGAGTTGTCCATATTAGAACCACCCCACCGGTGACACATACATTGAAGTATGAAGTATTCATAACATGAACATTCTATACATCGAATTCATTTGTAAATATTTACATTTTCGAAGCAGAATTTTAATAAATATTCAGATTTTTGCAACCGTTCATAGCCTCATCAATTACACACATTTGATTGACAGCTGCCAAGCTCAGTTGCCCGTGCATTACGTTTTGAACATCGACCTTTTCGCCAGAAGTGACACTGGATTGATTGAAAGCAAGCCACACCTGAATCGCACGTGCAAAACAAAGTAAGAAAGAGGGCAAAGATCAGAAATCGATAAAACCAAGCACCACACCTGACCCAGGATACCAATGGGAAAGTGACGTCACAATTAGACATCACAAACGAGAACCAAGAGGTCAGCCCTTTCCCAGCAGGTGACCACAAGGCATAAAAAACAGACGTGCATGGCAGCATAAAGAAACAAAACCGAAATAACATAAATGATCCACAAAAAAGCACCGCTTTGGAACGGCCAGTAAAAACATTTTACTGGAGTGCTTAAACCGGTTTAACGGTGCACCAACCTCACCCTTAGTCCAGATGTGGATCAAGATACATAAATGTTTGGTTTGCATGAAAGACCCCTAATTTGTCAATGCATCATATCCTAGAACATATAAATCAAGATATAAAAAGGAGATAAAGAAAAGATAAGGCCTTAAAAGTAAATAAAACTAAATACCGGAGCAAAATAAATCCAACAGGTAAACCCCGGTGGGCCTGACAACAGCGAAAGCATCAGGCCCCTACCATCTCATCAATAGATAAATCTTTAAGTCGGAACCATCATAGAGACTTAAGCCCGACCCACGGGCGTGCAATTAAAGAGGAAGGTAAAGTTGCTAACCGTGATTGGGTTGACCACCAAGCATGCAGTCTGCTGCAATGCATAAATGGTATAGCCAATCTTTTTATAATGGGAAATTATTTTAATGAACTGCGCTGAAAAACTATTAGAGCCAACAATCTTCTTCAACTTATACACCAAGTCACCATAGAATTCAGGTTCCGAATGCCCTTGGCGCAAGAGATATTTAAGTCCAGTTTTGAATTTAGATATCAACCCATAGTATCGTCTATAAAATTTCGAAAATGTTTTTCGAAGTTTATAATACCAATAGCCTTGTTTCAGAAGTTTCTGAGTTTCAATTTATGTGCTCATGTTTCATTGAATTTATGAAACGAGTTGGGGAAAAGAGATAAAATGCGAGGCTTGCCGAACATTTTATCTCTTTTTCGCAACGAGTTTAATAAATTCAATAAAACAGGAGCATGAATGTTATATTAGTTTAAACTTTTATTTCATTTTTGTATAACAACATGTGTACATATAATGCAATAAGTTAACATACAGATCATTACGAAATACAAAAAAGGGATTCAGAAGAAAGTCTATTGACTTTTGTAAATCTGTTTCCCAGTTATGTTATATTCTATTTTCATATGCTATTAAGTTTACTTTGAAATCTCATTTCTGACGTAAAATTTTATAATTGCGCCATTATGTACGCAACGTTTAAGGACGTCATAACATTTCCCGAAAATCTTTTAAGCACTAGTGGTTTATAGATTTACTTCCATGGCCTTATTTCACTCCCAGACGCGACGTCATATGATAAAAATCCATACAGGTGAATTAACAAACATTGTGAATCTTCTCAGGTGAAGCCAATTATCGCACACACACACACACACACACACACGCACACGCACACGCACACACACACACACACACTAGAATGCACTTCAATGAAGTGATTATAACACTAGAGAGGGCACAAAGAAATATATCACAAAATCTAGACAATACACAAAACGGTCACACAAAATTGGAGCAGTAACAACAGCAGCCGTAACCACCATATTTGCTACATCCTTTTATTATTATTTTTTTAAAAATTGGTTAGTACGCTTAAGCGTGTAGAAAGCAAATAAATACATCGTGTTCTTTAATACAATTGGATTGCCATAAATGATACATTCTGTTGAGAACCCTTATTTTAAACAAATGAGATTTGAGTTAGATTTTCGATATTTCAGTCCAACTTGCGATTTAGATGTCAAATCATAGTATCGTCTATACAATTTAGAAAAGGTTCTGTGAAGTTTGTGATACCGATAGCCTTGTTTAAGAGGTTTCTGAGTTCACAATTTGCGAGTGTTTAAGTCAGCAACATGGCTAGATGCTCGAGCAAAACCAATGAGTTGAGAGATGTAGACACCATAGGATGTAAAGCGAGGAACATCACCATCTAAAAATGGAAAATTGATCATTTCAAAATCAAAGTCGTCACGTTAATCATAAATTTGGTAGAAACAATATCATTAGAAATTGACAAAAAATGCAAGTCTAAATATGTGGCTTCGGTATCAAAGGTATTAGATTTATCAAGTTGGAGCTCTGAAGGGTATATTTGACTTACCATATTGTTAAAATAAACATTATATTTTTTCAAAATATCGTCCATGTATTTGGCTGTAGTGTTAAAAGTATCAATAACATAAGCCTGCTTATCATCAGAAAGAGATATCATAAAGTCCCTCTCATAACAAAACAGGAATTAATCGGCAACCAGGGGAGCACAATTAGTGCCCATAGGAATCCCAACTACTTGTCTATACAGCTGGGTGCCAAATCGAATAAAAATGTTGTCCAACAAATAGGTCAGCGCATCACATACATTTTGACCCGACCATGCATGATATTTTTTAGGTTTTTCCAAAGTAAAAATGCATTTCTGTCGTTACAGGCAAGATTGGGGGAGCCTTCCCTCTCTCTGGAATGTTTTTTAAACAAGATAAAAAAATATTTTTAACTGAACTATGAGGTAAAGTAGAGTAAAGAGTAGAAAAATCATAAGTAGACAAATTGGTCGCATTGAAATCTCTAGCTTTAAGTTTTATCTAAAATTTCACCTGAATTTTAATAGACAAAAATAGATTTTTGCTGGATCTCTCATATACCTTTTCACAGTACTTGATAACATGTTTTAACAGCTGTCAGACACGAGGTTAAAAATTTAGTTCTGGTGTCGTTAAAGAACTAGAATTAGCAATAAATCTTGCAATATAGTTTTTATGGAGATTAGGCAACCAGTACAACGTAGGAACCTTGTCTTGTTTTTCTTTAGCTTTGACACCGAAATGTAGGGCTGTATGACAACCATGCCCAATGTCAATCACTCTCTCACTCAAAAAAGGCTGCAGTTTATAGGCATTAGTGTCAACAAGCTCACGCTTAAGAGTATTAATATAATACAATCGTCAAACAACTACAGCATTGTAAGCAGCTTTATCTGCTGGGACCAAAACATAGTTCATATGAAAATTCTGGATTCCTTTTTTAAGATGACGAAGAGAGGATTTAGGTTTAGGGGGTATCAGATGTGTATTAGGAGACTAAAATGAAATACGAGTATCAATAATTGTTCAAATGGTAATCTTCCATTCCTTCAAGGCATCAGGTTAACATTTTCCCGTTTACACCGACAATTACTGAAGTCATTTAAAGAGGCAGCGATCTCTCTACGACATTTAGGGAAATCAATTTTAGAGGGAAATATATATTTAAGACCTTTTGAAATACTATTGCGAACTCTAGCGTAAGGAATGGCATTTATATTATCTGTAATCACATGCCTTGCATAGAAATAAAAAATAAATCGAATTTTGACAATCTCGGGACTCTGGAGTATTGGAACCAATCCTATGACTAGAGTAAATCAATAGATCGGATCTGATCAGGTGTTTATAGCAACGTAATGGAGTTCTATTAATGGCACAGACCCTATTCCTAGGAGTGTTTAAATCAGTTACACTTTTTTTTAAAGTAAGTAAGGGTGCACAGATCAGGAATCGATACAATCAAGTACCACCCAAGCCCAGGATACCAATAGGAAAGTAACAAACTCACAGTAAGACACCACAAACGAGAGCCAAGAGGCCCTTTCGCAGCAGGTGACACCACAGCATATATAAACAGACGCGTACAAAGGCATAGCAAACACAAGACAGAAAAAAAACATGAAATATCCACAAAAGAAGTACTGCCTTGGAACAGTCAGTAAAATATTTCACTGGAGGGCTTAAACCGGTTTAACGGTGCACCAACCTCACCCTTAGTTCAGATATGGATCAAGACACATAGATATTTGGTCTACACGAAAGACCCCTAACTTATCAATGCGTCACCTCCTAGAACATATAAACCACGATTTAAAGGAGATAAAGCAAAGTTATAGTATACCTAATAGGTTTGTTATATGTATAGCAAGTGATAAGAGTTTCAGAATTATTAAAGTAATTGGGAATAGATGAAATCACTTAATTATGCTTAAAGATTCTATGCAAATCAATAAACTCCATACTTTTGTTAATGAAATGAATTTGATAAAGTGTCGTTTATGGTTGCCCTCAGAATCGATATAAGGACTAAGGAAATGTTGAACATAACACCTTGTAAGAAGTGCTGCTTTATATAATTTGTTTACTCCTACCCTAAATTACGTAAAACGGAGATAGGCAAGGAACTTAAAAATGAAAATAAGCCATGCCAACAATGATAATTTAAAGCTATAGACAGATCCTTTAGAGAAGTATGTATGCGTTTTTAAGTACACATTTTGCGCTCAATGTTGCCATTTTTACGTTTACCATGAGATCTATTTTTACGTTTTTTACATTCCAAAAGAGAAAAAAAACCATCAAAATCTGGCATTTTTGAAACATTACCTTCATAGTATATATTATCATTAAAGTCTAAAGGAAAAGGTGATTGTAAAATAAATAATCCATTTTAGTTCAGTTTCATGTATCTTTATATCTTTTAATCTAGTTGATGAATTTGAATCATATATTATTTTTTCAACCGGCTGAATTACAATTTCAATAGGTGAATGACCATTATTTTTGAAATGGCGTTAAGAAATGTATAATTTTTTAGGCTTTTTCCATTTTACAAAAGTTCTCACGAAACCTAGTCTTAAGGGATCGTCCAGTTTGTCCAACATATTGCATGCCACAATTAATTTCAATTCAAGTTATAACATAAATCAGATCAGATGAAGTTCAGTCCATAAAGTTATTATTAATTATGGAAAATTGTCTACCATTTACAGATGATGTAATGGTAGTTTTAGTGATTGAATGTGTGCAACTGACACACCTCTTGGCATTGCACTTATAAGCATTAGGATACATTCCGCGTCTTTTGAATGCATTAAATAGTTTAGTATACTTCCTGGTAATAGATTACCAAAGAAAAGATAACCTAATGGTAGGAAGCACATCCCAAAACTTGTTAACATAACTAGGAATACAAACAGAAGACGCCAAATATAAACTAACGGGAGAAACATTTCATTTTGCTAATTTAGTTCTTATCATAAAAGTTGTGTGGGTAAGTTTCATCCCAAGACAAGCAATCGACACAGCGGTTATTAAGATAAAAAAAGTAAAAAAAGGGTGAAAAGATCAGGAATCGATACAATCAAGTATCACACCTGACCCAGGATACCAATGGGAAAGTGACAAACTCACAGTTGGACACCACAAACGAGAGACAATAGGTCAGCCCTTTCCCAGAAGGTGACCACAAGGCACAAATAAGCAGACGCTCACAAAGGCATAGCAAACACAAGACAGAAAAAAAATAAAAGATCCTAAAATCCAGTATTAATATGCGTTCTTAAAAGCAAAGGAAGGCATAACCAACGCAAGCGACAGATGACTTATACAATTCCATAGGGATATAGAAAGCAGAAGTTATAAAACGGGGTATAAAATCGGTCATAAAGTGATCTTAAATGCTGTACAAGACATAGAGGATATCCAGGGACAGGAATAATGGAATGAGAGTGTACACACAATCCCGAGGATTGAAATAATAAGAGCATTAAATGAAAGTGCGGGGATACTTTTTAGGGCTGTCACTCTGGACAGACAAAACAACTCTGATAATAAAAGTAAGTAAGGGTGCAAATATCAGGAGTCAATACAATCAAGTACCACACCTGACCCAGGATACCAACTGGAAAGTGACAAACTTAATTTTATATACTCAAGTGCCTTATTCTCAAGGCATCCATATTCTCACGGTAAACCATTATTCCAGTATAAATAAATCACCACACTTTCTACCAGCAGTTTACATAAGAAAATAAGTGAACTGAAAGATACACACCACTCACAGAATAGAAAACTATTTTTATCACTTAAACAATGCAAATGCCATGTGCTTTCCCACCAATGTCATAAAAATTTCACATTTCTCGAAATATGTTTAGCTCATCACCGCTGCGTTGACATCTCGAAGCAAAGTAATAAGATTGCAAAGATCAGGAATCGATACAATCAAGTACCACACCTGACCCAAGATACCAATGGGAAAGTGACAAACTCACAGAAGACACCACAAACGAGAGCCAAGAGGTCAGCCCTTTCCCAGCAGGTGACCACAAAGCACATATAAACAGACGCGCACAAAACATAGCAAACACAAGACAGAACAAAAACATAAAAGATCCACAAAAGAAGTACCGCCTTGGAACGGTCAGTAAAATATTTTACTGGAGGGCTTAAACCGGTTTAACGGCGCCAACCTCACCCTTAATTCAGATGTGGATCAAGACACATAAATATTTGGTTTGCATGAAAGACCCCTGTTACATATTGACTTTCATGAATTCGATGGAAGAAAATCTGATCAGGTCAGGAACTTCCTGCAAAGTAAGAATGGCGGCAAAGATCAGGAAACGATACAAACAAGTACCACACCTGGATACCACATGGCAAGCCACGAGAATATGAAGTCCACATTAAATATGGCTGCTGTGTGGAGGACGTGTTTAAAGTGAAAGCCAGAGAGAAATTCTAGTCTATAACTCTCATTAGATGATATGTATTGAAGGACTGGATAATACACTAATATTTTTATGATTGATTTGGTTGTATCTTCAGTAAGCATATAAATATTGATCACTGAGCTGTAAGTATCGTGAGAGTATGTTGGACCGGGCTAAGGACAAAGGACAGGCAACTCTTATTTTACTCATTTTTAACAAGAATAACACGATTTGCTACATGTTGTCTACCTTGTCGTATATAATGCATATGAAACATGATACAAGTATTTACAATATACAACGAGAAATAGAATATGTCGTTATCAACTATGTGCTCTGTCATGCTGACAAACTTAAAGCTGCATACTCTGTAACTTTTGATCTTTTAATTTTAGAACTAATGTTTCTATTTTTCAAGAACACAGTAAAAAAACTAAAATTCAGGTATACATTTTACCAATTTCGTAAATTTTAACAAATTATCAGTATCAAAACAACAGTATTTAAGCTAAAATTACCTGTCTATAATTATTGGAGGGACGCAAATAATTACAAACAAGAGAAAAACACGCCTGTTTTATAAGATATCTCACTTTTCCGTGCGGTTTTCAGCTATAGTGAACAGATTTATTGTGAAAACATAACTTAATTCTACTTTTACAAATGATTTAAAAAGAAAATAAAAAATTTCGAAAAATATTCTCAGTTGCAGACTATGCAGCTTTAAATACTAATTGAGTAGGGCACTGTTGTCAGTTTAGCCTAGCTTTATATACATGTATATACACACATATATGTAATATGGCACTTCCCAGGACTTAAGTAGTATTATCATAGATATATTAGATATTTGGAGCATATAAAATAAAGTCATTTTGTTAAGCTTATTACTATAACAACAGCAAAGTCTTGTATTTTCTGTGTATGATGAAACAGCAAACCTAGTCAATTTTATGCAGATGTCTCAAACTGATTAAACAAACAGCCAATCATGCAAGTTTGATGCTGATATCACACGTGGCATGGAAACTTTCTATGAAGTTTATTTTAGTAACTAACAGTAATGTATTATGAGCGCATCAGTGTCCTCTCGACTGCCTTAAATGCAAATATCTTCGACAAGCTTGACGCGTGACTAAATGCATTTGGTGAAGACAGCAGTGCACAAGCGATTTGAATATATCTATTTATTACATTTCGTACCACAAATTTGCCCTTAATCTAGGTAATCGCCAAATCAATAGCTGCATTTGCAAAAATCAGCCCGGTTGTGCGTTTCTGCTATCATTTTTCCCCGTAGGATTACGTAATTGACCGTACAACTCATCGTAAGTTATTAAACTTATATTTATTAAGTTTCGTAAGTGGATCGAATGACTAGGTCAAATACATTGGTAATTTTGTAAAGACAACAAAAAATCAAAAGCAATTTCACGCCATGTAGGGGCGTCCGTCCATCCGTTAGCAGTTAGTGAAAATGATCATAACTCTTGAACCACAAGGTATATTTTGATCGAAAGTATGCATACGTATTCATGTCAACAATGTCTGACCACTGGCATGCGTAACAAACTTTTTTGCTGGACAAAGCTTTGCCGAGCATCAGTCAGGTAGGTTATGGTCAGTGAAAATGCGCATAGCTCTTGAACCGAATGGTATATTTTGATGAATCTTTTTGCTTAATATTGCATAGACACTGGCATGTAAAACAGTGAAGAGGCTTCGCCGCGCATCATTTTGGTCGGTCGAGTTCGTTCAGTAAAATGCTGAACTCTTGTTGAGTTATGTATGTTGCATACTTATACATTTCATTATTGTCTAGACACTGGTATAATGTAATAATTTTGAATCTGGACCAATGGGTCAGATGTTTTATAAAGAGGTCTATTTTAGGTACGGTTGCCATTTTTTTCAGCAGAGCAGAACAGATGGGGAAACTTATGCCAGAGGGCCTTATAAAAACATTCGTGTAAAGTTACTTTGAATTTGGACGAGTGGTTCAGGCGAAGATGCCGTTTAAAGATATTTCATACCTACAGCTCTGGCAACCATCTTGTTTGGTGGAGCAAAACTATTTAGGCAATTTTGGTAGAGAACATTATGAGGAACATTTCTGTGAAATTATTTTTGCATTTGAACCAGTGGTTCAGTAGGAGATATTTCTTATCAAGCGCTTTGGTTGTCACCTTGTTCGGCGGATCGTAACCGTTTATACACTTTCGAAAGAGGGCATTCTGAGAAACATTTATTTTCTGTGAAATTATTTTGAATTTGGACCAGTGGTTCAGGAGATGTCGTTTTAAAATAACTCTTATCTAGAGCCCTGGCGGCCATCATGTTCAGCGGAGCGGCACCATTTAGGCATTTTAGCAAATTTTAGCAGAGGGCAACATGATGAAGATTTCTTTGAAATTATTTTGATTTTGGACGAGTGGTTCAGGCGCAGATGTCGTTTTAAGATATTTCTTACCTACAGCTATGGCGGTCATCAGTCAGGCCGGTCATGATCTTTACCGAAAATGCTAATAAATCTTGAACCTCATGGTGCATTTAATCAAAGTTTGCATAATTAAACAGCTTTACGTTGTCTACAGACTGGTATGCAAAATGGTGTCGAGGCTTTGCCAAGCATCATTTTGGCCCGTTGAGGTCTTTAAATGAAAATGCTCATAACTCTTGAACCGCACGACATATTTTGATCGAATTTGTCTTACTTTATTTAAAAAAAAACCTCAATAACTTCTCACTAAATAGCTACATCATTTTATTTCCTAGCTTGTGTTACTCTCCACTTGATTCGAATCCTGGTAGAATAATGATAAAGCCCATATGGCCCAACACTAGGTGCCAGTCCTGAGTGGAGTGTTTCTTATATCCCAATCAACACGTCATCAATAGTGAAAGTATACTTAACCCACCACACTTTGTATGAAAACCGAAAGTTGCCTGCACAAAACCAACCCTGTCCCTCACGTTCAGTATGTAAATAAATATTATGCAATACTTAACACTTCAATTAACAATTACTTCTTTGCGTGATCTCTGTGCAAACAGGAAACTTTCACTACTCATTAACAACAGCTAACAACTGCAGCCAACGAAATGCCCATCACCTTAAGCAGGGCTGTATTATATCACCTTAGTTTCGTATTTCATTCCAACTTGTAGAAACACCCATCCTACAAAAAAAGTAAGTAAGTACAAGTCTCTTTAGCTGAAATTGGCTCATAGATCAAGGAAAAACTGCGGAAAGATGAACTAGCAATGATATAACTACTTTCACATCAGAATTACAAGTAGTTATGGCTCTTTGATAACATTATACACTTTTGACCAATCTATCACATAGGATAGTGTATTATTTGTCAGTCCCAGCTTACATGTAAAATCATATGGGAACGGGGCCACGATTTAAAGACACGTCCAACAGATTGGAACAACCAGGGATCGAGCCCGCAATCGCGGTTCGGAAATTACCATATCTAAGCTTGCAACATGCGAATTTTTTTTTTCTAACTAGTCGCTGTAGCTGAGCAGGCTGGTTTAAATCTCACTTTGTCGGAAAGCCCGAGGACAGATTTTGTCGCGACGAGGCTCAATTGTGATCATAAGCTAATTGTTTATTTTGTTTGATTTGATTCTTTACGGCCCATCAACAATCTTTCAGTTATATAGAGACGGATATTCCTGGGTTGAACCAGTACTAAGCTAGAGTAAAATGTGTCTTGCTCAAGGACACAACGCAGCGGCACCGGTGAGGTTCGAACCCGCGGCCTCTCGGTCTCGAGTTAGGCACTCTACCACTGAGCCACTGCGCTCCCTAGCTAATGGTTTATTATGCTCGAAAGGAAAAACTGCTCTCTACGAGAAATTGTTTTCCTGTACTAGACCAATACTATGTGATGCTGTTCCTCAAACGGTCAAAACAAATGGTTCTCGCTCATCCTTTAAACTGTCTTATGTTACCGTATTTAATTCTTTTGTATTTCTTATGCATATTCAACATGAGTTTAGACGTGCTCTCAAGCGCGTATGCTGCTTATACATGCTGTATGCTGCCCATATTTGCTAACATAATTCACTAAGTGCAGAGGCAAACAATGTGGACACAAATCAGACTGTCCCAATAGGAGCTCTACATTGCTTGAACAAGAACAAGTAAATGAGTATGATCAGGAAAAAACACAATCACACACTGTGGACGACACACGGCACCGTGAGGAAGAGCCACAGAACATTGACAGCCACAAGACATGGGGAAGACAGTTAAAGCAGAGCAACCAGCTCTCTCTTCCTCATCATGATGATTGCAAAACAAGGTACTGAATAACAAAAAGACAAGGACCAAACACAGATCTCCTACAAACAATAGGAGCACCAATAAACAATAATTAAACAACAACAGAACCACCGCCGTAGAACTGACAGCGCCCTATGTTACTGGCGGGGGGCTTAAATGCATTTTACTGTTTCAAATATTCGCCCTAGATTCAGTTGTTGTTAAGACAAAAAATGGTTTAGCTGGTAGGAAGGATTCCTTACTATTGCAATCTATCACCACAGAGAAACGATCTAGTTGAACTAACACACTATGATGATACATAGAAATGAGCTCATGACTCGCTGATACCGGTAGTCCAAAGAAAAGAAAACCTCAAGTTGTGCCAAGATGGGCCAAGCCAAAGACAGGTATCAGGCACTAACCAATCGATCAAAGGCTCACATCAGAGACATCATAGAGTCTGAGGCCTTACCCATGATCGTGCAATTAAAGAGGAAACCGTAGCTATAAACTGTCATTGGGTTTACAATTAGACACCGCTTAAGCCGGTGCTGGTGGCGTGAGCATTGTTGCACTTTCCAATAGTTCTCATGTATAGACTCATTAAACCCCGGTAGGCCTGACAACAGCCAAAGCATCAGGTCCCTACCATCTCATCAATAGATAATTCTTTAAGTCGGAACCATCTTAGAGTCTGAAGTCTGACCCACCGGCATGCAATTAAAGAGGAAAGCAAAGTTGACAACCGTGATTGAGTTGACCATCAAGCATGCAGTCTGTTGCAATACATTAATGTTATAGCCAATCTTTTAATGATGACACATTAAAACCGAGTCTGCTGTTTTCTAATATTGTAGGTTTTCTCTATTTCTGAGAGATCCGTTTCTCCAGATTATGCAATCGCATGATATCCATGTTATATCCAATTTTTATATAACGTTTGGTTAACTTTTTGAAGTGATCACTAAAATTAAGGATTTCCAAAAATTGTTTTAATTTTATTAGCTTAATTAAAAAAAAATACTGGATCCAATATGCCCTATTGCAGAAGCGCTTTTAAATAAATATTGTATTTAGCAGTCAACTTGGGGTGTCTGTGGTAGAATTTATTTTATTTTTTTCAAATTTTATGATATATAGGTTTTAGGCTTTAAGGCCTCCAGTATTTATTTTTACTGACCGTTCCAAGGCGGTACTTCTTTTGTGGATATTTTATGTATTTTCTGTCTTGCGTTTGTTATGCCTTTGTGTGCGTCTGTTTATATGTGCCTTGTGGTCACCTGCTGGGAAAGGGCTGACTTCTTGGCTCTCGTTTGTTGTGTCTAACTGTGAGTTTTTCACTTTCCCATTGGTATCCTGGGTCAGGTGTGGTACTTGATTGTATCGATTCCTGATCTTTGCACCCTTACTTACTTAAACGACACTTTGTTAGCCCAATTTTTCTGCAGTTGAACGTGCAAATATTTTGTTTTCCTTTAACTGAATGAAATCAGATAGTCATCAGGTAAACAAGAAATTCAAGAATGTTTAGGACATTGTCCGACTAAGGCCAAGGTTGTGATGTTGTTGATTTTTATTATTTATTATTTTATTTCTGAAACATATACATTTTCAGCATAGATCAACATGAATGTGTCATAAATGATATATAACATATACATGTTTAACGATATATAACTGTCTTAACATAGCTATTCAACAAAAAACATGCTGTCTAAGTACTGGAACTTTACAATTGTATATTCTACACAATATGTTCAGAATTTTGAATTAACAAACAAAGGGGAAATGTTGCCATCACGAAAGAAAAAGTAAAAGAATTACAAAAAACAAAAAAGAAAAAAAATGTGCAGAAAGCACACTGGAAATTTTGTAACATCTGTTTCTTCCTTATATAAACAATATGGTATGAGAGAGAGAGAGAGAGATAGAGAGAGAGAGAGAAAGAGAGAAAACCGTCGCCTTTTTATGTTTTAGAGTGTTTTGGTGTATTGATTTTTCATTACTCTATCAAAGATCTGAGAAAGGTTGTGATGTTGTTGTTGCTATTTTGTTTAGAAAAAACAAGCGCCGATCATCTGACAAGAGTTTCCATTAAAAAATGCAGATTTACCAAACGCAGCAGCTGTTCTAAAGTGACGTTAAATTTTAAAACGAGTGGATAACGTTGACATTTCTGAATATTGGGAGAAGCCAAAACCATTTTCAAGCGATTGTTTTGTCACTGCAAACCAAAAAAGCATTGCAAAGATTGCAATTTTCTGAACTTTCTCAGAGAAATAAAAGACCAAGTTTTCATAATTTTTATTAATTCTTTTCCGGCATCGCCTTTAAACGGCGTTTCTTGTCGGTTTTTCTTAAACCTCATTAACAAGTAAAACTGTTTGATGTCTTCCAACACATTCAGACAAATAAAGATTAATGAAACATCTTAATGGCTTTAGAACACGAGCCGAAAGATAAAATCTAACGCCATCGTGATCTCGCAAATGCGTCACACCATTTTTCAGTACATACAGGTTTTAATCAACCATAAGATGCGTTACATTGAAAGCCTATGCTAGAATTGTAAACTAATTCTCTGTTGAATTGAAGCACCAATTAACATTATAACTTTAATCAAATGATGACTAGTTTTCTACGTCATTGTTGGCCGCTGATTTTTTCAGCATGAAATCTTTATCACATCTGTCACATAATCAATAGTTTTTATAGTCGTATGATGCCTGAGGATGATGAAAAACCATCAAACGAAAAATCACATGCTTTCCATTTTAGCAGTACTTACAACGGATATGAATTTTGCTTACTGACCCCTCCTGCAATTTTTGCCCTCCCTAAATTCATATTCAAAGGATGGCGTCTGTAATTTCGTGGTTACAGATAAGTTAGGGGTCTTTTATGCAAACCAAACATCTATGTGTCTTGGTCCACATCTGAACTAAGGGAGAGGTTGGTGCACCGTTAAACTGGTTTAAGCCCTCCAGTAAAATATTTCACTGACCGTTCCAAGGCAGTACATCTTTTGTGGATCTTTTATGTGTTTCTGTCGTGCGTTTGCTATGCCTTTGTGCGCGTCTGTTTACATGATTGTATCGATTCCTGATCTTTGCACGCTTACTTACTTTCTGTGCTTAAGATCCCGTTCTCGTCATTGCAATTGAAATTGTTCGATATTGCACAAAGATGAGCACAAAAAGATGCCAAACACAAGAAATAGCTAAACTTATTAAGCATGAGTTTCTTGAAATGTGTGTTATTCCTTTCAGTCAAAAATAACTGAGAGTAGGTTAATATCTTTTTACTGAGTCGGCAGTTTTGGCTGAAACTTTATACACATATAGAATTAACCTTTGGGCTTTATTACATATAGAAGTTGACGTCTTATCATCATAAATGCGCTGTTGCAAGGCAACCAAAGACTGTCTCTCAGCGATTAGCGTTCGCGCTGACGACAGTTCTGGCTAAGCAGCCATGAATTTAAAATCATTTCAAATATAAAACAATATAATAACGGACCTTTTAACTCTCGAATTGTATCAAACAATGTGTTAGCAATGTTTTGAAGAAGTGTAATAGAAAGTAAATGCAATACATGCAATGGTCGTTGCCTAGCAACCAAAATTGGTGGAAATTTCAATTTTAACTAAAAGACCAGATTTTGATGCTATGGCAACCGTTTACTCTTGGGACTATTCAAGATATGTATTCAGATGTAAAAACCAATTACTAAATACAATGAAATGGTCATATGATATGATACTTAGTTGATAATTTTGCTCTAAAATGGGGGTATATTTTCGGGTTAAATTGTCATAAAATTTAGTAAATTTTCCTCTTATTTATGCAATAAAATTCCCACGCCTCAATCTCAGTCGTTGCATTTCACAAAATATACCCAACAAAAAAAGAAACGCACCAGGTAGAGCTGTTCAACTAGCAGGAAGATCACAAGTGATGGGTAAGTTTCGCTTTTATCGGTGCAAAGGTATATTAAGTACTGCTGCATTAAGCATCTTTTGCAATCAGGCGCCAAAAATGTCTTAGTGAAAATTGGTCATGAACCAAGTGGGGGTTAAATTGAAAAGTCATATAAAATAAGCGCATTTTTTAATGATCTCTTGCTAGATTTATTCAAGCAAATGGAATCGTCTTAGTAGACCAAATTGTATTCAGACACCTATTCTTTGCAAGTTATATCTTTATTTTCATAATACGCGATTATTTACACTAGCTAGCCTCTTTCTTGTGACTACCCGATCGCATCGCGATTCCATACTGGAGATAACCTAACAAACAATGTAAAGATTTCACCATTGTTTTATTAAAATTTTAACTGATGAAAATGGGTTTTTGAATTACAAAAAGCATGAATAAACACATTGATTGTCTCACATTACGACAACATATCGCTTTCACACTTTCAAAAGTAAAGCATACTCGGAATTAGGTGTAGACAATAGCATTGAATAAACGTTTCCAAAACCCATTTACCATTCACCTTGATGTGTTTTGTTCCTACACAGGGAAGGTACACATACTCATCTACGCCGCACTCAAGTTTTAGAAAGATGTCATCAGAAATAATTATTTCATGACAAGTAACATTTTCACATTAAAAGGAGAACTTAATGGGAAAACTGTAATAGTGCGTTTCTTTTTTGTCAGGTATACATTGATATACTGTATTTGCAACAAATGCACAAGTTGATGTAACTTAAATAATGTAGTGTGTTTCCATGGCAACCCTTTATTTCATCGTGAACGCATAACGTTATTTCACATTCTTCGGTTGCTAAGCAACAACAATATATATTCTGCATGGTCTTGTATATTGCATATACTAACGCAGGATAGTTCATTGTATGTATGTGCGAAATTTCACTAGTGTAAGTTGGCCTACGTAAGAGATATGAATCAACTCTTGGTTATTTTTGACTGACCCTCGTAACTGATAGTTGATTCATATCTCTGGCGTAGGCTAACGTACACTAGAGAAATTTGGCACATTTATGCAATGAACTACAAGACCATGCAAAGTATAGGTTGTTGTTACTTAGCAACCGAAGAATGTGAAATAACGTCATGCGTTCACGCTGGAATATAGCGTTGCCATGGAAACACTATACAAGATTTAAGTAACATCAACTTGTGAATTTGTTGCAAATACAGTATGTGAATGTATTTTGAGAAATGCAACAGCTGAGATTGAGACATTGGAATTTTATAGCATAAATAAGAGGACAATAACTAAGTTTTATGAAAACTTCACCCTAAAAATACCCCACCCACCAGTAACAGTTCATTTTAGAGCAATTTCATCAACTTAGTATCACATCATATGACCATTTCATTGTATAAATTAATTGGTTTTGACATCTGAATGCATATTTTGAGTATAAACGGTTGCCATAGCAACAAAATCTGGTCTTTTAGTGAAAATTGGAATTTACATCGATTTGGGCTGCTAATCAACGAACATTGTATGTATTATATTTACTATCTATTACACTTCTTCAAAACATTGCAAACACATTGATTGATACATTTGGAGAGATTAAAGGTCCGTTATTATACTGTTTATACCCCTCCGTGGCTTAGGCTGCTGTCCGTTCTAAGGCGGTGGTTCTGTTGTTGTTGACTTTTTGTTTATTGTTACTCCCATTGTGGGAGTCTGTAATTGTTCTATGTTTTGTTGTATGTTACTTTATGTCCATTCTAGTATTGTAATCATCTTGATGGAGAAGAGAGAGCTGGTTGCTTTGCTTAATTTGTCTTCCTGGTGTCTCGTGATGGTTTTAGCGGCTCATCCTCGCAGTGCCACAGGGTTGTCTGCAGTTTGTGATTGAGATACTTCCTGATCATACTCACTATTTTAGATTTGAAATGATTTTAACTTGATGTCTGCTTAGTCAGAAGAGTCGTCAGCGCGAATGCACATCGCTGAGAGGCGGACTTCGGTTGCATAGCAACAGCGCATTGAAGATGATAAGACGTCAACTTCTATATGTAATGAAGCCCGAAGGTTTATTCTATATGTGTATAAAGTTTCAGCCAAAACTACCGACGTAGTAAAATGATATTAAGGAACTCTCAGTTATTTTTGACTGACAAGTCAAAAATAACTGAGAGTTAATTCATATATCTTACGTAGGCTAACGTGCACTAGTGAAATTTGGCACATGTATGCAATGAACTGTCCCGCGTTGGAATATGCAATATACAAGACCATGCAAAGTAAAGATTGTTGTTGCTTAGCAACCGAAAAATATGAAATAACGACATGCGTTCACGCTGAAATATAGCGTTGCCTTGGAAACACTATACAAAATTTAAGTTATATCAACTTGTGCATTTGTTGCAAATAAAGTATGTGCATGTATTTTGTGAAATGCAACGACTGAGATTGGGGCGTTGGAATTTTATTACATAAATAAAAGGAAAATTAACTGAATTTTCTGCAAATGTCACCCAAAAATATACCCCACCCACCAGTTATGGTACATTTTAGAGCAATATTATCAAGTAAGTATCATATCATATGACCATTTCATTGTGCGTGTATTTAGTAATTGGTTTTGAAATCTGAATCCATATCTTGAATATTCCCAAGAATAAACGGTAGCCATAGCAACAAAATCTGGTGCTTTAGTTAAAAATAGAATATCCATCGATTTTGGTTGCTAGGCAACGAACATTGCATGTATTTTATTTACTATCTATTACACTCCTTCAAAACATTGCTAACACATTGTTTGATATAATTGGAGATATAAAATGTCAGTTGTTATACTGTTTTATATTTGAAATGATTTTAAATTCATGGCTGCTTAGTCAGAAGTGTCGTTAACGCGAACGCACATCGCTGAGAGACGGTCTTCGCTTGCCTAGCAACAGCACATTAAGGATGTTAAGGAGTCAACTTCTATATGTAATGATGCCTGGAGGTTCATTCCATATGTGTATTAAGTTTCCGCCAAAACTGCCTACCAAGTAAAAAGATATTAACCAACTCTCGGTTATTTTTGACTGACCCTCGTAATGCTCTCAGGAAACGTACACATTTGAAATTGAGATACATATTTTATACATTTCACATGGTTATACAATGTACACATTTTAGCACTCACAATATGTTGGCTTTGTCAGCTTTCCTTTTTCAAAGGTATGTCAGGCGAACTTAGTGACATATACACGACAATAACCCATTTTTAAAAAAATAATAACCCAGTTAGTTTAAACCCACAAAAGTAAATGTCCTCGTCGCGAGAAATCTGACTTTGTTGCTTGCAAATATTAAAAGCACAGACCAGCCTGCCAATCCACACTGTCCGATCAGAATCTCTTTAGTTCGTGCTCTGGAAAGTATAATAAATAAACTTGCAACATGAAAATTTTCAATATTCTAGCTAGTCGCTGTAACTGAGCAGGCTGGTTTGTGTTTCCATTGGTCGAAAACACAAAATACTGTTTTCCTCTCGACGCGGACCGTTATTATGCACTATATCATGTTGCACGACGACAAAGTTGGATATAAAGGCAGACTTACACTGTGCTCTACTAAAAACAAAAACCTCGAACAATCTAAGAAGGAAAACGATTCCTTCCATTACAGAGAGACTGATACAACATTGAACCTGATTTTTTAGTCATCAACATACTTCACAATGAATCGTACGGACATCCCTACGGACATCTCTCGGGCAGTTAGTGAAAAATTAGTTTAGTAGAGTCAAACTAGATCAAATACAGACGTCACGTACAATCAAGTGCTTTCGATTCTATAATGAGCCATTGAGTAGGTTAAAATTTGATCAAATACTGACGTCACATATTCAATTTGGGTATGTTCAAATTTGATCAAATTCCGACGTCACGAACATTCAAGTGCTTTTAATTCTATAACGCACCATCTTTGTTAGATTCTGGCGCTGTTTGATACGGCAAAACCAACCTTTAGAGAAGAAAATACATTGCCATTTTGAAATTATAACCAGTTGTCAAATATAAAAAAATGACCATCCTGACTTAACTTCATCAAACTGTGCGGTAAATTTCATAGGTTTGCAAGCAAAAGGGTAAATATTGTTTCAGTTATATCATACGAGTACTAACAGTTATCACGTCACATTTCATCTAGCTTTTCTTTTATTGTCTTATGAATGTCATGTCGCTGTTATCGTTCTTTGCATCTTCCTCACGGTGTCGTGTGTTGGTCTGTAGTGTGCGATTGCCGTATGTCCTCGTCATACTCGTTTGTTTTCTTTCATTTTATGCTACTGATAGATAGATGAAGAAAAATAAAATATTTGAAAGAAGTGGTAAATGAATACAAATGATAGCTTTATGAACAAAAGAAAACAAATCTTATAAGAACGTATACGCCAGTGATATTACGTATTTTGGCTCAGTAAAACACTTATAATGTTGTCAATATTTGATTTCACAATAAATACATAAATACTTAATGCATGCACGTATACTATACACAATAAGTTTAGCAATTTCTTATGTTTCGCATCTTTTTGTGCTTATCTTTGTGCAATATCGAACGATTTAAATTGCAAAGACGAGAACAGGATCTTAGGCAAACGAAACCGCGAATTTACAGACGCCATCCTTTAAATATGCATTTGGGAAAGGCAAAGATTGCAGAAGTCAGTAAGCGAAATTTACATCCGTTGTAAGTAATGCTTAAAGGATAGGCATGTGATTTTTCGTTTAATGGCCTTTCATCATCCTCAGGCAGCATACGACTATAAAAACTATTGGTTATGTGACAGATGTGATAAAGATTTCATGCTGAAAAATCAGCTGCCATCTATTACGTCAAAAGTAGTCATCATATGATTAAACAACTAATGTTAGTTGGTGTTTCAATTCGACAGAGAATCAGTTTACAAAGATATCATAGTCTTACAATGTAACTCATCTTATGGTTGATTAAAACCTATACTTATTAAAAATGGTGTGACGCATTAGCGAGATCACGATGACGTTATATTTTATCTTTCGGCTCGTTCTCTATAGCCGTGAAGATGTTTTATTCAACATTATTTGTCTGAATGTGTTGGAAGGCATCAAACAGTTTTACTTGTTAATGTCGTTCAAGAATAAACGACTAGAAATGCCGTTTAAAGGCGATGGCGTAAAAGAATTAATAAAAACGTCAAATTGTGAAATAATTGGTCCTTTATTTCTCTGAGAAAGTTCAGAAAATTGCAGCATTTGCTATGCTTGTTTGGTTTATAGTGATAAAACAATCGCTTTAAAATGGTTTTGGCTTCCCCCAACGATCAGAAATATCCACTGTACCCTCTAGTCTTAAAATTTAATGTATTTTAGCACGGTCGCTGTGTTAGGTAATTCTGTATCTTTTAATGAAAACTCATCAGATGATCGGCACTTGTATCTTTATGACATCAAATGAAACTTGAGATATAATGTGGATGGACTAAATGTACTGTGCAAAGTATAGCTTACAGTCAATGCTCATGACTAATCAAATATACTGAATTCAATAAAACGCCTCACCCTAATTTATTCGTTTCTCAGCAATAGTTAAAAAGACTGGTGGTCAGTCACGTACTGCTTACTCATGTAGAGGTTGGGTGAGTCTGGATACTGACCAACTCCGAGTTCAGGGGTGTGTAGATTGTCATAGAATTTGCTTGCATGCTGGTCTACATTTCTTCACATTTAATATGCAACATAACCACATTCAAAAAAAATTTTGGAGCTTTTTACCTGACCTCATGGGCTTAGAGTGCGTGTAAGGAAAGAATGAGTGTTTGCATTTTGCTCTAAGCTCCACTCTTTTTAACACTTTCGCTGCCATGTACCTCAAAAAACCAATACCTCAGTGTCAAGCATGTTTCAAAAATAGTAAGTGAGTATGATCAGGAAATACCACAATCACAAACTGCAGACAACCCCGTGGCACCGCGAGGAAGAGCCGCTCAAAGACTCCTGAATATTTAGGGTATATGAGTTCACAGAGTATCTCAAGAACCATTCATCCTATTGCTGTGAAACTTTCACAGAATGTTGCTTATATATAAAACTTTCATTTGAACCAATAATAAAAACAAATATGTCACGTGACCTTTGGCGGCCATTTTGGAAGCCATATTGAAAATATGAAAAATGCCTATATATGACTATTTTATGTAAAAAGATATAACATCGATATACACCAAGTATTAAACATTAGGATTTATTCTGATATGTTGTTTTATCAGAAATAAATCAAAATTATAGCAGTTGAATGGCTTAATGCGTGATTATGCCATTCCCTTGGACATGTTTTTGGTTATTTTTGGCATCCGCGAAATCTAATGACATTACAAATAATTCTGTAATGTCCATTTTTGTACAGAAATTTGCGGAGACGTTCACATACGATATTGTTAGTCCCCTGAATATTTTGCAATATAGAACACAGAGTTGTGTCTAATATAACGGTTATAAATAGACAGCTATCAACTGTGCCTGTAAATTTCGACTGTAGTCGCGGTTTGGCAGTGAACGGTAAATTCGACTACAGTCGCACGTTTGGCTGCAAAAGGTGTAAATACACTGACCCAAAATGAAAACTTTACATAGTATTCAAAAGTATATATTTTGATGATAAATTAAGCTTCGGGGTTAATTTTTTCGGTCATCGAATTTTCAATGTCTTATCGATGTCTCTGAAAAAAAAAATGGATGAAAATCAAAAATTGCATAGTTTTTATGAATAATTCAGTTCAGAGGGGTCAAAATGAAAAACTTCTAAAAACGATTATTCCAGTCACACAGATTTTGGAAACAAGAACTACTGACTGCGTGCTTAAAGTGATGTTAAAAAGCTCATCAGTAACCAGTGTGACCTACTTTTTAGGAATGCTTAGCAGAATACGTCACCTCAATGAATTTACGTAACGTTGTATGAGCACGTTAGGGATACGTATGTAATGCTAACAGAGGTGCATATTGGAGTCATTTAGCTCATTCATTTGATGATTGGACCTGACCATCGGGCCCAATTCATCCTATACGTGTTCTATGGGGTCCATGACCGTGGATGAAACGGACCAAAGCAATAGATTGACGTTATTTTTAGCATGGAATTGTTTGGTTATTTACGTGTTGTGTGAGGCCTTGTATTGTCATACTGGAACATTCCAGGTCCGTTATTTTGCACGAAATGACTTATTATCTTATGTGCACGAATCCCGTAAAGACGAGCAAAACTTGTTGCCGTTTAAAACGATCACGTTGGTGAGTTAACGTGTGAACGCGATAAGAACGTTACGTGCGTGACCAGGTCTTGCACGAAGTCTGACATACCCAGTTCTGTTGTACCGGTTCATAAGATAATGAAAAGTATGTCTAGAGCAGCCAAAATGATGCGCGATATCATCTACCGTAGACCCTGCCTTGAGCACGCCAAAAACTTGGTTTCTTTGATCTTTTGAAAGACGTACCGTCGCTAAATGGAAGCGTTTTGTAACAATGAATTGTTTTTTATTACCAGTACTCAGCTGCAAATGTTTACTTGTCGGTTTTGAAGCTGTTAATGAACCGCCTGTTCCTCAGCACGTGCAAGGTAAGGATCACGTTTTTCAGGCGTTGACGCTTGAATAGACCTGGGATTTGAATAAAAATTGCATAATCGTTATCTGCGACGACGTCTCGATAAGAATGCTTAAATCTTACAACAACGTGTATACTAACATAACAGTTATTCAAATAAATAAAGTGTAAAGTTTTCATTTTGGGTCAGTGTAGATAGGCATTATGACTACTTTCAGTGTTTTGACCTTTTCACCCAAACCCTTTGGTCAATGATGTGGGTGAGGTGAGGACAGGACATGTAATTGCATGGTGTTCTTCGCTACATGCAACATGACTAATTTCAGAAAAAAATGTGTTGACCTTTGGACCCCGACCTATGGGCAGATGGTGTGTGTAAGGACATAATATGTGCCTGCATGATACTCTATTTTCCATTCCCTTTAATTTGATGTACAACATGACTCATTTCAGAGAAAAATGTTTTGACATTTTACCCCACCCCCGAGGTCAAGGGTGTGTGTAAAGACCAAATGTGTGCTTGCATGGTGATCTATGCTCCATTCCCTTTAATTTGATATGCAACACGACTACTTTCAGAAAGTAAGAAGGAGGGCAAAGATAAGGAATCGATACATTCAAGCACCACACCTGGCCCAGGATACCAATCAGAAAGTGACAACTTCACACTAAGACATCACAAACGACTGCCAAGAAGTCAGCCTTTTCAAGCAGATGACCACAAGGCATCAATAAACAGACGCGCTTGAATGAATAACAAAAAAAAAACATGACAGAAATAGCATAAATTATCCCCAAAGAAGCACAACCTTAAACAGTCAGTAAAATATTTTACTGGAAGGCTTGAACTGGTTTCACGGTGTTCCAACCTCACCCTTAGTTCAGATGTGGTTCAAGACACAAGTATTTTAATTATTATTATTATTACTATTATTATTATTATTATTATTATTATTATTATTATTATTATTATTATTATTATTATTATTATTATTGCATAAGTGTGGCAATAAGAAATTTATAATATTACTGTTTTATGTTTAAAAATAATGGCCTAAGATATGTTTGCAGTTAGTATTTTGGAAAACGTGTGGGTGAGATAAGTCCTACGGTTCATCGCGTCTTTCTGATGCCTTGCTAAGCTTTTTAACATTTTAGCTAAAAATAAATCATGTTTAAGACATTGTTTGAACACACCAATACATATGCAATGATTCCTTAGAAAATATACATTGACTATGCTATAATATTTATATTTGTCACTTTCCCATTGGTATTCTGGGTCAGGAGTGGTACTTGATTGTATCGATTCCTGATCTTCGCACCCTTATTTACTTTTAAAACTTGCTTAAATACTTGTGAAATGGGGTATCAACAAAAATAAGTCATTTACTGGCCTTAAGCTACCTATCTGAAACTGCTACAATGTATCATACTGTTATAATTGGGCCTAGACGCGAGAAGTCCTGTCTTCGGGGGTTTGCGAACAACACAGGCGCAGACCAGCCTGCGCATCCGCGCAGTCTGATCAGCGCCTTTGTTATTCGCTTTTTGAAAAGTGTCATATCGAAGCTTGCTACAAGCGAAATTTTAGTTTTCTAGCTAGTCTCTGTGGCTGAGGAGACTGGTTTTAGTCCGGCTTTTTCGGAAACCCCGAAGACAGGTTTTGGTGCGACGAGGCCCTTATCATCTACGTATACCAAACATATCAAAAAGTATCAGAATATTTCCTCTCCGAAACTGGTAACAAATTCCTGGGGCTAGCTCATGGACTAGTATACATGTCAGAAAACTTGCCCTAGAACAATGTCATATGAAAAACATTAAAAAAACTTTACACCACTCAACAACAGCTCAAAAGTGCATGATAGAGTTTTTTCTAACAGGACGGTACCGACATGGGATGTTATGGCATTGTTCCCCTGTGTTTTCTGTAATTAAACCATAGCACGGTAATGTACAGTCGATAGAACCACACAAAGGGAAGATATGATAGTGCGTAACTTACATTTAGTATTTGTCCTGACAGGACAAGACATAACATATTGTCTTGCGTCTTCTGCTAGATAAGTAGGGGGCAGTCGGTACGCGACAACTTGGCCCAATGGGATAAGGCTTTTCTTACAATGAACAGTATGATCCCCACTACTTCAACTGTTAAACATTTAAAGAACAAGATCAATGCCTTAGACCTCCAGAAAAAGCAAAATTAGGGGTGTAAGATTGTTTACATTTTCTAATTCAACAGTTTAAACCTTTGCGTTTTTGTGCTCAAAAGAACCATCTCATTGAGACGGTTCATTTGAGCACCCACAATTGATGCTTTGGTTGTTTAATAAAAAATGATTTTTATACGCCTGATTAAAAAAAAAAAACAACAGGGGATGTATTATGGCATGGCGTTGTCCGTCCGCTGTTACCAGAGCAACTTTGTGGGGTATGCGGTATAGAGTTTGTGAGTCATGAGCCCTTTTCTTTGTTTCATCATGTTTTAGTAATTTGATTAGAGTGTTTCTCCATGATTTGTGAGTCATGAGCCCTTTTCTTTGTTTCATCATGGTGTAGTAATTTGATTAGAGTGTTTCTCCATGATTTGTGAGTCATGAGCCCTTTTCTTTGTTTCATCATGGTGTAGTAATTTGATTAGAGTGTTTCTCCATGATGATACATTGCATTAGTTAGATGGCCTCCATGCGAGCTGAACATTTCTTGTACTTCAACAACAGCAGAATCTAAGGCGAAGATTTGGTACCAGTAAAATGCATTTTAGCCCCCCAGTGGCTTAGGCTGCTGTCCGTTCTAAGGCGGAGGTTCTGTTATTGTTGACTTTTTGTTTATTGTTACTCCCATTGTGGAAGTCTGTAATTGTTCTATGTTTTATTGTACGTTACTTTATGTCCATTCTAGTATTGCAATCATCTTGATGGGGAAGAGAGAGCTGATTGCTTTGCTTAATTTGTCTTCCTGGTGTCTCGTGAAGGTTGAGCGATCTTCCTCGCGGTGCCACGGGGTTGTCTGCGGTTTGTGATTGTGGTATTTCCTGATCATACTCACTTACTATTTTTTGAATCAGGTCAAGGCAATTAGTCCCAAATTATTATGGTTACTTTCCATTTTTTCAGAGCAATGGCCCTTTGATGGTTTTAATGTTCATTTTGTGTATTCTTCATTTGTGTACACCCTATAACTCTGTGGCTGTTTGGGATATATTTATGAAATTATATAGGAATGTAATTTCAGTCAAACTGATGAGACGTGTACAATAATCATTTTTCCCACTTGTTCAGTTTCTGAGTTATGCCCCTTTGAATTTTTTCAACATTTTCACCGAGATTTAGTGTAAGCCTCATAACTCGGTACCCCTTTGCGATATCTTCATGGCCCTTCATAGGAATGTATATCATGTCAAGACAATGTGTCTCATACAATTATGTTGCCTTTCGTTTCTTCATGTCAAAGTTATGGCCCTTTGATTGTATTTTTTCTGTTTTTTTTGTGTAATTTACATTCTTGTACACTCCATTACTCAGTCATTGTTTATGGTATCAATGTTCTGCGCAAAGTGAGAATCTGGACAATTCCGGAATCGCTCTGCGCAAAGTGAGAATTCCTAAATTGGCGGACAGAGTGAGAATTCTTACTTTGCGCGGTTCAATTCCAGAATTGTCCGTGCGCAAAGTGAGAATCGGGACAAAGTGAGAATCGTATATTCGTAATATGTTTTGCGGGTAAAATTTATATGAAACAGAGGTTTCCAAACTTTTACAAAGTAGTTCAACTGCATATTCGCCTTTAAGGGGTAGGGTTATCGTAAGTCAGCTGAGATGAGGGGGGTGGGGGCAGTAAACGGTACTATGGCAGGAGGACAGGGTACAAATTCTAACTTTACTGTGTTCTGGGTGCTGCTGTGTCAAAATAGAAGGGAAAAAATCATTAGTCTATTAAAATGATGATCAACAAAGAAAATTTGCAGCAAATCCTGATTTGTTTCACACTCGCAGTGCTAATTGTTATAATTATCATTTATATTCTTTCTTTATGCACTCCCTGTATTCGCGCAAAATGCCGAGGTCGAACTCTAAAAGTATATGTACAGGATAAGTATTGTGTAAAATATCAGACTGCTCACTTTGAAGCATGCGACTGACGAGAAAAGAGTTAATATTTACGGTAGGTCTGACTACCAACTTCGATGCATGTATGCCGAATGTTGTGGGTACATCGGCATTGTGCATACATGTGGGAATGCTAGCGTGTTTTTCCCGTCCTTTTGTTCATCAGTCCGTTGCTTCTACTCGTCTGTCTGTGCGTCTTATGATTGTATATCATTGTGCTCGCCAGTTTATCTTCCGTCCGTCCATTTGTCTGATATTCCGTCCGTCGGTCTGTATGTATATCTGTATGTATGTTCACATGTACCTATGTAGAGACGAACGTACTAGTGTATGAACTGTGGACAAAGAAAATTGAATTGACTTGACTTATACATTGTCGGGTTTTAGTCTTCACTGGACACTCATCTCATTTGGTTGTTTTCGTGTCGCGGTTCAAACGACGGCATTGCCGGTATGTGCACCTTTTTTTGCAAAAACTGTGTTTACGATCGCCAAAAAAGTACACATATATTTGTGAGCGATAACATTGTACTATTCCACAAGTCGTTTATGACAGTGACGAAAGGTAAATAACTTTCTATAACTGTAAGATCTGCTGATACCTCAAACTTTGTACTAAATCATATTATGACCTCACTGTCGGACCCTCCTTGTTTAATAGTGGGGCGGATATGTAACAATTTTGAGAAGAATCGTGCATTTTATGATAAAAGCATGAAACTTGGTACATGGCTAGTTGATAACAAAACAAAAAAAATAAGGGTCAGTGCCACGCCGAAAATGCCCTCTAATGGCCGCCATCTTGTTTTTCCAAATGGCCGCCTTTTTTCAACTTATTCATTATAATCTCATTATTTATTTGCAAACATCATGTTTTCTTCAGTTAATTTTACTTAAATAGCCATCAGTTATATCTCAATACCTTAAAATCATCTTTCAATTTTAAAAAAATCAGGATTGAGGCTGTATTTTTTCAAGATGGCCGCCACTTTTGTAACTTAAAAGTGCAGTTATATTATAAAGCTTTACAAAGTTATAAATTTTGTTGCAAATTACTTCTAGCAAGTAGAAATAGTCCCATTAAACAAGTTACTAATTTATCAGCATGGCTTTATTGTTGTGTATTGTTCAAATTTGGCACTCGCATCAGAAACCACCTGTCTTCTGTAGACTGGATTACTTTCTTATCTCTGACAACCTACTCAACTCTATAACATCTAGTAAACACAATATTGGTTTTAAGTCTGATCATAGCCTAGTTTCAGTAAACATAGACATACTAAATCTCACTCGAGGGCCAGGTTATTTTAAACTTAATAACAGTTTGTTACTCAACAATGAATACAAAGATATTATTAAGAAAAACATAACAGAAATTGCCTCAATAAATAGAGACGCAAACCCAAACACTCTTTGGGAAACCATAAAGGGCACTATCCGAAATGAAACAATCAAATTCGCAACCCATACAAGGAAACAAACTAGGAAACAAGAAAAAATCATCGAAAGCGAAATTCTAAAGTTACAAAAAGACATTTTGGAAACATCAGATAACGACAAAATTGAATCTATCAAAAAAAATTTACTGGAAAAAAATAATGCATTAGACAAAATAACTGAAGAAAGAATACAAGGGTTAATACTTCGCTCAAAAGCAGAAATGGTTGAACATGGTGAAAAAAATAGTAAATATTTTGCTAGTTTAGAAAAGAAAAGGTCTGAAACAAAACTCATCTCGAGACTTAAAATTAATAACAAAATTAATACAAACCAAACAGAAATACTTTCAGAAACTGAACTTTTTTATAAAAATCTTTATAATAAACGTGAAGTAGGACACTCATCTTATAATTTTTTTGACGACTCAATTCGTAAACTGAATAACTTGGACAAAAACAGCTGTGAAGGACATATTACAGAAGCGGAATGCATAAACGCTCTTAAAAACATGAAAAATCAAAAAAGCCCAGGATCTGATGGAATCACAGTAGAATTTTACAAATTATTTTGGAATGATGTGAAAGAATTCTATATTAATTCTATAAACTACTCCTTTCAAACTGGTTCTTTCACTGATTTACAAAAACAAAGTATAATCACACTTTTACCTAAACAAAATAAGGATATAACATCACTGGAAAACTGGAGACCTATAAGCCTGCTAAACGTCGATTACAAGATTGCCACCAAAGCCATAGCCAACCGCGTAAAAGGTGTTATTTCAAGTATAGTACATAACTCACAGACAGGGTTTATAAAGGGAAGATACATAGGAGAAAACATCCGTTTACTCTTTGAAATTATAGACAATGCTGAAGATGAGAATAAACCTGGATTAATCTTCTTTTCTGATTTTGAAAAAGCTTTCGATAGCATAAATCACACATTTATTATACGTTGCCTGAAGCACTTTAACTTTGGAGAAGATTTTATCAGATGGGTAAAACTGTTTTATCATGACGCCAAAAGCTGTGTCTCAAATAATGGTAACATGTCGAATTTCTTCCCCATATTGCGAGGTGTTAGACAGGGATGTCCACTTTCTACCTACTTATTTATCATGTGTATTGAACTACTTTCATATAAAATTTCAACAACAGAAGATATAAAAGGTATTATCTACACAAAACAAGAATTTAAAAAATCTCTATTCGCTGATGACGCCTCATTTATACTTGATGGTTCATTTAAATCATTTCAAACACTAATTGATATCTTAGACAACTTTAGTTACATTTCTGGATTAAAACTTAACGCTAAAAAATGTCAAGTCCTGCGAATAGGCAGCATGAGTAAAAGTGACATAGTATACTTAAAAGGCAGAAAATTCCAATGGAGTTCCACTGAAGCGAGTTCACTTGGTATGACCTTTTGCACTAACAAAGATAATATATTCCGAGCAAATCTAGAACCTAAAATTAAGCTTTTGGAAAAATGTTTAAAGCAGTGGCAACACAGAAAACTGACATTAATGGGTAAAATCACCGTAATAAAAAATTATGCCCTCCCAAAACTTGTATATGTTCTTTCCTCTTTACCTGATCCGACTAAAACTACTATCAAGAAAATTGAAACGATAATGTATGACTTTATATGGGATTCAAAGCCTGCCAGGATAAAAAGAGATGTACTAACCATGGATTATGAAAAAGGGGGGTTAAAAATGATAGATCTAGAAATATTTATGAAATCTTTAAAAATATGCTGGATTAAAAGAATGATTGAATCTGAAGATGATGGATTATTAAAAAACCTATACCTAAACAAACTTAATCAATTTGGAGGAAAGTTATTATTTGAAAGTAACTATTCTGAAAATGAAATAGATATATTTACACAAAACGTTTTTTTAAAAGATATCTTATCAGCTTGGTGTCATTGTATCAAACATCCAGCCATCAGTAGCTACAGACACGAGATTTTATGGAATAATAGCAATATAAAGGTAGAAGGTAAGACAATAATGTATTCACAATGGTATAGCAGTGGTATAAAATATTTTGGAGACATATATGACAATGCAGCAAAATCGCTTTACACATTTAGAAGGCTAAGAGAAAAATACGCAATCCCAGAAGGTGATTTTTTGAAATATTTAACCCTCATACATAGTATACCCAATTCATGGAAAACTAATATTAAAACTGAAATCGTTGATATACCAAAAAAGCCATCTATTCTTGAACAAATAACTAAATCAAAACAAACAAACAAGTACACTTATAAACTACTTATGAAAAAGAAATTAACACCAGAAATAAAATCTGAACAAAAATGGATAGAACAATTCGGCGATGAAGGTCTAAACTGGAACAAAATATATACCAATCGCTTACAGGCAACCAAAGACATCCGACTTCAGAATTTTCAATATAAATGCTTAATGCGAATTATTCCTACCAACAAATACCTTTTAAAATGTAAAATTGGAGAGACAGCTTTATGCGAATTCTGTACAATGGAAATAGAAACTATTAATCATCTTTTTTGGGAATGTAACTATGTACAACATTTTTGGGCAAACCTGGCTACGTTTCTGCTGAGATATAACATAACAATGCATTTAAGCTTAAAGTATGTTACTTTTGGTATCACAGAAAGAGCACATTGTGTAGAAACCCAGGTCAAAAATTTCATTATATTGATCGGAAAACATTTTATATTTAAAAACAAATGCCTTAAAACTCAACCAACAATATCACATTTTAAAGTGTACCTTAGTCAAAGAATAAATGATGAAAAGCATATCTATTTTATAAAAAATAGATTTGCTCAATTTGACACAAAATGGGTGAATCTTAAACCATTAATAGAGAACAATGCATAAACAAGAAAGGCGACTATCTCTCTCTCTCTCTCTCTCTCTCTTTCTCTCTCTCTCTCAACTCCCTCTCCCTCTTTCCTTTTCTCCCCCGCCCCCCATTTTTTTTTCATAAGTTGTTTCTGAATCCACCTTGTAAAACATATGGAGCTTTGATAAGCGAATATCAACTAGTCATACATTGTTTTTACTAAAACGTGACAAAATGTATAACTCTGCAATGGAAAATAAGGCATGTATAAAATCTGTCTAAGAATTGTTCAAGACCTCCTTTTCTTGCTGATATAATGCACACTGAAGTAGCTTATCTATCAATACATGCATTTGGGAGAGGAGACATACATATTGAGAATACATCTTGTCATGTTTTTATTGATAATGTGACACCTAAAGATTCATATTTTGTAGTATGACTAACTTATACATGTACCTGTGTATTGTAAAATGTATTGTGCTTGTATATGTTGTATGATGTTGTTTCTGAAATAAAACAATTAATTACAAAAAAAAAGTAGAAATAGTCCCATTAAACAAGTTACTAATTTATCAGCATGGCTTTATTGTTGTGTATTGTTCAAATATGGTATAAAAGATGGCTACCAATGGGCAAATCATAACATACTATCTGCTTTGGAACTGGAAGAATGTAGCTTGAATTTAGGCAAACGATTTTAAAGAATAACTTTATTTAATGGCTTTGAATAAAGAAGAGAGCATCCAACATACCATCCAAGACGGCTGTCAAAGTAGAAATGTTATATGGACACCATTTATAAGGTGGCCGCCATCTTGGTTTTTCCAAAATATGCAGTCTATTTTAAATTGCATTATTTTAAGCTCATACATTTGCAAGCCAATTTGTTGTCTTCATTTATTTCCACTTATTTTGCAGTCAATTATACTAATTTGCCTCAAAATTGTCATTTAGGCTTAGAAAACACAAGATTTAGGACACAGTCTCAAGGTGGCTGTCACATTTTGCATCCAAAGGGAACTCAGTGGCTCAATGGTAGAGTGCTTGACTCGAGACCGAGGGGCCACGGGTTCGAGCCTCACCGACGATGTGTGGTGTGGTCCTTGAACAAGACACATTTATCCTAGCTTAGTACTGGTTCAACCCAGGAAGACCCTTCCCTGTTTAATTGAGAGATTGTTGATGGGACGTAAAGAATCAATTCAAACAAACAAAAACACATTTTGCATTGTCAATAGTGGTGGTATACCAACTTGACAAATTATGAATTTCCATGCAAAACCATTATGCAATTAAGTTGAAATAGCTACACAAACAAGGGACGAACTTATCAGACTTTATTTTTATTTTAACTTGTTATAACATGGTATTCAAGATGGCTTTGTATTTAGTTTTAAAAAAAAAAAAGAAACATATTTTTACTTTCTATAGGAACATATTTTGAGGTTGTATGAAGTTATGAAAATTAGTTTCAAGAAATTATTATATTTAATGAATTAGGATAGTAAAGGGGACATCCAACCTGTCATCCATGATGGTTGCCAAATTTGGTTTTAGACACTTATACAGATGTTGCTATTATGTGTGTTCTATATAGAATTGATATGATAAAAATGAGATACAAAGAATTTTTGTACCTATAGCAAACTAAAATTGTCCTTTGTAGAATTGCCATTGCATAATATATTATTTGTTTGCATCAGATTTTAGTGAAAATTCTTATAAAATCTGTAATATAGATATCAAAGTTTCTTTTTGACCTTTCTCCTTCTCATCAAGTTACCATAGGCTTAAAAGGCTATATGTCTCCTAAAACTGTATACAATTTAAAAAAAAATGTACTTAGACCACAACCCTCCGTTTTCACACACATCAACTTTTCAACTTGATCTAGTCAAATGCCGTATTTGCTGCAGCCAGCCTTATTAGGTTGTGTTGATGATGTAGCTGGCACTATCATATCTACTTGAAAGTAATCAAAGTTTATATTATTCTGAAGTCAATCCAATATATAATGTTGCAGACATCTTAGTTTATAGCCAAAGCTTCCCTCACCAAATGCTTGCTAGTGAGTCGGTATTTGATTCCATAATAGTTAAGTCCAAAAACCTCTTCAGTCTAGTTAGTTGAAACCAAAGCTTTTTGTCTATTTAGGTATGTAGGGTTTTTAAATGATGATGTTATTTTGCTCTGTATTTACAGTGATTGTCTTTTACAGCCCAGGGATCTTCAGCTAGGTGCCCCTACCGCATATGCAGTCGAATCCCTGCCCTTACTGTATCAATTCTTGCTTTTCGTGATTTATTGTTCACTGTGGTTATTCATTGACTAGTTAAACATTCGTCCTATAAATCGTTCTAAGGTAGTAGTGCTGTTGTGGTTCTCATTTTATTATTATTGGTGTAAATGTGGTTAGTATGTACTTTAATATACATGCATGTGAATGATTCTGCCTATGTTAAGGTAGCCTAGTAACTGCCTTCAAGGGGAGAGCTACATCACCACTGTATACTATCTATCTGTATATTTAGTCCACATTTTGATTTTGTAGGAAGAATGTTAGCTCTGATTGTACTAGTTTCTGGTCATTGCTATGATTTTACCTAGTATATAAGCAAAGATGGGAATAACATGTCCGGAATGACGCAGGCCAACAGTCGCTAGGTGAAGAAGCGTTGAAAGAAACGTGGAAAGAGCATTATGAAGTTACTCAAATTCAAAATCTTTGGAAAACAATTAGCAGGATGTGTTCTGACAAAGCAGACATCATCAGCAATTGTCATCCAGATACTATAGACTACATGAATTTGGGAAACTGGCACAGTCGAGGTGTTTGACCTAATCTGCAACATAATCTCGAGTGTTAGTACAGAGGGAAATTGACAGTATGAACATAGGCAAAGGGGGTGTTCTGATCAGAGGCTTGAAGATAATCAAGCAATTAATAAGGGTGTTAGAGTGCATATTGGAGAGACATGTCAGGCAGAGAGTTGAGATTGACGAGATGCAGTGCAGATTTATGTCAGGCCATGGTGGCACTCCAGTTGCGGTCTTCATTTTAAGCAAGCTACAGAAGCTGCTCCTGACTTCTAACAAGCCATTCTACGTCAAATTCATTAACATAGAGAAGGACAACAGGTAGCTAGTGTCCATGCTTTAAATCAACAAGTAGTTGGTGTGATTGATGAATAGCATGATCAAGGACATGAAAAGCAGGACGATAGTTGGTAATTGTCGCAGTGAGAAGTTTTTTGGTGTTGATGTTCATCGTGGCTCTGTTCTGACTCCACTGTTCTTAATTGTTATGCAAGAGGCTCTAATCACGGAATTCAGAATAGACTGCACAAAGTGGCTGTTATACAAATATGATCCGGTGATCAAGGCTGAGTCCATAGAGGAATTGCTGGTGAAATTGGATGCATGGAAGTATTAGAAGGAGAAGGCTCTTCATGTGAACATAATAATATGAAGTCATATACAATTAAAGTCGTCCCTTGTGCTAAAGTGCACCAAATGCCTGTGGCACATCACTACTTAATGATGGAAGATGGAGGTGATAGCACCTGATAAAAACTTGAGGTAGGATTTCTGTAACCATATGGACATTCTCTACGCTAGAGACATCCTCGAGCTGCCTGCAGTCATACATTGCAAATGCACATGGCAGAAACTCCGTAAACTTCTCAACCTTATGATCATCTGCTGCCCTTGACTCGAGACAGGTAGTAATAAACATGCATTCATTGTTTTATTTTTGTTGAGTGTATATTTCCAATACGTCCGTGATTATGAAAAGCTCACTATCATTATACATCCTAGCTTGTGATGTCGAAAACGCCTAATAGCAAAAATGTATAGATTTATTTAGAAAGAACAGCAAAAATCACCAATAAATAGGATTTTACAATTCGGCGGCTTTCTTGGATGCCATGCTTGAATTAACAGTTGACAATTTCAAAATTACATATCATATATAAGAAACGAACATTCATTGCTACTAAAGCAAATTTCACTCATACAAATCTCGATGATATATTAATGTATAAAAAACGAAAAACCATAAAATCATTCTTCTTTGGCAGCCATCTTGGATACCATATTGTATCAAAACTCTCTTATAAATTGTTCACAAATAACAAAGTCACATTTTGAGCCTTTCTATGCTTGGAACAACTTGAATTTGATGCAATAATCTGAATTAAGTTCATTTTATGATGTTTTCATAAAACAAGCTTGATGTAACATATAAAAATGGCGGCCATCTTATAAAATGGCAGCCATCTTGGATAATATGCCAATCTACATGTGATTTCAGATAATTACAAATGTTCTATTATTAAAATTCACACTTACACAAGCTTTAAATACAAGTTTATTGCAAAATGATACCCAACGTAACAGGCATTACATGAAAATAGATCGCCATTTTGAAATTCAAGATGGCGGCCGTCAAGGTGCATTTCTGGCTTGGCACTGACCCTCAGAAATTTTGATAATTACTAATCTTGCCATGTACCAAGTTTCATGCTTTTATCATAAAGTGCACGATTTTTTCACATATCTGCCCCACTATAATAGAACATGAGCTTTACGTTGAAAACGCTGTTTGGATTCTCCATACGTTGTCCACACGGAAATGTTCACCTAATGAGCGTCTCCGTCCCCGGAGGGTGGGGGGGTGCTCTGATATTTTATACATACGTAGGCTTGGGCCATTTTTTGGCTCAAAATTTTGAATTTCGATTTTTTTTTTTGGTCTTCAGAGAAAAAAATATTTTTTGGGGGGTATGAAGAATATTTTTGGGGTGCTTGAAATTCCTGATATTTGATGAGGGTGAACGGTAGATGCGGGGCCCGAGCCTACGTATGAAGAACATATCAGAGTACCCCCCCTCTCTGGGGCCTCCGTGTGGTGTTATGTCGACTGAAAGGCCCATTAGAATGTGAAAAAATGTAGATCCTGATGAGCTGACTAATCAATAATTGCTTTTCAATAAAAACGGTAGAAACTGAGCAATCAATACTTTTCAAGTTTTGAAATGTAGAATATCCAGTATCTTAAATAATGAATATATAACTCAATCCAAGATTCAAATCTTTTGAATAGCGAATGTCGAACTTAACTTCAAACTCAACCCAAAATTCAAATTTTTAATGTTTTATATCGAAAACATGCAAAGCTTTTGAATTTCGAATATCAAACTCAATCGAACATTCATTGTTTTAAATATCTAATATCGATATTTGACAAATAAAATTTGAATTTTGGATTGATCTTGTCTTTCGGTATTCTAGATTAAAAAATGATTATTGGATTCAGATTCTAAAGCTGAGTTTGATAATCGATATTCGTGAGTAAAAATGTGAATGTTGGACCAATTTTGGTAAAACAGGATTTAGATTTGTTTTCTAATACACCTCTAAACGGATAAGGAAGACCCTGATCAGTCCGACATACATGGAGCTGATGACTAGCTTCGGCCTAAATTGCATAACGTTTAAAGGTCACCGAAGATCCCGAGCAGCCCAGCTCAGAGTGCCGGCTGACCTTGGCCTCACGGGTCTTTTTTGGTAAATTTGGTACCGATAAACAGGTAACATTTGGAGACAATACCGAAACTCCGCCAATGTAGAGAGATTAACTGACCATGTGACCCTCATGCCACGCCTTAAAGACAAAGAAATTTGAGCAATAATAGTGGTACCACTCATTATGACTCTCTCCAGGGGTCATACTGGGCAGATCAAAAGGACAGTCATAATGAGGTGATTATTACTTCCCTACAGGGGCAATAAAGTGGTCCGATGAAGGGATTAGGTAATTTATGATAAAATATTGATCTTTATCTTAGTGGAAGAAATTGTGCTGTATACAGGTAATTCCCTACTTGAGGCCCCTTTAATTTTGTGTGATAATGAAACTGTCCCTTATCAGTTAATCCCTTAATGATCTCTATTGGACAGTAATCTTTGCCTTTAAGCGTCGTTTCATTGGTTCCAGTTAATATTCTATTTTCACACCTAAATTATTTTATTCATGTCTCAAAAAACGAAATTAGGAATACAGATAAATAAATGCTAAATTAGCAGATTGCCAATATATTTGTACTAAAATTATTTTGAAGAGTTCTAGGATTTTATCTAGTCGATTCTTTAGGCATTTACTAAAAAATGTAATAAGATAAAAGGAAAAAATCTAACGACATTGTATCTAAAACTTGGGTGAATAAATTTGACTCCCCCAAGGTGATTGAAATGACAGTGTAAACCCTGATCAAATTACATTCTAATTTGCGCCTAGACTGTATGATAAGGCATATTTATCGGAATATTTAAGTTAAATGCGGAAATTGATCACAAAAAATATGTCATACGCAAAACTTCAAGTGGTTGGTCTTTTCAGGTCAGCTAGATGGGTTTGAAATCACTTGTACTTTTATTAAATACAAATACACTCAAAACGCTTATTTCTTATTTTTTTACATTTTTGAACCTCAAAATCGTGAAGTAATAGAAAATTATTTCAAAGCATCGCTTAATTTTAGCCGATTGAAGGCACATATTTGGGCAAACTCATTTCAATATCATAATAATTGGGGCGTCAGAAAAATGAAATTGAAAAGTGGCCACATAACTTCTGTTCAGTTTATACCGTTTACAACAGAATGGGATAATCTCTGTCAAACTTCACAGGATGCACGTAAAATCGGGGCAATGCCGGTTTGTCAGCGAAACGCCATCGAATGGTTTTTCGCTGGCGGGCCGATAGTGCCTCGCGATTGGATTCTGGCTGGGTTTACTCTCGGATCATATATCAAATAAAAGCAAGCTAATCTGTAGCAATGGGTACATGTAACGATAAACATGAATGGGCAATCCTACACTACCGCCCATCTTTTTGTCCTTGTCGAATTCGCGTTGAAAACGCATTGAAAACGCACGTAAAACGCATTGGTTTTCCAACGCGAATTTCGAAAATCCAATCAAAGCCCACTATCGATACGCGTTGAACTGCAGTGCAACGCAGTTACCTGTCAACCAATCAATAACTCAAGTATAACAACGCAGTTCAACGTACAATTCGCGTTGAAACGCATGGTTGAACAGCCAATCAAAAAGGTTTAAGTGCGTTGCCAGATCTGTTACGTGTAAATCAATGATTATTTCATTATTGAAACCAAGACAATAGCGAAAACATTATCCCACAAAACGCTTTGTATATCGTTTCTTTTTCTTTTTTGTGTCAATGGCACTCCCTCATTTTTGGCCATCGTTGCGAGATATTTCATGTCAGCTGACTTCACATCCCATTGCATTTGTTTAACATCGGTTACAATTCCACTATGTGGACCAGTTCATCGTGTTCAGTCCAACCATAGCAAACAGGTCAGTGGATCTTTGTTATGAGGCCTAGGGATCAGATTCTAGAACCTGAACCTGCTGCATATAGATCAAATAACTGGTTTGAAGTCTTTATCGATCTATCTCTTCTTACTGGCTCAATTAAATTTAGCTGGTCTTCAGATGGATAGGCTCCCAGTCCAAGCCTCACAGGAGGCACTGCGTTCGGAGAGAGAGAGAGAGATAGAGAGAGAGGGAAAGAGAAAGAAGGCTGTTTAAACTGTGACGGAACCTACCTGCTTGGCACTGTGTTGCAGGGGTGCAGGCTGTTTTAGCAATGTCAGAACCTACCTGCGAGGCACTGTGTTACAGGGGTGCAGGCTCTATAAGCGGTATAGGAACCTACCTGCTGGGCACTGTGTTACAGTGATGCAGGCTGTTTAAGTATTGTTGGAACCCACCTGCCTGGCACTGTGTTACAGTGGTGCAGACTGTTTAAGCAGTGTCAGAACCTACCTACCGGGCACTGTGTTACAGTGGTGCAGACTGTTTAAGCGGTGTCAGAACCTACCTACCGTGCACTGTGTTACAGTGGTGCAGACTGTTTAAGCAATGTCTGTACCTACCTGCCAGGCACTGTGTTACAGTGGTGCAGGCTGTTTAAGCGGTGTCGGAACCTACCTGCCGGGCACTGTGTTACAGAGGTGCAGGCTGTTTAAGCAATGTCAGAACCTACCTGCCGGGCACTGTGTTACATTGGTGCTGGCTTTTTAAGCGGTGTCGGAACCTACCTGCCCTGCACTGTGTTACAGTGGTGCAGGCTGTTTAAGCGGTGTCAGAACCTACCAACTCGGCACTGTGTTACATTGGTGCAGACTGTTTAAGGGGTGTTGGAAACTACCTACTGGGCACTGTGTTACAGTGGTGCAGACTGTTTAAGCGGTGTCAGAACCTACATACCGGGCACTGTGTTACATTGGTGCAGGCTGATTGAGCAATTCAGAACCTACCTGCCGGGCACTGTTTTATAGTGGTGCAGAATGTTTAAGCGGAGCCAGAACCAACCTACGGGGCACTGTGTTACATTGGTGCAGGCTGTTAAACCAATGTCCGAACCAACTTGCCGGCCACTGTGTTACAGTGGTGCAGACTGTTTAAGCAGTGTCAGAACCTACCTGCCGGGCACTGTGTTACAGTGGTGCAGACTGTTTAAGCGAGTCAGAACCTACATACCGGGCATTGTGTTTCATTGGTGCAGACTGTTTAAGCGGTGTTGGAACCTACCTACCAGGCACTGTGTTACAGTGGATAGGACTGTTTAATCGGTGTCAGAACCTATCTACCGGGCACTGTGTTACAGGGGTGCAGGCTGTTTAAGCAATGTCAGTACCTACCTGCCGGGCACTGTGTTACAGTGGTGCAGGCTGTTTAAGCAATGTCCGAACCTACATGCCGGCCACTGTGTTACAGTGGTGCAGACTTTTTAAGGGGTGTGGGAACCCACCTGCCGGGCAAGGTGTTACAGTTGTAACCTACCTAACGGGCTCTGTGTTACAGTGGTGCAGACTGTTTTAGCAATGTCAGCTCCTACCTGCGGGGCACTGTGTACAGTTGTGCAGACTGTTTTAGCAATGTCAGTACCTACCTCCGGGCACTGTGTTACAGTGGTGCAGGCTGTTTAAGCAGTGTCAGAAACTACCTGCCGGGCACTGTGTGACAGGGGTGCAGTTTGTTTAGCCGGTGTCCAAAACTACCTACCGGGCACTGAGTTACAGTGTTGCAGACTGTTTAAGCGGTGTCCGAACCTACCTACCCGTCACTGTGTTACAGTGGTGCAGACTGTTTAAGCGGTGTCAGAACCTACTTACCGGGCACTGTGTTATAGTGGTGCAGACTGTTTAAGCGGTGTCAGCACCTACCATAGGGGCACTGTGTTACAGTGGTGCTGACTGTTTAAGCAGTGTCAGAACCTACCTACCGGGCACTGTGTTACAGTGGTAAAGACTGTTTAAGAGGTGTCAAAACCTACCTTATGGGTACTGTGTTACATTGGTGCAGGCTGTTTAAGCAATGTCATTACCTACCTGCCGGGCACTGTGTTACAGTGGTGCAGACTGTTTAAACAGTGTCAAAACCTACCTACCGGGCACTGTGTTTCATTGGTGCAGGCTGTTTCAGCAATGTCCGAACCTACTTGCCGGCCACTGTGTTACAGTGGTGCAGACTGTTTAAGCGGTGTCAGAACCTACCTGCCAAGCACTGTGTTACAGTGGTGCAGACTGTTTAAGGGGTGTCGGAACCTACCTGCCGGGCACTGTGTTACAGTTGTAAAGACTGTGTAAGCGATGTCAGAAACTACCTTCCAGGCACTGTGTTATATTGGTGCAGGCTGTTTAAGCAATGTCAGAACCTACCTGCCTGGCACTGTGTTACAGTGGTGCAGACTGTTTAAGCAGTATCAGAACCTACCTACCGGGCACTGTGTTACAGTGGTGCAGACTGTTTAAGCGGTGTCCGAACCTACCTACCATGCACTGTATTACAGTGGTGCAGACTATTTAAGCAAAGTCAGTACCTACCTACCGGACACTGTGTAACAGTGGTAAAGACTGTTTAAGCAATGTCAGAACCTACCTACCAGGCACTGTGTTACATTGGTGCAGGCTGTTAAAGCGGTGTCAGAACCTACCTGCCCGGCACTGTGTTACAGTGGTGCAGACTGTTTCAGCGGTGTCGGAATCTACCTGCCGGGCACTGCGTTACAGTGGTGCAGACTGTTTAAGCAGTGTCCGAACCTACCTGCTGCGCACTGTGTTACAGTGGTGCAGGCTGTTTAAGCGGTGTCAGAACCTACCTGCTGGGCACTGTGTTACAGTGGTGCTACTAGTTAAGCAATGTCAGTACCTATACCTACTGGGCACTATTTTACAGTGATGCAGACTGTTTAAGCAATGTCAGAACCTACCTACCGGACACTGTGTGACAGTGTTGCAGGCTGTGTAAGCGGTGTCAGAACCTACCTACCGGGCATTGTGTTACATTGGTGCAGGCTGTTTAAGCAATGTCAAAACCTACCTGCCTGGCACTGTGTTACAGTGATCCAGACTGTTAAAGCGGTGTCAGAACCTACCTACCGAGCACTGTGTTTAAGTGGTGCAGAGTGTTTTAGCAATGTCAGAATCTACCTACCCAGCACTGTGTTACAGGGGTGCAGGCTGTATAAGGGGTGTCGAAACCTACCTACCGGGCACTGTGTTACAGTGGTGCAGACTATTTTAGCAATGTCAGAACCTACCTACCCCACACTTTGTTACAGGGGTGCAGGCTGTATAAGCAGTGTAGGAACCTACCTGCCGGGCACTGTGTTACAGTGGTGCAGGCTTTGTAAGCAATGTCAGAACCTACCTGCCGGGCACTGTGTTACAGTGGTGCAGACTGTTTTAGCAATGTCAGAACCAACCTACCGGACACTGTGTTACAATGATGCAGACTGTTTCAGCAATGTCAGAATATACCTACCGGGCACTGTGTTACAGTGATGCAGACTGTTTTAGTGGTGTCAGACCCTATCTACCAGGCACTGTGTTGCAGTGGTGCAGACTGTTTAAGCTGTGTCAGAACCTACCTACTGGGCACTGTGTTACAGCGGTGCAGACTGTTTAAGCGGTGTCGGAACCTACCTACTGGGCACTGTGTTACAGTTGTGCAGACTGTTTTAGCAATGTCAGAACCTACCTGCCGGGCACTGTGTTACAGGGGTGCAGGTTGTTTTAGCGGTGTCCCAGTGTTACAGTGTTGCAGACTGTTTAAGCGGTGTCCCAACCTACCTACCAGGCACTGTGTTACAATGGTGCAGACCGTTTAAGCGGTGTCAGAACCTTCTTACCGGGCACTGTGTTACAGTGGTGCAGACTGTTTAAGCAGTGTCAGAACCTACCTACTGGGCACTGTGTTAAAGTGGTGCAGACTGTTTAAGCAATGCCAATACCTACCTACCGGGCACTGTGTTACAGTGGTAAAGACTGTTTAAGTGGTGTCAGAACCTACCTACCGGGCACTGTGTTACAGTGGTGCAGACTGTTTAAGCGATGTCAGAACCTACCTACCGGGCACTGTGTTACAGTGGTGCAGACTGTTTAAGCGGACACAGAACCTACCAGCCGGGCACTGTTTTACAGGGGTGCAGGCTGTATAAGCGATGCTGGAACCTACCTGCCGGGCAATGTGTTACAGTGGTGCAGGCTGTTTAAGTAGTGTCGGAACCTACCTGCCGGGCACTGTGTTACAGTGATGCAGGCTGTTAAAGCAATGTCTGAACTGACCTGCCGGGCACTGTGTTACAGTGATGAAGGCTGCTTAAGTAGTGTTCAAACCTACCTGCCGGCACAGGCTGTTTAAGCAGTGTCAGAACCTACCTCCCTGGCACCAGGGTGCAGGCTGTTAAAGCGGTGTTGTAACCTACCTCCATGGCACTGTTGGGCCAGGGGTGCAGGCTGTTTAATCCGGGTTGGAACCTACCTCCTGAGTACAGCTGGGCTGGGGTGCAGGGTGTTTAAGTGGTGTCAGTTGCTACTTCATCAGCAGGTTAGAGGGGCGGAACTGGATACTGTTCTACTTTGATTTTAGGACTGACCAGGTGAAGCCTGGGCATAGGCAATTGCTTTTACTTAGGAGTGCCTTCTTATTTCTTTTGAGAGATATATATATAGTTAGAATGTCAACAAGTGAGTTCGATTATTTTACTTATGCAACAAGGAGATTTTGCATCTTATCTCAGTTGACCCAATCTTAAAGTTCGAAATTGTTTGATGCGAATCCCCAGAAACAAAATTGAATGCAGTACGACATGTTTTTAATTCATCTGCTTCTTGTTGTTGTTTTAAGAAAAATATTTTACATTGGACACTAAAAGAGACTAATTATAGATATATATCTGTGGTGATCGATGTGATTTTACTGTTATACATTCATTTTTCGGCCTTGAGTAACTCCACTTATTTCTCTGCTGAAAAGTCGTGATAGTCGACTCAAAATATTGATAAATGAATGGAGTGAGCTATTTAATTCAAACTGGGCTTTAAAAGCTCAAAGGAAATGGGAATTGAGATTTGCAAGACAAATCTTATCAGAAAATATTCAAACCGAAGTTAAACAATAACAATGTAAACATTGAGCAAGGTCAACTAAATTTTGATTGGTTTACGCATCACTGCGTTGTAACAAAACGATTTGATTGGCTAAAGGAAGAAACGCATATTTTATCGTTGAAACGCGTTGGAGGGCTGCTTATGAATATTCATGAGTTTCGAAATACGTTGATTCGCGTTTCATACGCAATTTAAACTCAACGCACGTACAACGCGTTGGAAACGCACATAAAACGCGAATTCGCAGGACAAATACGCGGGCGGTAGTGTACGCATGTATAATAAAGCAAACAGGATAGACCAATCCATGTGAGTTGAATTCAAAGTTTTGTCTTGTTTGATTTGATTCTTTACGTCCCATCAACAATCTTTTAGTTAAACAGGGACGGTTCTTCCTGGATTGAAGCAGTACTAAGCTAGGATAAATGTGTCTTGCTCAAGGAACACAATGCAGTGACGCCGGTGAGGCTCGAACCCGCTGCCTCTCCGTCTCTGAATTCAAAGTCATATTTGATTAAAAATCTGATATTATTTTTCTTGTGACGATTTCATTGTGTTTTAAGTTAATGTTTTTTAAACGGGTTGGGCATGTGTTCTGGAAGATAACTCACGGGCCTAAGAGAGAGGATTATCGCTCGTATGTGCGAATAAACCTCACATTAACTTGATTGCGTATTGCACCGGCAAGGGCATGCACTGTGTACGTTGCGTGATATATGATGATAAATGAAATAATGAAGCCAACATTATGTACCTAGTTAACCTGTGATTCGCCGCTTGTCCATATTCTCTTTTCGGCACCATTTCGTCTGCAAAGTACATCCATCCGTCCGTCTTAGACAAAACTTCAAAAAAATATTTAATTTACTGACTTCTCGGATAAATTATGTTTTTGTTTTCATTAAAAGGTTGTCGCTATTTAAAAAAAGGCATGCTGTTTTCCTTTTCATAATCGTTCTCTCTCTCTCTCTCTGGCTGTAACTTATTATGATTCTTCTCACGGACAGCCGTTTTTATTTTAAGCCAAAATTTTGCTGACATCATCTATAAACTAGTGATGCCCGGAAAACTGTTGAATAAAGGACTTACGGGCATCTGACTCACATTTAGACTGTTTATTTAAAAAAATAAAGTGTTAACTGCTGATCTCTCTCTCTCTCTCTCTCTCTCTCTCTCTCAAAACTGGCAAATTTGATAAATATTAAGCGATACCCGGATTAACCTAACTCAATATATCCCCCTCTCTCTCTCTCTCTCTCTCTCTCTCTCTCTCTCTCTCTCTCTCTCTCTCTCTCTCTCTCTCTCTCTCTCATAGTTACAAACAGGATAATCCCGGTAATGCAGAACATGCAAACAGCGCAAAGATTGAAGTGGCTGCCGTCGGATTGTATTCGAGTTTGAACATGAGAAAACACCTCTCTGCAAACGGTCAAAGTTAAAATGGGACTACCGCATGTTCACCCAATTCTCACTTTGTCCAGCCCATTCCTACTTTGCGCAGGGCCTGGTTATAGCAAAAATCGATAAAATACCCCTTGCGCAATTCTAGAATTGTCCGGTACAATTCCGGAATCGGCGGACAAAGTAGGAATTCTCACAATGAGCAGGTACAATTCCGGAATTGTACCGATTCTCACTTTGCGCTGAACATAAACATATAATTTTAAAGGAACGCGTATTATGTAGAGACGATGTGTCCAATGCAAGCATGAGTGTTCTCTCTTTCTTAGTTTCCAAGTTAGTTACTTTTGATAAGAATTTTTCCAAACAATTCTTGTACAATCCAACAACTCAGTAACAATTTGGGATTTTTCGTGAAACTTAATAGGAATGTTTATCAAGTCAAGAATGATGTGTCACGTATGGTTATGGGTGAATTCTGTTTCTGAGCTTTATCCTTTTGATTGTATGTTATGTTTATTTTGCAAAAATAATTCTGGTACACCCCATAGCTCACTTGCTGTTAATGATATCTTTATGCAATTATGTAGGAATGCGTATTAGGTAAAGACAACGAATCACATACAAGAATGGTTATTCCCTTGCCCTGTTTTCTGAGTTATGCACTTTTGATTATTGTTTAAAAAAATCGTGTGCGCACACATAACCTTTATATATCTCTTCATGAAACTTGTGTAATATGTCAAGAAGACGTGTCACGTACAATTATGGTTGCTTTCCATATTTTCTATTTTAGAATTATGGCCGTTCGATTGTTTTTTTTTATTTGTCTATTTTGTTATTTTTCCTTCTTGTACAACCAATAACTCTGTTATCGTTTTGGGATATTTGTATGAAATTGTATAGGAATGTGTAAAAGGTAAAGGCAATGTGTCGCCTGCAAATTGATTGTTACCCATGTATATAATTTCCAAGTTATGCCCCTTGATTATTTTTTTTTCGTGTTTTTTTTTTTTTTTTTGTACACTGCAAAACTCAGTAACAGCTTGGAATATCTTCATGAAACTTTATAAGAATATGTAGCAGGTCAAAATCATATGTCACAAACAATTACAGTTGCTCTAAATTTGATACTAGAGGACTTTGAAAACGCACCACCCAGATTAAATACTATATTTCTCAAACACTGAGCACGTCTGCGGGATCATTTTTATTGCATATCATAGGCTGACTAGATTTATTGTGCCCTAGAAAATTAATGGTTGTAAATGTAGTTTAAAGGCCAACACTGAGGCTCACTATGACAACTTTTAGCACCTATCAGTTATAATCGTTATACCAATACCTTCACATTGATTCCATCTGGTGATGATAAGATTAGACCAACATGCACACAGAGCTGTGTTTGGAATGACCAAATAAAAAGACTGATAGGCTAACCAGGGAAATTCATATGAAGCAATTGTTGGTGGATTCTATGCTTTGCTTTTCATTTGACAGGCCAGTGACTGATAACTGCCCTATTTTAGTTTTGATACTTGATTGTATCACCTCCTGTTCTTTGAATGATTCACCAGAAGGGAGGAGAATGACCGTAGAAATAATTTCATGATCGATCTCCGAGAAAGTATGGGACTGGGCCGGGATCGAACTCGTGACCCCTGGAACTGCTGTCAGACACGCATCTATAGTCAGACACGCCACGTTACCGACTGCGCTTCCCAACCCGGTCTACCTTAGTGTCAACCTTTTTGGATCCAGATCAGCTCCAACCCAATATCAGGCTTGATACGGATCCAAACGTTTTGCGAATGCTCTCAGCACATGCAAAACATCCCCGTTGGAAAGGAAAAAGTTAAATAGTATGTATTGTCTGCATGCATATGAACAGTATGTGATTGTTTGGATTACACATGCGAAGAATGCATGCACGCCAATCTAGTGGGGTTAGAGGCTTTATTTTGTCCTCATTGGGCAACAAAGACATTGGCGAAACTTATATATGGCAGACATGTCTTAGCCTTTGCTGTTCGCATAGAAATGTGATAATACATAACTATTTGGCTAATTTATATGTAAAATGTGAGGCCACAAAAATAAAATTAGCTTGTGGTTCTAATCAAATGACAACGCAAAAATGTATCATAACTGGAGTTTATTATGAATAGTAACATCAAGTTCATTTCTCTGAATTCTGAGTAAAAGAGATGATACAGAAGTCGAATTTCAAGTTCAGGATTTGTCATGTGTAAGATCAATCGTTGTCTCATAGTCTCTAATCTCGTGACTTCTGAACTTGAAAGTCCGATGATTTTTTATCTTATATTTCAAACTCTCATTACAAAGTATTGGCATCTAAACGCATAATTTTCGTGTTTCATCACTGTTCGTCCCCCTTGCATTTTAATTTCTAAACTCAAAATGTTGACTTTCTATTTCAATATTTTGATTGAAACCAAAATTTTAACTTCTGAACAATACATTGAATTGCTCACTTTTGACCGTATATAATATACAAGCAACATCACTATCCAAAATAAAACATATGCATCACATGACAAAAATCAACAAAATAACCTCTGCAGCGAACCAAAATAATGACAGAAACTAGCAGTCTCATGTCTTTGCTGCATGCTCAGTTGGTAGCTAATAATCATTGGTTTCCCTATATGGACAGTGAACCTGGAACACAGTATAGATGACAAGGTGGCTGATCAGAGTCTCTAATTACTTAATCATGAATAGTAATCATTTTGGTGTTATTTTTCACTGAAAGATTAGATAAAATAGAACATATGTAATATGCCTTCACAGTAAACAGTTGGAGGTAAGACAATGGGCAGCCATTAGTTATCATTAATTAGTGAGATGAAACTTTTTCTGTGATGGACCAGCATGAGTTCAGGAGGAAATTTTGTTTATAGATACTTGATTTTTAGCTTTGGCAGCGATTATTTTGTAGAGCAGAACCAGTTTAGGCAACTCTGGTAAAGAGCCTCATGACAAAATATCTGTGAGACATTATTTTGAATTTAGTCTCCCAAACTAGCCTCCAATTAATGGGGGACTTCCTCATCAGTATTAGTGGATGTGTTATGATGAGAAATAACACGCATGGTTATGGGATGGGGATCTGAAAGGTTTCAGAGATATTAAGCTAGTTTTGCAGTGAACAGGGTGGGGCAAGCCTGGGCACGCCCTGGGTGACTTCCCAGTCAGTGCTACTGAATGCGTCTTATCTTAAGAAAAAACAATCTATTCTATGATACTCCATGTTCCTCATCCATCCAGCAAAGTTACTAACAGAATTCTATTATGCTTACCAGAAGTGCCTCCAGGGCTAAGAATTCAGGTGAGCTATTCAGGGCCTTCATGACCCTCTTATTTTAAATAAGATTAGATTAGATAGTAATGTATAGTACTCCACACATGCTAGTTTCATTGGCTAGTTACCAGAAAGATTTGCAAACTGTTTTGATCCTGATCAGGCCTGAAATAAAATGACATGCCTGATCTGGAGCACAGATAATGGAAATCTTATAAACTCTTCATGAATAGTTAATATTGAAAAAAAAGTAGCAGGAAACAGAAGTGAACTGACATGTTTTATTAAAAATAGATTGATAATTTTTGTTGTTTGTTTTGTCCAATTTCATATTTTCTTTGCTTAACAGGCATCAAAGGATGACAGTAACTTCAATTCCCTTTCTATATTGTTTTGTAAAGCAATACATTGCCAAAACATTTTTTTTTAAAAAAACCCTGCAGTGTTTTTCCTCTAGAATCTGAAATGGGGATTAAAACCCTTTGGGGGGATTTAAAGTTTAGAAGTATACCATAATATCTTATTTTCTGCTATTATTACAATCAAATAAGCTTATTTCTTGATTAAACTTTATTATTATTTTTTGAAAAAAAAATGTGGGTTTTCCCCCATTTGAAAGTGTGGGGAAACCCACACTGATTTGTTTTTACTTTGACTATTTTTTCACTATGTTATGATTTTTATTTTTCAATCATACGTATATGTTTTACTAATTTATGTCTATATTTATGTATTTAAGTGGTTTCATACCTCTAGAAAGATGATGTGAGTTTGCCAAATTCTGGTGTGGCAAAAAACAACTGCTAGAATTTGTTTTAAAATATGTCTGACAATATTAGTGAAATATACACCATAATAACCCAGTTTTATTAGTGACACAGTTGGTTTGAACCCACATAAGAAAATGAAACCTCGTCACGAGAAATCTGACTTTATCCTTTAAGCTGCATACTCTGTAACTATAACAATTTTCGAAAATTTTTATTTTCTTTTTAAATCATTTGTAAAAGTAGAATTAAGCTATGTTTTCACAATAAAAATGTTCAGTACAGCTGAAAACTGCATGGAAAAGTGAATTATCTTATCAAATAGGTGTATTTTTCTCTTGTTGGTAATTATTTGCGTCCCTCCAATAATTAAAGACCGTTGAATATTAACATAAATGCAGTTGTTTTGATAGTGATAACTTGTTAAGATTTACGAAAATGGTAAAATGTTTACCTGAATTTGAGTATTTTTACTGCGTTTTTGAAAAATAAAAATATTATTTTTTAAATTAGAAGATCAAAAGTTACGGACTATGCAGCTTTAAAGCTATCACGGTTGGAAACTTTGCTTTTCTCTTTAATTACACTCAGATGGTTTGTCTTTATGATAGTTCCGACTTATAAAATTATCTATTAATGAGATGCTATGGGCTTGATGCTTTGGCTGTTGTCAGGCCCAAAGTGTTTTACCTGTTGGATTTCTTTTGCTTGGGTATTCAGTTTTATGTACTGTTGTAAAAAGTGAATTGGAATATGTAATAATTAGATTATAACACGGAATTTGGTTATCGCCATCAGTATCAACCCTCCACCATTATCAGCTCTTTTAGTTTTTGGGCTGATAAAGGGGTCTCCGGTTGATAATTCCGGCAGTAACCAAAAATCCGTGTGATAATATCTAATTCTTATATGCTACAATAACGAATCGTTGTACATGCTTAAGCTGTGAAAAAAAAACTGCTTACTTTCTATTCTAAAAACAAAGAAGACGAAAAATCTAAGAAGGAAAACGACCCCTTCCATAACAGAGAGAACGATGATACACCTTGGGTCCTGAATTGTTCTTTTGTAATTTGTTTTTTTTGTAATCAGCGTATTTCACAGAGAGCCCATGAGGGTGGTTCGTATCGGATTTTCTTAGAAACGTAATTATAGCAACGTGATGTTCCACGGGGTCCTGGTCGCCGTCCAGACCCCTACCCCCAAATCACCTCTGGATCCGCCCATGTACAAAATTGTATTTTCAAAGATGCATAGTAATGAGGTGATTCTATTTTTCTTATGAACAGGTAAAGCATGAGTATTCACTGCCACGCGCATATGCTGTAATATGTGGTAGGTTCAATATAACTGTAAACTGAGACTACATGCACGCCCAAAATCAAGGTAAACTAGCCCGTGTTTGTTTACAACGATTCTTATCTATCTTTGAAACTACTAAAAGGCTAGATGTCTCTTGATTCTCCAATTCAACATGATAAGCCTCTGGCTAAACTCCTGTCAAACATTTGATGGTGTTCGATGCAAACACAGCCAGTTCCCATATACCCACGCAGCTGGGACGTTCATTGTAATTAATCCCATTCGATGAACTGTTTACCGAAAAAAAAACTCGTATGTCCCACTTAAGTCTAATAGTGCAGTCGTCCCTGTTCTAGCACAATGCACCATGATAATAACAAGACATTAAGCGGTTTGATAATGTTTTGCTTCATTTCCGTCGTTTCTGTCGGTGTTAAGCAATGAGGAATCTGTAAAAAGGCTCCCCTTAACACACCATCCATAGTACAGTTTAATTTAATCAACCCATGTTGCACTGACTTATGAATTGTTTCAATCAGTCATGGATCTCCGTATAGGGCGCTACAGTAGAAGGCCGTTAGCTATAAGTGTCCGTTAAGACGCGTGCAGATTAGTCAGCAGGGGCGCAGCTACGTATACGCAAAAACTCATTTGCGTACACATTTGGACTAAGAATATGGGAATATTCTATCACATTGATGTTATGTGTACAACACGTGTGCGTAGAACAACTATTAATCTCTCTAAATCCAATATTTTCTCCTCATAGGCACCCACTAAGTAACCCAAAGTGAAAAAGATCGACTGATCATATACAACTTTTATAATCTACCATTACCAAGAGTGTGCTTACCTTGGCAAGCAGCACATCCTATCTCATCTGGGTCAACCAGATGTCAACGCTGTTTGTATATGTTTCTTTTTCGCAAGTTTTCAGCCTGTTCCGTAAGTGCGTACTTAGAATTTTAGACTAGCTACATGTACGCCCCTGGTCAGTGCAACTTCATGCAGATAAGACAGGTAGGCAGGGGGCTCTTACCGATCGAAATATTAATACCCGAAGAGTGATTTCCTTTGTCGCGGCTCATGTAAATACAAATGTATGGTATTGCGTGTCATCTTACCTTACACTTTCGGCGCATCACTGTTGTATTCTGCATTCTTTAAATCGACACAGAGGCATACAGGTCGTTGCGAAATGGGGTAAGTTGATGGAATTTAGTTAAATCGTTGATGTTTATCTCACTGTTGTAGAAGGATAATATGAATGTATTTAAACTGGTAAGACTATGACTGTGTAAAACCTTGTAACATTTGACAGCTGTGTGAGAAAACCAAAGAAGTAACAAGATCAGCCAGTGCGGATTGCCGCATATTGATCAGCACCATTGCTGTCGGAATAGACGCATATCGCCACCTAAAGACTGTGAGTTGTAGTCTCCGCTCATAATCAAAACAGCACATTGTCTCATTAAAACAGCGAAAAACGGCCATGAAAACAGCGTATGGGTTATCCACTTTATCACATGACGTCGCGTTTAGTAATGGTATAACGCCATGCATTAAAGTAAGTAAGGGTGCATGATCAGGAATCGATACAATCAAGTACCACATCTGACCCAAGATACCAATGGGAAAGTGACAAAGCCACAGTTAGACACCACAAACGAGAGCCAAGACGTCAGCACTTTCCCAGCAGGTGACCACAAGGCACAAATAAACAAACGCGCACAAAGGCCCCAGGAAACCAAAGGGAAAGTGACAAATGTCAGTTAGACACCACAAACGAGAGCCAAGAGGTCAGCCCTTTCACAGCAGGTTACCACAAGGCACAAAGGTATAGCAAACACAAGACAAAAAACATAAAAGATCCAAAAAAGAAGTACCGCCTTGCAACGGTCAGTAAAATATTTTACTAGAGGGCTCAAACTGTAGTAATGTTAATTTGTATTAATTACATTCACATGTGACTGCATAATGTAGTTGCGCTGTATCGATGAGCACAGTTTGCCCCCTAGAAAAATGAAGCCCACTAGAAAAATGAAGAATTAAGATATATCTGACCTAGTTACTTTACTTTTCAGATAACGAATAACAAAGACGCTGATGAGAAAACGCGGATGCGCAGGCTGGTCTGTGCCTTTGTTGTTCTTAAACAGCAAAGTCAGGGTTTCTCGCGTCGAGGCCCAGATGACGTTGAAGTTCAGCATTTCTGGTCCCGCCTAGCTACGCGCCTGGCTAGATACGGAGAATAGGTCATTCTCTTGCTTTAAAATACTCCGATGTTGCATTTATCTTGATGATCATTATGCGCAGGCTAAATTTTATGCTAAATTGAGTTCAGTTTGATAAATTCTTCTATAAACTCAACGACAGGTTGGTAAAAAAGAAAATTTTATTTCTTGTGACGGTTCGAATTTAATATAATTCATTATTTTAGCCTGTCAAGAATGTCTGACTCCATAGGCCTGACCCTGGTCGTATGACCATATTTTGGTGGATCACGAGATGTTGATACTAGTCATTCTTTGAGGTCAACTCAATCGGGACAATTAAGCCCGTGCTGGGAGTGATGATAGAAACAAAATGCTGAAAACCCTACCAAAAAGAATCCAACCGAGTCAAAATAAGGAACTTTTTAAATTATGCAACATAGCAAATAAACTCCGCCCACGTTATTGTTTAAGACGTGGTTTTGCAGAATATAATGAAGTGCAATTTAGCTATGTGCAAATCAAACATTTGACCTTTGACCCCTGTCTAAGGGTTTGGGTGGCGGGGTTAAATATTTTGATAGTGTTGTGCTTTTCCTTAGGCACTGAGCAATTATGACTGATAGTAAGAACAAGTTTGATATGATTAATAGTTATGAGGAACTTTGACGTTCCTTACACAAAAAGCCAAAATAGCTTTTACACTATAAGCATCCTATATATAAAACACGAGACTCCTGATGCATGGCCTGTTTTAGCCTCCGGGCCATAGTTTGGAAGACCATGCTCAGTTCAGTTGAGCATGAAAAAAATTATAGCTTTTACCATTGTTTTTGCAGCTATTGTGTGTTCTTTTGTCTGCTGTGTATTTTCTCCTTGTTCAACACCCTGCATGCAGATCTCTATTATGACGATGAAATTAATGAAGAAACCATCCGTCGGCGCTGTCGTCCTGACCTTTCTTGTTTCCCGAGCGAACTAGAGTTGGCGAAGCTAGAGGACAGTATGACGGGCACACTGGTCTGGCCTGATGATAAATTTAACTACACGGCGTATAACGGCTTCTTCAACCCCATGAGAATAACGTAAGCATAATCAGATAAAAAAATTAAAGGGTTATTAAAATTCTATTAGATTTTTAGCTTTCAATTTTAAATATATTTCAATGTTGCATTTTTTATAAAAAATCCATATGTCTGCTATAATAGTGCAAGTTCAATTTAAGCCACGCTCAAATAGTTTAAGGTCAGTGTAGTTCCATGAAGCATATTTTAGGAAAACAAATGTTTGTGTTATTAGGCGTTATAGCTGTTAGAGTGGTGCGAAAGTTAGCATGTGGTCAAATTTATAAAGGTAAGCAATGACCAGGTCAAGTTTGCAGCCAAAAGTTCAAAATCAATTTTATAAAGAGGGTTATTACATTTGGCGTGGTATGTATTGATATACAAAAATGTGTCTTCCTCATTTTTAACATTCATTCAGCGGTAAAGCAGGGGGTCCATTACCATATGTACTCTTCATCCTTTTTATCAATGATCTTTTAGTGAGCACGTCTGTATATGACAAAGCCATTGTAACCGTCAACCAGATCAAATTGTTCTTTTTCCAAGTCGCTAGAATGTTTACAAAATATGTTGAATAAACTCTATGAGTATAGTTGTATATGGTATATTAAAGTCAATACTGACAAAACGAAAGTGATGGTGGTTGAAAAAGGGAGGAAAATCGATGATAATTTGTATTATAATGACTCATTATTAGAAGTGGTTGACAATTTTAAATTTTTAGGTGTTATGTTATACAGAAATGATTCTTGGAACAGAAAACAGAAGTGTTTGTCAGAGTATGGTTCCTTTGCACTACATAACTTGAACAGACTCTTCCAAAATATAACATTATTTTATGAAGAAAACATTAAACTCTTTGACTCTCTAGTGGCTCGCTCTAAGCTTAACTACGCTGCTAAGGTACGAGGCAAAGATGTTGAACGCTTACACATACGGTTCTGCAGAAGCCTACTTGGCGTCTTATAGTCAACTAATTTATCTGCACTCTATAGCAAATTGGGTACTAAGCCATTACTTGTTTTTAGAAAAATTAGACTCCTAAAATACTGGGTTAAAATGCTTAACACAGATAATATTCTTTTGAAAAAAATGTAAATTAGATGATATAATAACCAGAAATAATTATAAAGGGCAAAACTGGGCTATACAGATAAAAAAAAACATGCTTAACGATTTAGGCTTCAGTCATGTATGGAAAAATCAAGAGCAAAATGATATTCCATTTAATGAAATAAAACAAAGTAAGTAAAGGTGCAAAGATCAGGAATCGATACAATCAAGTACCACACCTGACCCAGGATACCAATGGGAAAGTGACAAACTCACAGTAGACACCACAAACGAGAGCCAAGAGGTCAACCCTTTCCCAGCAGGTAACCACAAAGCACATATAAACAGACGCGCACAACGACATAGCAAACACAAGACAGAACAAAAAGATAAAAGATCCACAAAAACTCATTGATCAGACACCAGGAAGACAAACTTAATAAAGCAGTCAGCTCTTTCTTTCCCTTCAAGATGATTGCAAAACTAGAATGTACATAAAGTAGCGTACAACAAAACACAGAACAATTACAGACTCCCACAGAGGGAGTAACAATAAACAACAAATCAGCAACAACAGAACCACCGCCTTAGAACGGACAGCAGCTTAAGCCACGGGGGGGGGGGCTTAAGTGCATTTTACTGGTACCAAATCGTCGCCTTAGTTTCTGCTGTTGTTGAAGTACAATAAATGTTCAGGTCGCATGGAAAAATAGTAAATGAGTATGATCAGGAAATACCACAATCACAAACTGCAGACACCCCGTGGCACCGCGAGGAAGAGCCGCTCAACCATCACAAGACACCAGGAAGACAAATTAAGCAAAGCAATCAGCTCTCTCTTCCCCATCAAGATGATTGCAATACTAGAATGGACATAAAGTAACGTACAACAAAACATAGAACAATTACAGACTCCCACAATGGGAGTAACAATAAACAAAAAGTCAACAACAACAGAACCACCGCCTTAGAACGGACAGCAGCCTAAGCCACCGGGGGGCTTAAATGCATTTTACTGGTACCAAATCTTCGCTCTAGATTCTGCTGTTGTTGAAGTACGAGAAATGTTCAGCTCGCACGAAGCCTTCAAACTATTGCAATGTATCATCATGGAGAGACACTCTAATCAAATTAACACACTATGATGAAACAAATAATAGGGCTCACGACTCACAGATAGTCGGAGCTAAAAAAAACACCCAAAGTTAAACCACGGTGGACTCAGCTACAAATAAGCATCAGGCACCAACCAACCGATTAAAGCTTTACGTCAGAACCATCATAGAGTCTGAGGCCTGATCCAACGTCGTGCAATTAAAGGGGAAGTCATATCTATAAACCCTGATTAAGTTTAAAACCAGGCATGCAGATTCAAATAATTAATGCAAAGTAAATCTGAAAGAGTTATTAATCGATTAAGCAAATATATATTTTTGCTCAAAACAACAGAAACCTAAGTGCTTAACCCATATATATACAAAGTGATTTTTGTCTTAGATATTGAAAACTGCTATATCAACAAAAACATCATTTGAATATTGATAAATTTGACAGATATCTGACGATATAGTTGTCAGTAAAGTGACGCCTTGTCGACACCTGTGCATTGCTTAAGCGCTGCACTGGTGTTGACAGGGGGACATGTTATAGTTCATGTCAGATGTTGAAAGCTCTATTCCACCGATTGCTTCTGGTAAAATAACAGGACTTGTTACAACTTATTTCCTTGGTACATTTGCTTAATGTATGTACATGCTTATGGCGAAAAGTATCTAGTATGTTTAATGTCAATAAAGCATTTGTATTGTATTGTATAACAAACGCATATTAACAAACAGACGTGCATGAAAGCATAACAAAACAAGACAACAAACATACATGATCTACAAAAGCCTTGGCACGGTCAGTTTTTTTTTACTGGAGGGCTTAAACTGGTGGAACGGTGCACCAACCTAACCCTTAGTTCAGATGTGGATCAAGACACAGAGATGTTTGGTTTGCATGAAAGACCCCTAACTTATCAATGCATCATCTCCTAGAACATATAGATCAAGATATAAAAAGGAGATAAAACATTGATAAGGACTCAACAGTAAATAAAACTGAATACCGGAGCAAAAGAAACCCAACAGGTAAACCCTAGTGGGCCTGACAACAGCCAAAGCATCAGGTTCCTACCATCTCATCAATGAAAAAATTTTGAAGTTGGAACCGTCATAGAGTATGAAGTCCGACCCATCGGCGTGCAATTAAAGAGGAAAGCAAAGTTGCCAACCGTGACTAGGTTGACCACCAAGCATGCAGCCTGCTGCAATACATTAATTTTATAACTGATCTTTTTATCATGGGAAATTATTTTATTGAACTGCGCTGTAACATTATTAGAGCCAACAATCTTTTTCATTTTATACACCAAGTCACCATAGAATTCAGGTTCAGAAAGTTTTTGGCACAAGATGATTTGAGTCCAATTTGGAATTTAGATGTCAAATGATAGAATCGTCTATAAAATTAAGAAAAGGTTTTGCAAAGTTTATGATACCGATAGCCTTGTTTAAAAAGTCTGAACTTATTGGGAGTGTTGAAGTCAGCAACAGTGCTAGATACTCTAGCAAAATGAATGAGTTGAGAGATATAGACGCCATATGATGTAAAGAGAGCAACATCACCATCTAAATTGGGAAATTGACAATTTCAAAATCAAAGTCGTCACGTTTATCATAAATTGTGGTAGAAACAATATCATTAGAAATTGACAAATGCAAGTCTAAAAACGCGGCTTTGATATCAGAGGTATTAGCTTTATTAAGTTGGAGTTATGAAGGGTATATTTGACTTACCAAAGTGTTAAAGTAAATATTATTATTGTTTAAAATATGTCCAAATATCTGGATGTAGTGTTAAAAGCATCAATAATATTAGCCTGCTTATCATTAGAAAGAGACGTCATAAAGTCCCTTTCATAATAAAACATGAATAAACCTGCAACCAAGGGAGCACATTTAGTGCCCATAGGAATCCCAACTACTTGTCTATACAACTTGGTGCCTGAAGCTTATCTATAGCTGGACCCACCATGGCTCAAATTGAGGTTTTCTTTGGCTCTGACTGTCTGTGAGTCGTGGGCCCTTTTCTTTGTTTCTTCATGGTGTGTTAATTTGATTAGAGTTTTTCTCAATGATGGTGCATTGCGTTGGTTAGATGGCCTCCATGCGGGCTGAACATTTCTTGTACTTTGTACTTCAACAACGGCAGAATCTAAGGCGAAGGTTTGGTGCCGGTAAAATGCATTTGGGCCCCCGGTGGCTTGGGCTGCTGTCTGTCTAAGGCGGTGGTTCTGTTGCTGTTGACTTTTTTTGTTACTCCCATTATGGGAGTCTGTAATTGTTCTATGTTTTGTTGTACGTTACTTTATGTCCATTTTAGTATTGGAATCATTTTGACGGGAAAGAGTGAGCTGGTTACTTTGCTTAATTTGTCTTCCTGGTGTCTCGTGATGGTTGAGCGGCTCTTCCTCGCTGTGCCATGGGGTTGTCTGCGGTTTGTGATTGTGGTATTTCCTGATCATACTCACTATTTTTGGTGCCAAATCGAATAAAACTGTTGTCCAACAAAAAGGTCAGCGCATCGCATACATTTTGACAAGACCATGCATGATATATTTTAGGGTTTTCTGAAGTAAGAAAAATGCGTTTCTGTCGTTACATGCATGTCGTTATAACCCATGACCCGTAAATGTCCTCTTCTGTAGAACAAAACCATTAACAGTCCATTGCATTATCCTTAAGTATTACATTTAATTATCTGGAGACTATTAAAATTAGACATTAATCCTTGTATAAAATAAATTTATGTGTATATTTGAACCCGTTAATAACCAACTGAAACCTATAATCACGACCATTAACTGAAATTTATGATGTTGGACTTGAGGTTCTGTTGTGTATATTTTGTCAAGCCAACCCTCTATAGTCCTACCGCAATAATAAGAAACGCGAAAATCTAGAATATTATTTTATTATTTGCATTTTTCCGAACATTAAGCTCAAATCTGGATTTAGAATACCATGCAGTGTCAGAAGAAAATTGTTTGAAAAATCTACTACCACTGCCTTGACCCCTAATTTCTTGTGAATTTCGACATTTTTAAGCTTTCTGAAAAGCGGGGGAATTTAAACGGTGTAACAGCCATGTGACGGCCTATATATCTGTACTTAAATTTCTACAGGTAAGTGTCAAAAGCATCAACCATTTTAAAATGGTGATTGGTTTGTACTCGCAAGTTTAATTTTTAAGCACTGCCATTCAGTTTAAAGTACCTATTCAATCAGCATAGACAAAGATCCAACTGATCCAATACGATCAGTTTGATCCGGGTAAATACTGTTTGCCATGTTTGTAAGGACATTTCTATTAAAACAGCGTGATACGGCTATTATGGACAGTTTTATAAAACACTTATTACAGTGGTAAACGGCCTAAACATTATCAACTACATATGTAATTTTATAGTCAACCATTCATTTTCTGTAAGTAGTTAATTTGAGCTGTTTACATACATTCTTTTAATGGAAACGCTCAAGTCTGGGATAATCCTTGACCAAAAAAAATGATTGGCCCTTTAAATGGGCCAATGGTCCATATCCCATTCAAATACATGCAAATTACATAATTTTAACGGCCTTTTGAAATTTCTATGGGCCCTTTGCAAAATTTGGTGGACCCAGGAATCCTTAATATCTATATTAGAGCATACTTGACATGAGATTTGAATAGCTTATATATGGGGCCCAGCTAAAAATAAAGTCCATTTTAGCATTTTCTCACATAATGGATTACGCATATCCCAGAATTATCCCTGTCAAGAGTCTAATAAGTGGAATAAAATGCCCAAATTCTACCATCAGAATCATTAGAGCAAAAATTAGCCGTAATACCAGGCAATATATTTTGTCAAAATACTGCCTGAAATGATTCACGATTATTGAATGCTCAATGTGATATAAATTGAAAACGCACATCTAAAGTCATTTATTCGCGATTCTTATTTATACAGCAGTACTTTATATGTACGATACACTTTATGCTATACTTAACAAAAGTGAAAACGCTACACTACAATATTTATATTTTGTGAGAAAGTATTTTCTAAAGATTAATAATGTTTTCAAGACATCCATCAGGCGATTCGTTGAAACTCCACTATTTTGTCTCTTTTGATGTCTGAGTAATGTTCCTTTTTGTGTTTAAAGCTTCATTCACCTTATTTTGCAATTGCGCATGTGCAAAAAATAGTATCATGCTTATCAGAATTCGTCATACTTGTGTTGCATTAATACACAAGAAAACTGACTTATCACTTGAAAAAGCTCAGAAATCAATTTCGAATTTATCAAATTTGTGAAAAATGTAAAATGTCTCCCTTTGACAAAAACAAATATATGGTAATCTACGATTTATCACGAATTTCGATAACTTTCTTTCTTTTGCCTAATCAGGTAGACCTATCAGCACATTGTTCCTACCATTTCTCGACCAGTAATGTGCTCAGACTAAGATGCAACAACACATTGATTTTCCTACGGCGATTTCAGTGATAAAATTTCAAGCTTGGCCAATTTGATGAAAAAAAGTAAATGAGTATGATCAGGAAATACCACAATCACAAACTGCAGACAACCCCGTGGCACCGCGAGGAAGAGCCGCTCAACCATCACGAGACACCAGGAAGACAAATTAAGCAAAGCAATCAGCTCTCTCTTCCCCATCAAGATGATTGCAATACTAGAATTGACCAGTTTCGTGTAGTTACTAGAATTGACATAAAGTAACGTACAACAAAACATAGAACAGTTACAGACTCCCACAATGGGAGTAACAATAAACAAAAAGTCAACAACAACAGAACCACCGCCTTAGAACGGACAGCAGCCTAAGCCACAGGGGGGGGGGGGGGCTTAAATGCATTCTACTGGTACCAAATCTTCGCCCTAGATTCTGCTGCTTGAAGTACAAGAATTGTTTATCTCGCATGGAGGCCATCGAACTAATGCAATGTATCATCATGGAAAAACACTCTAATCAAATTACTACACCATGATGAAACAAAGAAAAGGGCTCATGACTCACAGATAGTCAGAGCTAAAGAAACCCTCAAGTTAAGCCACGGTGGGTCCAGCTACAGATAAGCATCAGGCACCAACCCACCGATTAAAGCTTTACGTCAGAGCCGTCATAGAGTCTGAGGCCTGACCCACCGTCGTGCAATTAAAAAGGAAACCATAATTATAAACCGTGATTGGGTTTAAAAATAGGCATGCCCGCTTTCTAAGGTTGCTTTTCTAAACGATCAAAACATATTTCTGGTTTTCACATGTCTAAGACTACCATTTTGTTCAGTCAGATCTGGTTGGTAGTGGATTTCTGAAGGCCTAAACTGTGTGAGATCTCTGTTCAAATTTGTAACCGGAAAAATTGGACCCCTGTCGCATTTAATTGACTTTCATGTGTTTCCTCATGACAACATCCGTAAACCTTTTACTTTATGCATAACCCAGTCTTTGAACATTCAACTTTACTGGCTTGCATCATTTGGCACATAAATGGCAAATAATTCTGGTGTAGAGTTTACACTTTTGTTCAGTATATAACCTACACGGCGATCACGAAGATTTAGTCAACCGTTGCATATTATTAATAAACTGGGTCAGTTTATGTCCATTCTACCAATAGTAATACTCCCCCGTTGAAAATAACCAAAATTATGCCAAAATTCCATCTAATTACAGAAAAACACAGCAAAAACAGCAGGTTGAAAATTTTGTCAAAAAATACTGCAGCTTTTTCTACCTGCATATCGGAAAGATCAAGAGAAAATAACGTGAAAAGATGCACCTTAAATCGATTTTTCGCGTTTCTTATCAATGCGGCAGTACTTTAGTGCCAAAACCCCTTTTACTGATGGGAAAATTATTTTGAAAGTATTAGGTTCCTTCTATGAACGAAGTTACAAAATCGTGTACGTTTTGATAAAATGTATGTAATAGATGAGATTTTATAGCAAATAATAGAGTACAAAAGCTCATTACGTGCGCACTTTCATATATGATACGTTTGGATTTAAGGACATATGTAATGAATACTCTTTCCAATACTTTGTTTGTTTGTTTGCTATACGTCCCAAGTCAACAGCTATGGTCATTGCGGGACGGTCAGTTCACCTAACCACACTTTTTCCTGGGCAGGATTGAACAAGCGGTTGACCAGTAATTCGTGCACATACTTTCGCTTGTAACTGAAAACAACCCTTCTTGAATGAATCAGCGGAAGGGAGGAGAATGACCGTAGAAATCATTTCATGATCAATCTCCACGAAAGTATGGGACCGGACCGGGATCGAACTCGCGACCCCTGGATCTGCAGTCAGATACGCATCTGTAGCCAGACACGTTACCGACTGCGCTACGCGGCCCGGCACTTTGCATATAGTTTGTTATATGCATGGAGTGCCAATTTATGAAATAAAAAGAATGTGTCACGTGCTCAATTTTTTATATTCTCATGCACTTTACCAATTTTCTGAACAAAACCTAAGTCCTTAATATTAAGCTAAAGTAGTTATAATCGTCATCATGCTTCTTAATTTTAATTTCAATTATTGCTCATGACCTCAAGCTGTTTAGAAAATGTGTAAATGCATTTGTTATCCCAAGCCGTGACAAGAAACTGCATGATATATCTTGGTAATTCCCCCGAAATAGGATTTCGATTTTTATAGTAAATTACTCGTATATTAAAAAATCTGCCATTGAAAATCGTATTTTTCTGGGTTTTTTATTTCATTAACTATCATTCTACCCTTTAGAACAAAGACTAAAATTCGGGGGCTATCGAACTAATTATCTTTCAGGAGGGCCATATGTTACGCCCTCCCAACAGATTTTGAGGATAATTCAAAATATAACGTTAGGGAGTGGATTTTTTGTCGTTTATATTTCCATATTACATGTACATGTACGATCTAGTTCAGCATTATAACGCTAAACAAGAAAACAAAACAGTGTATAATAGATGCCCTCCTGGGGGCCGACCCTGGTCCTCTAGTTCTATAGTCCTACACGCTAACCACTAGGCAACGAGGTCAGATCTATCGCGGCTCGAAATAACCGTACATATCGATAGACAATCTGAGAATCGGCTATTTACGTATGCGGAAACTTGGTAAAAAATTAGGAACTGTTCACATTGTTTGATTTCGCCTGATTTTTTATTTTTATTTTGTACTGAGACGATAAGTTCTGATATAGGGTCTGTAGATATTTCGGACACAGTTTATTTACTTTATTTTGTCAAGAAGATGTGGAAATAATCATCTGACATAAGAGTATCTGAAAACTGTATTGATCCAAATTCGTAAATGGTCGAAAGACAGGACCCTGACGACTTTATCTGTTTTCCTACGCAGGAAGGGTGCGCATGTGAGTTAGCCACATATGTCTTTAAGTTGTGAATTATCATATCTATCGTTATACCCGTTTATTAATGTCATACCAAAGTTAGTCTATCGCCCGTCTGTCCATCAGTCTGTCCGTTATGGGGTCATGCGATCTGTATGACCGTGTTTAGTGAGGTTAAGGTTAAGTTAGATTTATGTTATGGGGTTAAATATGAGCTTGAGGGTTTAATTGCTGTGTTAAGAACCTCAGAACGCCCGTTCTGAAGGTACGTCTGTGCTTTCTTCAGTCACGTTTCTTGTAAATGTATCTCCTCCTAAACCGTTAGACAAAACAACTTCAAACTTTGTAGCTGCATAGATAAGATGATGTAAAGGGTACTGGGCAACATAATTATTATCACAGGTCAAATAATGTATTGTTTTGTACATAGAAAGTAAGATATAGTACCTTCAAACTTTACAGCTGCATAGGACACATGATGTAGAGGGTTCTGGGCTACGTTTCATGTGACCAAAGGTCAAGGTCTAATGTAAAATTAAGTATTTTCTTGTAAATACATCTCCTCTAAAATCGTTGGACATAGCAGTTTCACACACTTTGCTTATGCATAGAGTACTGGGCAACATCTTCTGTGACCTTCATCTCAAGGTCATGGTCAAAGGTCAACACTGTTTTTTCTTGTTAATACATCTCATCCGTTTGACGAAGCAACTTTAAACTTTGCAGGTGCATGGGTCACATGATGAAGAGAGTATTGAGCTACATTTCGTGTGACCTTAACCCCAATGTCAACATGCACGGTCAATACTGTATTTTCTAGTAAATGCAACTCCTCCTGAACCGATGGACGTAGCAACTTCACACTTTACATGTGCATTGAGTACTGGGCAACATCTTGTGTGACCTTGAACCAAGGTCACGGTCAAAGATCAATACTGCATTCTTGTAAATGCATTTCCTAAACAGTTTGACGTAGCAACTTAAACTTTGCTGATACATAGATCACATGATGTAGAGGGCACTGGACAACGTCTCGTGTGACCTTTTAGTTTTCAGTTTTATTTACTGTTGAGTCCTTATCTTTACTTTATCTCCTTTTTATATCTTGATTTATATGTTGAGAGATGATACATTGATAAGCTAGGGGTCTTTCATGCAAACCAAATATACGATGTGTCTTGATCCACATCTGAGTTAAGGGTGAGGTTAGCGCCGTGAAACCGGTTTAAACCCTCCAGTAAAATATTTTACTGACCGTTCCAAGGCGGCACTTCTTTCGTGGATCTTTTTTGTTGTATTTTTCTGCCTTGCAATTGTGATGCCTTTGTGCGCCTCTGCTTATTTGTGCTTTGTGGTCACCTGCTGGGAAAGGGCTGACCTATTGGCTCTCGTTTGTGGTGTATAACTGTGAGTTTGTCACCATTCCATTGATATCCTGGGTCAGGTGTGGTACTTGATTGTATCGATTCCTGATCTTTTCATCCTTACTTACCTTTACGTCAATGCAAAATACTATACTTCTTGTAAATGCATCTACTCCTTAACCATTGGTCAAGGCAACTTCAAACTTTGCACGTATTTATGTCACATGCTGTAGAGGGTACTGGGCAAGGTCAACGTTAAATATTGGAACAGCAGGTATATGCGATGGTGTACCATCGACTGTAGTCTACCAAAATTTAAAATTGCGAGCTCCCCCAATGTCAAGGTCGAAGGTCAAAAATAGTAAGTGAGTATGATCAAGAAATACCACAATCACAAACCGCAGACAACCCTGTGGCACCGCGAGGAAGAGCCGCTCAACCATCACGAGACACCAGGAGGACAAATTAAGCAAAGCAACCAGCACTCTCTTCCCCATCAATATGATTGCAATACTAGAACAGACACAAAGCAACGTACAGCAAAACATAGAACAATTACAGACTCCCACAAGGGGAGTAGCAATAAACAAAAAGTCAACAACAACAGAACCACCGCTTTAGAACCGGGGGGGGGGGGGGGGCTTAAATGCATTTTACTGGTACCAAATCTTTGCCCTAGATTCTGCTGTTGTTGAAGTACAAGAAATGTTCAGCTCGCATGGAGGCCATCTAACTAATGCAATGTATCATCATGGAGAAACATTCTAATCAAATTTACACATCATGATGAAATAAAGAAAAGGGCTCATGACTCACAGATAGTCAGAGCTAAAGAAAACCTCAAGTTGAGCCACGGTGGGTCCAGCTACAGATAAGCATCAGGCACCAACCCACCGATTAAAGCTTTACGTCAGAGCCGTCATAGAGTCTGAGGCCTGACCCACCGTCGTGCAATTAAAGAGGAAACCATGGCTATAAACCGTGATTGGGTTTAAAACTAGGCATGCAGACTGTCGCATGATATCCAAGTTATATCCAACACTTATATAACGTTTAACAATCTTTTTGAATTGATCACTAAAATTAGGTTTTCCAACAATTCGTTTGAATTTATAAACTAAATCACCATAAAATATAGGTTCTGATATGCCTTGTTGCAGAAGAGTTTTTAACCCAATGTTGTATTTAACAATTAACTCTGAGTGTCTATGGTAGAATTTAGAAAACGCTTTTCGAATTTTATGATATCTATAACCTTGTTTTAATAATTTAGCAGTTAAAAATAAGTTTCTGTTGTTGAAGTCATCAACATTAACAAATACTGTATTTTCTTTGAAATGCATCTCCCCCCCGAACTGTTGGACGTAGCAACTTCACACTTTGCAAGTACATTGAGTACTGGGCAACATCTTGTGTGACCTTGAACTAAGGTCATGGTCAAAGATCAATACTGCATTCCTTGTTAATGCATCTCCATCGTAAACCGTTTGACGTAGCAACTTCAAACGGTGGGGGTGTATAGGTTACAAGATACAGAGGGTGCTGGGCAATATTTCCTGTGACCTTGATGCCAAGGTCGAAGGTCAGATAATGTATTCGCTTTTAAGTCTCCTCCTAAACCGCTGGACATAGCTACTTCAAATTTTGCAGGTATAAAGGAAACATGATATAGATGACAATGGGCAAAGTAAATGTCAAATATTGAAACGCATATCAACGCAATGTAAGGTTCATAAATTGTCATTAGCGGTTACATTTATTTTGCTTATTAAAAATCGAAATTGAACTGTGTTGACCCTGTTAAAGCTAAATCTAGCTCAACGTTTGTCAAATTTTTAAATGTACATTTTGTATATAATCGCGTGCAAACAATGTTATTTCTTACCTCAATATTTCATTTTCCTTAAAAGACATGTCAAACGTCGTTCTGATTGGTTATGCAAATGCATTTCAACACGTAATAGCGTTGATACGTGAGGACACACGTTGATTCGCGTTGAAAAATAATCAGCTGAATCGATTGGTAGAGATGTTAATGAGTTACAGCGTTATCGCTAACGAGCTTTGATTGGCCATTTGCATTCACGCAGTTAACCCAATGTATATAACCTGCATTAACAACGCCTTTTCAACTAGAATTGGATAAGTACAAAATACGCAGTCGGTGGTGTTATTGCACTACCAGAAATAGTTAAACTATATTCAGTATTTGTAAGATTAGTTTTAGTTTGTGTTCCCATTTCGGGTTGGAGGGTTAGCTTTAATCAGTCAGAGAAGCCCCCGTGGTGTAGTGGATAAGCGCTATGCCTTGTAAACCAGGGGTCGCAGGTTCGAATCCCGGCTTCTCCATAAAACCACTTTCGGTTGAGCCTTCGAGAGTTCCCGTCATATAATAAACACACAAAATCATAAACCCTCCCGGCCCAGTACTGGTTTCTACCCATGGAAAAGCCACAAAAAGTTTTAATCAGTCAGATTTTGTCAGTTCACCATTGCATATCTGTAACCTTTTGTAAAGAAGATTTGGCGCCAGTAAAATGTATTCAAACCCTACCCCTACCCGGGTAGCTTAGGCTGCTGTCCGTTCAAAGGCGGTGGCTCTGTTATTGTTGATTTATTGTTTTATGTACCTCTCATCGTGTGTAGGCGTTCTGTGTTGATCTTTGTTTTGTAGTGCATTACTTTATGCCCTTTTTAGTTTTGGAATCATTTTGACCAGGAAGAGGGTGCATTTTGCTTTTCTTTTATTGTCTTTTGTACGTCTTGTTACTGTAAATGTCCTGCAGCTCTCTATCACGGTGCCGTGGGTTGGTCTGCAGTTTGTGACTGTGGTATTTCATAATCATACTCACTTACTTTTTCCTATAAAAAATAGTAAGTGAGTATGATCAAGAATTTAAACGTACCACCTGTTTATGTTGTGACTTGGTACTTAGAACAATTTCTAACCTTACCCCCAATATTACTTCAGGTTCCCTATCGTTCATGTGATCTGCAAAAACGTCGAGGATATTCAGAAGGCCGTCAGATTTGCCAAAAAACACAACCTGCGAGTAACAATAAGGTCAACAGGATCTGAACTATGGGGTAGGTCGTCTGCTCATGGAAGCTTTAGCATCAATTTGAAAGAGATGAAATATATGAGCGTAAACCCAGAAGCCACGCCTAGAAGTGAACATGGGGAGGTGACAGTGCAAACCGGGGTAACATCCAGGGTACTCTACGAAGAGGTAAAATCCTAATTTCAGCCAGCGCAGGAGAATTGGTATTTCTAGTATGTGCGTTATTACATAAAGGATATTATAATTTGTGGAATGAATATGACACTTATTTCATCAAGTGAGGTGAAAATATATTTAATGAGAGATATACATTTTTCCCTTCAAGAAAAATGAAATAAAAGTCTTATCATGACCAAATTTGAATTTCCTTTTTAATAGATATAATTTTGAAGCATAACAGAAATAATGTGCACTATGCTATCATATTTGATCACACAAAACGACATACATGATCGCATAGTACATGGCATAATATTTATAAAGACGTTACGTAATGTATCTGTCTTCCAAAATTGAAACCACATGAGCTGGAGTTGAGGAATATCAAAGAGCTCCTGCGCAGCCAGCAAAAATATAGTTTGCTCCCAATACATGTCTTTGTACCACTAATATACCTTTTTTCATGTTCACTGTGGACACACATGCTGATACCCACGCTGACTGGCGATGTCAGCAGCAACTTAAATACTTTAAACATGCCCATAAGTTGTAACTTGCGACTCCGTTAATTCCTTATTTCGGAAACCAAATGAAGTGCTATAATACAGTTATCTTCAGCAAACTTGTATTATTTATAAAAGTACTAATATATATATATATATATATATATATATATATATATATATATATATATATATATATATATATATATATATATATATATATATATATATATATATATATATATATATATATATATATATATGTATTCAAATAATGAGTTGACGTTACATGTTCCGTTAATTCCTTATTTCGGAAACCAAATGAAGTGCTATAATACAGTTATCTTCAGCAAACTTGTATTATTTATAAAAGTACTAATATATATATTCAAATAATGAGTTGACGTTACATGTTTTCTTTTTATTTAATATAAACTATGCTAATTAATATGCCAACGCGTTTCGCTGAGCTCTTCAGGGCTGTTGCATAGTAACGTCGTTTGGTGTCATATATATATGTGTCATGAATACGTTGCATGCATTTTACGTCTGCTGATTGCATTAAAATGAACTCTGGACTACTATTTCAGCAGATAACTGCAATAATCATTCACTTCTAGAAAGAAGCATCAAATTTGTTCCCCAGGGGAAGCTCTTTTGAGAAAACCCGTTAGCCACTTGAAAATTTCAAAAGGGCGGCCATTTTCAAGATGACCGCCATACACCATATGGAAATCTTGTATATTGCAATAAAATCGCAAGCACATGTCCTATTTCAACGAGTTTGGTGTCAAATAGTCCTCAGGGGAAGATCTTTTGTATAAACTGTTAGCCACCTGAATTATTTTTAAATGGTAGCTATGGAAATACTGTAAATGTATTTTGCTATAAAATCGCAACATGTTTCATAGATTCTAGTGTCAAATCGCACAAGTTTAGCACGACTATTCGTAAAATACAGACAAATATCTCGTTGGCGTTGAAAATTAAGTGTGTTTTTTTCTGCAAAAAACAATACAATCAGTCATATATTCTGTGCAATTAAAGCTTTAAAGTGACTAAGTCTGAAACTATGAACATTTTTTGATAACAAAAAATGATTTTTAAATCATTTGTAAAAGTAGAATTAAGTTATGTTTTCACAATAAATCTATTTTCTACAGCTGATAACTGAATGGAAAAGTGAATTATCTTATAACATCGGGTGTTTTTTCTCTTGTTTGTAATTGTTTACGTCCCTCCAATAATTCTAGACAGTTGATTTTTAACATAAATGCTGTTGTTTTAGCACTAATAATTTGTTAATTATTACGGAAAAGGTAAAATGTATACCTGAATTTTAGTATTTTACTGTGCTCTTGAAAAATAGTTATATTATTTCTAAAATTAAAATATCAAAAGTTACAGACTATGCAGCTTTACCTGTCTTACTTTACAAATCAACATCATACCATATAGGCAGATAATGCTTGATTGTATTTTGTATGAATTATGGCCCATTGTGCATTATGCAAAGCATGTGAAGTATGTTGTTTCAACCTAGATATTTGTCCTTGATCGAGGATTATATCTCTGCAATCAATGTTTTATAAAGTAATATTCTCCTAAATTCATGACTGGATCGAATTATTGTGACTGATAACTTTGGCAAGCAGTTGCATTTAATAAGTCCCATTTTCTGCCTATTTGTGGTCACTATAATATCTTTAAACGTAGCACCTGCAACTGCACAGTGCCATTAAAGCGGCAGCATTTGGATCAACCCCAGCATTAGGAATTGCATCCACACTTGGTTTCTTTGTAATCGGCGGGTACTGTCAAACAATCTGCCACAAATCTCATTTCTTGGCCCAACCCTAGTTGGATGGAGTCTGCGTTTCTGGTTGGCTTACTCTTGACCAACTCCAGATACACATCAGGCTAGTAACATGCTCCACATGCTGCTTTACGCATCCCTGGTTGATGGAATGGCTTCGCAAAGCCTCTACTTCTGAGCAAACATGTCTAACCTCACGTCATCTACACGTTCAGTTGTACTGGACCAGTTATAAATAATGACCACAAACTTCTGCAAGTCCTGCATGTCTCCATAATCTACAACAAGTGGATACTGATTGAGTTTCCTGAAGTCTTAGGAGGGGGGGACTCGCAGGTTTGCCAAGCAGACATTGTCCCTTTTCCACTGAACTCTGAAACGACATTGCAGCCAGTGAATGTATGGAAGGAGAGCATGTATTTCCTTTCTTCTGCAACGCGATAATACAAGACATTTACAGGAAGTCATCCCATGTTCTTTCCCTGGCCAAAAGCAACACACAGCTGAAGACCTAGCTCCTGAAGCACATGCAGCATATTGACTGAGATAACGACAGCATCGGTGTGACAATTTAGATTTAATTGATGCCTGCTTCTGTTGCATGCCCAGCACACACCCCTTGTCACCCTGCACCTCACCTGTGTCCTGTTATTGAACTGGTAACAGTTTTCAGACTAGATGGCTTATAGACATCAAATCTAATGCCTGTTCTCTTGAACTTTGTAGAGTATGCCTATATGGTAGGAAGGACATCTAACATTGCATACTCCTGAAAACTCTTTGCACGTTTCTGTGGTAGACATTTAATCAACTCTCTACCATCAATAAAGATTGTTTCAGCATCTGGCTCTGCCCAAGGAATCGTGACGTTGCGATATGAACGATTTGGAGAAGAGTTGACAGTCTTCCTTTATCACCATTTGCTTTGAAGAGTCAACGGAAGCTGATATTTATCTGTCTTTCTCTTCTTGAATCCTATCAAAAACTCATTGAATTGGAAGTTGCCTTTCTCAAGGAGTGTGCTTATCCACTTGATGGCGGTGTGCTGAGCAACATCATTTGTATCTAGTGAAAGCAGGTCCCGATTATTTTTTTAAAAGGGTTGCCTATGTCTGTCATGGCTTTTGATAGCTTTTTCCACTTTCACAAGGAATGTTTTTTGTGTTCTCTCTGTCTCCTCGTGGTGGCTAATTTGTTAATTACCAGCGTTAGTCCCACATTCTGTCTCGTACTGTGCAACCAAGTGGCTGACCTTAGGACCAGCCACATGTACCATCCATCTCAGTGGTGATGGATCTTCAGTTACACATATAACTCCCCATCTGCCTTGATGACAGCAGTGGCTCATGAGCTTAGCAAAAATTGTCAGTTCAATTTGTGTAATAACAAAGTTTCCCCTCGGGAACTCCCCAGCAAATATTGGATGAATCTCTTTTAGGGTCACCATATCGCCATGTTGTGGATTGAAAGTCAATGTGCGTAGTTTACATTGTTGTTAAACATAATGCGACAACTTTGATGATACATTGCCTCATATTTCTTCAGAGTTTCTCCAATACATAAATTCTGGCTACATCAAGAACAATGGGCATCTCATTGATTGTGTAAAAAAGGGGAATATTAACCACAATCATAGTCAAGTGCAACCATTATACTCTTGTGTTTGCTGTGCATGTGGTGCTTTAGGTCCTCATTATTTTTTTCTGTCGAAGACACCACTTGCTCCAGTCAGTCCGGAACTTAGATGGTCCTGGTACTCTGTTTGCCATCTTGGTGATTGGTTAACCACTTGTCAAATTATGATACCTGTATGTATTCAGTGACTCAAGGTTGAGGGGCTATTATTTTTACCTTCTTAATCACAATAATGCACAATGAGGTATGGGATACGACAAGGTTCGGTAATAAATATTTATATGTATTACCTATATCGTCCTGACATGACTAATGCATTGCTGCCTGGGATATAAAACATCACAATAAACAAAAATAGTATTACCAACACCTAGCCCAATCGTTCATCCAGTATCATTTAAGCCCTGTGCTATCTATACACCATCTTGGTAACTACATTGAAAACAATGGAAAGCCCAGTTACCCTTGGCTTGGCTCTACTACGTTGGTAAACCCCGCTTGGGCTATCTAACTAAATATCTAGTTTGAACTACATGTAATATACACTAGATAACTGATGTAATGATTTGACAGCATTTGGGACACTAAACTAAAAACTACATTGAACTAAGTTTTAAGCCAATACTGAACACCATACTGAGTTTCACAGAAGTGTTGTCACCAGGGTGCATTGGTTTGTGCGTTGACATCCGATCGTCAGAGGTACCTGTACTAATCTAAACATTCGCTATATGAACGTTCTTACTGCATTGTGGCATCTACATTTTGAAAACCTTGAATTTGACGATGATATGCCTGCTTGTCCACTTGCATAACTAAAATATATACTCATTTTTATTGTAGCTCAGTGAACGTAAAATGGACTTCTTATTTAGATTTTTTCAGTCTGATATTTGGTACAAGGGAACCTCTGACCAGGTTCAGAGTTCAAAATGTGGATTTCTCACATTCAAGAATGTATGATATGATACCTAGATTATTCAGATTTCAGATATGACAAGTCTAGGTAAATCTATTTTAAACAGCAGTATTTCCGCAGAGCAATGGTGGCCATCTTGACAAATGACCGCCATTTTGAATTTTTCAAGTGGCTAATGGGTTTTCACAAAAGAATAAGCCCTAAGCAGTATATGTGCCAAGTTTGATGTTTTTTTCGGAAGTGAAAGATTCTTTTGATATTTTGCAGTTATCTGCTTGGCTATACTTTTATCATAAAAGTAGACATTATGAATTCAGATTAGACAACATCTAAGGTAGGGTACACAATATTGTCTTTTGGGGTAGCACATTCTTTGGTCAGGGGCATATTGCGGCTCTACAGCGCATTGTGATTACTAGTAAGACAGAGAAAATTACCAGCTGATATGAGTCTTCCCAATGCCAAAATGCAATTTTGTTGGATCGGTGTGACTCTGCAAGAAATTAAGACCTCCACGCTGTATGTATGTAGAACAGTGCGGATAAGATAACTAAAACAGTAGTATGTAAAGTACTTGTTTTTATATGACGAGCAATTCTTTCGTGGGTGTCTGATATTTCTGTACCCCTCATAACAATGTTGTATATGCGTCAGAAGACCGAAAAGAGGTACAAAGTCATGACACGGTTTCAGAACGTTGACACATAATAAGCTGATCAGGGGGTTGAAGTAAGAAGGACAGCAAGGATCAGGAAGCGATACAATCAAGTACCACACCTGTCCCGGGATGCCAAATGGGTAAGTAACAAAATCACAATAAACAATTAGTGTTAGTTATGTCTTGTGTTTGTCATGCATTCGCGTCTGTTCATTGCTGCCTTGTGGTCACCTTCTGGGAAAGAGCTGGCCTGTTGACTCTTGTTTGTGATGTAAATTGTGTTTTTGTCACTTTCCCATATGGTGCATGTGTGGTACTTGATTGTATCGATTCCTGATCTTTGCCACCTTTCTTACTTTCATACAGGATCTTACATGAGTGCTCATGTTTTATTAAATTTATCATACGAGTTGAAGAAAAGCAAAAGAATGCGAGGCTTGCCACAGCGGGTTTGATAAATTTAATAATACAGTAGAACGAATGTTAGATTATATTTATTATATGACCTTAAAATTATTTTGTTATCGCATTTTTTTCATTATTGTACCATCATTTATGTAACGTTAAAATACACGTCATGACGTTATGTTACTAAATCTATTAACCACTAGTGGTTTTTCGATTTTATTGCATGGCGTTATAAAATGCCAAGACACGATGTCATATGTTAAAATACATTTCATAGTAATTTATGAGTTATATTTTATTATACACTCATTTACGCCTATAGCGTCTGTTTTATGGAACACTGGCAAAGAGTGCAGAAACAGATGCGTGTTCAGCGGCGCCTGATCAGGTTCTTCAATGTTTGCTTACAGTATATCCTTTTTAACAATTTTGAATCTACTTACACAACATCCCTTAAATTCGAAATCGATTATGTCCATTTGATAAGGGTTGGGAATTTTATTAGGTATAACTGGGTTAATTTTTGGTTGTTTTGTAGCTTTATGTCCCAGACAACAGCTATTGTCATGTTGGAATGGTCAGTTTACCTAGCCACACTTTTTACCGGGCAAGCTTGAACAAGCGGTTAACCAGTACGTCGTGCATAAACTGTCCCTGGTACTTGACAACAACCCTTTTGAATGAATCTGCGGAAGAGAGGAGAATGACCGTAGAAATTACTTCATGACCAATCTCCACAAAAGTATGGACCCGGCCTAGATCGAATTCGCGAGCTCTGAATCTGCAATCAGACACCCATCTATGGCCAGACACGTTACCGACTGCGCTACGCGACCCAGTATAAATGGGATAAGATTAAATTGTTGCTAACATGACCTCCGTAACAAATATGTCAAAATGCATGTCTCACAGCTTATCACCCTCATAATCAAAAACAAATGACAGAATAAATTTACTGTTTATAGTCCTCAAGTTAAAAAACAAATTGATAAATCTGTGACTGAATGTAATGTTTTGGTTTTGTTATCAATGAAAGAAAATGGAAAAAAATATAATCTGAAAACTGGCCATCACTCTCAAAGTTTTCAAACTTTTCTTATAGAAATACAGAGTTTAGGAGAACAATATCAAATTAGTATGCGCTCCTGTCGTTCGAGAATGTACCTCATATATTATTTTATCTACCGAAGTAAGTAAGTATGATCAGGAAATATCACAATCACCACTGCAGAACAACCCACGGCACTTTGAGGAATAGCCACAGACAACTAGCAGTCAACATACACCAGGAAGACAATTAAAGTAAAGCAATCAACTCTTCCTCTTCCCCTGGATGATTACAATACTAGAAAGGGCATTAAGTACTGCATAACAAAAATTAGGGCCAAACACAGATAGCATAATTACACAATGAATCAACAACAGCAGAAACTCCGCCTTAGAACGAATTGCAGTTTAAGCCATTAGGGGGCTTAAATACAATTGCCTGGTAGCAAATCGTTGCCCTATATTATGTTGGTGTTAAAACAAAATTGTTTAGCTGGCATGAAATGTTATTCCCATTGCCCTTTCAGAATCTTGTTAACTAAAATGTGTCCAATTGTCCTCTATTTTTTATCAACAAAAAACACAAAATATTTATTTTAAACATCATACAAATGTTAAGTTTAATTGTCAGATATATTGATTTATACTGTTCACAAAAAAGCATGAAACTACTTTTAATAGTATGATACCAAAATCTACATTTTGGCTCACCTACACCAAAGGCTGAAGTGAGGTATTAGTACAATTGCAATGTGGCCCAGCGTCCGTCTTCCGTCGTCCATCGTACGTCCACACATTCATACTAGTTTATCTCTAGTTAGTCGGCAAATTTTAATAAAATTACATAAAAAAGCATCATCAGGTAGAGGGAAGTGCTGCATAAGTTTTTGGCTGATGGGATTGGAACTCTGGTTGCCGTGGCAACATATAGCTCTCATAGACTTATAATGTTATAATATTTTAAAAATATTCTATTCCGAAACCATGAGGTCCAAAACTTATATATTGGGTATGGACCAATATCTAGTGATCCCATAAATAAATCATGACAATCAAGCCCCTGGGGTCTAAACTAGCCTCGCTCTGGGGATCAAGAGCTTTCATAGATTTTTAATTGTAAAGCTCATCTCTCTAACCCTAAGGCACATAGCTTATATTTTAGTATCTAGCAATGTCCAGTGGTCCTCTAAATAAATGCTGCTAACCATGCCCCTGGAATCCAAATTGGTCATGCCCCAGTGGTCTTTAGTTCACGTAGACTTATCATGGGAATAACTTCAAACATTTTTTTCTTTAATAACTCTTTTTTGTTTGTTGCAATGCTTAGCATTTGGTTACATATACCCGGCCAACCATGTCCTAGGGGTCCAAAGTAGCCAGAAGTAGTAGATTATATTTATTATATGACCTTAAAATTATTTTGTAATCGCATTTTTTTCATTATTGTACCATCATTTATGTAACGTTAAAATACACGTCATGACGTTATGTTACTAAATCTATTAACCACTAGTGGTTTTTCGATTTTATTGCATGGCGTTATAAAATGCCAAGACACGATGTCATATGTTAAAATACATTTCATAGTAATTTATGAGTTATATTTTATTATACACTCATTTACGCCTATAGCGTCTGTTTTATGGAACACTGGCAAAGAGTGCAGAAACAGATGCGTGTTCAGCGGCGCCTGATCAGGTTCTTCAATGTTTGCTTACAGTATATCCTTTTTAACAATTTTGAATCTACTTACACAACATCCCTTAAATTCGAAATCGATTATGTCCATTTGATAAGGGTTGGGAATTTTATTAGGTATAACTGGGTTAATTTTTGGTTGTTTTGTAGCTTTATGTCCCAGACAACAGCTATTGTCATGTTGGAATGGTCAGTTTACCTAGCCACACTTTTTACCGGGCAAGCTTGAACAAGCGGTTAACCAGTACGTCGTGCATAAACTGTCCCTGGTACTTGACAACAACCCTTTTGAATGAATCTGCGGAAGAGAGGAGAATGACCGTAGAAATTACTTCATGACCAATCTCCACAAAAGTATGGACCCGGCCTAGATCGAATTCGCGAGCTCTGAATCTGCAATCAGACACCCATCTATGGCCAGACACGTTACCGACTGCGCTACGCGACCCAGTATAAATGGGATAAGATTAAATTGTTGCTAACATGACCTCCGTAACAAATATGTCAAAATGCATGTCTCACAGCTTATCACCCTCATAATCAAAAACAAATGACAGAATAAATTTACTGTTTATAGTCCTCAAGTTAAAAAACAAATTGATAAATCTGTGACTGAATGTAATGTTTTGGTTTTGTTATCAATGAAAGAAAATGGAAAAAAATATAATCTGAAAACTGGCCATCACTCTCAAAGTTTTCAAACTTTTCTTATAGAAATACAGAGTTTAGGAGAACAATATCAAATTAGTATGCGCTCCTGTCGTTCGAGAATGTACCTCATATATTATTTTATCTACCGAAGTAAGTAAGTATGATCAGGAAATATCACAATCACCACTGCAGAACAACCCACGGCACTTTGAGGAATAGCCACAGACAACTAGCAGTCAACATACACCAGGAAGACAATTAAAGTAAAGCAATCAACTCTTCCTCTTCCCCTGGATGATTACAATACTAGAAAGGGCATTAAGTACTGCATAACAAAAATTAGGGCCAAACACAGATAGCATAATTACACAATGAATCAACAACAGCAGAAACTCCGCCTTAGAACGAATTGCAGTTTAAGCCATTAGGGGGCTTAAATACAATTGCCTGGTAGCAAATCGTTGCCCTATATTATGTTGGTGTTAAAACAAAATTGTTTAGCTGGCATGAAATGTTATTCCCATTGCCCTTTCAGAATCTTGTTAACTAAAATGTGTCCAATTGTCCTCTATTTTTTATCAACAAAAAACACAAAATATTTATTTTAAACATCATACAAATGTTAAGTTTAATTGTCAGATATATTGATTTATACTGTTCACAAAAAAGCATGAAACTACTTTTAATAGTATGATACCAAAATCTACATTTTGGCTCACCTACACCAAAGGCTGAAGTGAGGTATTAGTACAATTGCAATGTGGCCCAGCGTCCGTCTTCCGTCGTCCATCGTACGTCCACACATTCATACTAGTTTATCTCTAGTTAGTCGGCAAATTTTAATAAAATTACATAAAAAAGCATCATCAGGTAGAGGGAAGTGCTGCATAAGTTTTTGGCTGATGGGATTGGAACTCTGGTTGCCGTGGCAACATATAGCTCTCATAGACTTATAATGTTATAATATTTTAAAAATATTCTATTCCGAAACCATGAGGTCCAAAACTTATATATTGGGTATGGACCAATATCTAGTGATCCCATAAATAAATCATGACAATCAAGCCCCTGGGGTCTAAACTAGCCTCGCTCTGGGGATCAAGAGCTTTCATAGATTTTTAATTGTAAAGCTCATCTCTCTAACCCTAAGGCACATAGCTTATATTTTAGTATCTAGCAATGTCCAGTGGTCCTCTAAATAAATGCTGCTAACCATGCCCCTGGAATCCAAATTGGTCATGCCCCAGTGGTCTTTAGTTCACGTAGACTTATCATGGGAATAACTTCAAACATTTTTTTCTTTAATAACTCTTTTTTGTTTGTTGCAATGCTTAGCATTTGGTTACATATACCCGGCCAACCATGTCCTAGGGGTCCAAAGTAGCCAGAAGTAGTAGATTATATTTATTATATGACCTTAAAATTATTTTGTAATCGCATTTTTTTCATTATTGTACCATCATTTATGTAACGTTAAAATACACGTCATGACGTTATGTTACTAAATCTATTAACCACTAGTGGTTTTTCGATTTTATTGCATGGCGTTATAAAATGCCAAGACACGATGTCATATGTTAAAATACATTTCATAGTAATTTATGAGTTATATTTTATTATACACTCATTTACGCCTATAGCGTCTGTTTTATGGAACACTGGCAAAGAGTGCAGAAACAGATGCGTGTTCAGCGGCGCCTGATCAGGTTCTTCAATGTTTGCTTACAGTATATCCTTTTTAACAATTTTGAATCTACTTACACAACATCCCTTAAATTCGAAATCGATTATGTCCATTTGATAAGGGTTGGGAATTTTATTAGGTATAACTGGGTTAATTTTTGGTTGTTTTGTAGCTTTATGTCCCAGACAACAGCTATTGTCATGTTGGAATGGTCAGTTTACCTAGCCACACTTTTTACCGGGCAAGCTTGAACAAGCGGTTAACCAGTACGTCGTGCATAAACTGTCCCTGGTACTTGACAACAACCCTTTTGAATGAATCTGCGGAAGAGAGGAGAATGACCGTAGAAATTACTTCATGACCAATCTCCACAAAAGTATGGACCCGGCCTAGATCGAATTTGCGAGCTCTGAATCTGCAATCAGACACCCATCTATGGCCAGACACGTTACCGACTGCGCTACGCGACCCAGTATAAATGGGATAAGATTAAATTGTTGCTAACATGACCTCCGTAACAAATATGTCAAAATGCATGTCTCACAGCTTATCACCCTCATAATCAAAAACAAATGACAGAATAAATTTACTGTTTATAGTCCTCAAGTTAAAAAACAAATTGATAAATCTGTGACTGAATGTAATGTTTTGGTTTTGTTATCAATGAAAGAAAATGGAAAAAAATATAATCTGAAAACTGGCCATCACTCTCAAAGTTTTCAAACTTTTCTTATAGAAATACAGAGTTTAGGAGAACAATATCAAATTAGTATGCGCTCCTGTCGTTCGAGAATGTACCTCATATATTATTTTATCTACCGAAGTAAGTAAGTATGATCAGGAAATATCACAATCACCACTGCAGAACAACCCACGGCACTTTGAGGAATAGCCACAGACAACTAGCAGTCAACATACACCAGGAAGACAATTAAAGTAAAGCAATCAACTCTTCCTCTTCCCCTGGATGATTACAATACTAGAAAGGGCATTAAGTACTGCATAACAAAAATTAGGGCCAAACACAGATAGCATAATTACACAATGAATCAACAACAGCAGAAACTCCGCCTTAGAACGAATTGCAGTTTAAGCCATTAGGGGGCTTAAATACAATTGCCTGGTAGCAAATCGTTGCCCTATATTATGTTGGTGTTAAAACAAAATTGTTTAGCTGGCATGAAATGTTATTCCCATTGCCCTTTCAGAATCTTGTTAACTAAAATGTGTCCAATTGTCCTCTATTTTTTATCAACAAAAAACACAAAATATTTATTTTAAACATCATACAAATGTTAAGTTTAATTGTCAGATATATTGATTTATACTGTTCACAAAAAAGCATGAAACTACTTTTAATAGTATGATACCAAAATCTACATTTTGGCTCACCTACACCAAAGGCTGAAGTGAGGTATTAGTACAATTGCAATGTGGCCCAGCGTCCGTCTTCCGTCGTCCATCGTACGTCCACACATTCATACTAGTTTATCTCTAGTTAGTCGGCAAATTTTAATAAAATTACATAAAAAAGCATCATCAGGTAGAGGGAAGTGCTGCATAAGTTTTTGGCTGATGGGATTGGAACTCTGGTTGCCGTGGCAACATATAGCTCTCATAGACTTATAATGTTATAATATTTTAAAAATATTCTATTCCGAAACCATGAGGTCCAAAACTTATATATTGGGTATGGACCAATATCTAGTGATCCCATAAATAAATCATGACAATCAAGCCCCTGGGGTCTAAACTAGCCTCGCTCTGGGGATCAAGAGCTTTCATAGATTTTTAATTGTAAAGCTCATCTCTCTAACCCTAAGGCACATAGCTTATATTTTAGTATCTAGCAATGTCCAGTGGTCCTCTAAATAAATGCTGCTAACCATGCCCCTGGAATCCAAATTGGTCATGCCCCAGTGGTCTTTAGTTCACGTAGACTTATCATGGGAATAACTTCAAACATTTTTTTCTTTAATAACTCTTTTTTGTTTGTTGCAATGCTTAGCATTTGGTTACATATACCCGGCCAACCATGTCCTAGGGGTCCAAAGTAGCCAGAAGTAGTAGATTATATTTATTATATGACCTTAAAATTATTTTGTAATCGCATTTTTTTCATTATTGTACCATCATTTATGTAACGTTAAAATACACGTCATGACGTTATGTTACTAAATCTATTAACCACTAGTGGTTTTTCGATTTTATTGCATGGCGTTATAAAATGCCAAGACACGATGTCATATGTTAAAATACATTTCATAGTAATTTATGAGTTATATTTTATTATACACTCATTTACGCCTATAGCGTCTGTTTTATGGAACACTGGCAAAGAGTGCAGAAACAGATGCGTGTTCAGCGGCGCCTGATCAGGTTCTTCAATGTTTGCTTACAGTATATCCTTTTTAACAATTTTGAATCTACTTACACAACATCCCTTAAATTCGAAATCGATTATGTCCATTTGATAAGGGTTGGGAATTTTATTAGGTATAACTGGGTTAATTTTTGGTTGTTTTGTAGCTTTATGTCCCAGACAACAGCTATTGTCATGTTGGAATGGTCAGTTTACCTAGCCACACTTTTTACCGGGCAAGCTTGAACAAGCGGTTAACCAGTACGTCGTGCATAAACTGTCCCTGGTACTTGACAACAACCCTTTTGAATGAATCTGCGGAAGAGAGGAGAATGACCGTAGAAATTACTTCATGACCAATCTCCACAAAAGTATGGACCCGGCCTAGATCGAATTTGCGAGCTCTGAATCTGCAATCAGACACCCATCTATGGCCAGACACGTTACCGACTGCGCTACGCGACCCAGTATAAATGGGATAAGATTAAATTGTTGCTAACATGACCTCCGTAACAAATATGTCAAAATGCATGTCTCACAGCTTATCACCCTCATAATCAAAAACAAATGACAGAATAAATTTACTGTTTATAGTCCTCAAGTTGAAAAACAAATTGATAAATCTGTGACTGAATGTAATGTTTTGGTTTTGTTATCAATGAAAGAAAATGGAAAAAAAATATAATCTGAAAACTGGCCATCACTCTCAAAGTTTTCAAACTTTTCTTATAGAAATACAGAGTTTAAGAGAACAATATCAAATTAGTATGCGCTCCTGTCGTTCGAGAATGTACCTCATATATTATTTTATCTACCGAAGTAAGTAAGTATGATCAGGAAATATCACAATCACCACTGCAGAACAACCCACGGCACTTCGAGGAATAGCCACAGACAACTAGCAGTCAACATACACCAGGAAGACAATTAAAGTAAAGCAATCAACTCTTCCTCTTCCCCTGGATGATTACAATACTAGAAAGGGCATTAAGTACTGCATAACAAAAATTAGGGCCAAACACAGATAGCATAATTACACAATGAATCAACAACAGCAGAAACTCCGCCTTAGAACGAATTGCAGTTTAAGCCATTAGGGGGCTTAAATACAATTGCCTGGTAGCAAATCGTTGCCCTATATTATGTTGGTGTTAAAACAAAATTGTTTAGCTGGCATGAAATGTTATTCCCATTGCCCTTTCAGAATCTTGTTAACTAAAATGTGTCCAATTGTCCTCTATTTTTTATCAACAAAAAACACAAAATATCTATTTTAAACATCATACAAATGTTAAGTTTAATTGTCAGATATATTGATTTATACTGTTCACAAAAAAGCATGAAACTACTTTTAATAGTATGATACCAAAATCTACATTTTGGCTCACCTACACCAAAGGCTGAAGTGAGGTATTAGTACAATTGCAATGTGGCCCAGCGTCCGTCTTCCGTCGTCCATCGTACGTCCACACATTCATACTAGTTTATCTCTAGTTAGTCGGCAAATTTTAATAAAATTACATAAAAAAGCATCATCAGGTAGAGGGAAGTGCTGCATAAGTTTTTGGCTGATGGGATTGGAACTCTGGTTGCCGTGGCAACATATAGCTCTCATAGACTTATAATGTTATAATATTTTAAAAATATTCTATTCCGAAACCATGAGGTCCAAAACTTATATATTGGGTATGGACCAATATCTAGTGATCCCATAAATAAATCATGACAATCAAGCCCCTGGGGTCTAAACTAGCCTCGCTCTGGGGATCAAGAGCTTTCATAGATTTTTAATTGTAAAGCTCATCTCTCTAACCCTAAGGCACATAGCTTATATTTTAGTATCTAGCAATGTCCAGTGGTCCTCTAAATAAATGCTGCTAACCATGCCCCTGGAATCCAAATTGGTCATGCCCCAGTGGTCTTTAGTTCACGTAGACTTATCATGGAAATAACTTCAAACATTTTTTTCTTTAATAACTCTTTTTTGTTTGTTGCAATGCTTAGCATTTGGTTACATATACCCGGCCAACCATGTCCTAGGGGTCCAAAGTAGCCACTCCATGGGGCAGTTTTGCTACCATTGACTCATGATAAAAAAAAACTTTAAAATCTTCTTTCAAACCACGAGGCCAACAACTCATGTGAGCAGTATAGATTCATTGAGCCTCTAATTCATTACCCCAGCTACCTAAACTCACCTACAAAAATCCTTAAACTTGAAGCGAAAAAAAAGATTAACTGCTCAACAAAACTCACATTTTTTTCGTTTAAAATATTCAATAAAACAATACAGTGTATATAAGCATTCATGTTACTTTATTTTTTTATTTTTTTTTTACTTCGTTTCAGGTTGAAAAGCATAGCCGCATTATAGTTTCTGGGGATTGCTGGGTCGTTGGCCCAGGTGGATACTTAGCAGGGGGAGGAATTGGACTTTTCGATCCAGCGTTAGGACTTGGTGTGGATAACGTCCTTGAAATAAAGGTATGCCTTAAAATGCAAAAGCGTATACAAATCTATCATGTTCGTGAAAGACAGAAAATAACCATCCAGACGACACCACAAGCCTTGTGATGACAAACATTGATCCCATCCATCCATCCATCCATCCATCTGTTCATCTGTTTGTATGTCTGCCCTGTAGTCAGTTATTCTCATAACACCCACTCCTTCATTTGTTGATCAAGAGTATGCATCATTAGCACAATGATTGCCTATGACATATAGATTTCGGAGACTGTTTCAGATAACCGACATAATCCTAGAGGTCAAGGTCAGATATACAAAAACTGTCTTTTGGCTCGTAACACAAAATCCTTTTGTGTTTTGACCAAGTATGCCTTGATGAAGTTCAATTCAATTAATATGGACATTGTTTAGAAATCATATTAATGGTGATAGAGGCAATGAAAGTACAATGCAATTCCGAGAGAGAAAAAGAAGATTCTAGGAGGAAATCACATAAGAAGGAGACATAAAACGACTTGAAAATGAGTTATGTGATAAATACAAACATATTAAGTTATCAATTTAGTTATCAATTTAGTGTAAAACAAAACCCATTAGTTAAAGTTAGGAATGAAAAAAATAAAAGGGGTAATGATTATGTCGAAATGTAGATGTATTGATCTAGGAGAAAAAATACTAATTATTGATTTAGGTCCAAAAAAAGAACTTCTACCAGCAAATTATAACTTAACTAATATATGATTATATTATTGGAGTCCCATCAATATATTAAAACTTATTTTTGTCAAAATCCACTAAGCCAATTGAACTCTTCCATACAATATACTATGTGAAACACTTTAAAGTCTAGAACCTATTCTAGAACCGTAAGGCTTATGAAGTTGTGACTTTGTATGTAGCATTGGGGATGTAGACCCTACCAACATTGCAAAAATGATTATTCTTTGTTGACCTTGACCTAATTTAGTACAAGGCCAAATTTGATTCTTACTGCATTTATATGGGAAAAATCTTGAAATGTTTTGTTTTTTCTATAACCGTTTAAAGATGCATAGTCTGTAACTTTTGATCTTTTAATTTTTGAAATAATGTTTCTATTTTTCAAGAACACGGTAAAAAAACTCAAATTCAGGTATACATTTTACCAATTTTATAAATCTTTACAAATTATCAGTATCAAAACAACATCATTTATGTTAAAACTTGACTGTCTATAATAATTTGAGGGACGCAAATAATTACCAACAAGAGAGAAAACATCTGTTTTTATAAGATAATTCACTTTTTCATGCAGTTTTCAGCTATAGTGAACAGATTTATTGTGAAAACTTAACTTAATTCATCTTTTACAAATGATTTAAAAAGAAAACAAAATTTTTCAAAAAGTGTTCACAGTTGCAGACTTAGTCTCTTTAAGTCGATATCATTATACTAGCGAGGAATATTTGTCATAATGAGACAACGGTTTGATAAAATATCAAGCTGAATTTTGACCTTTCATCCAAAGCCACACATTTTTGACTGCAACATACATACATTGTATCTTTACATATTTTTCTCAGAAAGGACTTGGCTGAATGAACTTCAATTTCATATGGAGAATTCATTAGATAAATCTTTACAGATATGACATTTGTTTTAGGCCAATTGACCACAATGACCGCCATGCCCATGCATGGTAAAATAAAATATGTTTAAAGAATACGCCTAGCTTGACCTTAACCTAGTTTTACATTGCTAAGATCTTGTGACCTAATATCATGTGAGCTCTTCAGGACTTTTTTTTATTTTTACTTGACCATTAAGAACGAACTTATCCAAACGTTAGATTATTGGCTTAGAAAAGTAAGTAAGGGTGCAAAGATCAGGAATTGATACAAGGTCCAGGTCAATCTGACAAAAAAGCTCAGACAACGTTTTGTTTAGTCCTCAGCTTATTTTACTGAAGTCAAATGGTTAATTTCAAAGAAAACTAATATTTTTCAAGGTTCCCGAGGGGGTCCAACATTTTCCAGAGGGAGGGTCCAACATTTTCCACGGGACTAAAACAATCGTTGTCATAGCTTTTTTGTCAGATTGATCTGAACCCACCCCCTCCCCACTGACGAAAATTCCTGGATCCGCGTATGGTCCCCTCTGGATCCGCACTTGAAGTGGCACCCTAAATCAGTACTAGTCTGCAGATGTCATATATAAATTTTGCTGATGCTTAAAAAGAGCAGACAATTCACATAAAATATTAAGCCTTATTTATCGTCCGTTACAAGTTGCATTGGCGTTTAGTGTAAGACATGTCATTAAAATGACCCTCTATATTCCTTCTTCTTATGGACAGAAATACACTATAGCCTGAAGGCATATAATGTTCGCAATACGGTGGCAGATCGACCATTGATACACATAAACTCCCTAGTCTCGATCTGATACGACCTTCACTTTATAAATGTTGCGATACATGTATTTTCTGTTTCTTTACCGCGTTCAAGTCAAGACCAGTAACTCGTACAATTATTGGGTGATTTGATTTGATTCGTTACGTCCCATTAACAATCTTTCAGTTTTATAGGGACGGATTTCCTGGGTTGAACCAGTATTAAGCTAGGATTAATGTTCTTGCTCAAGGACACAACGCAGTGACGCCGGTGAGGCTCGAACCCGCGGCCCCTCGGTCTCGAGTCAAGTACTCTACCACTGAGCCACTGCGCTCCCATAAAGGCTTTGGAATCATGCATAAATACTTACAGATTGTAATAGAAACATGATCGTAGGTTTCTCCAAACAAACTGGTTGAAATTATAACATCAACTGCATTTCATCGGTGCAATTTATTGCTCCCCAGCTGTGCGAAAAAGTTGTTTACATTTGTTGTTTTTTGTCGGATTTTCTCGTTTTTTTTTAATGGCATTAAAAAGAGCAAAGGACGAGAACTCGATAAAGACGACATGCCAGTGTTTTTGTTTGTTTTTGTTTAGAACAAAAGCACGGAGTAAATAATACTTTTGTTTATCCAATCATGGGCCATTTCTGAAGTACAAGACTCTAGAGCTGTCATTCTTTTGGTACCAGGATTTTACAATGCGATAAAGAGGAGCCAAAACTGGGAAAATCTGTTATATAGAACACTCACATTTTTTGGATATACGAGGGCCATTTTTTATGTTCGTAGAATCGGGCTGTATCTCTACAAATATAGAATTTACGGTACCAAAAGTATATATACTGAGGGAAAAAAGTTTAGCAATATACTTTGAGGATTCACAGTTTAGAAGAAGTAGGACTTTTAATTTCATAGTGTCAAAAATATATATTGACAAACGTTCACGAGTACGATGACATTAACAGGTTGAAATTTTCAAATAATGTAAAGTCTGATTTTATGCCACTTGCTAAAACAGCTAATCTGGCAATAGTGCGAATAGTTTTCGACTAAAAGTTTCATTTTTCTGTCCAATTGTTAGATCCAAAAACAAGAAAGTAAAAAACGGTCTAAAACTGAATGTTATGTTCACCCTTTTTGTACAGTTTTTAGTTAAAAATTGTATTTTTCCAAATTACCTCCCTTTCACTTGAGTAACGTTTGAAATTAAAATGTTCAGCAGATCAAATCCTCACTATGAGGTCGAGTTTTGTTTCTTTTGACCACTTGCGGGTAGCCATTAGGTCATTTTTAAACAACTGACATGTTTGCGTACCTGCCAATTAAACAGAGCTAATGCTTCAAAGATCACCTATGGGAAACCCCATTATAAATAATTGCTAAACTTTTTTCCCTCAGTATATATTTTGAAAGGTCTAGCTTCTGCCTATCAACTGATATAAATGTTTCATGATTTGCGCTTAGTTAGTTCAAGGTATGTAGCTTTAAATAGAGAAATGGTAAAGGACACTGGTCGAAATCCATTTTAACCATGCAGCAAGCAGGAAATTAGACGCTGTTTAGTTCCATTCGCTATGGTGATATAAGCATTTGTCAAGCCGATTTTCTTTTGCACCATCAAAATTAATTATTCAAACGTCAATCGTAGACAAGGGCAGCAAAACTTTAAGCATGTTGTGTGCTCTTCTATAACAATTTTAAAACACCCATCAATACGCCAAAATAATCACAGTCAAGTGCTAGTTATTATATCTGTTACGAGGGCTGTTCAAATATGAATGCAAGTAGCTTCATAACTTTCGTTCAAGATTTGCTTCGACAAAATGGTATACTAAGGATTATATGTTACCTTTAAACTGGCATCAGACCTAAAGAAAAATACAGTATACTTATCGAGTTATAGCCCTTTGAATGAGGGTCGCTTTAGTATACTAACAAACTCAACGCTTCGAACATACCAGTGATATAGACGAGCGTATAAGTCTTCGATAAATCGGTGAAATTTTTAAGGAAGTATCCCCATATACTTATATAATGATTCTGTGAAAGTTTCGAAAATCCGACATGTTTTTTTTAATTACATCGAATCGTTTCACTGAAGTCTCCTTGTGTTTGCAAATAAATGGTAAAAAAACACCACCTTAAGTTTCAATCAAACTTTTCTCTTACAAAATGTACGAAGCAACATTTAAACTAGATTTAGCTCAAAAACAATATGTTGATCGCTCATACTGCGTTGTAGCTACAAATCATTGAAGGAAAAGTGGGTAATTTTCAAATGCCGACAAGCATTTTTATTAAGTCAAAACAGCCTTAATTGAAGGGGTTATAGAACTCATACTTAATTTTGTTGCAATAACATTGCGGGTTTTATCTAAATTGGAACGTTAACTTTAAGTTTTACCAAAATAGACATTATTTACAATAAAATTACTCACCATGTCTTTATGACTGGACAGATTGGACATATTCTAATTAATGTAAACATGTCATTAATAAGCAGAAAAATGCTAGAAAAAATGATATAAAATGTGATAACTTTGTAAATAGAGGACGGAGCGTTTTAAAAACTTCCTTATGACATATTGAGCATATTTTAAGCAAAACGCAAAAAAAGACACCGTGCTGTTCATTATTGCATCACCAGTAGATAACTCAAAATGACGTTTGTCATAAAAAATAATGACGTCACAAACATGCCTATTTACTGGAGATCGTTGCCATTTTAAAGGCGACAAATAGTTCTTTCCAGAAAGGTATGACATTTTGCCGTAGCATATATATGAAGAAAGTTATTAACCTACTTGCATTCGTATTTGAACAGCCCTCGTAAAATTATGAACAAATTTTTAAATTTCTTCTGGTTTTGCATAGCACATGATATATTCAATCATTCGTCAGCAGTTATATTGCTGTATCGATTTAAGCGTGTAACTGGCAACTTCCGGTACTGTCATACCCCCATGTTATAAAAAGTGGGTGGGGTAAATAAACCATGCGTCAAAAAAAACAATAACAATCGGATCTGCATAATTTTCTTATTGCAGTAATAACAACACCTGTTAAGAGGTACAAAACAGTTTTAATGAATTTCTTAATATAAGAACGCTCCATGATGTCATTTATGTACAAACTAAGGGATTTTAGCACGCCTAGGCTATTTATTTTGCAGTTCATTTCTAATAAAACAAAAGTATTAACTTTGTTTGGGAATGTAAGTTACCATAATACTTCCAGCTAACATGTGAGCAAAAAAAAATAATGATAATACTTTACAGCTAACATATTGAGCCACATTCAAAAGCCCGTATCCAACTTCCACTTGTGTCAGCTTTTTACAATAAAAGTTCAAATGCCTACTGTACAATTTGCTGAGACTCCTTACAAATCTTCCATATCCGATAATTGCTAAAATGGTTATATAATATTGTAACACGGAGTGTCCTTTATCTTCAGCCAAATATGCAGAAGATTTGTATGGCTTTGGACCCATTTTCATGCAATTGTTACTAACTGTCCATAACTGTCATATTTCTACCATATTTCCAGTGTTCGATATATAGGTATATCTTTGCCTCTTAGAAGTCATTAGAGTAATGCTTTTTGAAATAATTATAGGTTGCATTTATAGATAAAATCAATCTTTCCAAATATATTCATGATGTATGCATTTACTTTCGCTGTTTTCATTTTAAATCTACCATTCTACGAACATAAAAAGCGTCCCTCGTAATATACTGAGTAACTCGCGATATCTTATTAAGCAAATCTATAGTGTTCTGGTTTTAAGAGAATTTAGTCTGTCTAACAATACCAATGTTTTGCTCTTTCGTTGAATAAGTCCCATGAAATAACCAAAAACAAGTCGGATATTAGTGTCTGCTTGAAACGTGTTCGTTTGCACTTAGGGCTGGAGATTGTAAAAATAAACACACAACACTTCATAGTGTCTGCTTGAAACGTGTTCGTTTGCACTTAGGGCTGGAGATTGTAAAAATAAACACACAACACTTCAATCGCTCTTTTCAGACTTCTATCGAAGAGATGGCGCTAAGGTGGTAAGTCCTGGGTTTCGATATTATTTGAGCCACGACATGTGATTTCCAACAATGTGGCATTTTGACAAGTGTAGACTCAGATGAGCCTCTGCAGCCTCATGTTAAGCTTAGAAACTCCAAATGATGTTCAGTCAGTAGCTTAACAGTCATAGAATACCCAAGCGACTAGCAAAGGCTCTGATCAGACTGCGCGTATGCGCATGCTGGTCTGAGGCTTTGCTGGTCGCATATAATACATTGTTGGAAATCTCATGTCGCAGCTCGTTTTATGTCTACATACAGTCACTGAGATTTTGGGACTTTATCTCAAAAGAAAGCCAAACGGCGACATTTTTACAGGAATTACGCCAACCTTTTTCTACCTGACCTCCATGTTTTTTGGATAACCCTCTGACGTCATGGACCCGTACTGATGCTGCGATTTTATATCAAGTCTTTTAATGCAGTCTAATTACATTTTTGAGTGTAATGGTTTAAAGAGACTAAGTCTGCAACTATGAACATTTTTCAAAAAAAAACTATTTTCTTTTTAAATCATTTGTAATTGTAGAATTAAGTCATGTTCACAATAAATCTGTTCACTATAGCTGAAAACTGCGAGCAAAAGTGAATTATCTTATAAAAACAGGTGTGTTTTTCTCTTATTGGTAATTATTTGCGTCCCTCCAATAATTATAGACAGTTAATTTTAACATAAATGCTGTTGTTTTGATACTGATAATTTGTTAAGATTTACGAAATTGCTGAAATGTATACCTGGATTTTAGTATTTTTACTGTTTTCTTGAAAAATAGAAACATTAGTTCTAGAATTAAAAGATCAAAAGTTACAGACTTTGCAGCTTTAATCTGAAGTGCTCTGAAAATACACCACGTGAATATGGCGATTTTTCCGCTGTGTTTCACCATTTCTCATGTGATGTATTTATAACCTCTACCGAGCGCGTTAACCAATCAGTGACCGCATAGTTTTCAGAGCTGGACTTTTGCAAACATGGAGGTCAGGTATGTGACAAGTACTATCGTGCCAACCAAGGGTGACAGTGACGTAATATTTTGTTTATAATTGTTAAGTAAAATTTAACTGTTCACTCCACTTAAGCTAACGCTAATCGATAGATTACTTGTGTATTAATCCTATCCTGCGGATAGGATTAATACACACATGATCTATCGACGAAAAGTCCATGATAACTTTGTAAACAAAACATGACGCCTCTGTCACTCTTGGCTGGCAGGACAGTACCTGTAGGTGAATGTTATATTTTACACAGGTTGTACTGGCTGATGGACGAGTGGCTACCTGTACATCAAACAAAACCGTTATTGAAGACAACGGTACAAGTGAAACAGTCCACAATGGAAAACTGTTCTGGGCCCTGAGAGGCGGCGGTGGGGGAACATTCGGGGTCGTGGTTCACTACGTGATAAAGCTTCACCTGGCCCCAAATACCTACGTATCAGGGCTATTGAGAGGGATACTGTATAAGAATGAAAGCGATAGACATATCCTTAAGCAATCTTTAGAGGTTGTTGAAGAATGGGCAAAAACTGCCCCCAATCATTGGGGAGGAGGTCAGGCTGTTTTCGCTCAAGACTTACTTATATATTTTTCAAAGCTTGGACCTTGGGACGATGATACAGAATCCGAAATAAGGCCGATCCTTGATTTTATGTCCCAACATCCTCAACGGGTTAGCCTCCACATTGCCAACTACACGAGCTCAGCCGACATAGCTGTTCATGATGGTCATCCTACTAGTAGAATGTACAGCACGGGGGCTCTTATAAGCAATACGTCTGGTCTATGGGATTTCCTTGTTCAATCGTTTATGGACCATACTGACAAAAATATATCAGCTGTATATGCAGTTGCGAGGAAAGGAGGTGAGTACAAATGGGCCTCGTCGCAAGAAAACCTGTCTTCGGGATTTCCGTCAAAGCGAGCTTCAAACCGGTCTGTTCAGCTACAGAGACTATCTAGAAAATTGAAATTTATCTGAACAAGGTTAGATATGGTACTTTTCGAAAAGCAAACAACAAAGGCGCTGATCAGATTGCGCGGATGCGCAGGCTGGTCTGCGCCTGTGTTGTTCACAAACCCCCAAAGATAGGATTTCTCGCGTCGAGGCGCAAATAGAACCATTCATTGGTCTTCAGTTGGGACAGAAAACCGCCATTCTCAACCGTTCCAATGGAAAACGGGGCCTGCACAGTTTCCAATGATAAATGTGGACTTGTAGTGCAACAGACTGGATGCTTTGTGGTCAACCCAATCAAGTTTAGCAAATTTGCTTTCCTCTCTGATTGTACGCCGTAGGGTCGGACTTTAGACTCTATGACGGTTTCAACGTAAATACTTATCTATTTATGAGATGGAAGTGGCCTGATGCTTTGGCTGTTTGTCAGGCCCACCGGGGTTTACCTGTTGGATTTCTTTTGCTCCGGTATTCAGTTTTATTTATTGTTTTGTCCTTATCTTAGCTTTATCTCCTTTTTATATCTTGATTTATATGTTTTAGGAGATGATGCATTGGAAATTTAGGGGTATTTTATGAAAACCAAATATCTATGTGTCTTCATGCACATCACAAGTAAGGGTGAGGTTGGCTCTGTAAAACAGATTTAAGCCCTGCGGTAAAATGTTCTACTGACAGTTCCAAGGTGTAACTTCATTTGTGGATATTAAATGTCTTTTCTGTCTTGTTTTTGTTATGCCTTTGTGTGCGTCTGTATATTTGTGCCTTGTGGTCACCTGCTGGGCAAGGGCTGGCCTCTTGGCTCTCGTTTGTGGTGTATAACTGTGAGTTTGCTACTTTCCTATTGATAACTTGGGTCAGGCGTGGTACTTGATTGTATCAATTCCTGACCTTTGTACCCGTAAATACTTCAAAAATACCTGTTTCCCTGCGACGAATAAAGCTACAAACACGACTGCGCCTGTGTCTTTATTTATCAGTTTTCTGATACTGGAGCTCCGTTTTGTGGACTTGAACTTGTCCATAACAAATGGCATAGTTTCTTTTAAAATTTATGATAAACTGGTTGATTTTGATTTTGAAATAGTAAATTTTCCATTTCTTGGTGGAGATGTTCCTCACTCCCCTTCCTAAGGTGTTTATATTTCTCAGCTCATTCGTTTTGCAAGAGTGTGTTCTAATGTTGATGACTTCAACAACAGAAACTTATTTTTAACTGCTAAGTTATTAAAACAAGGTTATATATATTTTCTAAATTCTACCACAGTCACTCAGAGTTAATTGTTGGATACAACATTGGATTAAAGTAAGGAAGGGTGCAAAGATCAGGAATCGATACAATCAAGTACCACACGTGACTCAGGATACCATTGGGAAAGTGACAAACTCACAGTTAGACACCACAAACGAGAGCCAAGAGGTCAGCCCTTTCCCAGCAGGTGACCACAAAGCACATATAAGCAGACACGTACAAAGACATAGCAAACACAAGACAGAAAAAACATAAAAGATCCACAAAGAAGTACCGCCTAGACCCACGATGCCCTTGACATATGTTGTAAATGTTTATAGCGACATGTCGTTGTCCAAAGGGCATCTTGGGTCTAGGGGGGCAAAGCATCTAAAAATAAACTGAAAGACACCAGTTTCATCTTTCCAATGACAAACGTCACAACTTTAGGTGTATTTCGTACGCATGCGCAGAAGGAATACAGTAAGGTTTTGGAAATGAAGAGCACTTATATCCTTAATATTTTAGCACTTTTATTTTTTTAAAATTCGCAGTGCATTTACTCAAAATCTGGTCTAAACGGCATCCAGTATAAAGGCGTTAAATGAGGGGTGGGGGTAGAAAGTGCACGTTTACACGGTATTTTAAATGATGAATCGCTTTGAAACGTATTTTGTTGCCTACTATGCATATTTTACTGCCAAACTACACCAATTTTAAAAACATTAGGGCAATTTGAAAAGTTGGTGTTTGTAATCATGCCAACTAGGGAAAATATACGCCTTATCGCTAGAAGTTCTTTCAACATTGCCCTACTTTCTATGCACACGCAAAAGATTTGTTTTGTCTTGAAGTTTTGACCTTCAAAATGGTAATCAAAGTTTCAGCGTGAAAACCGGAAGTTAACAAAAATGCGACACTTTTGATTGTAAAAATTGCGATAAATGATAACCATAGGTTATGACCTTACAACTTACGTGTACCAATTTTTAAATGATTCAGTTTAATTGAAGCTGTTATGATTTCTCAAATTTTGGGGAAATTTTATGAAAAATGAAATTTAAAACATAAATTTTAGGTCCTTCCAGCAAAGTGAATTTTGCGTTATCATCCGTTGTTGTTTTGTTTTTTTTTGTTTGAGTGAAACACAGTACTTGCACGCTGAAATTGAATAAAATTTCAAGATTTAATAAAAAAATTGATGAATTTGTCATTTTTCACCAAAATGTTTTGGCAGAAGTATGCAATTGAGCTCAAGTTTTGGTAAAACGTTCTCCTACATGGGGACGCTTGTTAGTACAAAGACAAAGTGAATCAAGCTGATTATTTATAGGAAAAATAACAATTGTACCCCTTTCTAAATTTTATAGACGATACTATAATTTGATACCTTAATTCCAAGTTGGACTTTAATCTCTCTTGCGCCATGGATTTTCTGAAACTTGGTACTATTGTGACTTGGTGTATCAATTGAAGAAGATTGTTGGCTCTAATAATTTTTCAGCGCAGTTCATTAAAATAATTTCCCATTATAAAAAGATTGGCTATAACATTAATGTATTGCAACAGACTGCATGCTGGGTGGGCAACCCAATCAAGGTTGGCACCTTTGCTTTCCTCTTTAATTGCACGGTGGTGGGTCGGAATTCAGACTCTATGACGGTTTGGGCTTAAAGACGTATCTATTGATGAGAGGGTAGGGGCCTGATGATTTGGCTGTTTGTCCTACCCACCGGGGTTAGCCTGTTGGATTTCTTTGCTCCGGTATTCAGTTTTGTTTACTGTTTAGTCCTTATCTTTGCTTTATCTCCTTTTTTATAATTTGATTTATATGTTCTAGGAGATGATGCATTTATAAGTTAGGGGTCTTCCATGAAATACTTTCTTAAAAGGTATCCCTTGGAATCAAAGAATGCACCACAGAACTGAAACTAGAGTGTGCATATTTTCTGGGCCAGACTAGCTAGTTTCGGCCATTTAGGCCTCTTCAGTGACCCTCTTATAGTGTCAAACTTCCACAATTAAACCCATGATCCCAAAGGACAAGAAAATAAAATATACACTTTAGTGAAGGGCAGGGAGACGTTATACCGCCGCTACACAGTCCCAGTCACCAGTTGTAGTGAAGTCAAATATGTTCTTAAAAGGGTATTCCTTGGAAGCAAAGAATGCACCACAAAACTAAAACTAGAGTGTGCATATTGTCTGGGCCAGATTTCTATGTGTCTTGATCCAGATCTGAAATAAGGGTAAGGTTGGTACACCGTTAAATCGGTTTGAGCCTTCCAGTAAATATTTTACTGACCGTTCCAAGGTGGATCTTTTATGTGTTTTCTGTCTTGTGTTTGCTGTACCTTTGTACGTGTCTGTTTATATGTGCCTATGTGCATTGTGGTCACCTGCTGGGAAAGGGTTGGCCTCTTGGCTCTCGTTTGTGGTATCTTACTGTGCATTTGTTACTTTCCCATTGGTATTTTGGGTCAGGTGTGGTCCTTGATTGTATCGATTCCTGATTTTTGCACTTACTTTAAGTAATATTGATAATCCATATTTTGAACAAATGGTACGTCAGATATATCCTACTGAACTTCAGTTAAATAAGGCGAATTCTTCTGATACTGAAGCTATGTTTTTAGACTTGAACTTGTCAGTAACAAATGGTATAGTTTCTTCTAAAATTTATGATAAACGGGATGATTTAAATTTTGAGGTAGTAAATTCCCCATTTCTTGATGGCGATGGTCGTCGCTCCCCTTCCTATGGTGTATATATTTCTCAGTTTTTTTCATTTTGCTAGAGTGACTCCTAATGTTGATGACTTCAACTACAGAAACTTATTTTTAACTGCTAAGTTATTTAAACAAGGTTAAAGATATTTTCTAAATTCTACCACAGACACTCAGAGTTAATTGTTAAATACAACATTGGTTGTCTGCGGTTTGTGATTGTGGTATTTCGTGATCATACTCACTTACTATTTTTTGGTTAAAAACTTCTGCAACAAGGCATTTTATGGTGATTTAGTTTATAAATTCAAACGAATTGTTGGAACTTATTGTAGTGATCAATTTGAAAAGATTGTAAAACATTATATAAGGGTTGGATATAACTTGGATGTCATACGACAGTCTGCATTCCTGGTTTTATAACCAATCATGGTTTATAGCTATGGTTTCCTCTTTAATTGCACGGTGAAGGGTGAGGCCTAAGACTCTATGACAGCTTTGAGGTAAAGCTTTAATCGTTGGGTTGGTGCCTGATGCTTATCTGTAGCTTAACCCACCATGGCTCAACTTGAGGTTTTCTTTAGCTCTGACTATCTGTGAGTCATGAGCCCTTTTCTTTGTTTCATCATGGTGTGTTAATTTGATTAGAGTGTTTCTCTTTGATGATACATTGCATTAGTTAGAAGGCCTCCATGCGAGCTGAACATTTCTTGTACTTCAACAACAGCAGAATCTAGGTCGAAGAGTTGGTGCCAGTGGGATGCATTTGAGACCCTGGTGGCTTAGGCTGCTGTCCGTTCTAAGGCGTTGGTTTTGTTTATGTTGACTTTTATGTATATTGTTACTCCCATTGTGGGAGTTTGTAATTGTTCTATGTTTGTGTTCGTTTGTTTCTAGTATTGCAATCATCTTGATGGGGAAGAGAGAGTTGGTTGCTTTGCTTAATTTGTCTTCCTGGTGTCTCATGATGGTTGAGTGGCTCTTCCTCGCGGTGCCATGGGGTTGTCTGCGGTTTGTGATTGTGGTATTTCCTGATCGTACTCACTTAATATTTTTGAAGACTTATCTATTGATGAGATGGTAGGGGCCTGATGTTTTGACTCTTGTCAGGCCAACCGGGGCTTACCTGTTGGATTTCTTTTGCTCTGGCATTCAGTTTTATTTACTGTGGAGTCCTCATCTTTGCTTTATATCTTGTGTATCTTGATTTATATGTTCTAGGAGATGATGTGTTGATAAGTTAGAGGTCTTTCATGCAAACCAAACATATATGTGCCTTGATCCACATCTGAACTAAGGGTGAGGTCTGTGCACTGTTAAACCGTTTAAAGCCGTCCAGTAAGATAATTTTACTGACCGTTCCAAGGCGGTGCTTCTTTTGTGGATCATTTATAATATTTCTGTATTGTTTTGTTTTGCTATCATGCACGTCTGTTTGTTGATGCCTTGTGGTCACCTGCTGGGAAAGGGCTGACCTTTTGCCTCTCGTTTGTGATGTCTAATTGTGACGTTGTCACTTTCCCATTGGAATCCAGAATCAGGTGTGGTGATTGAGTTTATCGGTTCCTGATCTTTGCCCTCTTTCTTACTTTTATAATTCATAATTTATCGTAATTATACTATTTCGGTGTTTGTAAAGTCGTTTAAAGTTTCTTTGTAAACAATAGAGAAATTACGATGCGTATTCCAAAACAGCGATAAAGGCAAATCGTGTAGATAAATGATATAGATTTCCCCGCATTTACCTGACAGAGCTATTAAAGTTGAGTATTGGTATTTCCTTGGAGTTTCCAGTCACTCTTACATGTATATAGGTCACTGAGTTAGGCAACATTAAAAATACAACGTGATTGCTGAAAGATGTTTTGATGAAACCGAGGTACGCATTTCCACAAAATAAAAAAGCGCCAACGATTTAATTTGGGAGTGCAGTCGCTCAGTTGTAGAGCGCTTGAATCGAGACAGAAGGGCCGTGGGTTCGAGCCTCACTGGCTTCACTGTGTTATGTCCCTGAGCAAGATACATTAATCCTTGCTTAGTACTGGCTCAACCTTGGAAACCACGTCCCAACATAGCTGAAAAATTGTTGATGGGACGTAAAGAATCAAATCAAACAAAACCAACAATCTAAGATTGATCAGATAAGGTTTTTTAGATGGAGTTGGCCCAAAGAATACTTTCATTTATCGCACACCAGATCGAGATTTGTGCTTTTTATGTCCATATGAAAAAAAGTCTATCTCACATGACCCATATCAACCCGTGGGAAAGATAAAAAAAAACAGCCACACGTTGGCCGCACACTGGCTGCACGTGGATCCGAGACGTCACTGTAGTTAAAATGACGTCACCATGTCACATGGATGTCGCATACAGTGTATTCAGGATTTTCTTGAAGCCTTTTCCATAGTTTTCAAATATAAAAATGCGGTATTTAATGCTGAGCAATAAAAGGAATCCATTATTTATGTAAGGATGTAAGAGAAAAATATGTCCCTCGCAATCACAGTTTGTCATCATTTGGCAAGCCAATTGCTGATTCTCGGGATGGATTTTTCTATCTCACACTCATGAATGATTTTTAATATCTAGTCTGCTTTTCATTCAGGCCAGCACATTAGGTTTCAGTACAGAAGAACAATGGTGCATTTGCGCTGACTCGTATCCTCAAAGTACGACTGTAGATGAATCACCAAAGTTAAAATCTAGACTCGTATCTCATTACATACGTCAGCATAGGCGTTTAATAGAGGGGCTGTATGTACATGTACCAGATTATCATCTGTTGACTCCTTTCTGTTTCAGGTAAAGTAGCCGAGTATGACGTAACTTCTGCGTCCGTAAATCCTAGCTTTCGGAGAGCACGGTTCCACCTCAGTTATAATTTTATAATCAGGGAGAACCACGGGCTGAGCAGCATCGAGCACCAAGAACTGATGATCAAACCACATATAGCCCAGTTTTCAGAGCAACTTAGAAAATTCCAAGACGGTCAATATTTCAGTTTTGGCTATGGTGCAAGCCCAAACTGGAAAGATGATTACTGGGGAGACCATTATGACGACCTCCTGGAAATAAAGAACCATTACGACCCAGACAACTTCTTCACATGCTTTCACTGCGTTGGATCTGACAAGACCTACAAGGATGATGAGACAACAGACTCAGCTGCCGTAACAGAAAACTTCTCAAATATATTCCTCCTGCTAATCCCTCTTATAATGTCTATGTGTTTAACCCATTAAAGCCGAATGTAATTTCCCACTACTATCAATTGGAGCAGTATATTTCCAATTTTAGAGGTGCTGGGTGGTATTCTTCATTTCTTTTTTTCAAATTTTGAAGATTATGTAAGCAAACAGTGACGTTCCTGATCAGACACCGAATCAAACGGTGTCTGATCTAGATCTGCACTGTTTGCCTTTGTCCTATGAAAAGGCCGCTAGGATTATATGTGTTAAAGTCCTAAATTATGAGATGTTTTGATCTAAATCTGAAGTTAAGGGTAAGGTTGGCGCCGTGAAACCGGTTTAAGCCCTCCAGTAAAATATTTACTGACCGTTCCAAGGCGGTACTTCTTTTGTGGATCATTTTTTTTTGTCTTGTGTTTCTCATGCTTTCGCGTCTGTTCTTTGCTTCCTTTATGGTCACCTGCTGGGAAAGGTCTGACCCCTTGGCTCTTCTTGGTGATGTTTATTGTATTTTGTTACTTTCCAATGTGGTATCCTGGGTCAGGTGTGGTACTTGATTGTATCGTTTCATGATCTTTGCCGCCTTTCTAATTTTGAAACACTTAAAGTATACTTTTAGCCAATGACTTATATGTGTAGCCATTAAGCATTTTAGTGTCAAATGGCTACACTGGCTAATGACAGGGTGTGCATCATGCGATTGTGATTGTGGCATTTCCTGACCATACTCATTCATATGTGTTTTAATGTTGTGTAATAGAAATGAATAAGAAGTGAGCATGACCAAACAAATGCCACAATCACGACAGCAGACCAACCACGGTACCTGGTCAAAGTTCCAAATGAAGCACAAATATTTTCACATTGTTTAACAAACTAGATGTTCATTGATGATGTTTTTTCTTGTTTTCGTTTTTTTTTATCTGACATTGGTTTTAATTCTTCTTCTGAAAGGCCGTCTATCAATTATTGAAACATAATGTGGTATAACATTTAATAATTCAACAACACATGTAGGCAGCTGTTTCATTGTTAGTGCGAATTATGTAAATATTGTAGTGCTAGGCGGGGTTGTCGAGGTCGTGGGTTCGAATCTCGCTAGAGGCAAAATATTTACAGCATCTATCGGCTAAGTTGATTCATTATATCCCTCCATATTTACCTACTGTTTGAATCTGCATCAGTTTCTGATCCTGTGTTGCTCGACAGCAATGATGTTTGTGAAATTATATTTCCGCACTTCTGATATTTATCTAGTTCCACTTGTATCCCTGGATTCACCAGTTACTGTATGTCCATTCTAGTATTGCAATCATCTTGGTGGGGAAGAGAGAGCTGATTGCTTTGCTTAATTTGTCTTCCTGATGTCTCGTGATGGTTGAGCGGCTCTTCCTCACGGTGCCACCAGGTTGTCTGCAGTTTGTGATTGTGGTATTTCCTAATCATACTCACTTACTATTTTTGATTTGCGAACAAAATAGATGTCATCCATTGGAAAGGAACCAATATACGACGTGTACCGCATTAGTAGGGGTCAATATCAGCGCTTCCTGAACATCCTTTTTTTGGGATGTCTCAGTGGCGCAGTTGGTAGCGTCGATGTCTGGTGTAATGCTAGGCGGAGTTGTCGAGGTCGTGGGTTCGAATCTTGCTAGAAGCAAAATATTTACAGCATCGGCTCAGTTGATTGATTATATCCCTCCATTCATTATATCCCTCCATATTAATTTATTCCAGATGTTTAGTCAGATTATGTGTAAAAATGTGTTGTGATTTAACATTTAAGCAAATCTAAAACTTTTGAAGTTCACATATATGTTTATTTAATTAGATCAGTAATGGCTCAATATTAAGAATCGATCCTTAAATGAGATGTATATCTTATGAGTTGTGCGCGAGCATGTCCTAATGGCTTCATCAATATGTTTGACAGATAAGTTACTTAAACAAATACAATGTTATCTATGCCATAACTCTGTAAAAGTAAGTAAGGGTGCCAGGCCTTTTTTTCTAAATTGATTGTTAATATAATGTTGGTTTGGAAAATCGCCAAGAACAGAACATATCTGAGACAATAGTGTGTTGTGATTAAGATTTTGTAAACTTTTAAAGAATTATTTGCAATCCTATTGTCGTGCCAACCAAGAGTGCCAGTGACGTAATACTTTGTTTACAATCGCTAAGTAAAACACTTACGTGCACACATTACTTGAGCATGCGCGAATCGATAGATCAATTGTGTATTAATCCTATCCTGTGGATAGGATTAATACACAAGTGATCTATCGATTCAAAGTCCCTGATAACTTTGTAAACAAAACATGGCGTCACTGTCACTCTTGGCTGGCAGGATAGTACTATTCTTGATCAATTAAAAATTAAACAAACGTTATAAAAGAAAACCTATGAATTTAATGCTTGGTTATATAAATAATAAGAGGGCAAATAATTCGCCTAATTACGCCTTACATGTATGGCTTCCGCTTTACTTACACAACGGTGGGTCAGGCTACAGACTCTATGACGGAATCGACCTTAATTTTTATTTGAGCCGTGACATGAGATTTCCAACAATATGGTATGTGCGACCAGCAAAGGCTCAGATCAGCCTGCTCATACGCGCAGACTGATCAGTCTTTGCTCGTCGCTTAAATATTCCATGACTGTTGAGCTACTGACCTAACATCATTTGGAGTTTCTAAGCTTAAAAGAAGGCTGCACAGGCTCGTCTGAGTCTACACTTTTCAAAATGCCACACTGTTGGAAATCACATGTCACGGCTCATTTGTTGGTTGGTGCCTGATGATAATCTTTAGTCGGGCCCACCATAGACAGCAATGTCTCATTAATGGGATTTGTTTGTTTCTGATTCATATACCACATCTAAATAATTGAAGCCAACTAACATTAGGATTATAACTGCGGGGTCATCCATCAAAGTCAGTGACGACCTTGATCTGAAACTTTCATTGGTGGGTTGGTGCCTGGTTATAGTCTTTGGCTGGGCCCACCATGGCTGTTGTATGTGTTATCTTTAGCTCTTTCGTTCTAATACCTTTATTCAGTTTCACCACAGACAACTTATTTCATTTGCTCTCTGTTATCATTTAGTAGATTAAAAAGACTCTAAGCGAGCTAAACATTTTTTTTATTTTAACAATAGCAAAGGCTAGAGGTTAGAGTTTGCCAATAGCCGGTGTTAACTCTTTGTATTATGATTTGATACAATGAACTTGGGATAGGCCATTGTCAATATCTAGGGATGTCAGGTAATATGTTTTAAAATATATATTTTGTCTGAAGATCTTTTTTAATTCAACAAACAGTGTAAATCCTGATAAAATGCAGCATAATGCGCGTTTTGATCTTGGTCATCACTATTTGTAAAAGTACCTGTTTAGGGGCTTCCAGTATACAAAGGTTGAATACTCCACAAATAACCCATTGGCTGCGGCTGATGTCTATTTTGAAAAGATCATTTTGTTGTTGTTGATTCCTTGCTAGTCGTCATGCGCGGATTAAGACGGGGGACCGTGAGGGGGTCCGGACACCCCCTATTTGGAAAATCACAGAGCTTCAAAGCCAGCATTCAATGTTCAATGTCATCATTAGCCCGCCAATGATAGCCCGCTCTATATGTATTGTCTAAACCTCATTGTATTTAGGTTGATATTGTTTATATATTTTTAGATTTAGATTTGTTTATGCAGGAGAACGGTCGTACTGTCCTGCCAGCCAAGAGTGACAGTAACGTCATGTTTTGTTTACAATTTTTAAGTAAAACATTAACTTGTACACTCGTTTGAGCCAAATCGATTCTATAGATCACTTGTGTATTAATCCTATCCTGTGGATAGGATTAATACACAAGTGATCTATCGATTCTTAGTACCTGTTACATTTATAAACAAAACATGACATCACTGTCACTCTTGACCGGCAGGACAGTAACTAATGTTACGAGAGCTTGTGACCTAACACCATTGCTGTAAAAATATGTGTATTAACTAAACAGACTTTAAAGAACATATTTATCCCAGATATTGTGTCAGATTATATGTAAAATATGTTTTATATTTGAAATAAAAATACTTTCTAATACTGTGTCAATCATGAACTGTATTGGGTCGTGCGCGGGTGTGTACATTTTAAATAATCCTTTTTGAAGTTCATTCACGTGCACCTCGACATGACACAATGTATGAATTATTGGATCAGGATAATAGTAGTTTCAAAGATGCATAGTAATGAGGCAACTCTATTTTTCTTATAAACAGGTAAAGAAGGTAAAGCATGACTATTCACTACATATGTAGTAAACCATGGTAAGTTCAATATAACTCTAAACTGAGACTACCTGCACGCCCAAAATCAAGATAAACTCGCCAGTGTTGGTTTACAACGATTCTCATCTATAGTTGAAACTACTTTAATGGCTCGATATAACTCATGTGTTCCTAATTTGAGAATGTTTAGAGGATCTAACATTATAGTGATTATGAATTATTAGACGAAGTCTTATAATGTCATTGTTGGTGAAAAGCTGACTTAATCTCTGTATGTAAGAAAGAACATGCCATGGAATGGTTATTCATCTATCGCAGAGATTTAGTAGTATGTTACGTTTTTTTTTTTTGCACTTTTTCATTAGTTTAAAATACGATTTTCACGCTGACGCTGAAAAAATGATAGTTAAAATGCGAGAAATTTAAATAAATATCTGCGTCGACGATTTTAAAAAAATGTATAGCACAATACCTCTTCTGTAGGGATGAATTGCCGATATTTGTAGGTTATGATCAACAAAACTATTATTTTTAGGTTACGGTCAACTAAATCCTGCTACTGCTTTAGATTTATTTGCACCAGGCATGTTTGACACTAGCTATTTAAATATGCAGCATTTGGGCACAGGGTATATTTTTTGCGTTATGACTGGAGTTTTCGCGAGATTCCAGCAATCTTGTACCCTAGAAACATCACTACAGATTTTTTGGAATAATATATGTTCCTTTAGCCAAACGCTTTACTGAGCTCAGCTTACCGAAGACATAACAAAGTATAAACATTCCCCATTTTCTTCTTCTCAATTTCTTTAAAAATCCTCACGTTTCTCATATCAAATATATGCCTTCTGTCATTTCGTCGTATATCTTTTTTTTAAAGATATTTCTTATTGAATGTATTAATCAAGGTGAGGAAACGAGGTAAAATGTCAGGCTTGCAAACCATTTTATGGCTTTTTCGCAACAAGTTTAATGCATTTAATCAGACAGGAGCCCGAATGTTAGATTCTATTTATCTATGGCACTAAGCTTATTTTTAAATCGCGTTTGATCAAAAAAAGGTCCATATATTGCCATTTATACGCGACGTTGATATGGCCGCCATTTTGTCTAGCTAAAGACCCTGTCACACTATAAAGTTTTATCCAACGTATGCCGACGTATGAAATATATCTAATACGCTGGTATACGCCGAAATCTAATTAAAAATCAGAGGAAGCCTCTCTCTGAACTTATGCAAAGCGAACGCGAAACGAACATAGAACGTATGTCGAACTTATCTATAGCTTATTCCCGACGTTAGATAACTTATAATTTTATCAGCGTATAAAAGCGTATGCCCAGCGTATCAATAGCGCTTTTGACTTATGAGAAACTAATGCACAACGAGCCTCTAACGCATGCTGAATTGTACATATAACGTACGTTAACGTTTGCATAACTTACATGTAGCGTACATCTAACTAATGTCAAACGTATAAAACAGTACAAAATGTTGGGACAACTTTGTCATATGACAACGTATACCAACGTACTGTAGCTTGTTTGTAACCTATTGAAAACGTATCTCAAACTTATTCAGCGTACACTAACGTACTTGGTGAATTTTCATACGTCCTCATACGTTGGTGCTAACGTACCTTAACGTATGCATAACTTACCTGCTGCGTACATCTAGCGTATGCCTAACGTATAGAGTAGTATGTTTGCATACGCTGTAATTTTTATGGATGCACAACATGTTGGACCTGTTGGCCGTATGTATACTTCTAACTAATGCCTATCGTATAAGCAATACGTTGGCATACGCTGTAGATTTTTTATGCAAGTACAAAAGTTTGGGATCTAATCGCCGTATGACAAGGTATACCAACGCGCAGTAGCGTGTTCGTAACGTGTTTAAAACTTATCGCTAACGTATTCAGCGTACACCAACGTACTTGCTTAATTTATCATACGTCCGCATACGTTGGTTCTAACGTATCTTAACGTATGGATAACTTTCCTGCTGCGTACATCTAGCGTAAGCCTAACGTATAGAAGCAGAACATTTGCATACGCTGTAATTTTTACGGATGCACATAATGTGTGACCTCTTGGCCGCATGTCAAGGTATACCACCGCACTCTAGCGTATTTGTAACGTGTTTAAAACTTATTTCTAACGTACTCAGCATATACCAACGTACTTGCTGAATTTTTCATACGTCGGCATACGTTGGTGCTATACGTCGTAGTGTGACAGGGCCTTTAAAATCATCACATATCGCATTATAGTTACATACCAATAATTGTCAACGTTCTAGTTTTGTATTTGCTTATGCCATTCTTTTTAGTTTTTGTCATGTTGTTTTAAATGTAACTTGACACGTTCAAACGTGGCCAAATTGATTTAAACATCCACATTTAAACCAGAACATTAGATCTCATGGTAAACGTAAAATGGCAACATTAAGCGCAAAATTTGCACTGAAAAACGCAAAAATACTTCTCTAAAGGATCTTTCTATAGCTTTAAATAATCATGGTTGTGGAATTGCCTGATCATACTCACTTACTATTTAAGAGGCTAATAAACTTTACCATAAAGCAAACAAATTATATAAAGCAGCACTTCTTACAAGGTGTTATGTTCAACATGTCCCTAGTCCTTATATCGATTCTATCCATTAACGACATTTTATCAAAATTTCATTCATTAACAAAAAATGGAGTTTATTGCTTTACATAGTATCTTTAAGGATAATTTAGTGATTTCATCTATTAATAAGTAATTTAATACTTCTGAAATTCCTATCATTTGTTGTAAATATAACAAACCAATTAGGTCTAGTTTATTTAACTTTAATAACATTGTATGTGATATAGATATAGATTCCAATACTCCTTACTCCTGAGATTGTCAAAATTCTAATTATTTACATCCCTCTGCAGAGCATGTGATAACAGGTAATCTAAATGTCATTCCTGACACTATAGTTCGGACTATTATTTCTAAAGGTCCTAAATATAGATTTCCCTCTAATATTGATTTCCCTAAATAGCACAGAGAGATCGCTGATTCTTTAAATGACTTTAGTAAGCGTTGATGCAAACCGGAAAATGTTGAACATAATGCCTTGAAGAAATGGAAGGTTGACATTTTTAAAATGATTGATACTCATATTTCATTTTTCTCTTGTAATACATTTTTACCCCCTAAACCTAAATCTTTTTTTCGTCATCTTAAACAAGGTATCTAGGATTTTTATATGAACTATGTTGTGGTTCCAGCAGATAAAGCTGCTAACAATGTTGTAGTTGTTTCACGACAGTATTGTATAAATACTCTTAAGCGTGGGCTTGTTGACACTAATGCCTCTACACTGCAGCCTTCTTTGAGTAAGATGGTATTTGTTGATTGGCATGGTTGTCATACAGCCCTAACTTTTGGTGTCAAAGCTAAAGAAAATCAAGACAAATTCCTACAGTGTACTGGTTACCTAAACTTCATAACGAAGCCTATAAAGCAAGATTTATTGCTAATTCTAATTCTTGTACGACAACAGAACTTTCTAAATTGTTAACCTTGTGTCTTACAGCTTTTAAAACATGCTATCAAGTACTGTGAAAAAGTATATGAGAGATCAGGTAAAAAAAAACATTTTAGTCTATTAATGTTTAGGTGAAATTTTAGATAAACTGAAGTGGCTCTTCCTCGCGGTGCCATGGGGTTGTCTGCGATTTGTGATTGTAGTATTTCCTGATCATACTCACATACTATTTTTAAAGCTAGTGATTTCAATGCGACCAGTTTGTCTACTTATGATTTTTCTACTCTTTACACTACTTTACCTCATAATTAAATTAAAGATAAACTTATTGATCTTATTGAAAGAACCTTCCAGAGAGAAGGCTCTCTTTACCTTGCATGTAATGACAGAAATGCATTTTTACTTCGATAAAACCTAAAAAAATCATGCATGGTCATGGAAAAATGTATGTGATGCGCTGATCCTTTTGTTGGACAACATTTTGCACCAAGCTGTACAGACGTGTAGTTTGGATTCCTATGGGCACTAATTGTGCTCGCCAGGTTGCCGATTTATTCCTGTTTTGTTATGAAAGGGACTTTATTATGAGACTAGACTTTTACTTATATTATGTCTCTTTCCAATGATAAGCAGGCTGATGTTTTGATGCGTTTATTACTACTTCCAAATATTTGGGCGATATTTTAAACATTAATAATGTTTAGTTTGACAATATGCAAAAAAAAAAAAAAAAAAAAATATGTGGTAATTCAAATATACCTTTCTGAGCTCCAACTTAATAAAGCCAATACCTCTGATACCAAAGCCACATTAGTCAATTTCTAATGATATATTGTTTCTACCAAAATTTATGATAAACGTGACGACTTTGATTTTGAAATGGTCAATTTCCCATTTTTATATGGTGATGTTCCTCGCTCTACATCCTATGGAGTCTATATCTCTCAACTCATTCGTTTTGTTAGAGCATCTAGCTATGTTACTGACAGCAACACTCGCAATTAATTGTTAACTCAGAAACTTCTTAAACAAGGCTATCAGTATCATAAACTTCGCAAAACCTTCTTCTAAATTTTATAGAAGATACTTTGATTTGATATCTAAATTCCAAGTTAGACTTAAATCTCTCTTGCGCCAAGGACTTTCGGAACCTGGATTCTATGGTGACTTGGTGTATAAATTGAAGAGGATTGTTAGCTCTAAAAGAAATTCAGCGCAGTTCATTAAAATGATTTCCCATTATAAAAAAACAGACTGCATGCTTGTAGGTCAACCCAATCACGGTTGGCAACTTTGCTTTTGTATTTAATTGCACGCCAGTGGGTCGGACTTCAGGCTCTATGACGGGACTGTTGGATTTCTTTTGCTCCGGTATTCAGTTTAATTTACTGTTTAGTCCTTATCCTTGCTTTATCTCCTTGTTATATCTTGATTTATATGTTTTAGGAGATGATGCATTGATAAGTTAGGGGTCTTTCATGCAAACCAAATATCTATGTGTCTTGATCCACATCTGAATTAAGGGTGAGGTTGGCGCCGTTAAACCGGTTTAAGCCCTCCAGTAAAATATTTTACTGACCGTTCCAAGGCGGTACTTCTTTTGTGGATCTTTTATGTTTTTGTTATGTCTTGTGTTTGCTATGTTTTGTGCGCGTCTGTTTATATGTGCTTTGTGGTCACCTGCTGGGAAAGGGCTGACCTCTTGGCTCTCGTTTGTGGTGTCTTCTGTGAGTTTGTCACTTTCCCATTGGTATCCTGGTTCAGGTGTGGTACTTGATTGTATCGATTCCTGATCTTTGCAACCTTACTTACTTTAAAGACTTATCTATTGATGAGATGGTAGGGACCTGATGCTTTGGAGGTTTGTCGGGCCATCCAGGGTTTACTTGTTGGATTCCTTTTGCTCTGGTATTCAGTTGTATTAACTGTTGAGTCTATTCTGTGCTTTATCTCCTTGTTATATTTTGATTTATATGTTCTGGGAGATTATACCTTGATAAGTTAGGGAGGGGTCTTTCATGAAACAAAATATATCTATCTTTCTTGATCCACATCTGTATTAAGGATGAGGTTGGCACCGTGAAACCGGTTTAAGACCTCCAGTAAAATATTTTACTGATCGTTCGAAGGCGGTACTTCTTTTGGTGATCTTTTATGTTTTTTTCTGTATTGTGTTTGCTATGCCTTTGTGCGCGTCTGTTTATATGTGCCTTGTGGTCACCTGCTGGGAAAGGGCTGGCCTCTTGGCTCTCGTTTGTGGTGTCTAACTATGAGTTTGTCACTTTCCAATTGGTATCCTGGGTCAGGTTTGGTACTTAAGTGTATCGATTCCTGATCTTTGCAGACTTACTTTCTTTGAACTTGTCAATGATATAGTTTCTTCTAAGATTTATGATAAACGGGATGATTTTATTTTTGAAATAGTAAATTTCCCATTTCTTAAGGGAGATAATCCTCGCTCCCTTTCCTTTGGTGTAAATATTTCTCAGCTTGTGTGTCTAAATGTGAGTTTGCCACTTTCCCATTGGTACCCTGGGTCAGGTGTGGTACTTGATTGTATCGATTCCTGATCTTTGCACCCTTTCTTACTTTTATTCGTTTTGCTAGAGTATTTTCTAATGCTGATGACTTCAACAACAACTTATTTTTAACTGCTAAGTTATTAAAACAAGGTTAAAGGTATCATAAAATTCGAAAAGCATTTTCTAAATTCTACCCCAGACACTCAGAATAAATTGTTAAATACAACGGTGGGTTAAAACTCTTCTGCAACTAGGCATATCAGAGCCTATATTTTATGGTGATTTAGTTTATAAATTCAATGAACTGTTGGAAAACCTAATTTAAGTGATCAATTCAAAAAGATTGTAAAACGTTATATAAAGGTTGGATATAACTTGGATGTCATGCGACAGTCTGCATGCCTGGTTTTAAACCCAATCACGGTTTATAGCTATGATTTCCTATTTAATTGCACGACGGTGGGTCAGGCCTAAGACTCTATGACAGCTCTGACATAAAGCTTTAATCGGTGGGTTGGTGCCTAATGCTTATCTGTGGTTGGACCCACCGTGGCTCAACTTGAGGTTTTATTCAGCTCTGACTATCTGTGAGTCATGAGCCCTTTTCTTTGTTTCATCATGGTGTATTAATTTGATAAGAGTGTATCTCAATGATGATACATTGCATTAGTTAGAAGGCTCCCATGTAAGCTGAACATTTCTTATACTTCAACAACTGCAGAATCTTGGGCGAAGATTTGGTACCAGTAAAATGCATTTAAGCCCCCCGGTGGCTTAGGCTGCTGGCTGTTCTAAGGCGGTGGTTCTGTTGTTGTTGACTTTTTTTGTTTATTGTTACTCTCATTATGGGAGTCTGTAATTGTTCTATGTTTTGTTGTACGTTACTTTATTTCCATTCTAGTATTGCAATCATCTTGATGGGGAAGAGAGTGCTGGTTGCTTTGCTTAATTTGTCTGCCTGGTGTATTGTAATTGCTGAGTGGCTCTTCATCGTGGTGCCATGGGGTTGTCTGCAGTTTGTGATTGTGATATTTCCTGATCATACTCACTTATTATTTTTGGAGAAATGTGAAGTTTATTCCACACAAAAAGCCAAATTTCGAAGATTTGGTACCAGTAAAATGCATTTAAGCCCCCCGGTGGCTTAGGCTGCTGTCCGTTCTAAGGCGGTGGTTCTGTTGTTGTTGACTTTTTGTTTATTGTTACTCCCATTGTGGGAGTCTGTAATTGTTCTATGTTTTGTTGTACGTTACTTTATGTCCATTCTAGTATTGCAATCATCTTGGTGGGGAAGAGAGAGCTGATTGCTTTGCTTAATTTGTCTTCCTGGTGTCTTGTGATGGTTGAGCGGCTCTTCCTCGCGGTGCCACGGGGTTGTCTGCAGTTTGTAATTGTGGTATTTCCTGATCATACTCACTTACTATTTTTGAATATAGCGTTTAGCATTAAAAAATACCATATTTCAGTCAAAATTGGCGAATGACCTACAAATTTGAATTTGACCTGTATTTTATGATGCTTTGCCCTTCTGTAAATTTGAATGAAATTGTTGAATCCCTTAAAAAGTTATTGATCGGAAACCATAACTTAGCCAAAATCTACGTCCAAAAAGGGCTGTAACGCACATCAAAAATGTTGCGGATGATCCCCTTTACAAACTTGACCTGTATTTAATGATGCTGGACCTTCCTATAAAGTTTGCATGAAATTGATGCATCCCTTCAAGAGTTATCAATCGGAAACCAAAAGTGTGACAACGCGAACAACGACGACGGAGGCATGATCCCTATGTGTCAACCATGCTTCGCAGGTGACACAAAAACATGTTAATTCTTCTAAGCAAAGAATATAGTATAGTAATATATGACATACAGAGGGCAGATGTCATCTACAAATAAAGTTTGATCCGAGGAAAATAATGGAAGATTTAATACATACATGTATATACTGTGTAGACACGGGAAGTAATACGCTCTCACACCTGACTGCCTATATAGGCTTACGAGGACGATCTCCCTGAAACAAGACGCCACGACTGTAGTGGGGATCTTTAGCAGAACCAGGTACTGGGGGAGCTTGTGAATGTATCGTCGAAGCTTCAGACTATTACTTATCATGCTGACAGAACTGGTGTTTCCTCAGCGATGCAAAGTAAGAAAGAGGGCAAAGATCAGGAATCGAGACAATCAAGCATCACACCTCAACACTTTTATACAATCTTGTTCCCTCCTATATATACTGAAACCAAGTTCTAATCGGTCATATGGAGTATTTGGATTCCAGCTAAGTGGAATAGCTTTCCTATAGCCCTTTTGTTTTCAGAAGCAATAAGACTTCCATCACAGGGACTTGAAGGTAGGATTTTTGAGCAATGTTAGCCCTATGGAAGCGTAATACGTGCGTTGAAACGACGGAAGTCCGACGGTTTAAGTATATAAAAAAAATGTCCTAGTCGACCATAAGAAAAAGAGAGGAAACAGAAATCTGTCAGATAACTTTAAAGCTGATTTTCTGCTGTAACCTATGTTACAGGTCAGAATCTGCTGGGTGTCTGCCAGCCCATTGACATACTTCAGCTATGTCCCTAACATAATTTTTCGTCACATACCATTTGGCAAAGCAATCCATGGAACACCTTAAATAAACACTGTTTAAGTACAATTGGTGGTAGGCGCAATCTTGTTCATGAAGTCGCGTCAAGGTAACGTAGGTTATTAGCACGCAACATCAGACCTTGGGTCGCCAATATACATGTAACGGTTAGCAGCGGTTAGGTAATTCTAGACGTAATTTTAGCGTAATTCATGTAAAGGATAGCAGCGGTTAGGCCATTTTGAACGTAATATTTTAATATGGAATAATCGCAAATTTGGCGGTATCCCTGGTGACTCAACAGTAAATTAACTCGTCGACATATACACATACATGTAACACATTATGTAAATCCCTTGATGAAGGTGTAACGTTTAAGCTAATAACCCTAGGTCATGGAGAAATGAACAACCCCCGATTAATTAAATCCATTTCTAATATATAGTTATGCTAAGTTTTATACTAAGTACACGTTTATAATAGGTATAGAATTTGTTTATGCATTTCACTACTCAGGCTAAACAATTTTGTTATATGACTGGATAGAATCCTGTCTCCTGATGGGCCCAATTTGTCTTCATAAATGTTTATGTCTACCTGAAAACTGGTCTAAACAGTGTGATACATGTATATGATGAAAACCAGCTTAAACTAGTTTCTTTTGACACTTTTCTAATATCACCCTCTAGAGCGCTAAAATAACACGATGAGTATGCAACCGCTAGTTTTACAAGCACATTAGATATCCAGAAGCGCTGATGAAAGTTTAACAAGAAATATATTTTTAAAAAGATAATCGGCTAAGATTAAATGTAATTGGGTCTAGTAATATGTTTTAGATAAAGCGCAAACAGTATGTTTCACTAATATGACAAAAGCTACCATAATAAAGTAAGATACATGTACATGTTGATATGCACGTGTGTCTGTGTTGTGTTTGAAAAGCGTTTGGAAATGGTGTTGGCCGTCTCACCTTGTCCTGTTAAAAGATCAAACGATACGATATTGAGCTACGGTACCCACAAATTAAGCGGTCGCTGTAGCATGTTTTAGTATGGCGAAACGACCATGGACAAAATGTCCGAGTACACTAGAATTACTGTGGAAGTAAATTCCATGGTGAACCCCGTTTTTTGACAATAATTTCTAAGCTACTGATGCAAATTTGATTTTTCTTAGCAAAATAGATGAATATTAATAAAGCGTAACTGAAAATATTTTTTCAATTTTTTATTTGATTTTAAAAACAGGTGTCATAGGATGGAAATTTCAACACTTTACCAGTTCTTTTTATTCACTATTCCCTATTTGTACCTAAACGGGGCGTGGCTTTGTGACAACTGTAAGGTTCAACAACTATCCATGTAACCTTAAAATGTACATACCCAGCTAAAATATGTTCTTACCACAGCATGGTATCGCAACAATATGTATTAATTTTGTTTTTTACATGCGCGGATCCAGAGAGGTGCAGGGGGTCCGGAGCCCCTCCCTGATAAATCACAAAAAATAGTGTTTCTTAGCAATACTGGTCCGAACCTCCCCCCCCCCCCCCCCAAAAAAAAAAAAAAAAAAAATCACAAAACTACCAAGCTAGCGTTCAGTGTTTGTCCTTCACCAACCGTTTAATTGGTGACTCGCTGGCGTAATATGGCGTTTCGCTGGAGGACCGATGATGGCCCGCTTTTAGTGTCAATTTGATCTCAAGAAAAATCTTTGTCAGAGATGGACTTCCTCTTGGGGAACTTACTTGATCATCACATGATTTGGATTTAATAGCCCACTAATATTATTATTGAGAATGCAGGCTAATGCCGCTATAAAAAGATGATTACGAAGACCAACCACTTGATCACCGGCTAGCAGAACGTTGCTTATTTGACATGTGCATCAAGCGTGGCACAAGGCCACATTTTTGTTTGCTGTCTTAAGTCAATCGAAATGGGAAGGGATTGTGATTGTTCCTAACGTTTCAACCAAAAGTCTCAGAATCTGCATTATAACTCCACGAGCGCCCACAGGGTGCGAATTATATATTCAAAGATGATCACCGAAACAGTGATTGCATTCCAAATATAGCAGCAAAGAACTATTCTAAGAATAACATAAACACTGAAATAGAAGAAAAAATCAGAGGACGAGACTGACTTATGATATGGGGTATTACACACAGTCCTACAAAGAGGATGCCGACTGGAGAAGTGGGAAACAACTATTACCAAGCAAATGACCATGAAGAACATCGGCCCCAAGCAGAGGGCCGACGACCAACGGCCTAACAGGACCAAAGGGGCGAACTACCAAGACAAGGAAACAGCAACAACGCACAATATGTACCCGTGTAACTGATTATACTCATAAATATGCTTGATACACATCGAATATGCAAAGAACTTCTGAAACAAAATAGGTTTAGTGTGTGACAACCATTGGTTCTTTGCTTGAGAAATGCTTTTGACATAACTATCAGGCAAGCAATTAACCCCGTGCCAAGTCAAGGGAGGTATTATAGGCTTAAGCAGCTAGAACTTCGCTTCGTTCTTCAAATGGAATGGTGTGTTACTCATCCATTCAGAGCTCAATATGTTGAAACAACTCTTCAATTCACTGAAATCCAATATCCAATCTGCTCAGATGGAAAGAAGAACGAGTACTAGAGGCAGTTTCTGGCTTCACCAATCAATCCTTTTTGTACTAGTTTTGAAGACAATGAACTGTACTTTTTGTCTTTCGTTTTTCCTGCTAAGCCTGGCATAGCTTAGGATCTTATTGAGGCTGATGGCATTGGCAGGAAGGCTGTTGCAGACTTCATTGGCTCACTTTAAGTTGAAAATCTGTCTTTTACAACCCGATAAAATGCCACAAGCTAAAAACTTTTGAGGCTTGCGGGGTCAAGAAGAAATTGTCTAACTTAAAAAAACGTATTCCGCCAGATGAGAGCTGAAATGAACGTCTTTGGTCAGAAAACCAAGACAGAGTTCCTTCGTTGTATCGGTTACCCAAACTCCATAAAACCCCTATAAAGCAAGATTTATTGCTTATTCTAGCTCTTGTACGGCAAGAGAAGTTTCAAAATTGTTAACCTCATTTTTTACAGCTGTTGAAAATGTTTTTAAGTACTGTGAAAAGGTATCTGAAAGACCCGGTAAGAATCTATTTTGGTCTGTTATGATTTGTCTACTCTTTACACTACTTTACCTCATAATTTGATTAACGATACACTTATTGATCTTATTGAAAGAACCTTCAATAGAGAAGGCTCTCCTTACCTTGCATGTAACAACAGAAACGCATTCTTCACTTCCAAAAAAACCTGAAAATAACCTGGCATGGTCTTATCAAAATGTATGTCATGCGCTGACCTTTTTGTTGACAACATTTTTACTTTATTTGGCACCAAGTTGTATAGATAAGTAGCAAGGACTACTATGTGCACTAACTGTGCTCCCCTAGTTGCCGATTTACTCCTGTTTTGTTATAAAGGTGACTTTATTATGTCTCTTTCAGATGATAAGCAGACTGATATTATTGGCGCTTTTAATACTACATCCAGATATTTGGATGCTATTTTAAACAATTGTTATGTTTCTTTTGACAAATATACCCTTCAGAGCTCCAACTTAATAAAGTTAATACCTCTGATTCTAAAGGCACGTTTTTAGACTTATATTTGTCCATTTTTTATGATATAGTTTCTACCAAATTTTACGATAAACGTGACGATTTTTATTTTGAAATTGTCAATTTCTCATTTTTAGATGGTACTGTTCCTCGCTCTTTGTCCTATGGTGTCTATATCTCTCCACTCATCAGATTTGCTAGAACATCTAGTCATGTTGCTGACTTCAACACTCGCAATAAATTGTTAACTCAGAAACCTCTTAAAAAAGGTTATTGGTATCATAAACTTCACAAAACCTTTTCTAGATTTTATAGACGATACTATGATTTGATATCTAAATTCCAAAATGGACTTAAATCTATCTTGTGCCATGGAATTTCGGAACCTGAATGCTATGGTGACGGTGTATAAATTGAAAAAGATTGTTGGCTCGATCAGCGCAGTTCATCAAAATAATTTCCAATTATAAAAAGATTGGCTATAACACTGATGTATTGCAGCAGTCTGCATGTTTGGTGGTTAACCCAATCACAGTTGGCAACTTTGCTTTCCTCTTTAATTGCACGCCGGTGGGTCGGACTTCAGTCTCTATGACGGTTCAGACTTAAGACATCTATTTGATGAGGTGGTAGGGGCCTGATGCTTTGGCTGTTGTCAGGGCCACCGGGGTTTACCTGTTGGCTTCTTTTGCTCAGGTATTTAGTTATATTTACTGTTGAGTCCGTATATTTGCTTTATCTCCTTTATATATTTTATTTATATGTTCTAGGAGATGATGCATTGATAAGTTGGGGATCTTTCATGCAAACCAACATCTATGTGTCTTGATCTACCCGAACCAAGGGTGAGCTTGGTGCACCGTTAAACCGTTTTAAGCCCTACAGTAAAATATTTTACTGACCAGTCCAAGGCGTGCTTCTTTTGTGGATTATTTATGTTATTTCTGTCTTGTTTTGTTATGTTTTCATGCACGTCTGTTTGTTGATGCCCTGTGGTCACCTGCCTGGAAAGATCTGACCTCTTGACTCTCGGTTGTGATGTCTAATTGTGAGTTTGTTACTTTCCCATTGGTATCCTGGGTCAGGTGTGGCACTTGATTGTATCGATTCCTGATCTTTGCCCTCTTTCTTACTTTGCATAGAGCGAAGAGCACCATGCAATCACATATTCCGTCCTCACCCACACCCTTGACAAAAGAGGTTAAAGCAAAACGTCAAACAGAGTTGTTTTTTTTTTACTGAAAGTAGTTATGTTGCCTACCTATTTTAAGAAAGTGGAGCTTAGAGCACAATGCGAACACTTATTCTGTCCTTATACACAATCTAAACCCGTTGGGTCGGGAAAAAGGTTCAAACTTTTTTTACTGAATGTGGTTATGCTGCATATCAAATTAAATGTGAAGAAGTATAGACTAGCATGCAAGCGAATTCTATGACCTTACACACACCCCTGAACTCTGAGTTGGTCAGTTTCCAGACTCACCCAACCTCTACATGATTAACCAATACGTGACTGACCGATCGTTTTAACCATTGCTGAGAAACGAATAAATTAGGGTGAGGCGTTTATTAAATTTCGTATAGTTGATTAGTCATTCGCAGTGACTGTAAGCTAAATGCATGCACTAAGTATGTATGTATTTATTGCCCAATCAAATATTGACAACATAATGAGTGTTTTAATGAGCCAAAACACTTGTTATTACTGACTTATACGTTCTTATACGATTTGTTTTCCTTTGTTCATAAAGCTATCATTTGTATTCATTTACCATTTCTTTCAAATTTTTATTTTTTCTTCATCTATCTATTAGTAACATTAAATAAGTGAGTATGACGAAGAAATACGGCAACCGCACACTACAGACCAACCCACGGCACCGTGAGGAAGATAAAAAGAACGATATAATGTTCAGCGACATGACATTCATTAGACAATAAAAGAAAAGCTTGATAATATGTGACATGATAACTGTTAGTATTCGTATGATATCACTGAAGCAATAGTTACCCTTTTTCTTGCAAACCTATGCAATTTACCGCACAGTTCGATGAAGGTAAGTCAGGATGGTCATTTTTTATATTTGACAACTGATTATAATTTCAAAATAGCAATGCGTTTTCTTCTCTGATGATTGGTTTTGTCGTATCAAACAGCACCTGAACCTTACAACAAAATAGCGGGCTAGATTGCACTTTACAGGGCACAACTGATTTTGACTAGGTTTTTAGGGTCTGTTTGCTTCTAAATTATTTCTTGAAACTTTTGGTATGGTTGGATGTTTTAGCCTGAACACAATTGAGGGGGTATGGGGGCATAAGCCCCCATATATCATATGCTACATGAACAGACTGTACCATGGTGCCCGGTAAAGTGCAAGTGTCCCAAATGGCGTGTTATACAATTAAAAGCACTTGAATGTTCGTTACGTCGGAAGTCAATCAAATTTTAACCTACTCAAATTGAAAGTGCTTGAATGTTTGTGACGTTAGTATTGATCATTTGAACCTACTCAATGTCACGTTATAGAATTGAAAGCACTTGATTGTTCGCGGCGTCTGTATTTGATCTAGTTTGACTCTACTCAACTTATGTTCACTAGCTGCCTGAGAAATGTGCGTACGGCGCTCTGTGAAATATGTTGATGACTACAAAAATCAGGTTCCTAGGTGTATCATCGTTCTCTCTGTAAAGGAAGGGATCGTTTTCCTTCTTAGATTTTTCGAGGTTTTTGATTTTAGTAGGGCACAACGTTAGTCTGCCTTGATATCCAACTTGATATCCAACTTTGTCGACTTTATTTAAGTCGTGCAAAATGATATACAATCGGAACTGTCTCGGCCAATTCCGCGAAATTCTGTGGAATCAGACCACGGATGTCCATCGAGGATCTAATTTGATAACGCGGGTGATAACGAGACGCTGACGTTATATAACGTGACGCTGACGTCACAGAACTCATGTTAACACAATAACAAGTGTGATGTAGCAAAACAAACGTTTTTTTTTTCAAAAAACATAAACTTAATTTATTCTGCTGATTAAACTTGTTTATGTGTGCCTTGTGGTCATCTGTTGGGAAAGGCCTGACCTCTTGGCGCTCATTTGTGGTGTCTTACTGTGAGTGTGTCACTTTTCCATTTGTATCCTGCGTCAGTGGTGCTACTTGATTGTATAGATTCCTGATCTTTGCACCCTTACTTACTTTGCAAACCTGGACTTTTACACTATTTCCATGTTAAATAAATTCAATAATAAATTACCACTACGTAAGATCCTCTATTTATTCTCAAAAGAGAAACTAGTTTTTATATTGAGCCATTACTGATCCAATAAACTGTACAGTGTCTCTTGAGCGAAGTGCATGTGAGCGATCTTCTAAAAGGAGTATTTAAGATTTACATAAAACCCAATACAGTTCATGATAAAGTTAACATTAGAACATAGTTTTTTTATTTCATATATCAAATCATATTGTACATATACTCTGACTAAATATCTGGGATACATTATGTTTAGTTTATACATATTCTATTACAGCAATGGGGTTAGGTCACACGTTCTCGCAACATTAGTTACAACCGTCCCCCTAAATCAACAAAGCTAAATCTAAACATGTAAACTTGGCTATAAACACTGCTTAAGCAATAACTACCTAAATACAATATAAGATATATAGACACATTTTGCACTAACAACAGAACAACATACTTGTACCTGGCATATCTTTCCTTTAGCCTTTGCTATTGTTAAAAAGATAAAGAAGTTGTCTTGTTAAGGCGTGAAATCTCCTAAAAGTCATTTTAGAACAAGTCAATTTTTTACCTGTGATGTGCAATGATTTTCGTGACTATGAATGGACATACATCTAAATTATTCATTTACCATATTTCATGCTGTTAAAACTGAGGGCAAAGGGGAGATAAATATATTAACATAACTACTAATAAGTTGCATTTTGATACTGTAATAGTTGAAGGGCTAGAAAGTAAGTAATTTTATCTGTGTTTTACCATCAAATATGAAATTATTTTTCTAACAATATCTGATTCGATCGATCTGATTAGTGTGCCCCTATGGAATATTTAAGTGTGCAAAATGCAGTTAATAACTTCGGTTGTAAATGGACAAATGGGAATGCTTCATTTTTTTTCGTATAAAAGTATGTTCCCCACTTTGACCCAGCAAATCCTATAAAACGTAAATACTCAAACTAAACGTACATACTATAAGTTAGTAGGAAGCTGGTTTAAGATGGGGAACACACTTTTATACAAAAAAAATAATGCGTCTCCATTTGTCTATTTACAATCGGAAGTATTAATTGCATTTTGCACCCTTAAGGTTATTTTCCTGTAATATTGACCAATCAGAGGCCTATGGTCTGTAGACTTAGCTTACCGTTACAACTATACATCAGTGTGATTGGACAAATTGATGAAACTGGTAAGTTGAGTTCTATTTATTTTAATAAATTAATATAGCCTGTGGTGGTGGTACATGGAATTCTAGAATCAGAATTTCCTAACTCTAGCATTCAATGAGATGTTTGCATTTTCAACTGATATGCATGTCGCCCAACCTTACCGAAAATAATGGTTACCTCCCTTTGACCAGCTGTGGTCAACCAGAGAACAACGTGAGGTAACAGTTTCTTTTTAAAATGTTGACAGATTACAAGGTGTTTTTATATCTAATGGTGAGTAAGACCTGTTGAATCATTCTAAGGGCTAGAGAAAGGATCTTTTCTCTGTATTGAGGTCTATGGAAAATTAATTACAGGATCATAACCTTAAATAGTGCGCATGCATACTAAACAGGCAGATCGAATCCGATATTGTTAGAAAAGTCTATTTTACATTCTTTGATGGTAAAAAAACCGTTGTGGAATTAATAACTTTTAGCCCTTCAAATAATATATAGCACAAACATGAATTTTTTAGAGAAGTTATGTTAAGCCGTTTTTATCTCCCTTTTTCCCTCGCTTTAAAAATTGTAAAATATGTTTATGGATAATTTAGATGTGTGTCCATTCTTAGTCATGAAAATTATTGCAAAATTCAGAGATTGAAAACGTGACTTTTTTTCACAAATGACTCAAGGATAGTTCACGCCATAACAGGACATCTCCGTGTTTAGCTCGTGTAGAGTCTTCTTAATCTACTAATTGTATCATAACATAGAACAAAACAAGTAAGTTGTCTGTGGCGAAACTGAATAAAGGTCTCAGAACGAAAGAGCTATAGAAAACACCCAGCCAAAGACAATGATCAGGCACCAGCCCACTGATGAAAATTTTAGATCAAGGTCGTCGCTAAGTTTGTTGAATGACCTGCCTATGTTACTAATGGTAGTTGGCTTTAACTAGTTTAATATTCAGAACATCTCCTTACCCGTCGTTATGAAAAAATAGCTGTCTATTGGGTTTGTTAAAATTCTTTACCATCACAAGAAATAAAAAAAATGCAATTTTTGTAGGAAATGAACCAGCAACAAACACAAGACCATAGAAGAAACATGTTGGCCATGGTCATGTGCCGATCCAGCAAGTTTTGTCGGAGGGGTTACAACTTTGACAACGTTTTTTAGGGGGGGGGGGGTTGAGGGAAGAAAGGATCCCAATACCATTATTAGCAGACCATCATTGGCCCGCCAGCAAAACGCGATTCGCCGGCGTGCAGATGATGGCCTAACGTTGAAGGTAGAGTCTGTAGCCTGACCCACCGTTGTGTTATTAAAACGGACCTTATACATGTCAGGCGTAATTAGGCGAACTCTTTGCTCTCTTCTTAACTTTTATAACAGAGCATTACATTCATATATTAATCTTTTTATAATGTTTGCTTATCTTTTAATCGGTCAATAATAGAAGGATTGGCAATGACTCTTTAAAATTAAAAAAAGAACCTAAATCCAACCTTATATTTAGGATCAACTCAGAGTGTCTCTAATATAATTTAGAACAAAAGTTTTTAACAAGTTAATGATATAACATTGTTTTGTTTTCAAGGTAAATCATTTTTCAAACATACTGTTGAAGTCATTAACGTTAGGACCTACTCGCGCAAAACGGATAATATCTACGTTGATTCTTAAAACTGCATAGTCTGTAACTTTTGATCTTCTAATTTTAGAACTAATGTCTCTATTTTTCAAGAACACAGTAAAAAACTAAAATTCAGGTATACATTTTACCTATTTCGTAAATCTAAACCAATTATCAGTATCAAAACAAAAGCATTTATGTTAAAATTAACTGTCTATAATTATTGGAGGGACGCAAATAATTTCCAACACGAGAAAAACACACCTGTTTTTATCAGATAATTCACTTTTCCGTGCAGTTTTCAGCTATAGTGAACATATTTATTGTGAAAGCGTAACTAGATTCCACTTTTACAAATGATTTAAAAAGAAAATAAAAATTTTCGAATAATGTTCATAGTTCAGACTTAGTCTCTTTAATGTTGAGCCGCTCTTGATTAAAAATTTTTACAGCGTGTCATATACAAAGTTCATATGAGTGAATTTCAAAAAAAAAAAGATTTGCTCGCGATCGAATATAGTTAAAAATTCAGTCAACCTATAAAATGATTTCTTAAATCACAATTCATTTTTACACATAATCTGACCAAACATCTGGGATAAATTGATGTATACATATATCTTCATATTTCGCACTAACAATGGAACAGCTGCATGTGTTGTTGAATCATTTAATGGTAAACTACAGCTTGTTTCAATAATTTTAGGCGGACTTTCAGAAGAAGAAGAAATAAAACAAATATAAAAAAGCCAAACAAAAAACAAACAAGAAAAATATCATCAATATACAGTAATTTGGTACACATTTAATACATTATTGCATGAATATTTTTGCTTTCATTTCGCACTTTTACCAGATGCCATAGTTGGTCTGCTGTCTAGTGATTGTGGCACTTTCTGGTCATACTCACTTCTTATTCATTCCTATTACAAACCTTATAAACACATATGAATGAGTATGACCAGGAAATGCCACAATCACAATCGCACGGGGCTCACCCTGCCATTAGCCATTGTAGTCATTTGCCACTAAAATGCAGAATCCTTACACATATAAGTAATTGCCTAAACGTACACTCTAGGTGTTTTATAAAAGTAAGAAAAGAGGCAAGATCAGGAAACGATACAATCAAGTACCACACCTGACCCATGATACCACATGGGAAAGTAACAAAAATACAATAAACATCACCAACAAGATGCAACAGGTCAGCCCTTTCCCAGTAGTTTACCACAAGGTAGCAATGAACAGACACAAAAGCATGAGAAACACAAGACCCAAAGCACAAATGATATTATAAATCAAATATTTGCAAAATAACGCATTTTGTCAGCTTTTGAATTTTTCAATATGGCTTTTAGCATAATCTTTTACACTTTAGTAATATGATATATTTAAATACAGCACACCTTAAATATTGATACTACATCTCTGTGGCTGGCTAAAACCTTGATCAAACACAAAATCCAACTCATTATAGGTGTGATGACTAGCAATGAACAATTAGCAATTCAGTAATTAGCAATAATTAGCAATGAACCAACAACAATATACAGTGAAACCTGTTTTAAGCGGACACTTGAAAATAGACAAAACAAAGGTCTAAAAGCAATGTGGTAGCTTAATGCAGGTCAAAAGTACTGCATAATGCATTCTGCAATACTTTTGGCCTGCATAAAGCGACTATTGGTGTTGAAACCCCATTGTTTTGCTGAATAAGGCGAATTCTTCTGATACTGAAGCTCTGTTTTTTGGACTTGAACTTGTCAATAACAAATGACATAGTTCCTTTTAAAATTTACGATAAATGGGATGAATTTAATTTTGAAATAGTAAATTTCCAATTTCTTGATGGAGATGTTCCTCGCTCTCCTTCCTATGGTGTATATATTTCTCAGCTTATTCGTTTTGTAAGAGTGTATTCTAATGTTGATGACTTCAACAACAGAAACTTATTTTTAACTGCTAAATTATTAAAACAAGGTTATAGATATCATAAAATTCGAAAAGCATTTTCTAAATCCTACCACAGACACTCAGAATTAATTGTTAAATACAACATTGGGTTAAAAACTCTTCTGCAACAAGGCATATCAGAACCTATATTTTATGGTGATTGAGTCTATAAATTCAAACGAATTGTTGGAAAACCTAATTTTAGTTATCAATTCAAAAAGATAGTAAAACGTTATATAAGGGTTGGATATAACTCGAATATCATGTGACAGTCTGCATGCCTAGTTTTAAACCCAATCACGGTTTATAGCTATGGTTTCCTCTTTAATTGCACGACGGTGGGTCAGGCCTCAGACACTATGACGGCTCTGACGTAAAGCTTAAATCGGTGGGTTGGTGCCTGATGTTTATCTGTAGCTGGACCCACCGTGGCTCAACTTGAGGTTTTCTTTAGCTCTGACTATCTGTAAGTCATGAGCCCTTTTCTTTGTCTCATCATGGTGTAGTAATTTGATTAGAGTGTTTCTCCATGATGATATATTGCATTAATTAGATGGCCTCCATGCGAGCTGAACATTTCTTGTACATCAACGACAGCAGAATCTAGGGCGAAGATTTGGTACCAGTAAAATGCATTTAAGACCCCCGGTGGCTTAGGCTACTGTCCGTTCTAAGGCGGTGGTTCTGTTGTTGTTGACTCTTTGTTTATTGTTACTCCCATTGTGGGAGTCGGTACTTGTTCTATGTTTTGTTGTACGTTACTATATGTCCATACTAGTATTGCGATCATCTCGATGGGGAAGAGAGAGCTGATTGCTTTGCTTAATTTGTCTTCCTGGTGTCTCGTGATGGTTGAGCGGCTCTTCCTCGCGGTGCCACGGGTTTGTCTGCGGTTTGTGATTGTGGTATTTCCTGATCATACTCACTTACTATTTTTGGTCTTTTTAAGTGACCGCTTAAGAGAGATTTTACTGTAATAAAAGGAACAGACAAGATCCACAAACACTGGGTAAGTTTGAAACCTTGGTTAAACCCTCTTCCTCGTATCTGCTGTTGTTGAAATTCATAAATTATTTGGCTCGCATAGAGGCTCCCTAAACAACCCAGTGTATCATACAGAGAACAAATCAAAATAGCTTTCTGTGGTGAAACCAAGTAAAGGTATCAGACTACAATATCACATAGATGAGTCAGACTCAGACACTATGAAGATTTCGACTTAATACTTAATCCCCACATTGACTACCTCTGCTCAGTAATTACCTCAAGAATAACACTCCTAAAACAGTTATCATTCTATGTTCCTGAAAACATACAGAAACTTTTTTTTTTTTATCAGAGCTACATATTGCCGTTGATAGACTATGGCTCCAACTCATGGGGATCAATATTAATTAAAAATATTGAAAGAATAAATAAACTACAGAAAAGGACAGCACGCATAATCTTAAAAACTGACTTCACTACACCATCGGCAGATATGTTTCAGCGTCTTGGGTGGATGTCTGTAAAACATCGTATTGATTATAATAAATCTGTCATGATTTATAAAGCACTTCACAATCTTACTCCATCTTATATATCAGATTTACTCACACCGAAAGTTCAAAAAATAATAGATCACTTAGATCGTCTGAGGATGGTTCTCTAGCACAGCCAAAAGCCAGGACTGCATTCTATACACACACACAGGGAGCGGAAGTGACTGGACAGTTGCGAATGAACGGCAAAGTATGGCACTTGTGACGTTGTACATTGGAGGTTCAGTCACTTGCTCTTAAAAGAAAACACAGAGTGCAAAAATATGTCAACACAGCAATCATTTGCGTAACTGTCATGAAGTTATTAATACTCACGTAAGTACCCAGATAAATATCCTGTAAATAGGTAATATTAAAACTGATATTTGTCATCGTTCTCTTAAAAATAATGACACTGATCAATCCATCGATGCTTCATTTCAATGTGATCACTTTCTTAAGTTGGAATGAAATATAGCACAGCAATAAAGTTTGTGCGTTCTTCTTATTTTTCTACCTTCTACAATTACATATCAAGTCTATTCTTGAATAAAAGTTGTTGAAAGAGTGTTAACTGGAATTATATATAACGACTTGTCATGCCACCATTTTACAGCATGTAAACGGGCACTTGATGGTAAACTGAACGGGTGCTTGTGATCAAGGCTGTCTGTATTGAATGGGCACTTGCCATCATTAACGCATTTAGTTGAAATGATTATTTCTATATTTTGGTACCAATTTGTTTTTCCAAACAACAAATAGTCTTGATATCGTTAATATTACATGCTTTGAAGTAAATATGAAACAAAAAGTGTTTATTCAGCATGAATTCAAGTAGTACTGGTTTATTTTAATACTGCACCCTGGTAGGAGACAACGCATACATTTTGCCTGCCTGGTATTAAAGTACAATGGGCAGTGTGTACAGTCCAGCCTTTTGAAGTTTGTGTTTTTGATTTCCAAACTTGACTATCATCCTTTAAGTGAGATGGTCATTAATCCTTTGTTTTACATACTCTGCTTATCATTGATTTTAGCAGGACAGATATCAATTTCTGGAAGATACTTATAGTCTTTAAATACTTAAAGTAAGGCTGCAAAGGGGGGGAATTAGGATTAGGATAAATAGCCATCCTTCATGCCCACAGCATTAAGCCCTGGACATTAAGCAACTAATCAATAGACGAATATGCATGGTTTGGCTGTTTTAGTTGTAATGTTGCAATTTAATCTTTATGCAACATGCATTTATATGGGTTTGTGCAAACAGTATGGGACACGATCAGACTGCTACTTTACAGTAATTTGGGAATCAGGGTTCATAGTGTGAGGTTCCATATGATCACGTGCAATTGAATATATTATATGCAGCAGATGTGACAACAGACAATAGTTTCAGGACAAAATATAAACAGGATAAGGCATAATATATTATGAATGAGTTGAAAAGAGTTTTCCATAATTATCTAGAATTACTTAACTGCTTTCGTTATATTTTGTAAAAAAACGTGAACGTAAAGCCCATATCAGTGTATCAGTGAGACAGTTCTTAATATCAACAACAAATCCTTCTCTAGGAAAGAATGAACCTTATATAAATTGCTGTCTGCCCTCACAGCTGCTGATACACTTTTTAATTTTATATTGCAGACAATACAGACTCATAAAAGGCTTCGTAGATAAAAGTTATTCACCATAGAACCTGTCGTCCCATCTTGGGGGATTTTTGTCACTATGATTTCCTGATACTACAATATATGGCACAGAATGCGATGTGTTAGCCCTCAGAGAAAAGTCACATTATTATGTAACATCAAACTTATATATGTTACCCAAAACATATTCAATAATATTTTGGTGTCAATATTAAGGTACTCTTTTGCATAGTTACAAAATGTTTTAGCTTGTATGTGCCCTTTTTATTGCAGGATGGCTTATAAAAGCGTTTTGATCAAGCAGATGTGTGTTACTTATATTACTTTGTGTTACATACGTTATATTTGTGAACTACACTATATAAATAATTGATTTCTTTTTTAATATCTTTATTTGATAACTTTTGATGCATATTTTAGTTCACAATACCATGACCCTTACAAGCATTTTACTGCCACATGCAAAACTACAAACAGTTAGAATCCTTCACAGGATTATAAGAGTTATAAGCTGCTGAGTATGATGACCCTAAATAGAATATTTTTAAGGTAAACACCTTTTCATTGAAATTGAGCACACAATCATATCTGTAACCCTTTAGACACTTTAAATAATATGAGCATTCTGTTGATAAAGAATAGTGCAATGTGATATTTAACATTTTCTGGTGTATATTATCATTATGTTGTTTATTTATGTTATGTGTAGTATATAATATTTACTTTAATACATTCTATTTAATGCCTAGTATTTGTTATAAATTATACATATTGAGGTGTTTAGATTTATTTAAATCTAATTTTTGAACTGAATATATATATAGTTACTAGCTTGGACAAAATAGAACTTTATATCTATTATCAAAAGTTATTATCAATCAACATTTATCTTTGCATAACATAATGTTTTTTAAACTTTTTTTTTAAAAACAACAACACGTTTTATTGGTTTGTTCAAAGTTATTAGGTTTTAATTTCATAATATAGTGGATATAAAATAATTCAAGTAACAGCTGAATAAAGTCATTTCCTATGTTCTGTAAATTTTTTAAGGTAACATATATAATGATATAAAACATATGAAATGGTTCTATGTTTGTCCAAAATGTCATAAATAATACATTTTTAGCATGCCGTGCTAAGATACGTTGAATTAAGATTGCTGTAATAATTATCTAACAGTACTATTATAGACGAAGATTGTTTGCTGCATACTGTTACTGTTGGATGAATTTATTTAAGAGTGTTCAATGCGTTTAAGAGAGCATGGTGATTAATAAGACTTAGACCTGACTTTTATTTGCACAATAGGATTTGAGACTATTATAGGGTAACAGAGTTAAGATGGCTGTAACACAGTAAACCCTAAACTGCCAGTAACTAACATGTAATGAGCCATTTTGCACCTTATATTCTTATATACATTTGAAGCAGGTTTTGAAAATCATAGTGTATAAAATATCCCATTAATGGGGAGGGTTTTCATTAGCATATTTTTATGTTAGATTCGTTGCTATTTGCATTATGGTTTTAAGATAAGCAAGCTATTCAAGTACAATATACTGCTGGTAATCACTCTATTAAGATGGCTACTGAATATATATGTGTGTGTGTGTTTTTAAACTTCATGACTTTATTCTATGTTATTATTGAAAAGTTATGAAGTGGTAGCTATTTTCAAATGCCTAAAACACTCTAAAAGGTAAGGAGATGGTATTTGCAGTTTTGGTTAGGTTACTTTGTCTTTTTAGCAGCATCATAAATTAGACCATGTAAATAGTAATAAACATTTCAGGGATTCAACAGACAAAAATGTTTTCACAAAAATAGGGTAGTAATGCAAAATGTAACACAAGTACATACGTAATAGTATGTTACAATATCACATGACACTTGTCAGAGGGTAACATTTTTTTAATGTAAACATTAGGCTTCATGGAAGAGCCAGCAAAAGTCCCCCCCTGTGTGTGTGTGTGTGTGTGTGTGTGTGTGTGTGTGTGTGTGTGTGTGTGTGTGTGTGTGTGTGTGTGTGTGTGTGTGTGTGTGTGTGTGTGTGTGTGTGTGTGTGTGTGTGTGTGTGTGTGTTTGTGGTAGGGGTAGGGGGAAGGGGTTGGATCTGACCCATATCTATTCCATGGCCTATTTGTCTGGATTTCATTCAGAATCGTGCTTCATATTATTTTAATAAATGAAATATGGGTCAGCTTATGACAATTTGGAATGAGATTTAAGTTGCTCTTTAAGGATCAATGTTGGTTTCATATGATCAAAAGTAGCCCGTAGTGTGGCTGAATATATGCAGCAGTCGATAAAATATGGAAAAATGAAATATGGGTCTGCTTATGACATTTTGGAATGAGATTTAAGTTGCTCTTTAAGGATCGATGTTTGTTTTCATATGATCAAAAATAGCCTGTAGTGTGCGTATATATGCAGGAGTCAATAAAAGCAGACAGCAGTTTAGAACAAACGTTTCTTGACAGAATAAAAGATGAAATATTGGCACTGGTATGCATATAATGAGAAAAATTATATAGCCCTCAGTATACAAGTGACCGTTCAGTAAAGTCACAGTTGTCATGTACAATCCGTAAGCGAACGACAGCAAGTGACTGAACGGTGCCATGCTCCCATGTGTGTCATGTTTTTGCCATTTGCCAAGCTCTGGTTTCATTTTGACAAAAACTATAAGTGTTTTCTTTGAAAGAACTAATATTAGAAGAGTAAAACTCCTAATGACAGTGAATTTGCGTTTTATGCACGTTTGTTTGTTGTTTGAAAATTCGAAAATCAATCACCCGTTGTTGATAAACAAGTGATTAGAACTCAAATTCACTGAACATGGACAATGAAATAGGATTTCAATCGAGCCAGAAAGTAACTCACAAATATAACTTACCTTCTATACCCTAAACACGCATATGCTTGGGTTTTTCGTGTAAGAAAAAGAAGTTTGTTTATGGTGTAAATGAATGATCAATACCGCAAGTGACCAACTGTCCAATGTACAACATCGCAAGTGCCGTTACTTGTCGTACACTCGCAATTGTCCGGTCACTTCCGCTCCCTGGGTGTGATACAGGTTCTTTAACTTTCTCAGCTCCAAAACTTTGGAACAGCCTCCCTACAGCTGTAAAATTGGCACCGTCTTTAAATGCATTCAAAAGAGCTGCCAAAGAAGTCTTCCGAATGAATATCTGTTGTTTTAAAACCACATAATATATTTCTTTTTAATGATTTTAAATGATATCATGCGATATTAATCCTTTTTAATGGTTTTAAATGATATCATGCGAGATGTTTTATATACCCAGGTTTAAAATAATTGGTACTGTTCTTTTTCTGTGTGCATCCATTTTGGCAACTATAAACTGTCTTTGATACTCGTGCTCTCAGATGCGACCATATTCTGTTGAATTATGGTCGCATGCGATAGCAAGAGGTAAATTACAATTATAATCTATGTAAACTGAGCATAGGTGATGCTATATGTGAGAAACAGGGGTGTGACGCATGTGCATTGTCCTTCCGTCACATTCTCTGTTTCCCCCGTAAACAGCACAGGCAAGAGGACATATTAATTGTTTCATATTTTAGATAATAGCGATAACTTAAACAGTGTGCACTGTTTGTATTTGCTATTTGTATATATGTATATAGTTTGTTTTTCATATGTTTTATGTTCAGAGGGCCACATGGTAGAATGGCTTTCATGCCAAATGTATCACCCTCTTGAAAAAATAAAAAACAAATAAATATCTGTAGACCTGATATCATGTCTTTGGTCAGGCCCACTGGAGATTAACTGTTTGATTTCTTGTGCTCTAGTATTTAGCTGTGTGTAATGTTGAGTAATTATCTCTGATTTATCTCCTTTGTATATCTTGATTTGTATGTACAAGGCAATGATGCATCGATAAGTAAGAGATCTTTCATGCAACCCAAACAATCTATGTGTCTTGATCCACATCAGAATAAGGGTGAGGTTGGCACCGTTAAACATGTTTACGCCCTCCAGTGAATTTCTACTACCCGTTCCAAGGCGGTGCTTCTTTTTTGCGGCCTTTTTGTTATTTATGTTTCATATTTGTGTACATTTGTATAGTATACTGTCATGTCTATTCCTTGCATACTTGTGGTAACCTGCTAGAGAAAGGCCCGACCTTTTGGCTCTCTTGTGTGTGATGTTCTCTTTAGTTTTGTCTACATTTCCATGTGGTGTCTCAAAAAGTAAGTGAGCCACACTGCAGACCGACCCACGGTACCGTGACGAAGAGTCACAGAACATTTATAGTAACAATACATCTGTAAGACAATAAAAGCAAAGCAACAAGCTTTCTCTTCCTCTTCAAGATGATTGCAAAACTAGAATGCAAAGCACAAATTAATGCATAACAAAACAAACACAAACACAAAACTTCCTCAAACAATGGTTCTTTACTTCAAGTAAGATGTGGTGCTTAATTGTATTGATTCCGGATCTTTGCCTTCGTCTTTACTTTTGTGGTGGGCCCAGCCCAAGACAAGCATCAGACACGAACCCACTGATGAAAGATTCAGGTCAGGGTTGCCATTTTGTCTGAGGGCTGACCCATCCTTGTGTAAATAATGAGGAACCCATAGCTATCAGCCAAGTTTTTTTCTTAATCATAAATTGTTCAGCTCACATAGAAGAAAAGAACAAGAGCAAATTTATTCAACGTTTCATCAAAGAGAACAAGCTAAATTAACTTAGTGTGGTAAAACAAAGTAAAGGGATCGGAACTGAATAGCTAAAGGGAGAATCTAGCAGAGCCATGATGAGCCCAGCCAAAGACTATTATCAGACACCAACTAACATATGGAACTTTTAAGTAAGGGTCGTCATTGAGTCTGAGGCTTCACCCACCGTTGTGTAAAGGGGATGGGCGTTACTGGGATAATATCAAAGCATGCACGCTGTCACATTAAATATTTTACCTACTCTTTATTGAATTGATAAAAAAAGGCTTTCCAATGATTCATTTCCATTTAGAAATTAAATCACTACACAACATTGGACTTTAACGCATATAACTGCCACCGGAATTTTTTTGCCAAACCAGTTTTTTGGCAAAATGACCTAGTACTCTTAGTTGACATAGAAAGCTAAAGTGACTTATTTTCAGTAGAATAGACCCTACTGAGGAAATTCTATAGGTTTTTGGCTTAAAATCTGTAATGACCTAGAAAATATTCCATGGCAAAGGTCAAATCCCCGCGGGGATTTTTCACCAACCCCGCGGGGATTGTTTCCCCATCCCCGCCGGGATTTTTTCCCTGTGCGAAAAATTTCCCCGCGGAGATTTTCGAAAATTATAAAACTCATCTTTTTATTCAAAAATGACCAGATCTCATTAATGGTGTGTAAAAATGAATGTCCACCAGTAATAACAATTTTTCATTTTCCCCACGGGGATTTTTTCCCGCAGGGATTTTTGGAGAAAAAATCCACGCGTGGATTTTTTAAAACATCTGTTTAAGGGTCTGAAATCAAGCTTAGGTTCACTCTTGCAATCTGTTTGACACATTTGAGTGTTTCCAGTATATATTAACATTTTGATATTCCCCATGGGGAAAATCCCTGCGGGGATATTTCCCCGCAGGAATTTTTCCCTTTAGGCATTTTTCCCCATGGGGATTTTTTCTGCATGGCATTCATCCTGAGAGGAATTTATTCAATCATTCTGCATTTATTCATTTATATTGTATATGGTATGGATCCAGCTCAGTTACTGCATGTTGTAGTGAAGCAAGCTGGTAAACTGAATTTTAGATTTACTTGGTACCAAACCCAAAGACAGATTTTCACATAATGCTGTCCAATACCTGTATTTACAGTAAGCTGCACCTGTTTGGACCACCTGCTTGTGCCAGCTCTTTATTCACTTTGCAAAGAGTTAGATCCAGATCAGGCCCTACATCTCAGGCCTGATCAGAATCCAAACTGTTTGACATTGTGGTGGTATTCCTGAATTTGCTTCGGCATAGTAATAAAACTAATATTAATATCAGCTAAGTATACATAAAACATTTGTCCACTTTAACAGTTTTTGTTAAATAGTTAAGAGGTAACATTATAATTTTAGCATTTGTGTTGTCAACTGATCCCTTATAAAATTACTTTTTCAAAACAAATTCAGTAATACCAACAGAAAGACATACAGTTTTGATCCAGATCAGGCCCAAATGAAATATGTATTCATAATTTAGATGACCTTTTGGGCCATCTGCTAGGGTATTCTGTTGGTAGACTTTGAACAAAGTTTAAATCCAGATCATACTGGGCTGCATAGCACATGGCAGTCAGTAATATGTCTGACTACAGATGTATGTCTTACTGCAGATCCAAGGGTCGCAATTTCGATCCCAGTCTGGTCCCATAATTTCGTGGAGACTGATCATGAAAAAATTTCTATGGTTATTTTCCTCCATTCTGCTGATTTATTCAAGAAGGTTTATTGTGTGAACTTTATGCACGAAGTATTGGTTAACTGCTTGTTCAAACTTGCCCAGTAAAAAAGTGTGGTTAAGTGAACTGACTGTCCCGGCATGACCATAGCTGTTGAGTGAGACGTAAAAAAACAGGGTAAACCAAACTAAAATACATATCATACCTACACTAAACATCAGGCCTGATCAGGAACATCAATTTGACACCAGGACTTTCAGATGTTTATATTACAAACTGTATCCTGCATTGTGACAAGGATTTTTACAACTACACAAGAACTTAGCCAGCAATTACTTTTTTCCTTAAATTATTGTCTGCTCATACATTCAAATGCACTACAGACTGGATTTTTTCAAAAAGATTTTTTCATGGAAGGAAATGTTTACAAGGGAAGCAGTCTGATCTGGGTCTGTATTGTTTGCAATATAAGCTAAATAAGAACATCTACAGACCAGGGAAGCAGACAAAAGTGGCTAAATAATGCTTTATTTGTCAAGGCAGGCCTTGAAATATCATAAAATAGCACTTGCCCTGCATCACAAAGTATTTGCATATATATATGGAAAAAAAAAATCACTAGAATTATCAAAATTTTCACTTGCCCTGCAGCCTAAGGCACATGAAAATCCGAGCAGACAAGTGCTATTTTCCAGCCCTGTGGGGGCAGGGGAGGTTGACTGCTGCATACCTAATTCCTTTCAATTTGAAATGCAACATGACCATATTCTGAAAAATTTAAAATTTGACCTTTTGACCCTATTCCCCGGGGGGAGGGGGGTGGGTGGGGGTCTGCGGGAAAAAAAATATTTGCTACCATGTTGCTGCATACCTGATTCCCTTTAATTTGATATGCAACATGACATTCTGGAAAAGATGAAAGTTGACCTTTTGACCCTATCCCCTGGGGATGGGATTCTGGGGGCAAAATATTTGCAACAACGTTGCTACATTCGTGATTCCATTTAATTTGATATACAACATGACCAAGTTTTTTAAAAATTTTAATTTTGACCTAGTGACCCCAACCCATGATTCTGGGAGAGGTCTGTGGGCAAAATATTTGCTATAATGTTGCTGCAATAGTGGTTCCATTTAATTTGATATACAACATGGCCATGTTTTGAAAAAAACTGAATTCTGATCTTATGACCCCACCCCCAGGGTCGGGAGGGGGGACAGCTGGCAAAATGTTTGCTTCCACTTCATTGCATACCTAATTCCCATTAATTTGATATTCAACATGACCATGTTCTGGAAAAATTGAATTTTGACCTTTTGACCACACCCCAGTGGGCAAGGGTTTATATTCAATGTTGATTCAACGTTGACAATAGATGATGAAATAATGTTGAAAATATATTTGAATTTGAAACTTGAATAAACGCTGATTTACAAACGTTGAATCAACGTTGATATTCAAACATTGAATCAACATTGATATTTCAACACTGACTCAAGGTTGATATTTCAACGCTGAATCAATGTTGAATCAAAACTGAATCAACTTTGATTCAACCTCACCTTTAAATCAAATACATCAGGGTGTCATACCGACTGTGAACCCAGATGTTTTGATTTTCGTTAAAAAAAATAGTTGTTTTTGTTTTTATTCATCAAGATAATCATTTCATACAAAAATATTTAACAAAACAGTGTTGTCTGCTTATTATGTCTGCTGTGCATTTTAAAATTTTCTCTAGCATAATTTCATCATGTAAGCAAACACTATGAACCCTGATCAGACTGCTCCTAAGCAGTCTGACCTGGGTCTATACTGTTTGCAATATAGATCACCAAATTTACTCCAAAATAATTATTATCATGTAGGCAACCATAATGAATCGCGATCAGACTGCTCAACGCTCATTAGACTAATCTGGGTCCATACTGTTTGCACTATTATATAGGCATTATATATAATTTTGGTCATTAGCAGATGACAGTATTAAACAAAAAGTGTTGTCTGCTTATTACATCTGCTGCATCTATTTAAAATTTTCCCCAAAACAAATCTTTTCATGTAAAATTACACTATGAACCCTGATCAGACTGCTCCTAAGCAGTCTGATCTGGGTCCATACTATTTGCAATATAAGTCACAAACTCTCATCTGATTTACACCAAAATAATTTAACCACATAACTTATGTGACATAAGCAAACATTATGAATGTTGATCAGACTGCCCATAGGTCTGATCTTGATCCATACAGTTTGCAATATAGGCCGCAAAAATGTAAAGTATTTAACACAACAGAATAAACTAGATCATGACAATATCAATTCAAGGCACATACAAAATAAGGATAAATCTGAAGATATTGAGCGGAAGAGAAAAAAAATGATGGACGAACGAATGGATGGACGGAATGACAGACAACCCAAATCCTATAGACACCCCCCCCCCTTTTTCAAAATGGGGCTATAATAATACATATCATGTTAGCAAACACTATGAACACTGATCAGACTGCTTTTAAGCAGTCTGATCTGGGTCCATACTGTTTGAAATATATAGTTCATATAAGAATATCAATTGCATGTAAAATATTTAACAAAACTTATTGTGCCTGCTCCAGAATAAATGTATAATTACCAAATATTCGTAATCAAACACTACAAGCCCAGATTAGACGGCTTCTATTCCGGGTCCATACTGTCCATACTCAATTTTTTTTCAATGAGACGGTTCTTTTGAGCACCCAAAATCATATAATAACTTTTGGATAAAAATAATCACAAATTTAAGATGAAAAAATTCACTAATCTGGACCCATAGATGCATATAACCAAAGAAACCTTTATGCCATATGCCAACAAGGAAGGGTAATCCTCATAGTCTAATTAACACCAGCCCACACACCCCCCTCCCGACCCCCCTCCCCCCTGAAGATTGTTTTTTATCTTAACAAACAGCGCAGACCCTGAGCAAATGCCACCTTTTGGTGTATTTCATTTAGGTCTTAACTGTTTGTCAAAGTACCTGTTTACCGGTATCCAGAATGAAAAGAAAATGAAAATGGTGAATAATTTATAGTATACTATATGCAACAAACAGACCTCCAGATAAGAGTGTGTGGATATATTTTATTTCTCATCAAAACATATGTTGTGGGTACTCAAAAGAACCGTCTCAACGCTCTTTTTAGCACCCAAAACGGCTATTAACCCTTAAAGTGCCAAGAAAAAAATGCATCTGAAAATGTCGTCTGCTTTAGTCGTCTGCTGCAAATAATTGCCTAGCATTACTGACGAATTAAGTATAGAAGCAAACAGCGTGGACCCAGAACAGACTGGTTCTATAGGAGCAGTCTGATCTGGGTCCACACTGTTTGCTATAGAGGCTTCTTAATCATTTCAGCAGACGAGAAAAGCAGACGATTTCTGTTGCAATTGGCGCTTTAAGGCTTAACACTGATGGGTAAGAAAATATGAACAATTTTACTCTTTAAATCTATGAATCTAATCACTAATCTGGTGTCAGCTCTTCTGTTTCCTCAAAATTTTAGTGTACTAAGCTCTAAGTCCATTTTCTTTGAGTCATAGAATTTGAAAGAAAACAGCATGGGCGAGGAATTTGGCGTAGTTAGAGAAAATTCTAAAGGGTTGCTGACTGGAACTGACTGTTATTTCCTGCTGTGACCTTGTAAACTTGTCCTTCTGAATGATCCGATTAATATTGGTGAGTGGACTCTTTCTTCCCGACCCAGTCTGAGCCAATGAGGGATCAGACATGCTCCACCTTTTAATGCTGGAATGTAAAGGCTGGTACTTTGGTGCCTGTTGAATTTCTGGAAGTAAAGGGAGCCTCATAGGTTTAGATAAACAAAATTTTTGAGCATAAAATTGTAAATATTTTCTTATTCATCAATTTTAACAAATGTTTTGGGTGCTCAAAAGAAAGGTCTCAATGAGACGGTTCTTTTGTGTACTCACAATATATGTTTTGGTTGAGTCTGAGAAATAGGAAAATTAATTTTTTGGTATGAACTCTTTAACTTAAGGCCCGAGCATGTTAAACCCATTACCAAAGTTTATACCACAGCTATTAAAAATTTGTGGCTCATGCAAAAAACAAAACAAATTAAAAACAATAATATGTGCTATAATAAGTGATATATAAAAGAGTCTTTTCTTTTACTTCTTGCCAATATACATATTAGAGAAAATAATGATTTTCCCAAAAAAAATAAATATACATTGTGGCTTCTCACAGGATCTAGGAGCAAAAATGAAAATAATTTTTTTCTGAAATCCTCTATCAGGGTTCCCACAGAAATTCAAAAACACAATTTCATGATTTATCAATGATTTTCCATGATCAACAATGTAATTTCCATGATTATTTAATGCATGGCCTCCAACCTTAGCAGTTAAAGCGACATCTTCATTTCTTCACCACGCTGAGCATAAATGCAGAATGCAGCAACAGTGATGTATTTAAATAAGCACGTCTGTAGACCATGCATGCATTTTGAAATAATTAAAACTTGAAACCACCAGTAGCCAGAAAACTAGCTGTTAGACGCACAAGTTTTGTGTGTCTGACAGCTAGTTTTCTGTCTACAGGTGGTTTCGACAAATGATTTCACAAAATGCCATGATTTTTCCATGATTATTAAGGTTTTTGCAAACTCCATGATTTTTCCATGCATGGAACTTTTTTCGTAATTTTCCAGGTTTTCCATGATTTCCAGAGCTTGTGGGAACCCTGTCTATATTGATGTGATCATTTTATCCCAATTGGAAGAATTTTGTATTTATTGCATTAGGTGACCATCAAATGCTCAAACAAGTCTGAGCCGATTAGCTTGTGGGCCTGATGTTCACACATATTGTGGCATAATATGGATGTTCATGAAGGTTAAAACCCATACCAGAAATTAAACAGCATTGAATAGCTATTCATGCAAATTTGAAGAATGGTATTACTGTGCACATGTGTCTCATTGACTGTCCATCTCAATGCAAGAAAACCGGTCTTCAGGAATTGTGACCATGTAAGGCTCAAACCAGCCTGCTCAACTACAGAGACTAGCTAGAATCTTGAAGTTTGGTTACAGAAAGTGTTGCCAATTTACTTTCCAGAAAGCTAATAACAAAGGTGCTGATCAGACTGTGCAGATGTGCATGCTAGTCTGCACCTTTGTTGATTTTCATACAACAATGTCAGGTTTTCTTGCGTCAAGACCGAGATAATATATCATAATATGTGCTGAAATGTGTAATGAATTACAGTAAAACCTGTGTAAAACGGCCACTAGATATAGACAAAACAAAGATCTTAATGACAAATAGTAGCAAATTAATGTGCTCCCCATTCTGCAATACTTTTGACCTGCATTAAGTGAAAATTGGTCTTGAAAGCCTATTTTCGACCTTCTTGAGAGCGGCCGTTTACACAGGTTTTACTACATATTCAATGAGAATTAATCGCCCATTTATGATTATACTAACCTGTTTTTGTTCCTTGTTCTTGATTTCCCCGACTTTGGATACCATTGACATGTAAAGATCCTCGCTGTTAGTTCCCTATACTATCTGCAGTGGCTGGTGACAATTTGTCTGATTTGAAAGGTACTTCAAGCTCATAGCTGCCAGGAAACTGAGACAAATACCAATTTTTCTCTGAAAATATCAATTTTGATCCATTTTGACCATACTCAACATAATACATGTCAAGATAAACACAATTTTTGAGCGTAAATTTTGGATATTTTTAGGGTGCTCAAAAGAATTGTTTCATTGAGATGGTTCTTTGACAACCCACAACTATGTTTTCGTTGAGAAAAAAGAAAGTTGAATAACACTATTAGTATTATCTAGAGCTCTGATAATAGCAGCATTCTGAATATTTGCAACCTCAGTCATTTAAAAACAGTGTGGATCATGAGCAGCTTCAGGCTTCAATTCCAAAATTACCAAATATTTGCTACCGTGTTGGTGCATGCATCAGTCCCTTTAGATTGATATGCAACATGACCATACTCTGAAAAGGTTGAATTTGGAAAGAAAAACAGCAGACAACAAAAATGTATGCCAAATTATCCTATAGGTGTCCGATCTGGGTCTGCACTGTTCGGCTTTGTCCCTCAAAAAGGATATTAAGCTTATGTTGGTTATTTTGTTTGTTTGATTTGATTCTTTATGTCCCATCAACAACCTTTCAGTTATAAAGGGACCAGTCTTCCTGTGTTGATATGTCTGTTTGATTTCATTCTTTATATCCCATCAACAATCTTTCAGTTATGTAGGGACGGTCTTCCTTGGTTGAACCGTACTAAGCTAGGATTAATGTATCTTGCTCAAGGACACAACACAGTGAAGCCGGTGAGGCTCGAACCTGCGGCCCCTTGGTCTCATTAGTCAAGCACTCTTCCACTGAGCCACTGCACTCCCTATTATGTTGGTTACGTCTGTCATGTTGGTTATGGCTGTCTACTAGTGTCTTCTGCTTATAATCTTTGCAAACAGGTTGAACCAAGACCAGACCAAACAAAATATCGGGCCAGACCTGGATCCAAACTAGTTGACATTCTAATGGTAGAGACCTTCATCAGACCCCACATTCTGTAGTCTGATCTGGGGCTACACTGTTTGCCTATGACCCGCAAACAGGATACTAGGCTTATGTTTATAACCTGTCGTCTGCAAATAATCTTAGCAAACAGGTTGGAACTAGATCAAACCTGACCAAACAAACAGATTCGACCTAAGATGTTGATCCAAACTTTATGCATACTGAAGGTGGAGACAACACATTCTGTGGTATCTGATCTGGTCTACGCTCCACAAAAAGGATATCAGGCTCACATTTTGTTAACTCTTTGCCTCTACACTAATGTCATCTGCTGATGGACCTACTGATCAGACAAGAAAAAACATTTGGTCTGATCTGGATCCAATCTCTTGGACGCTCTAAAGAAATTTGCGTAAAAGATGACTTTGGAAAAAATCAGGAGACAACAAACAAGCATGCAAAAATACAGTAGACAGATAAATATTAGGAGTTTTTTGAGAAAAAAACAACACATCTTTTATATTGAGATACCTGTTTCATTTTGTCATCTGCTGATTTTTCAAAAACATCTTTTTAAAAAAATCCTTCAGGAACACACTGAGAGTGTCAAACAATTTGGATCCAGATCAGGCCCAATACATTTAATGTCATTTATTTGTCATACAATCAAATCTAAAGGTGCCTGGTTATTGACCACTTGTAATGAGCTGTATACTGATTCGACCATGTGTATATTAACATAAATCACATAGCCCCCAACAGAAGTTTTTTAAACTGGAGTGGATTAGGTTTGGAGTACACCATGCAGTCTCAGCCCCCTAAATCTAGTAAAGCTTGTTGCTTTTGAGTACTCCCATCTCATTACTCATAGTTGAACATTTGCAAGGGTTTTTAACACTTTGGCATCTAGTGTCATCTGCTGATAACCTTTGCAAACAGTGTGCATCCTGATCAGGCTCCACTGATCTGGACAGAAATTGTTTGACACTCTGATGGTATTTCCGAAAGAACTGGAAAAAAAATCAGCTGATGACAAAAAAGCATGCAAAATTACCCAGGGTACAAAGAGGACAGACAATTAAATACAAAATCACAACATTGGTGCAATTCACTTTTATTCCGAGTTTTTCTCATTAAACAAGTTTCTTATTCCAGCTGTTAAAACTTTATGATGCTACAAGACCAGATTATATGCATGGATAAAGTGAAAGATATGTACCCTAGATCAAAATTTTATCACTTAAAAGTTGGTATTAATAAGAAATAAAAAAAACCCTGACATAATAACTCTCTAGATCGGTACTCTAATCTATTCCTAAATGCTTACATAAATCACCATGTACATGCCAAACACTCCAAAACCATTAAATTCTACAGTCCCTTTGGCATACAGCGTGTTTTCTATGTAGTATTAATACCAACAAAAATGAAAATACCTACCACATCCAAGCAATACGCGTAAATATTGGTCACTACATGTCTTCCATGATAAGTCTATGGGATTTTTCATAAGCTCAAGGGCAGCTTAACTCCTATGTCCTAATGGTTGGATCTTGCAGAATTCAAACCAATCAGAAATTTTATTGTTGTCCTTGTTACCTGCAAGAATAAAAATGAAAGTGTAAATTCTGATATAATTATGCTCCCTTACAGCAGTCTGCATCTTGTTACAAGTTTTTCTTTCAATATTGAATACCAAACAATGTATAAATCCTTTAAATTAATCCACTTCATCTATGATGGAATATCTCAAAAAAAAATAATCGTCTATTTTGTATGTCAAAATTTCTAAAAAATATAGTATTTCTGTCCCCTGTGGAATGTCTTAAATTTTGCATCCTACTGGGTAATTTTGAATGTTTTTTTTGTCTGTTTGACAACAGGTTCTACATGTTCACATTGATATATGTAAAAAATCTTTTAAAACTCATTATTGCCCCTCACTATTTTTGTTATCTGCTCCCTAAGCTGCAGCTTAAGTTTTTAGGTAGCCTATATTATATCTAAGGTAGTCTATCACAGCTCCCTGTGAGCAGTCTCGGGTTATGCTTCCATAAGGTCTAGACTGAAGTGCACTTGAATATAGGCAGCGCAGATGTAATAAGCAGACATCTTTTTCGGGACAAAATATTTGCATGTTAGGAACTGTCTGCCAGCGGCAGAGGGGTATGTGCATTAAGGGGCTATTTTGGTCCCCTTTAGAGTCAAACACTGAAAATTGCTTTTCACCAATTTCTTTTGATTGGTTCATAAGAAGATAAATTGAAGTGTAAAATTTCGGCATTTATTTAAATTTTACTCTTGTTATGGTAATAAAAATGGTCAATAAAACACTGGCTTAAAACAGAAATTGCCATTTTGGACCAAATTTTAGGCTTTTGGAGACCAATTTTTTAAGAAACATATCATCACAGCTAAATACCAACAGATCTTTTTAATATGTTGTGTGCCGTTGTAATTCTCATCTTCTGTTAAATATCTTTTTGGTATTTGCTTGTGCTCTATGTTAATTTCTCGGTCAAACCTCTCAATTTTGCTCCAAAATGGTCAATTTCCTATTTTTAGACTATTTTGGTGGCCATTTTTGATACCATAGTAATGTTAAAGATTCAAAGTATTTCGAGAGTTTTACACTTTGGTTATTGTCCTAATTAACTAATAAGAACAAATTGGTGAAAAACATTTTTTTTTATTTTAGCCTCAGGGGGGGGGGGGTCAAAAGACCCTTAATGCACATAGCTCTTTAGTTGTCTGCTGCTGATTTTTTCGTACAGTTTGACCCAGATCAGGCCAGACAAAACATTGGACCTGATCTGGATCCAAAATGTTTTACACTGCATGGTTGCATTCCTGCTGAAAGTTTTTTTGAAAAGTTAATTTTAAAAAAGTCAACACTGATGACAAAAAATCGTGAAAAATTACTCGGCATGCTGTCACGGTTAATTTATGCTCCTGTTTTAACCACATTGACTTACAAGACTATAAACCGATTCTTTGCATGCAGGTGATGGGGAGGTGAGGGATGGAGCAATTTTGTTAATGCTTTCCCTGTCGTATGCTAAATGCTACACCAATATTAATGGTCTATTTACAAGTTTTCAGATGCTGAATAACTTGGTATTTTAGATCCAGATTACAATAAACATGGATTTGCCCATTCTGTATCTGAAGGAGTCACAGGTTGAAATTTCTATATTCAAACAATATATCCATTCCTCAAGGAGAAACACTCATTTCATTTAACCGCTTCATTTTAACATATATTCAGGGCTTTAGATAAGCCTGCATACTGTGTAAATTAAGTAAATATTTGGCAGGATACGTATTTATTTAAATTCTAGTGCATATCATGTACGAAAAACAAAATAAGCATTACCCATTTAATGTTTTCCCAGAGCGTTATGTCCGAAATGTTATATTCCGTTTCTGTTTACATGACAGGAAAAAAGGTAGAGGAAATTTGTTTCTCGTTTTATCAAGGATGCATAGCAAATTTTCGTAACCACATTCTAAATATAGATCAGTTAGAAATCAAGCACACATAAATCTTTGGCTGATCAATAGTGTAGCTTGTGGAAATAATTGGAAAACACCGATGATGCTGTGTGTTTCACTTTTGGATTTACGACACGCTATCCAAAGATAGTCATAAAAATCAAGCCATGCTAGCACACTTGCTTTCTTGCAAGATGGCACAGTATTTTCCGTAAACATCTCTGAAATCTAGCTGCTTTTTCTTTTTAGAAAAGTGATCAGGAGCACAGTATGTAAACTGAAATAAACATCCTGTACCCATTCCTCCTAGCTCACGCCTTATACATTATGAATTACAGCACACGTGCGTAACCAGTTGACGGAAATCGTGATGTGAGAGTTGTTGGTACAGCTGTAATTGCGAGGGCCCACCTATTAAAATTCATTTTTTCATAGATCTAAGTAACTGTTACAGTTACAACTATGTAATCATGTATAAATGTGATTGCCAATTCCACTAAAACCGTGCAATCTGGCATTTAAGCTCGTTTTCGACACAGAACGGCTCTGATTGTGAGCAAGTCGTTTTTTAACAAAGCAAAATGCAAAGGAGGAAACCGTTAAAATCATGGAATAAAACGGAATAAAATAGATAAAATGGCTTTTCTCACCTAGTTCAAATGTGTATTGTCTGTATCGCTAACAATATAAATCGAAACGTGTACATGTACCTAAATACACGCATTTTCCGCCTACTGGTTACGCACGAGTGCTGTTACTCATGTTTATAAGGCATGAGCTGGCGGAAGAAAGGTACAGAATGTTTATTTCAGTTTACATACTGTGAGGAGATCTGTGTTGCGAGAATCCAATACACAAAATCCAAACAAGTATTGGCATATACAAAAGTCAGTCCTATTTATCTATTATTGTATTTCGGTCTATCTGAATATGAGAATAAGTTTCTATAAAATCATTCAGTTTATCTTTTTCTAGCACCTAGTTCCTGAAGATTCTACATTTTGATGGTTTCCACACAACTCTCACCCACCCACCCCCTTCCAAAGTATACAATTTAAGTCACCAAAAGGGGACTCATAAAATGCTCCAATTGCCACTATTTTTTCCAAGATTCTTCATCTCCTGCACTCCACCCCCATCCCCATTGCGGCTTAGCTGTATTCCTGCACTCAAAACCTACTATGCAAAAGAGAAATTCATTATCTTACTGTTTACTTTCTTGTTAATGAATAGCCTAGGAAAACAAGCAGTAAGCCCAGACGTAACTTACACACTATGTTTGTCAGTTCTTGGTGTATGTTTTTTTTAAGACAAACAGTCAGTACACTTAAGTTTTTCTCGTTACTCCTTTTTTAAAAAAAGGACAAGTACTGTTCTCTTTTGAAAATAAAGCTTATATAAAACCCTGTATATATTTGTTATTATACCTCACGTGAATTCCCCATAAAAAACTTCCATAAACGAACGACTGATATTTTATAATATCACCCGTTGCTACAGCGACGGAGAATACTGCCACTTGTTTACCATAGCAGCGGGTGATATTATAAAATATCAGGGCGGTCACATGATGCGCAACGCCGATGCGCGTACGGTTCGTTTACGTCAGGAGACGTTCAACAGCAACGTATGACATGACGGATGATTTGGGAACTTTAAACTCTAAATAACTTCGCTGTTAATGGTCAGAAACATAAAGTGTGGGTACTCGTTTTCTTAGTTAGGACGAGAGGAACAAATTGATATAAATTTTTCTATTTTGCATCAAAACAGCCTCATGTGCAGTACCTCCTTTAAAAATGACGCTGCTTGGTATTAAGTTTGACGTCATCAGTTTTAATGACGTAATTTGTTAAACGGAACGTGATTAGGTCGAGCATTCAGATCGTCAACATTTTTGTGAAAGATTTAATTTCATTCAAGCATATATACTCAACAAAAAAAGTTAAGGAAATTGTGTTTGAGGGGCTATAACATAATATCTAAAACATTTGAAGACTTTCGAATTTCACAATAGTATAATGTGACTTTTTTTCTTTATAATGACGTTTTATCCTGGTCTGTAGCGCCCACAGCAGCTTAGTAATTCAATGTCAAAGTTGACTGGTCATCACTCTATTTTTCGCAAAAAATCAATTTACGGAGCAAACATAGGTTTTTATGCATCAGCAAGGTCCCTCAGGAGATAGAGATGTTTAAAACGTAGGACGGTATACACGGAAATTTGATCCCTCAATTGTACATAGATGAGATGTTGAGGTCTGTTGTCCTGCCTTTTTGTGACAGTGACAGTACCAGTGACAGTCCCAGGCCTATAATGACAATGCCAGTACACAACTCACTAGAATCAGCAAAAAACATGTTGTGCGTATTGACTGGTCAAACATATCTACACTTTGAACATGTCTATGACATTTTTGGAAAGAAGGATAACGTATAATATTGACATCAAGAAACTCCCCGCCCCTCGATACAGAGTTGCAGGAAATATCGATGCTGATCCCTCAGCACCAAATCAAAAGAATTATTCAGAGTATGCCAAACCGGTGCTAGTCCTAATTTGCCACTGGCTGGGGACACACTCATTACTGAAGGCATTTTCATCTTCAAAATGTGATGTTGAAGGCTATCAAGTTAATTTCATGCGACATTCAAAAATATTGCATTTCAAGGTTTGAAAACTTACATGTTATTCTAGTGTTTATGAGGTAATACTCTGTAGACATTTTTGCGAAAAATGACTTTGACCCCTGGGTCACTTGACACTGTGTCACAACAAAGGTATTGGTGCTAGCAACTTCAAGTTAACATGTTTTTCAACTGAAGACATGCATCTAAACAAATAAATAAACATTGAATAATTGTTTGCTTTGGTGTTCTTATGTTGCATGGTTTTCTAGGATTTCCTTAACTTTTTTTGTTCAGTATAGATAAGAGGCTGTTCATTATTTTCCCTTCGGATCTCCCCTCACCATGATAGGTCTATTGAGTAAGAGATGTACTTCAGAAAATAATAGGGTATCTAATGTTCTATTCGGTATCATATGTAGACAAACCAGATGCTAGAAAACCTATAGACTTCAATTTATTAAGAATTTCACCTGAATTTTTAATAGACCAAAATAAATTGGCTTGTAATTGGATGCAATGCTTATGGAAGGGATTTTCTGACAAAATTCTATGCATACATGTTAGACTTTTTAAGTCAGTAGTCTAGTTTTATTTTGTTAAATGTGTCATTATATCGTACCAATTTTTATTTAGGTTATCTCCTCTTGGGTCACCTATTATCAGGAAGTATACTAAACCATTTAATGCATTTAAAAGACGCGGAATGTATCCTAATGTTTCTAAGTGCAATGCCAAGAGGTGTGTCTGTTGCGCACATTTATGTACTAAAACTACCATTACATCATCTGTAAATGGTAGAAAATTCTCCATAATTAATAATAATGATTTGGACTGAACTTCATCGGATCTAATTTATGTTATAACTTGAACTGAAACTAACTGTGGAATGCAATATGTTGGACAAACTGGTGGATCCCTCAAGACTAGGTTTCGTGAGCACTTTCGTAAAATGAAAAAGCCTAAAAAATTTGACACATTTCTTTATCGCCATTTCAAAAATAATGGTCATTCACCTAGTAAAATTGTAATTCAGCCTGTTGAAAAAATTATATATGATCCTAATTCATCAACTAGATTAAAAAATATTAAGAGACATGAAACTGAACTTAAATGGATTAAATTTTTGCAATCACCTTTTCCTTTAGGCTTTAATGATAATATATACCATGAAGGCAACATTTCTAAAATGCCAGATTTTGATGTTTTTTCTGTTTTGGAATGTAAAAAACGTAAAAGTAGATCTCATGGTAAACGTAAAAATGGCAACATTAAGCACAAAATTTGTACTGAAAAACGCTTAAATACTTCTCTAAAGGATCTTTCTTTGGCTTTAACTAATCATGGTCGACATGGCTTATTTTCATTTTTAAGTTCCTTGCCTATCTCAGTTTTACGCAATTTAGAGTTAGAGGCTAATAAACTTTATGATAGAGCAAACAAATTATATAAAGCAGCACTCCTTACAAGGTGTTATGTTCAACATTTCCTTAATCCTTATATCGATTCTGAAGTCTACCATAAACGACATTTTATCAAAATTCCATTCATTAACAAAGGTATTGAGTTTATTGATTTACATAATATCTTCAAGGATAATTCAGTGATTTCATCTATTCCAAATTACTTTAATAATTCTGAAACTCCTATCATTTGTTATAAATATAACAAACCAATAAGGTCTACGATATTTAACTTTAATAAAATTGTAAATGATTTAGATATAGATTCCAATACTCCTGCCTCCTGAGATTGTAAAAATTCAAATTATTTATATCCCTCTGCAGGGCATGTTATTACAGGTAATCTAAATGTCATTCCTGACGCTAGAGTTCGCAATATCATTTCTAAAGGTCCTAAATATAGATTTCCCTCTAATATTGATTTCTCTAAATGTCGTAAAGAGATCGCTGCTTCTTTAAATGACTTCAGTAATCGTTGGTGCAAACGGGAAAATGTTGAAACTGATGCTTTGAAGGAATGGAAGATTAACATTTTTAAAATTATGGATACTCGTATTTCATTTTACTCTCGCAATACACATCTTTTGCCCCCTAAACCTAAATCTTCTTTTCGTCATCTTAAACGAGGTATCCAGGATTTTCATATGAACTATGTTTTGGTTCCAGCAGATAAAGCTGCTAACAATGTTGTAGTTGTTTGACAATTGTATTATATTAATACTCTTAAGCGTGAGCTTGTTGACACTAATGCCTATAAACTGCAGCCTTCTTTAAGTGAAAGGGTGATTGTTGATGGGCATGGTTGTCATACAGCCCTACATTTTGGTGTCAAAGCTAAAGAAAATCAAGACAAAGTTCCTACGTTGTACTGGTTACCTAAACTCCATAAAAAACCCTATAAAGCAAGATTTATTGCAAATTCTAGTTCTTGTACGACAACAGAACTTTCTAAATTGTTAACCTCGTGTCTTACAGCTGTTAAAAAACATGTTATCAAATATTGTGAAAAAGTATATGAGAGATCCGGTAAAAACCTATTTTGGTCCATTAAAAATTCAGGTGAAATTTTAGATAAACTTAAAGCTAGAGATTTCAATGCGACCAGTTTGTCTACTTATGATTTTTCTACTCTTTACACTACTTTACCTCATAATTTAATTAAAGATAAACTTATTGATCTTATTGAAAGAACCTTCCAGAGAGAAGGCTCTCCTTACCTTGCATGTAGTGACAGAAATGCATTTTTTACTTCAGAAAAACCTAAAAAATATCATGCATGGTCGTGTCAAAATGTATGTGATGCGCTGACCTTTTTGTTGGACAACATTTTTATTCGATTTGGCACCAAGCTCTATAGACAAGTAGTTGGGATTCCTATGGGCACTAATTGTGCTCCCCTGGTTGCAGATTTATTCCTGTTTTGTTATGAAAGGGACTTTATGATGTCTCTTTCTGATGATAAGCAGGCTGATGTTATTGATGCGTTTAACACTACTTCGAGATATTTGGACGATATTTTAAATATTAATAATGTTTATTTTGAAAATATGGTTAGTCAAATATACCCTTCAGAGCTCCAACTTAATAAAGCCAATGCCTCTGATACCGAAGCCGCATTTTTAGACTTGCATTTGTCAATTTCTAATGATATTGTTTCTACCAAAATTTATGATAAACGTGACGACTTTGATTTTGAAATTGTCAATTTCCCATTTTTAGATGGTGATGTTCCTCGTTCTACATCCTATGGAGTCTATATCTCTCAACTCATTCGTTTTGCTAGAGCATCTAGCTATGTTACTGACTTCAACACTCGCAATAAATTGTTAACTCAGAAACTTCTTAAACAGGGCTATCGGTATCATAAACTTCGCAAAACATTTTCAAAATTTTATAGACGATACTATGATTTGATTTCTAAATTCCAAGTTGGACTTAAATCTCTCTTGCGCCAAGGACTTTTGGAACCTGATTTCTATGGTGACTTGGTGTATAAGTTGAAGAAGATTGTTGGCTCTAATAATTTTTCAGCGCAGTTCATTAAAATAATTTCCCATTATAAAAAGATTGGCTATAACATTAATGTATTGCAACAGACTGCATGCTTGGTAGTCAACCCAATCACGGTTGGCAACTTTGCTTTCCTCTTTAATTGCACGCCGGTGGGTCGGACTTCAGACTCTATGATGGTTCCGACTTAAAGACTTATCTATTGATGAGATGGTAGGGGCCTGATGCTTTGGCTGTTTGTCGGGCCCACCGGGGTTTACCTGTTGGATTTCTTTTGCTCCGGTATTCAGTTTAATTTACTGTTGAGTCCTTATCCTTGCTTTATCTCCTTGTTATATCTTGATTTATATGTTTTAGGAGATGATGCATTGATAAGTTAGGGGTCTTTCATGCAAACCAAATATTTATGTGACTTGATCCACATCTGAATTAAGGGTGAGGTTGGCGCCGTTAAACCGGTTTAAGCCCTCCAGTAAAATATTTTACTGACCGTTCCAAGGCGGTACTTCTTTTGTGGATCTTTTATGTTTTTGTTCTGTCTTGTGTTTGCTATGTTTTGTGCGCGTCTGTTTATATGTGCTTTGTGGTCACCTGCTGGGAAAGGGCTGACCTCTTGGCTATCGTGTGTGGTGTCTTCTGTGAGTTTGTCACTTTCCCATTGGTATCCTGGGTCAGGTGTGGTACTTGATTGTATCGATTCCTGATCTTTGCAACCTTATTACTTTTATTCAGAACATGTCATTTCTCGGTTTTCAAAAGGCATAACTAGATTGTGGAAAGACAATACTAAACTGTAAAAAGACAGAACTAGGTTGTCATAATACGAATGTGAATATGCTAAAAATTTTGACGCCAGAGGGCGCACATATTTTATCGGAAATAATAGTTTCTCCTGTGCAAGTAGCACTCGCTACAAACGGTGTTGTGGATGATTTTTCCTACCAAGAAATTCTCCCTATGAATATTCTATGAAATCTTTGACTCTTCCGGCCTCGCATCCTCAGGCATGTGCGGATCCAGAGGGGGGAAAGGGGGTCAGGATCCCCTGGAAAATCACAAGTTATATGGGTTTCTTTAGAAATTAACATAAGGAAAAAGTTAGACACCCTCCCCCTGGAAAATTCTGGATCCTTTGAAAAGTATAGTTTTCTCTGTAATAAAACCATTGGACCCCCTCTGTTAACTGTAAAATAAGTTCAGGACTATAAAAAAAAAAAAAAAAAAAAAAAGTTGTGCAGGCTGTTTTTCGGCCGTCGGACCTGGACCCCCCCCCCTCCCCTGAATAAAATTCCTGATTCCGTGCATGGACTCCTGCCAAGTATGGACACATCAATATATGAGCTGCAACACGTGATTTCAAACAATGTGGCATTTTGACATGAAAAGACTCAGATGAGCCTGACTGTGTAGCCTCCTTATAAGCTTAGGCAGTTCTAGTGATGTTTGATCAGTAGCTTAAAAGACGTAGAATATTCAAGCAACTAGCAAAAGCTCTGACCAGACTGTCCATATGCACTTGCTGGTCTGAGCCTTGCTGATTGTTGGAAATATCATGGCACGGCTCGATTTCATGTATTTACTGGGTCAGTGGTAGGACGAAATGATACCACATATTTATATATATCCATACTTGTCTTGACTAACTTTACCTCCCTTTAATTTTCAAGCTGACATATAAATAATTATCTATTTTTTCATGTTGTAATATGGCTTATGCATTCATAAAGGTTTTTTTCTACTGTTAATCTCTATGAAAGAAAAGACATTTCAACGAAATGAGAAAAAAATGCGTCAACTCAGTCAACTCATATTATTTGAAAAATCATATTTACTTAACCGATATAGTAATTGCCATGATATTAAATGTAGCCGCCGAGGTAATTGTGCATTTTTGGCATAGGAATAAGCAAAATGGATCCCCACCCCCTGGAAAAAATAAACCGACCCATGTAATTTTTCTTAGCTTCTTTTAAAACAGACAAATTTGAACCCCCCCCCCCCTCTGTAAAATAAGTTAGACATAATAAATAAAAGAAACAATGGGCATGGAAACGAAGATTCTCTTAAAGATATACGGTGAGGCTGTGTCTTTGGTGCTTGTAAGTGCGACATGTACAAAATGAATCCAAAATCTTATGTGCTGGCTCATTAGGCTCCAGAAACAGGTCAATTCTCGGTAGTTTAAGGGGAGGGAAGGGGGTAAGGGACAGGGGTCTGGACCCCCCTGTAAAATCAGAGAGTTATACGGTTCTTTAGCAATACTGGTCACCCCTGGATATCACAAAACTTCCAAGCCAGCATTCTTGATGTTCGGCCATCATTGGTCCACCAGCATAACGCCATTTAAACGGCGTTTTGCTGGCGATTTAAACGGCGTTTCGTTGGAGGGCCAATTATGAACCAGTTTAAATAGTATTTGGCTCCTCTCTCTCTCCTCATCAACTTTAAAAAAAGTTGTCAGAGTTGGACCCCTCTGAAAATATCTTTATCTACGCATGCTGGACTTTTTAATTCAAATTGTCAATAGTTTGAATTGAAGTCATTGCATGTAAATAATATATGACTATTTTCATCTTAGGGATGAACCATCTGCAATATTTAGCTTGTCTAAAAGCCAAATATCTGAACTTCCATAGGCGTCCAACCTCTGAGAAGGCTCTATCGAGATTCCACAAGTTCACTGACTCGTCTGAGCCTTCTTCGCTCGCTATTGTGCTAAGTTCCAAATTTCATGAAAAAGATCGTGGTGTCAGGATGTAATTAAATGCTAAGTGCATTTTGTGACGAATGTGTTCCCTTTTAATACATATTGAAATATGTGGCTTTATTGTTTGAAGGCATATATGCGTTTATCAAGCGTATGACATACAAGCCGTCTTCTAAATATACTGTAAGTACCTACTCCATGCACATCCAGAATGGGGGTCAAACGGCTCCAATTCTGGCAGTTTTTTCAGTTGATGATCCCAATACCATTTCAAGTGGGCCATCATAGGCCTGTCAGCGAAACACCATTTAAATGGCGTTATGGCCTTTCGCTGGCGGGTTGAGCATGGTCCAACATTGAATGCTTTGTGATTCTCCAGGGGTGCTAATGAATCGTATAGCTTAGTCATTTTTCAGGGGGCGGGGTAAGGAACCCATGGCGCCCTCTCTGGATCTGCACATGTCTTCAACGGGATTATGACTATTAAAATATGTTTAATGGAGAAATACACATTGTTCTGTAGATTGAATACGTTTTGCGAACTATACTTTTGCTTGACACGCTTCTATGTCTGAGCTATATCACCTACAATGTAAGATGGAATTCATTACAATCTTTCAGGATTATAACCTTAGCATGAAAGTGTGTGGCGAACAACACCTAGCCAAACACTTACCTAAGCTGTATGCTAGAAAAACCTGTCGTCAGTTTGTGCACACAACAAATGTGCGGACCAGCCTACGCATCCCGCAGTCTGATCCACCCCTTTGATATTCTCTTATATACTTAAGGAAAAAAAGAAACGCAAAAAACGCTTTGATTCATTGCTAGCATACAATGTGATGTCAGTTTTTTGTGTAAATGATGTAAATTCATGGGAGTGGTATGTAACCGTCAAATTACGACAGCTCAGCGTAATTATCAACGTTATTATCAATTACGCATGCACGTTGCCTTAACGTCATTAACGTCAACTCTGAATATTGCGTTAGATGCGTAAAATTTCTTTTCTGTTTGACTTTTTATTCAATATTTATGGATGTTTCTTCAATAATTATGATTTAAGATCTTCAGACGACAAAAAAATTCAAATATGGCATCAAAATCTGTTATCCTACATTTAAATGGTTTCCATAAGGTTTGTGCGCTTTTCCAATGAGAGAATGGTCCAGTGACAGAATTTTGGTTACAGCTAAAGCAAGTTTAGTGTTTGCTTTCAGCATGTAATCAAGTGTTTTCATTTGCATTATGACGTGCTTAGTTTGGCTAACGTCAATATAAACACCCTGCAAGCATATTTCGACGGTATCTGAAAAGTCAGTTTTTTACAAGAATGCATGTTCTGATGCCTCTAGGTTGTTTTACACTGTATATACACCAAAGACACAAACTCGACGGCTCTAAGTGACGTCAATTGCTTATTCTCTGTCTTTGTGTATCTTGGCATTCAAGTAGACGGTTTTGACGCAATATTTGACTGCATTACGAATATGATTGGACGTTTTTTTTTATTTGCAAATTGTCAAGTCGACGCCATGTAACCAAGCATGCAAAAGACTTGATGGGGAAGAGAGAGCTGGTTGCTTTGCTTAATTTGTCTTCCTGGTGTCTTGTGACGGTTGAGCAGCTCTTCCTCGCGGTGCCATGGGGTTGTCTGCAGTTTGTGATTGTGGTATTTCCTGATCATACTCACTTACTATATTTTAGATATCTTAATTCTGACGTTCACGTCGCATGTTACGTTTTCATATGTTTTCACCGTGTAGCGTAAACTCTAGCGTTGAAATGACGTTTTGTAATTTCATCACATGCTACAAATAATCAATTAGACAATTCCAAAAGAGATTTCATCAAACCATCATTTAACCATGCAAAAATTATATTCCCACCTGTTGCCTTTCTTTTCTCCTTAAGTATATGTTAGCTTGCCATAACCTTAATTTCAATCTGTAGAACACAGGTTTTCTCGCGAGGATGCATGCACAAACCTGACTGCTCAGCTACAGAGTCTAGCTAGCAGATTGTAATTTTGTTTCTAGCATATCATCGCCGTTGCTATTCCCTTATTTGAAAGTATCATACCGTAGCCTGCAACAAGCGAAATTCCAGTCAATACGCTAGTCTCTGTATCTGAGCAGACTGTTGTAAGCAAATCTTAACCCGAAAGACAGCTTTTAGAGACGCAAAACATGTACACCACACGTTTTTACTAGGCAAGCTTGACAAAGTAGTTAACCAGTACCAGTACTTCGTGCATATACTAAAAACCCTTCTTGACTTACCGGAAGAGAGAAGAATTGCCAGGGAACTTATTTCATGACCAATCTCCCCATTAGTATGGGGCTGGACTGGGGTCAAACTCGCGACCCCTGGATGAAAAAGTTCAATCATTTAAGAAATGAATTCGATTTTTGGAAGGTTCATTGAATCATGAATACTTTGGGTCTTATCTCTTGCAAAGTAATATTGTGCTAAAGTTGGTACTAATCTTTTCTCAAAATTTTAACTTGTAGTTCCACTAGGTTGCTTCCCTTTACACTTTAGACGTTTTCAGCTTTGTAATGTTTTCGTTGATATTCATTTTTAAGGTTTAAATGAGTTTATATTTATGGCATTCTAAATGGATGTTTCTGTACGAAATTATCTTGCATCCTATAACAAACAATTTACAAAAGGACGAAAGTTGAAACGCTTGAATTTTTCGATATATTTATTTAAAAATAAAGCATATCCCATTTTCGGATAAACCATTCAGTCAAAACGTCCTCTGACACCGTTTTCCATTATTAATCGATGTGAGAAGCCCCCGTGGTGTAGTGGATAAGCGCTATGCCTTGTAAACCAGGGGTCGCAGGTCCGATTCCCGGCTTCTCCATAAAAACACTTTCGGTTGAGCCTTCGGGAGTTCCCGTCATATGATAAATACACAAATCATAAACCCTCCCAGCCCAGTACTGGTTTCTACCCATGGAAAAGCCACAAAAAGTTTTTTTTTCTTTTTTATTAATCGATGTGTTCTGAAAAATGATACTCTATAAATTATAAATGAATGCGCGCCCTCTGGCGTCAAAATATATAGCATAGAAAGAAGCGCGGTATTACCGACAATATTCAATGCTTGTTTCGTGTCACTTTATTATGTTGTTAATGCTATTTACAGTTTACTTTGTATTATTTTTTAATTTTTCAGCAACATCCGTTGATCCAAGCTGTTATCATTAGGCAATTCACATGCTACAATGACATATTTTACGAAATTAAATTGCAAACTTAAAAAACAAAAACTAAATTGGACACATAGAATTTCGGCGGGAAAATCCTTCCATAAATGCTAGTATCTCCCTTCTTGAAAAGTTGACGGACGTATGCAGTGCAACAGTCTTTGGCATTCTACCACTATCAATGGACGTCTGGTATATGACTTGAACGTGAACTAAGGGGGGGATGGCGGCGTGAAACCGGTTTATGCCCTCCAGGAAAACTTTTTTATTGACCGTTCCAAAGCGGTACATCTTTTGTGGATCATTTGTGTTATTTACGAGGGTCATCCAATAAGTTCTGACAATGACCCCATGAAACAAAACCTATTTCTATAGGACGTGTTTCAACAATCTTTACATGTTATTTAGAATATAGGCAATTGAATCACCTGTTCAAATACTGTCCATGTTGCAGTCGCAATGGTTGCTAGGCAACTAAAGAACACTAGGTAAAGGGCCATGGACGGGACACTATATGCGGTATACTTGCCATTACAAACTCCTCTTAAAGCTTTTTTATATAGATAAATAAAGACATAATGCATGTTGATTCTCAACGTCAAAGACAATAGTTTAGCCTGTGACTGTGGTGTTAGCAGGATTTTGATTATGACATCACCGATTTTGCAAGAAATAGTTTTACTTAAAAATGGGTTGTACTAATAGTGTATTTTATTTGGTATATAACATTTATTGAAAGTTATTATTTTCAATGGGTTTAGAAGACTATAGAACATACTTATCAAAACATGTATCTATTAATACGCAAATTAAACGTAATGTTTTTTTATTAAGTGTTCAAAATATACCATTTCATAATTAACGCTTAAAGTGAGGCAAAAATGTTATTTTCTGTTGTTGCCTAGCAACCAAGAACGTCCAAAGCAACTAGGTTAATGTCATTGTGGTATTTGCTTTTATGGGTCAATTGTATATTCAGACAACATCACCAACCACTTATATATCTTTCCAAAGGAACATACTGCATCTTTATCTAACTCTACCCCAGCAAAAAATAGTTAAAAACGTGATTTTTCGTGGCCATAGACTCTCGCAGTGTTGCTTACGAATTCGTATAGCATAAGATCATGTTATGATAAAAACTCCAAATTTCAAACATGAATAGGTAACACCCATGGCCACATGCAATGGGTTATATAATTCTGATTACAATTACAGTTTCTGAGATATGAGGCAATTGTCAGAACATATTGGATGACACTCGTATGTCTTGTGTTTGTCATGTTTTTGCGTCTGTTCAATGCTTCCTTGTGGTCACCTGCCTGGAAAGCGCTGACCTCTTGGCTCTTGCTTGTGGTGTTTAATTGTACTTTTGTCACTTTAACATGTGGTATTCTGAGTCAGTTGTGGTACTTGATTGTATTGATTCTTGATGTTTGCCCCCTTTTATATTTTGTAAAACTGGAGCAATTGTGTCTCAGAGCATTTGAATGATGAGGGGTTCCAGCTGGTTAGGTCCTGCAGCCTTGGGAGGAATCAGCTCCTTTAACAGCTTCAATATTCCATTTCAGGAGACTGTGATGTTTGGCATTTGGGATGGATGGATGGAATACTGGGTGGCATGCATGTATACATACATCCATCCTATGCATGCATGCATCCATCCATCCATCCATTAATCCACGCATCCATCCATCCATCCACGCATCCATCCATCCATCCACACAACCATTATTCCATCCATACATCCATCCATACATACAATCGGTCCCAGCCAGGAATCGAACCCAGGTCGCAAACACTCTACCACGTGGCTACATAAGCCGGCTTCTACTGCAATGCAGTAGAAGTGTGTTATATACCTAGCCCCGTCACACATCCATCCAAGCTCCCATCTATCCATCCAACCATTATTATCCATACACGTATCCATTCATCCATCCATCCATTCATCCATTATTCCATCCATCCATCCATCCATCCATCCATCCATCCATCCATCCATCCATCCATCCACCCATACATCATCCATGTATGTATCCAATCCAATGCTTTTAAATCGCGTCCATGCATACATCCAGCCATCCATCCATCTATCCATCCATCCATCCACACACTCATGCATGCACCCACCCCAAGCATGCACACGTCCATCCATTCATTATTCCATCTATCCATCCATCCCCACATAAGTCTATTCATCCATCAACACACGGATGCACGCATGCATGCGTCCATCCATCCTATGCATGTATGCATGCATCTATCCATGAATCCATCCACCCATCCATCCAATCCAATCCAATGCTATCATCCATACATACACCCATCCATCAACCCATCCATCCATCGACACACTCATGGATGCATCGCTCCCATGCATCCATCCACCCATGCATGCATGCATGCATGCATCCATCCATCCACAAAATCCACCCATCCATCGCATTCATTCATTCATTCATCCCCTGCATGCATGCATCAATACATGCATCCATCCACCCATGCATGTATCCATGCATCCATCATGCATCCATCAAGCATGTACGCATGATGCATCCATGATGGATGTATGATTCATGATGGATGTATGATGGATCCATCCGACTTTCCACACAATCCATCCATCCGTGCATGCATCCTTCCATCCATCCATCCCATGCATTCATCCATCCCTTGCATGGGTCTATTCATACATGCACCCCTCCACTCCATCATACATCACTCTACTCAGCCATCCATCTATCCATCCACCCATCCATCCTTACATACATACATCCACGCATCCATCCTTCCATCCACACACTCGCCCATCCACCCACACATCCATCTATGTATCCAACCATCCATCATACTTGTATTATGCATGTATGCCACGGAAGAAATGACCACAATCACATACTACAGATCAACCCATGGCACCGCGAGGAAGAGCCAAAGAACGATAGCAGCGACAAGACATTCAGAACACAACAAAATTAAAGCAACCAGCTCTCTCTTCCGCAGCGAGATGATTGCAAAAAAAAACAAAAAAAAACACAAAAAACCGCCGCCTTAGAACGGACAATATTCATGTGCGGACCCAGAGGGGGGGGCAGGGGGTCCGGACCCCCCCCTGAAACAATCACAAAGCTACCAAGCCAACATTTAATGTTGGGCCGATGATGGCCCGATTTTAGTAGTATTTGGATCCACTCATTAACTAAAAAAAAGTTGAACGTCCTCTGAAAAAACTTTCTGGATCCGCGCATGATATCAAAATAAATAAGTACAAATATCCCATAAGGTTCAAGAGTTATGAGGATTTTCACTGAGTCGTGTGAAGTATTGTCATTTTGTCATAATAGTGATGCGCCATCTATATGAGCAGTGCAAGTGCGGATGCAGTGGGGGAGGGCGGGGGCAGGGGGTCCGGACCCCCCTGAAAAATCACAAGTCATATGGGTTTCTATGGGGAATAAGCAATTGGACTCCTCCTGGAAAAAGTTGGACTCCACCCCCCTGGAAAATGTTGGACCCCCTCTGGAACCTTGAAAAATGATAGATTTCTTTGAAATTGACCATTTGACTTCTGTAAAATAAGCTGAGGACTAAAAAAAAAAAAAAAAACGTTGTCAGAGCTTTTTTTTGTCAGACAGACCCCCCCCCCCCCTGACGAAAATTCCTGGATCCGCACACACAGTGACCAGTGGTAAGGGAATGTTAATATGCATGTGTATGCAAAATGTGATCAAAATATACCATGTAGTTCAAAAGTTATGAACATTTACACTAACTTGTAATGTACGGACGGACGGACGGACTCACATAGTGATTATAGTGCAGACACAAGGGTCGTGCAATCACTTTTTGTCAAAATAGTGCTGCGCCATCTATATAAGGCCATGAGCTACTAAGGGTTTTGCTCCCCCCCAGGGGGAACTTTGTAGACTATGTTTTTCTTAAAGCATAACATCTAACGAGCTTTTTGCAACATGTTGGCCATCTGGCAGTGGGGGCATTTTGGTGCTACAGTGTGTTAAATACGTTACCCCTCATTTTTTTGAAAAACAAAAATATAAAATTAAGGCTATTAAAGTGGTCCTTGACCTATTCAAATTGGCTAAACAGTCATGTAATATGTAAGAACAAATAATTTACTAAAGATACTGATATTTATTAGAGTAATTTAGGCCCATTATGGTGTCAGTTACGTTACATTTTCAACTACAGCCTATAAAATCATTGATATTTAGTTATATAGTTTCCTTTTATAAACTTCTACAAGAATATTTCAGATTAATATACATGTCGCTAAAAGACAATTAACTGACCATTTCAAAACTGCAAACAGCTTGCTTTTATCACAAAAACTTCAGGAGTTATAAGCTGTTGAATATGACAACCCCTAATAAAACGTTATGTACAGTAAGAACCTTTTCACTTAAAATCAAAGCATGTAATCCTATGTGTAAGCTTTTAAACACCATATATGAGCATTGTATTGATAAACAAGGATGAAAGGGGTTATTATACATTGTTTTTGGTGAAAAGTATCAGTTTTTTGTTTGTTTGGCAATATGTAACGTATGTTACAAACTTTACGGCTTTCTATATATTGCTTAATTCCCTAAATGATACATCAAGGGGTATTTTATTTCATTCCAGAACTGATTTTTGTGTTGAATAGACATTAAGATACTACTTTGTCTACAATATAATTTATCTGTTCTTATTAAGAAACTATGTCAAATTGTCAAAGCATATTTACTTTTGTGAAATAGTTTCTTTTAAAACTTTCTTAAAAACAAAAGAGAATGTCAATTTTTGCCAAAGTTGTAGGTTTTAAACCTCATTAAAAAAGACAATTTTGCTTTCAAATACCAGCTGAATAAGGATAAGGTCCCATGTTCTGTCAAATTTGTTAAAGTAACATATATTACCATTTAAAATATATCATAAGGTACTACATTTGTATGTATGTCTAAAATGCTGCGAAAGACAATACTAAATTGAGTCTGAAATGTTTATGTATGGTGGATTTAGATATTTGTAATACTTATCTGAAGAACACTTAGTTTAATCTGGTCACTTATTGAACAACAATCAAAATATTTGAGCGTACCCAGTTAACTGCTGCACAAATTATACAAACATAGTAACACAATACATGCTGGTATTCCTTGTATATTGTGGTTCATCAACAATAACAATATTTTTTTTTACTAAATGTTGTATGGTAGGTTGTAGCATACAAAACACTTGTGCTATTATAACCCAGATAGAATCAAGTATTTGTAAGTTGGTAGAACAAAAATTATATATGTTACATAGATACTATGCATTATAAGTGTATGTCAACATATATTGTTTGAAAAGACTGTCTCCAAATAAAATTTTATACTGACTTTGTTGTATTTGCGCTTACAAGTTGATGCGTTACTCTACTCTTGGCTTTTAAATAGACTTAAATTTATCTTCAGCATAGCTTTCATTGTTTAATGGATGAAACTGATAATTAGATCAACATAGTTCTACTGACCATTTGCTTAAGCAATGTAAATTTTATAAGTAAATGGTTTATTCAGAATAATTATTTCTGTGAAATCGGAAAAATAAGTAATAATGGTGGAAATTACATGACAATAATCACAAATGATATGATCATATCCAAGAAAACAAGTCAATTGTTACTTACGATACCAATTTAAATTTATAGGACTTTATATGCCAGAATAAGGCCAGACCGAATTAGACATTCAAGTTAATGTAAAAAACAAAGATTTCACAATGTTCTTTTAGAATGTTGGATGGAAGAGTAAAATATTTAAAGTAAAAAGTGCAGTCATGAAATCTTACTTACATGTATTTGGTAGTTTTAGCAATTACTGCTAAAAAGCTGATGCTAATTTCCACTATAAAGAATGTGACATGACAAATCATAGCAAAGCGTCATATGTATATTAACAATAAGAATGAATTGCAAACACACCAGGGATTGGACTCAAGGCATATGCAAAAAGTCAATTGTTCTGGCAAAAAAGTATTGGGAGAACACTCTACTCAGTATAAACATTGTTATCGATGATAGACTTACATGCAATGTTAACAAAGTATACAAATATATGATTTTGGTGGTAAGTATCTATGCATTTTTAATTACCATGGGTCTTTTAATTTAATCATCTCCAAAACATTTTTTTTCACATTGAAAAGGATACCATAAAGTTCAGATATTGACAGCAGTGTATATGATATACATGTAGTATACCAACTTTTCAAACCTTAGATCAGATTTGCTTGTGACAGTATTGCCTTTAGATGAAAAAATAATTGTTGATCTCATTTATTGTAATTTATAAAGCGCTCAAATGAAGATTTGACCAGCACGTGATATTTCGGTACTTATCACATATTAGCAAATATCTCGGATCCATTGATTGCTCATGCTGATGCAGTCGAGCTGGCCATACTAATTCTGGCTTGATTCTGCATCTCTATATCCATACTTTGTGGATGCAGACAGCAAAGGCTCTGGTGAGTCTGCACATTTACAAGGCTTGCCTGAGCCCTCATTTCTTGACACTAAAATGAGTTCTTAGGTACCAAAATCAAATGTACTGGCTCATTTGATTTATTCTTTGTTACTAGTTTTAATATATTTAGCTTGATTTGAAATATCAAAGGATTAATAGGATGCAACTTTATTACAATGATCATTTTCCCATGTGGCATGCTTAGTGCCAAATTTAATAAAAAACAAAATTACACTGTAAAACTCAGTCTTATTGACAGAAAGAAATAAAAAATCCCAATGAACTGTTGAAGTCCTTTCATTTAGTCATGCCTATAATATAAAACTAACAATGCTAGGAATCTTTTCTAAGCATTAACTTATCTCTTTTAAATATAGGACTTAATTGAATATTTTGAACAAATGCTGCACTAGCTACTGTAGCAGTTTAAATGCTTCACAAAATTGTAGAAACAGGCGAAACAGATGATAAGTGTAATAATCTCCTTAAATACTCTTGTTATGCATGTTACCAAGATAATTTTTTTTCTTTCATCGCAAAACTTGGGGCCAAACTAGACATGCGGATTACTACCATAGGTATTATAGCCATAGGAACAGGCATGTTGGATACCACATTTGGGATAAAAATTGTAATCATTATAAAAAACATCAATTTTCATTGAAAGGACCAGGGATAACACCTCGTATATAAATTTGTCATTTCTCAATGTTAACCATGCCCGAAATGACTTAAAATCTTACGAATTGCGAGCTAGCTTTCATCCTGAGTTGTTTTCATTATAATAGTTGTTGTAATCAATAGCTGATAAGCTACATATGTATTTGGTTGGCTCACACTTTTGGTAATAGATCTTACTAAGCTATTACATGTTTAAAATCACCCTGTTTCGTCTAAAATAAACTGTAGACAGTATGGAAAAATGTCTTGTATATATCATTTCATGTATCAAATTAAGTCAACGCATGCAAGTGTCAGAGATAAATGCCATTATTCAAGCATTTAAGAAACATGATTTGGTTATTAAAATAAGAAGTTTCTATAAGCAATGTTTACATATTCGATAAAAACATTCTTAATTGAAATAGAATTTTATGTGATTTTAGTTCAAGTTCCTTCCTTTACATCAAATTTTCTTTTGTCAGAGTTTAATTTCACTTAAATTTTAGGTTAAAAAAGACACTTTTCATTATTTCTCTCATTATTGAGCCCTAAAATGGCAGGAATTTACGCCCATTAGGAGTTTAAACTCATATAATGCTATTTTTGCATAAAATTAATGTATTCAAAAGAAAGTAACGTATGTAACAGTAATAAAATGTACCTAAATATGTTAAAATTATAGTGCTAGTCACTTACTTTCAATTACAAGATAATATTGATTTGTAAGAATAAGGAATAATTTTGATATTTACACTAAAGGAGTTCCTATTATTTCAGGGGAACATAGTAAGCTCTGCAATTGCAGGGTAACGTCAAAACCTATAAAGAGCTAACATGCATTATTTTGTGGCTTATATAATGTGGTTTTAGAAAATCATAGTGTACAAAACTCTTCCTAGGAGGTATTTTGGCAGCACGTGGTCTAGTGATTGCACAGGGCTAAATAGTTGTTTCTTTGAAATAAAGTAACGTATATAACTGCTTTATAGTATGCATATATTGCTTTAACGCATACTGGCTATTTGCTGCATTTAATTAAGTGTTTAAGACAATCAGCATGTGGATAAATAAAAAATATGTGTAGCTTTATATTTATACAATTGGATTTGGAGGTGTTTTAGGGTAACGCAGTTAACATGGCTGTTACACTGTAACGCTCCTACTTCCAGATGGCCAACATGTGTCATTTTGCTTCTTATATAACGTAGTTTTAGAAAATCATAGTGTACAAAATTCGCCCTGGGGGGGAGAGGGTCTACTAGCAGCTCATGGTCTATATGTATATATATGTCGCGTTGTATATCAAATTATTAAAGGGTGAAAGAAGCATACAACAGCACGAATGCAAAAAAAAAATCCTCTTACGCACAAAATAATTGACCTTACTCACACCCTTACACTGAGGTTGAGTTAAACGGTCAAATATCGAAATTATGCAATAAAGTATATTTCAATTGACTTTACGGTAAGGGTTGACACTTAAACCATAACATGTGATTTCCAACAATGTGGCATGTTGATAAATGTAGACTCAGACGAGCCTGTGTAGCCTCCTGTTAAGCTGAGTAACTCCAAATGATATTCAGTCAGTAGCTTAACACTCATAGAATATTCAAGCGACAAACAAAGGCTCTGATCAGACTGCGCATATGCGCATGCTGATCTGAGGCTTTGCTGGTCGTACATACCACATTGTTGGATATCCCATGCCACGGCTCATTAATGGTATACTACATAATTGACAGGCTTTAGTTATATGACTTGAATGGTACCTGAGTTGGGCTTGTAGGAAAAAGTGGATTTCTATTTTGTAACTTACTCTTGTCAGTCGGGGGATAAAAATGCGACGATTTTGTCTTGTTAGTTCTGACACTTAGGGTACGAAACAGTCGTCTAGAACTGACGTTTGTTTGTTGACATGTCTGACTGTCTGTTTAACAACAACAACAACAACAACAACAACAACAGCGACAACGACAACAGCAGCAGTACTCCTATATTTCGCAAATAGTTTGACCCCTGGTTTATTTTTGAGATATTGGGAAATAAACTTTCAGACATTTTATTTTATTATTTTAGTAAACATTTCTGTGTTCGCGGCTGGGGTCATTCTCAGTTCAGCCTTCTCAGCTACAGAGATTAGATAAAAATAGATCTTTAAGAATGATGCACGCTTAACTATTCATTGGGGCTATAGCTGATAACATTTATCATCTAGGCAAAGAGTTAAGTCTCGAAGCCAATGCTCAAGTTTATCTGCAGATAAGAATCATTCCTCCGAGTATCACTGAGTCGTGTAAAGTATTGTCATTTTGTCAAAAAGTGAAAAGTAATAGTATCATATTTTATTGGTTTATGTATATTTGTATTTGATGTCTATATAGACTAATATGTGTAAATGTATATTAAAATGCGCGACTGCATACCGTATCAGGTTTAATATTTTAATGTTTGCAATCTACATTAAAAGGAAAAAGCAAAACAGAAATTAATAAGAACAAATAATTGTTGGTATATGACAGTCACTAAGGAGTTTTAAAGCATAATATAGCCGTGACATGTGATTTCCAACGATGTGGAATTTTGACAAGTGTAGGCTCAGACGAGCCTGTGTAGCTTCCTTTTTGCTTAGAAACTCCAAAGGGCAAAGGGTGTTCGATCAGTAGCCTTAGAGTCATAGAATATTCAAACAACTAGCAAAGGCTCTGATCAGCCTGCGCGTGTGCGCAGGCTGGACTGAGCCTTTGCTGGTGGCACGGAAATCTTATGTTGCAGCTCAATTCCATTTCATAATTGTAACTTCTGGCCTCATTGGTATTACAAAACTATTTAATTTAGTTTATATTATTTTCAGTTGCGGTTTTGATTAAGTAAATTTGCATCTACATGTAGTTTCTTCATATGAATTATCCAATCTTTATGATACTTTACCTCATATTGTAAGAAACAAAAACCGAATTAAATTGAGAAAAAAGTTAATAGTGGAGGCTTAATTGATGTGCTTGTTTTGAGAAACGCGCCATTTTCAGTTCTTAACAAGAAAACAATTTACGGTCATTTTAGAAAGTCTGTAAAGCACCTAATTATCTTTTGGACAACATATTGTACGGAGTCTCTATCACGTCCTAACATAATAACAAGGAACACATTCAGTACCGACTGGAAAACCAACAATTATATGAGGGTCTGGATGGGGTATAATGATTAGTGAACAATGGCCTTATTTTATAATGAATAGTGAATAATGGGCCAAAAAAATAATGAATATTGAATAATAAGGGCCTAAAAATAATGAATAATCCTATTTTTTTAATGAATAGAAGAAACAATTAATGAAGAGTGAATAATCAGATTTTAATGATAAATGAATAATGCAAAAAAATCATCAACGCATTTTTGCCTGTCCTTGTTAAAGATTGACCCCTTTTGTAATTGACTTGTTATAAAATAACTACACTATAACAACCACAAAATTTAATGATAGGTAATTCTAGACTGGTTCCCTCCCTTTAATAGCTTGTCAGCATATTAAAACAGGTAACTACTAGCCGCCATTCCGCATACGTAAAGCATACACACTGACGTCATGAGTGACGTGGTATTGGAAAATACCCTTGACATAAAGTGCATTTTGTAAAAAAGCCGTTTTACTAAGTTTATTTTGTCCTGGGAGTTTACATTTGTTTGTCTTTTACTTGATTATCAAATTTTAGCAACTGAAAAAAATCTGAAGTTTGTGTTGAAGAATCGTTTCTGGAGCATGCGCAGACGCATGAGTAGGATTCTCTACTTGTAATTAAATACACGTTACCTGACCCTAGATGGGTAGATCTAGGGGAGGATTTAGGGGAGGGAACCAGACTAAGGTAATTCTACAATTTATAAAACTCAGTCAACTACGGGACATAGTTTAGCGAGCATCAGTACAAAATGGCAGCTGAAATAGAGACTGAAACAGAAAAGTCCAAAAAGCTCAAGAAAAAGACATAGGAAGTAATCATGTGCTTCCTGTTATGCTCACGTTCTATAATACTGATCGCAAAACTGTGTAAGAAAAAAGTAGGTCAAGAGTGTGTATAATTTCTAAAAAGAACACGAAAATGTAATGAGTTTTCGCAGGCATATCATTGGGCCCCCAGGGGTTTGGGGATCTGGGGAGAAGGGCTATTTATTTTCGTGGAGCTGGGGAGCACTGGTAAAATTTTCAGGGATTTGGGGAGCAAGCTCATAGTTTTGGGGATTTAGGCGGCCCTGCAAACAAGTAAGAAACTTATTTCAAACCTCACCTTAAAGGAAAAGCCTTCATTTCCTTTGATTTTTTTTAAAAAAATCTTCGGCTTCTGGGGGGAAGCACCCCAGACCCACCTTGGACAATCTCAGTGTATTTACTTTCGTGCTAACATGGTAGTCGGGATAGGTTTGGTGCTAGATATGGCGAATTGATGGAGAGGAATCGGAATCCATACCAGTTACACCTGATGTCCCCAGGGCTCAGTCCTGGCCCAATTCTTTTCATTGCCTATATAAATGATCTGCCTGATGAGGTCCGCTCACGGATGAGACTATTTGCTGATGATACAGCCCTGTACCTCACCATGGAAAGCGAGGATGACAGCTCAGCACTGCAAACTGATTTTGACATATTGTCTGCATGGGAAACCAGGTGGGATATGGAGTTCAACCCCTCAAAGTGTCAAGTGGTACATGTGACAGGCTCCAGAAAGACGGTTAAGTTACATGGACAGGTCCTGGAGTCTGTTCCATGTGCCAGGTATCTCGGGGTTGATATCTCCAGGCTCACCAGGAATTCCCATATCGACCATGTAACTGCTTATTCAAATCGGACTCTTGGGTCTATCCGAGGTAATATAAAAACTAAGATGCCTAAGGTTCGTGAAGCGGCTTATAATTCCCTTGTAAGACCCCAGTTAGAATATGCTTAGGCTGCCTGGGATCCATCCGCACACGAAGATGCGAATACCCAAAATTGAACAAGTCCAGCGAAGAGCTGCTCGCTGGACAGCCAGTAACTCGATAGACAGTCAAGTGTAACTGAGATGGTTAAACAACTTGGATGACGATCTTTGGAGCAAAGAAGGGCTGACGCCCGTCTTTGCTTGTTTTACAAGGCGATTCATGGCTTGGTTGCTGTACCCCTCTCGGACTATATACATTTCTCTAATAGAATATCTAGGTACTGCCACTCCATGACCTTCGGGCTGGTCTCAACTTTAAGTTCTCATTCTTTCCTTTAGTATTTGTTCAATGCAATTCCCTCCCTGAGTCTGTTGCATGCTTGCAAAGCCTTGATGCTTTAAAGACAGCTGTCTGCAATCTGCAGCACTCACGCCCATAGATCTTTTAAATGTTTGTTTTTAGCTGATTTTAGCTAACTCTTTTCTATCATAACATATCATCTGTTTTTATCCTTCACTTTTATGCTTTTAAACCTCTGTACTATAATTCTTCCTTTTTTAATGTCTTGTACTAACAGACGCTGCGCCAACCTGCCTAGATTGTCCGTGAGGGTGTATGGCAGTATAAAGAGAATGAAAAGAAAAGAAAAAAATAATTTTCACTATTGTGGATTTATTATCCATAAAATTGGTGATTTTTAGGTTAATAATAACGTATTTTGGGACACTCAGAATGCGCCAGATTGCTCCATTTTAGAAAACAAATCAGGGGGAGCATGCTCCCGGACCTCCCTAGCATGAATCTGAATCCACATCATTACAGGATTATCTACGCGTCTGGTATACATGGAATATTTAATTTAAATAAGGAAAAACCTCCATTTTGTTATTGGTTTTAAACTTTTATTAATCTTCTGGTGGCTATTGCCCCCTCCTCCCCCACCTCTGTAAAATGTGAATTTATTTGTTTTTGTACTAACGTGCGCATCTGGATTGATCTTGGAGAAAAATATGGCACAAAATTTGGGTTGTTTTTGTTTTATTATCCTAAACATTGTTGAGTTATAGGTTGATAGTAACATACTTTGAAACACTCAGAATGCACCAGATCGCACCATTTTTATAAAAATAATTCCCGGGGAGCATGCCCCCGCACCCCACCCCCTAGCACAGGTCTTATCCACATTATAACAGGGCTACCTACGCGTCTGGTATGTAATTATCTATGATTTTTATTTAAACTTCGATGAATGCTGATCCGATATATTCTTACCTAATAAAAAATCAAATCCAGAGAGCATTCCTCCATACCTACACTACCAGGTACAGCAACAAAATTTTAAGAATGTACTAATACTTTGAGCTATATATTGTGCATTTTTAGATCATGAAAGTGTCTGTGAATTAAATTGTTTCATAAAGACGATATTAAGTTTCTATGAGTTGTCTCAAAATCTATCAGTGAATTGTATCATAAATTGTTGGTGAGTTGGCTCAAAACCTATTGATAAATTGTCTCAAAAATGTGTCTCTCTATCTGTACTCAGTCGGGGTTTTTCCGCTGCAAAAATGACTATTTTCAGTCAAAAAGTCTTGATATTTTCTTATTTTGCTCAAAACATAGAATGTGGATTCACATTAAATTTGAAACAGACCCCCTTATCCCCCATCTTTTACAGCAAAACCTGGGTGTACAAGGGTATACATTATCTTTTTTTTATTTTAACAAACAGAGAATGTGGATACTCATTAGAACCGCCTCATTGATGCAGTTCTATCAAGTACCCAATATATGTTTTGAGTTACAATGACATTTGCAATTTTTAAAGCCTTAAAGACCACAGTATATTGAATTGGAGCACATGTATCATAATGTGTATACAATTACTGTTTTTGGTGAAAATTTGCGCAATTCAGAAGATCATGGAACAGTGTGTAGCAGAGTGCAAGAACCATAACTCTTATTCTTATACATTATCATACATATTTTTTTCAATTTTTAATAGGGACTGCTCATTATTTAAGTGTCAGGGTGGGGGGGGTCGCTCGCTCGTTTTTTTTAATAAATTAAACTCTTATCAGGCCACTTAATTTCTCAGTTTGCAAAAGTTATTCTGATTTTGTGGTTTTATTGTTACAATTTTTATCATGCTGATTTTGATAGAAAATTATTAAACAGGCTTTCAGATAGCCCTACTTTTCATTGTGTTCCTATATTTCCCTACTTTTTCTTGAAAATGTCCAACTATTTCTACTTATTCACTCAAAAATGTCATTTACACAATAAAAATACATAATTTTTTCCTCGGTCGCTTGGCTCGCTCGAATCTTAAAACATAGCTATATTTTTTAAGCATGATTTGAAAGATTGGTATTTTAATAATAATAATAATTCTTTATTTCCTCCAATAAGAAGAGTACATAATACAAAGGAACATATATAATGCAAAGTACAGTGGAATATAATAAGGAAAATATGTTTATGCAATTACACAAATGATTTTCACAAAACTGAACGCTAGTGTATGTACATGCGATATTAATTTGCACACAAGCATCCATAGCTAATGCGCACTTACTTGGACAATTCCGCATATGCGGAATTGCCCAATTAGTTACGCATTTAGGAATAATTGCATTTTCACATAGTTTCCAAAGTACAGAATATTTAAACTATATTACAAAGTGAATATGTACACACACGCCTGAAACGTGTAGAGAAAGACAGCTCGCGTACTGAATGTGACGCACGACTACAATTTCGAATGTAACATTATCACCACAATGCGTACATACATTGGGACAAGATCAGTTTGACGACTTTATATGACCGACATAAAATCGGCCCTAATTTAGCGTGTGTACCTACTCACTTTTGACCATATTTTGTGTAGACCAGACATGCAAAGATGGGCTAAATTTTTATGAATAGTGAATACCAGACCCCCATCCAGACCCTCTTATATCATTATGGAGTAACATACAGATATTGAAATAGTCTTGCATTCTCCGTAAAATGTTAGACTTTAATTTTCGGCTCATGAGACACTTCATTCATTTTTTATCGTCTTTGTTAATATATTTTAGGAAAACCCGACTAGAAACATCGTTCAAAGGCGATAACGTAAAGGCATGATAAAAAGGTAAAATGAGCATGATCAGGAATCACCACGATCACACACTGCAGACTAACCCAACCCACGACACCGCAGCCACGGGCCTTCAGGAAGACAATTATATAAAAAAAACAACCAGCTCTCTCTTCCTCTTCAAGAATATTGCAAAACTAGAAAGGACAAAGTAATGCACCAGCACAAAACCCTGGCCACAAACAATGTTAGGTACATAAAACAATGAATCAACAACAACAGAACCGCCGCCTTAGAACGGACAACAGCCTAAACCACCGGGGGCTTAAATGCTTTTACTTGCGCCAAATATTCGCCTTAGAATCTGTTGTTAAAACACAATTTTTTTATCTCAAGTGGAGGCCCGCTAACTTATGCAATGCATCATCACAGAAAAACAATCTAATCAAACCAACAAACTATGAAACAAAGAAATAAAACACCACGATGAACCAAAGGACACAGATAGTCAGAGCTAAAGAAAACCTCAAGTGGAGCCACGGTGGGCCCAGCCAAAGACAAGCATCCAACCAACCAGCCAGCCAGCCAACCAACCAACCAACCAACCAACCAACCAACGGATTAAAGCTTACGTCAGAGCTGTTATTGAGTCTGAGACATGGATTTGGCCTACTGTTGAGTCCTTATATTTGCTTATAACCTTTTTATATCTTGATTTATTATATGTTCTAGGAGATGCTGCATCATGGATAAGTTAGTGGTCTTTCATGCAAACCAAATTTCTATGTGTTTTGGTCCACAGCGAACTTAGGGTGATGTTGGTGCCGTGAAACCGGTAAAGCCCTCCAGTAAAATATTTTTACTGACCGTTCCAAGGCGGTACTTCTTTTGTGGATCATTTGTGTTATTTATGTCTTGTGTTTGTCATGCTTTCGCGTCTGTTCAATGCTGCCTTGGGGTCACCTGCTGGGAAAGGGATGACCTATTGGTTTTCGTTTGTGATGTTTAATTGTGTTTTGTCACTTTCCCATGTGGTATCCTGGTTCACGTGATGTACTTGATTGCATTGATTCCTGATCATGCAAGCTCTGAAATTAGTATGAGATTAAACGCAAGTATTTTGAGTGATTCATCAATTGATACTCACGTAAATTACGATCCTAACACGTCAAATGATGTGAATACTTCAAATGACATGAGATTGAAAAATGAATGCGACTATAAGTTAGGGGTCTTTCATGCAAATTAAATATCTATTTGTCTTGATCCATATCTGAATTAAGGGTGAGGTTGGCGCCGTTAAACCGATTTAAGCCATCCAGTAAAATATTTTACTGACCGTTCCAAGGCGGTACTTCTTTTGTGGATCTTTTATGTTTTTTTTCTGTCTTGTGTTTGCTATGTCTTTGTGCGCGTATGTTTATATGTGCTTTGTGGTCACCTGCTGGGAAAGGGCTGACCTCTTGGCTCTCGTATGTGGTGTCTTACTGTGAGTTTGTCACTTCTTCATTGGTATCCTGGGTCAGGTGTGGTACTTGATTGTATTGATTCCTGATCTTTACACCCTTACTTACTTATATCAAATGAACATACATATTCCATGCTCGACAACACATTATCAATTAAAGTGGTTTGTATAAAAGTGTGTGGCCTACTCTCAAAACTGCGCTGCCGGATTTTGAAGAACTTTGCCAGTCATATGACATTGTTTGTTTAGTTGATAGTAGATTGTTTTCTCTGGATAGTTTTGACATACAGAATTTTGAAATTCTGCACCTGTTTAATCGAAAAAAAATCTAAATCAAGATCTGGTGGGATTACAGTCCTGGTTAAGGTTACCATTTTTGAACATGTTAAGGTTTTGAACAGTTGTTCTGAAAATGTGTTATGGCTTACAGTTAAAAATTCATTGTTTCACAAGTTAGTATTATTTGGTACAATTTATATACCTCCTGAAAGCAGCTCATACAGTAACATAAGTATTTTTGAATCAAATGAAAATGATATTGTCAGTTTGAATCCTAAAAATAACCACAAAATCTGTCTGATAGATGATTTCAATGCTCACACTTCCAATGCTGAAGACGTCATATATGTTAATGAGGTCATCTGTACGGAAGCCCTGGAGGGACGTTTTGACTTATTACTTATCACTTATTACTTACTACTACTTACTTATCACTAATTACTTATTACTTACTACTTATCACTTATTACTTACTACTTATTACTTATCATATCATTTATCACCCCTATAATGACGGGAAACTCAATTGTACATTCCTTAGATAGATTAAGCAGCATCAATATTAGTAGTAGTAGTAGTAGTAGTAGTAGTAGTTGTTGTTGTTGTAGTAGTAATATATGTGAAGTTGGTGTTGCTGTTTTTGCTGTAGTAGTAGTAGTAGTAGTAGTAGTAGTAGTAGTAGTAGTAGTAGTAGTAAGTAGTAGTAGTAGTAGTAGTAGTAGTAGTAGTAGTAGTAGTAGTAGTAGAAGTAGTAGAAGTAGAAGTAGTAGTAGCAGTAGTAGTAGTTGTAGTGTAGCAGTAGTTGTTGTAGTTGTAGTATTTGTGTAGTTGGTGTTGCTGTTTGTACTGTAGTAGTAGTAGTAGCAGTAGTTGTAGTGTAGTAGTAGTAGTAGAAGAAGTAGTAGTAGCAGCAGCAGCAGTAGTATTATAATAGTGGTAGTGATTGTAGTAGTAGTAGTAGTAGTAGTAGTAGTAGTAGTAGTAGTAGTAGTACTACAGCTACGACTTTTACTATATCTATTCTACTATAACTACCTTATTTGTTATTACTTGCTACTTAATTGTTATTACTTACTACTTAATTGTTATTACTTACTTCTTTTTTATTGTTACTTACTACTTGTTTGTTATTACTTACTATTTATTTATTAGTAGTAGTAGTAGAAGTAGTAGTAGTAGTAGTACCACTTCTACTGCTGCTACTACTACTACTACTACTACTTCTACTACTACTACACATATACTACTACTTCAACTACTACTACTACTACTGCTACTACTAATACTACGAATACTACTAATACTACTACTACTGCTGCTGCTGCTGCTGCTGCTGCTACGGCAATCACAGGGAATGTTCAATGGAGTTTCCCGTCATTATAGGGGTGATAAATGATATGATAAGTAATAAGTAGTAAGTAATAAGTAATAAGTAGTAAGTAATAAGTAGTAAGTGATAAGTAATAAGTAAAAATGTCCCTCCAGGGCATCCGTACATCTGTGATGCTATTAACTTAGATTATGTCACAAGGCAAGTTTTAAATAAAAGTTTACTTGAGGACTTTGGCATAACGACAGCTAGACATAGTACTGACAATAGCAAAATTGATAATTATGGATCTCGTCTCCTAAGTTTATGCAAAAGTTTTGATATACATATTGCAAATGGTAGACTATTTAAAGATAAGGGTATTGGAGCTGCTACTTGTAAGAAATCTACTGTTGTTGATTATTGTATTATGTCCCCTGAATTGTTCTCGTATGTTTCAAATTTTGAAATTTTACCATTTGACCCTTTATTAAGTGATGTACACAATGGTATTGCAGTTGAGTTCATAAGTAAACCTTTACAACAGATAGTAGTCCAGACTGAAGAACAGAGTACAAAAAATGTAAATTGTCAAGCGAGAAAAAAGATTCTTTTTCTAATGCAATTTGATTTATTATCTCTGTTAGAACTTGAACACACCATGTCTAATATTATATCTTCTGAATGTATTCTTTAACTTTTCGCTTACTGTAAAGACGGCACCTCATGAATACGTAATTAGGACCAGTTAACCTTAGACATAGGTAAAAGCTGAAAATAAGGCGTGGTTTTATTCAAAAGTAACTGTATCATCTTGCGCCATCACCTCATTATAGTCGCAAAACACAGTATTTAGTCCTTAAAACGCCAGCAAAATAACTATCTAAATGTCTATTTAACATAAGCAAAAAGGCAAACATTGTGGACCCAGATCAGACTGCCCCTAGAGGAGCAGTCTGATCTGGGTCCACAATGTTTTTCTATGAGGCTTAAAATATTTTAGTGGACGACAAAAACATACATTTTGTGATTATGCGCTTTAAGGGTTAATAAATGAGAGTTCAGTGTGTAAACGGTTAGGATTTTCATGAAATGCACGCACCTTTGCGCAGCCCAAACAATTTATTAATTCTTCACCAAATTATAAATAGAACCTGATTCCCCTTGTTTAGCAGATGAAATAGCCAAACCACGCCCGTATATGAATATTAAAGTTGCTGCCTTTACAGTAAGCGAAAAGTCAATTAATACGAATGTTGATCAGGTTATTGGTGATTCACTTGTTGAAAATAATTTTGTAACAAAATTTTGTTGGATGCTGAATCTGAGTAGGAAATATTTTTCATCTCTAAACAGAGAAACATAGTTGTTAAACAGGTAAAAAAACTGGTTTAAAGCTGCATAGTCTGTAACTTTTGATCTTTTAATTTTAGAACTAATGTTTCTATTTTTCAAGAACACAGTAAAAAAACTAAAATTCAGGTATACATTTTACCAATTTCGTAAATCTTAACAAATTATCAGTATCGAAACAACAGCATTTATATTAAAATACACTGTCTATAATTATTGGAGGGACGCAAATAATTATCGACACGAGTAAAACACACCTGTTTTATAGGATAATTCACTTTTCCGTGCAGTTTTCCGCTCTAGTGAACAGATTTATTGTGAAAACATAACTTAATTCAGCTTTTACAAATGATTTCAAAAGAAAATAAAATTTTTCGAAAAATGTTCATAGTTACAGAGTATGCAGCTTTAATAAGGAATGTTTTATCAAGCGTAAAGAATATTTTAAAGCTAGAAATGCAAGTTGGAGAGTTAAATCAGCTGACAATAGAACTAATCTGGAAACCCTTGTTGGATTATCTGCGCTTGTATATTCGTAACATAAAATGAGTGGATGGATTGACCCCGCTAAATTTAATTTGCACAGTATATAACCTCATGGACCGGTGAGAATGTGCCTTTTAGACACAATACGGCTTCAATTATATCGGACACGACGCGAGAAGATCCGACTGTTGCATGCCAACAACAATGACGCAGACCATCTTGGGCATCCGCGCCGTCTGATCAGCGCCTTTGGTTTTCGCTTATTGGTAAGTTGCTTTTTACACAATTTCTATATTCTAGTCAGTCTTTGTAGCTGGTTTGATTCGTATTTTGTCGGAAACCCCGAAGACAGGATTTCTTGCAACGTTGCCCTTCGTTAAATTATTTGAGCCGCAACACGAGATTTCCAACAATGTGGTATGTGCGACCAGCAAAGCCTCAGATCAGCCTGCACATACGCGCCGTCTAATCAGAGGCTTTGCTAGTTGCTTGAATATTCTATGAGTGTTAAGCTACTGACTGAACATCTTTTGGAGTTTCTAAGCTTAAATGAACAGGCTAATCTTAGTCTACCCTTGTCTAAATGCCACATGGTTGGAGATCACATGTCGCGGCTCAATTATTTTGTAATACTAATAATCAGTTAATCCTAGAGATGGAATAGGAAGGTGGTGAACAATGAAGCTCTTCGTATGTACACTTGTGTTTGCTCTGCAAGAAACTGCCGAATGTAAGATTAAATATGCTGTTGCTTGTGAAATAATGTTTCATTACTTTATAATATTTATCTAATTTCAATTGCATGACATGCGTTATTAATTATACGCAACAATAAGCTTTCATTTTTAAGCACTGACAGTGATTTGTTGCTGAATATATCACTGGCTGTCGGTCAGTCGTATGTGCATTAATCACTCGCGATTCTATTGCCAGTGATATATTGTCTCGGTGGCGCATTTGGTAGCGGTGACGAATGATACCAGGCGTATTTGTCGAGGTCGTGAGCTCGAATTCAGTATAAACTTATGCGATTTTTCAGCCGTGACCTTTGAATCCAAGATCATATCCGTATTGAGACCTTTGTTGTAACCTACACACCATAGGCAATCATTATGCCAAATACGAACCCCCTCGGTAAAATAAATGAAACGAGTCGTTAGACAGGTTTTATGTCCATTCTAGTATTGCAATCATCTTGATGGGGAAGAGAGAGCTGATTGCTTTGCTTAATTTGTCTTCCTGGTGTCTCGTGATGGTTGAGCGGCTCTTCCTCGCGGTGCCACGGGGTTGTCTGCGGTTTGTGATTGTGGTATTTCCTGATCATACTCACTTACTATTTTTGATGTCACGACTCTTGTGTTTGTGCTGCGTGGTTACTGTTAAAGTTTCCCCGTACTTGCATTTAATGTCGTTATTATTACTATAGTCAGGATTTACACTTGACAATCATTCATTGCATTAACTTCCCTATTGGTATCACTTACATACCTCATTTAAGGAGCATTGTAGACCAGCATTCGTATCTCGTTAATAACTATTGCTTTCTCTGTGTTTCTTTGTACTTGTATTAGACTTAGTTATATGTTGGGAGCTTTAGATATTTCTCAAAGGCAGCAGCTGGATATTGCTATGAATAACCGATATGAATGCTGCTTTTCAATGTATTGTATAAACTTAAAAACTCAATTATGAATAGCCTAAAAACAGTTAAAATTTTACTTTCTCCTCTTCGGTTACATTCTGCTTCTTCCATACAGATTCCCCAGTCCACCAATAGATATAATTCTATGTTACCATCTGTTTACGTTTCACCTCTGAAACTTCATTCGGCCACTAAAATTAATTTACATGGAGTTTCTGACTCTGCCCTTTTTAGAAACCACTTAAAAGTTCGTCCTCCTCCTCTTAAGTCACCTGTACTCAGGAACTCTAGGAGTAAGTATAGAAGAAGTGTAGTGTATCCCTCTATTTCTAAGTGCAATGCCAAGAGGTGTAGCTGTTGCAAACATTTATGTTGTAAATCAACTATTAAATCTAACGTTAATGGAAAACAATTTTCTTTAATTACTAATTCTGATCTTGATTGAAAATCAACTGATGTTATTTATGTTTTATCTTGAGAGGAGAAGATTGTGGCATGCAATATGTTGGCCAAACTTGTAGATTTCTAAAAACTAGATTTTCTGAGCATTATCGTCGAACAAAAAAGCCTCGCAAAATTTATAATTTTCTTAAACTAATCACTCTACTAGCAGTATTTCTATTCAGCCTGTTGAAAAGATAACATATGGTGATAATTCCACTAAACGATATAGAAATATTCTTAGGCATGAATTAGAATTAAAGTGGATAAAATTATTACAAACACCACATCCACTTGGTTTTAATGATAATATCTACCATGAGGGTAACATTTCTAGATTACCTGATTTTGATGTTTTTTCTCTTTTAGATATCTGTAAACGCAATAACCGATCTCATGGTAAACGCAAAAATGGAAATTTAAAACGCAAAAATAAACATTTTTTAACTCTTTCAGAATTAAGTTTCATCTTAAAACATTCTGGCCGACATATGGCCCTTTCACGTTTAGTAACTCTTTCTATATCTTCACTTCGTAATTTGGATATTGAGGCTAATAAATTCTATGGTAGAGCTCATCGACTTTATGATGCAGCAATTCTTACCCGTTGTTACACTCAACATGCTCTTCAACCATATATAGACTCTGAAATTAATCATATTAGGCATTTTATCAAAATTCAATTTGTCAACAAGGGGATTGAATTCATTAACGTACCCAGTATATTTAAAGATAAATCTGATATCTCTTTTATTCCTAGTTATTTTGAAAATAAGGAATCCCCTACCATTTGTTATAAGTATAATAAACCTATTTGTAGTACTGTTTTTAACTATAACAAATTAGTAACAGAACTTGATATCGAAAATTCTATTCCTGACTCTTGAGATTGTAAAGACTCTAAGTATTGCTATCAACCTGCTGGTCATATAGTCACAGGGGATTTAAAAATTATAACTGATTCAAGAATTCGGTCTATTATATGTAAGGGACCTAAATATAGGTTTCCTGTGCCAATAGTCTTCAAATCATGTCGAAAGGAAATAACAGGAGCCTTACAAGAATTTTGTAATCGCTGGTGTAAACGAGAGCATGTTGAGTCTAATGCCTTAAATAGTTGGAAACTAAATATTTTTAAAATTATTGATGGTAGAATTTCATTTTATTGTAACAATTTAGATCTTCTACCACCTAAACATAAATTCACTTTTAGACACTTGAAGAAAAGGATCTAGGAATTCCATAGGAAGTTTGTTTTGGCCCCCGCAGATAAGGCTGCTAACAATGTTGTGGTGGTTTGAAAAAGATACTATATTAAAACTCTAAAGCAAGAACTTAGCACTGCAAAAACATATGAGCATAACAGGCTTGATGAGACGTCTATCGTTGATAGGTATCGATGCCATATGGCAGCTAAGTTTGGGTTGTTTGTTGATGAGGACCATAGCAAGCTTCCTACGTTATACTGGTTACCTAAACTTCATAAACGGCCCTATAAGTCGCGTTTTATTGCTAATTCTAGTGCATGTACAACTACTGAGTTGTCTCTTCTTTTGACTTCTTGTCTTACTGCAATTAAGAACCATATTATTGAATATTGCACAACAGTTTATTAGTGTAGGCCCCTGTGTCGAAATTTGGGCTCCCGTGTGCATTTTTTGGTAAAAGTGATTCTTATCGATTTTTAACTAGAGAAGTATATGAAGTGTAAGGAAAAATATTTTTCCACATTTAGCTGTGTATGCAGTATTAACGTCACAGTGACGTCACAAAATGAGGTACCGTCTTTTCACTTGCATCAAAGATTTTATATGTGGTGAGGTTATTTAGACGCCTAAAATAATCTTTTTTTTATGTTTGTTGCATTGAAATGGTTAAAAACGTCTATAGAAATACCAAAATGAAAATTTGATTCAATGTGGACTTCAATTTTACATGAAACTGGCGTCGATTTGACGTCAATGTGCTGAAAAACACATAGCGTTCAAAGAAAAATAATTCTGGAAATTCGCGTGTGCCTTGCGACTAAAATCAGATCTTAGCATAATTGTATGTTCCTGGCTTAGTTTTTTAAACAAGTTAACTCTGATGGTTGAGGCGTTCATCTGCTACAGCGTGTTAACTACGTTACCCTACATTTTTAAACAAAATAAATGTTATCAAGGTTGTTAAGGTAATACTTGAATTATTCAAATTGGACAAACATTCACTTATCATACAAGAACATTTTATTCCTTACATATATTCATGTTTATAAAAGTTATATGGGCCCATTATAATGTTATTTATGTTACATTTTAAGATACTCCTGGTAAAATCACTGTAATTCTGCTAAATAACTTTCTTTGATAAAAGCTTCCCAGTAAACTTTCTGGTTTTAAATATACCTTCCTAAAGACAAGTAATGGACCATTATATAGCTGCAAACAGTTTGTTTGTATCACAAATATTTAAAGAGTTATAATCTGTTAAATATGATGACCCTGAACAAAAAGTTCTTTCTTTAATTCAGCATGAAATTCAATTGAAAAATCTTTAAACACCAAATATGAACATTCTGTTGATAAGCAAGAGTGAAAAGCCATGCTTAACTTCGTTTCCAGTGTAAAATATCAGTTTTGTTTTTGTTTGTACGGCATCATGTAACGTATATTACAACTTTCAAGACTGCATATTCATTGCTTTATTCCGTATACTATACGTCATAGGATACTTCATCTTGTCATACCAAGGGTTGCGATCGCTATCTTAACCCTTGGCCTCACAATGATACTTTCTTCCGATTGAGTACGTCATAAGACGAAAATAGTAACAATTAATATGATCAATCATAAAGCGGTGCGAAAAATCGATAAACACCAGGCCTCCAGATAAGACGGCATATTTAATTTTCATTCAGTTTTCTTATTTAACAACTAAAATATACGTTTAATGTGCTCAAAAGAACTGTCACATTAAGATGGTTATTTTGAGCACCACTAACATAATTTTAAACTGAAGGAAGGAAGAAAAATAAATAAATTTACGACCAAAATCTTTGCTTGTCTGGACTTATGGAAACTTAACAGGCGGTGTATATAAGATGCCGATAAACTGCTACGTTTAATCTGATTGGCAGGAAGGGATTATCGAAAAAATCCTTCCTGGTGTTTTCATTGGTCGATTAGTCTGCGCTAATAATAAATTTTGAGGGTCGTGAGGTGAAGGGTTTGTCGAAAGGTAGATACGACGAAACCTTCGCTGGTGAAGATGAGGATACTTTATTTCATCTCAAAGCTGACTGTGCTTGTTAAATAAATATCAAGATACCAGTCTGTCTGAAAAAAAGGATTTCTCAGTTTGCATTTATGTTCCTAATAATTATCCATGCACATTTACATTTGCAAAATAGTATATGTTTGAACTTTTTACATCTACAAAGAAATGATTTGCCCAAAATTATAGATTTTAAAATTCATAAAAAAGGAAATAATTGCCCTCAAGTAACAGCACTTAGAAGGATATATTTCAATTTTCTGTCAAATTGTTAAAATAACATAATATTACTGTACAAAATATATTATATTGCCATATGTTTATCCAAAATGTTAACACAGACGATATATAATTGAGCCAGCAAAGCTAAATATATTATTTGAAATTGTGAGTTTTGTAATAATTTTCTGAAGAATTCTAAGTTTAATTGAGCTGCTTCTATTCAGTTATTTAAAGTGTCTGTAATAAGATATTGTTTAAAGTGACTGTCTTGAAATCAATTTGTATCCTGACTTTTAGCTGTGTATGCATATGGTAACGCATTACAGAAGCTTTGAAATTAATTTTAGTTTATATAGGGTATTGCTTTCGTTGTGCAATCAACAAAACTGTCCATCACATTAAGTTAGTGCCTTGGATAACTTTGCTCAACCAATAATATCTAAAGAACTGCTTCATTGGTGAGAAACATGCACTTCCCTGGAAAAAGAGAAAGTTGGTTATAGTGGTGAGTTTTACTTTAAGGCCATATAGTCATATGCATGGAAATAGGTCAGCTGATACAATGATACCAAATCAATAAAGACTTCTCAGCTAAAATTGTGTCTGGCCAAATTTTAACAGGTGACATTCAAGTTATTGTAGAGTAGATTTTACAATGTTTTTTAGAATGCTGGATAGAAATGTGAAATATTAAAAATATGTAGTCAAGAGATTAGATCTGATTTAGTTTTAGCAATAAATGTTTATATTCCTGATGATAATTTCCACTAAACAGAACGTTGGCAAAACAGTACAGGAACCTCGCAAACATGATAATTTGCCATGTATACTTTTATTCAATTATCTCTAAAAGAAATCATTTCATTTAAATATACAGGATATCAATATAAATCTCAGAGGTTGATTTAGCAGTGTCTTATTGTCAATTGTGTAATATGTGTGTATGGTATAGTTTACGAAATGTTGAATGCTATATTCCACATATGTTCTTTGACAGTAGTGCAAGTATAAATCACGTTGCTTTTAAATGAAAAATATTTTTAGACACTTTTACTGTCATTCATAAATAACTATTTGGACTAGCAAATGCATTGTTTAATCACTCTTGATGATGCAGAGGGGCTAGCGTTCTAGAGTTTGGTCATCAACCACCATACTACTTTGTGTATACCAGCAGCGAAGGCTCTGGCAAGTCTACCTACACATATGCACAGGCTCACCTGAGCCGTCATTGCTCAACACTGCGACAAGTACCAAAATCAAATGGGCTTATTCCTTTGATCTGTTCTTTCGTTACTAGTACATCTATTTTGTTTGATTTGAATTATGCAAAAAATATTATTAGGCTGCAATTTTGTATCAACGAAAATGTTCACATTTGATATGCAACAAAATTCCACTGTAAGACTAATGGGTCTAATGGATAGAATAATGCAAAAAAAAATAGTTTATTAAAAGCAATAATTTGTCGTGAGTCAGCTATTTTAGAAATGGCTAGATATACATTAATACTAACAATACCTGGGGCCTTTCTAAGTGCTAAACATATATATTTCAAACATATGACTAAAATGAACCATTAGAACAATATTGTTCTGTTTGAATGCTTCACAATAGTTTAGAACCAAACCGAACAGATGATAAGTGCAATATGTCCTTAAAATTTTCTTGTTATGCAATTTACCATCTTAAATGGGGATCATACCTGTGGGCAAAAATCGTTAAGTTTTTAAATCATTTCAGTTTATTTTTTTCAAAAGACACGGATAAAGGGCCGTTTAAAATTCTCAATTCCTGATTCTGATATATGCTTGACCTACAATCACAAATTCTGAAAAGGTTTTTTTTCCTTAATGGTATCATCATTTGCACAATCTCAGTTCCGACCATATTACAAGTTGCATTCTAGATTTTTACATTTTCAAAAATTTCGACTTGTTATCTCAAGCACCCGTGTGTGATGTTAAACTCATTTAAGCCTTGCCTCCATTTTGTGGGACGTTGGCAAACAGTGCAGACCCAGATCAGACACCACATAACCACGGTGGCGTCGGATCAGGTTATGAGCTCGTCCAAAAGATTAAAATGGGAAACTTCATTCGACATGTATGGGTTAACATAAAGTGTAAAAACGAGTATTTTTCTTGACGCAGTTTCATGAAATATTACATGTACCATTTTTGTTATGAATACAATATGATCTATCTCTTTTATGTTCAAAGGATAATAGTATGTCCCTCTTAGAGATCTGTAATTAAGCATTACAGCAATCAATCATCGGGGTGTGAAGAAAGCCAAGACAACCGCCCATAATGCCCTCGACTCAAGACCAAATTTCGAGAGCATACGAAATTTGTCGGCAGTATAGTACTGGTTCTTGATGTTATCATTAATTCTGTGAATTTTATCTGTTAGATTGATGTTGAGGATATCAGATTTCATAAAAAATAATGAATTTGAATTATTATTTTTCATCCAGACATGTTAGAAAAAAACTTCAGTTTCTAGTTCTTCTCAGTATATTTTGTAGTTTTAGGTAATCTTACTGATTTCTGCCTTACTTGGACATGTTTTTTTATGATTTCGGGAAACCCGTCATCTAAGTGTCAAAGAGTTTGGTTCCAGGTCAGACCGACGTTTGACATAAGTATACCGAGTTAAAGGAATTGATTTCTTAATGGGGTATGCTGTCGCCTGCTCGTCTTCTCATGCGCGGGTCCAGGAAACTTCAAGTTTGCAAGGTTCTGGGAGGGGGATCCAGAAATTTTCAGGTGTTTTTCTTGCTAATTTCTATGGAAACCTAAATAACTTGTGGTTTTCAAGGGGATGAAGGTCCGGACCCCCTGCCTTCGTTCCATCTTTACATGCTTCTTCTTTAAAACTTTCTTCACACGGCGGCTATATAAAGTCCGCACGTGACCAATCACATGATATCTGGGGAATGGAGTTAAACAATGTTTAAAAATACGACGTTTTTAGTGAAACGCAAATTTTTGTTCTTACGAACAATTAAGATGTTTTGATGAAACTGACGTACGCACTTCTCAGAAAACAACGTACGCACAATTTAAGATATATCGTACGATCTTTATTAATGAAATTGGCCCCAGGTCTGTCTAAATATGATTTCTCTACTCTCTATACTACATTACCTCATAATCTAATAAAAGAAAAACTAGCAGAATTAATTGAACAAACATTTAACAGAGAGGGCTCACTTTATTTGGCTTGTAATGATAAAAATGCCTTTTTTACTTCTGAACAACCTAAACGATATAAATTGTGGTCATGTCAGAAAATGTGTGATGCGCTCCATTATCTTTTGGACAATATATTTATAAGATTTGGCTCAAAATTATATAGACAAATTGTCGGTATTCCAATAGGTACTAATTGTGCTCCTCTTGTTGCAGATTTGTTTTTGTTTTGTTATGAGAGAGACTTTATGTTGTCTCTGTCAGACAATAATCAAGCTGATATTATTGAAGCTTTTAACTCAACCTCCAGATATTTAGATGACTTACTTAATATTGATAATCCTTATTTTGAACAAATGGCAGGGCAGATATATCCCACTGAACTTCAGTTAAATAAGGCAAATTCTTCTGATACTGAAGCTTCGTTTTTGAACTTGAACTTGTCAATAACAAATGGCATAGTTTCTTCTGAAATTTATGATAAACGGGATGATTTTAATTTTGAAATAGTAAATTTCCCATTTCTTGACGGAGATGTTCCTCGCTCTCCATCCTATGGTGTATATATTTCTCAGCTTATTCGTTTTGCTAGAGTGTGTTCAAATGTTGATGACTTTAACAACAGAAACTTATTTTTAACTGCTAAATTATTAAAACAATGTTATAGATATCATAAAATTCGAAAAGCATTTTCTAAATTCTACCACAGACATTCAGAGTTAATTATTAAATACAACATTGGGTTAAAAACTCTTATGAAACAAGGCATATCAGAACCTATATTTTATGGTGATAAAGTCTATAAATTCAAACGAATTGTTGGAAAGCCTTATTTTAGTGATCAATTCAAAAAGATAGTAAAACGTTATATAAGGGTTCGATATAACTTGGATATCATGCGACAGTCTGCATGCCTAGTTTTAAACCCAATCATATTATAGCTATGGTTTCCTCTTTAATTGCACGACGGTGGGTCAGGCCTCAGACTCTATGACGGCTCTGACGTAAAGCTTTTATCGGTGGGTTGGTGCCTGATGCTTATCTATAACTGGACCCACCGTGGCACAACTTGAGGTTTCTTTAGCTCTAACTATCTGTGAGTCATGAGCCCTTTTCTTTGTTTCATCATGGTGTAGTAATTTGATTAGAGTGTTTCTCCATGATGATACATTGCATTAGTTAGATGGCCTAAATGCGAGCTGAACATTTCTTGTACTATAACAACAGCAGAATCTAGGGCGAAGATTTGGTACCAGTAAAATGCATTTAAGCCCCCCAGTCCCCCAGTGGCTTGGGCTGCTGTCCGTTCTAAGGCGGTGGCTCTGTTGTTGTTGACTTTTTGTTTATTGTTACTCCCATTGTGGAAGTCTGTAATTGTTCTATGTTTTGTTGTACATTACTTTATGCCAATTCTAGTATTGCAATCATCTTGATGGGGAAGAGAGAGCTGATTGCTTTGCTTAATTTGTCGTCCTTGTGTCTCGTGATGGTTGAGCGGCTCTTCCTCGCCGTGCCACGGGGTTGTCTGCGGTTTGTGATTGTGGTATTTCCTTCTCATACTCACTTACTATTTTTTAGTAATTTTGACCTTGACCATCGACTCCAAGGTCATATCGGATAGGTGATCTAAATAGTCATATTGGCAATCATTGTGCCAAAATTGAACATTCCTCCGCCAGAAGATGAAGGAGATTGTGTTTTGAGCAAAGCAGACTGACAGATGGACGGAAGGATGCAGATACATGGGAAAGATATAGAGGATATTCAAATTTTTGGAATGAATATGCCATTTATTTCATCGAGTGAAGCGAAAAATGCATATTTCATGAGTGGCGAAGCCACAAATGAAATATACATTTTCTCGCTTCACGTACAATGACGGCCGAAACTGAAACCATAAGTGCAGGAGTAGAAAAAGTGAAAATTTCAGCAAATCCTGACAATTTAATTACCAAAATGTTCCTTGCGATCTAACTAAGAAAATGAGTACCCACACTTTGTGTTTTTGTCCACTAATAAGAAAGTTACAGGCGTTTGAAATTCTGAAGTGGGCTAAATGAAGTCAATGGAGAAAGCAGAGGACATCCAATTTCACCCGTGAAATACAACTTATATTTTCACTGCAGTGAAAATACAACTTTTGATATTTTCACGGCTGTGAAATGCAGCTTTTTTAAAATATGCATTATATTTAATCAATATTTTTTCTGTATTTAATTACTTTGTATATAATAAAACAATATATCCCACTTTTTTAAACGTTGAGAATATAAATGCTAAAAAATAGATATATTGCTTTTGTTTGTTCAAGGTTTGACGAGACTTGACTTGTATGTTCCTGTTACAAGTTCACATTGGGGCTATGGAAGGTAAAAAGCGACATTATTCAATGCATACATCTTTGTTTTTGTATGTTGGCAATTTCATTTTATTTTGTTAATTGTGTCATTATATCATGTGAATTGTAGTATGATAACAGCTTCGGATGCATACTGACGAATTACAAATAATACAAAGTAATTTAGAAATAGAGAATAGCACTAACAGCTTTATAAAATAACACTCCATTCATTCAAAACAGAAAGTTGACGCATTGAATATTGGCGGTAATTCCCCGCTTCTTTCAATGCTAGATATTTTGACGCCAGAGGGCGCGCTTTCATTTATAATTTACAGAGTATCCCTTATTCGGTAGTTGTCGATTAATATCGTAAATCGGTGAAGAGAGTTATTTTAACTACAATGGTTTATCTCTAAGGTGGATAAGAGTAAAAAAAACTAATAAACCAAGAAAAATCATTTTTTTTCGTATTTTTTGTAAAACGTTTGTTCTTCTTCTTCCTGTATAGTGCATGGCCTTCTCGGAAGCATCATCGCACTGGTGAACTATGTACAAGGACGTCGTGAGGTGTTATAGGACACAAAATGCAATCGCTAATTAAAAAGTCCATGTAGAATCTCATAAATATAAGCGCATTAAAATTTTAACGAAATAAATAGAATAGACATTAAAAAATCATTTAAAATGTGCAAATGTATGCATGTCTTCCGTTTTAAGGGAAACAATTCAGGAATACATGTACAAGCTTGGCTTTTTAAAAAAAGATTAGAGCATTATAGTTGCTGGACAACAGTTTTTGCATTATCTAAAGCTGAGATATAAAGCCCATCTTTTTCCATTTTTTTCCTGCATTTCAAGTTCAGTAGTTGTATACTAAGTTCTGAACATGTGATCCATAGGAAGCAAAAAAGGTGGGGGTAACTTCCCGTACGAAAAATTCGACAATACCACAGCGGATTTTCGCGAGACTACGGCAATACTCAAGCGGTAATTTCAGATTTTTGCTTTACAGTGACGGGACTTTTTATTATCGCCAGAATCGACGAACGAATCAATCCCTAATTATCGCCATAATTTTGTGGGCAGAATCAATGAAAAAGTACACCCAATATTATCGTCAAAAAGTTATACAGGTATAAAATTTGACTTAGAATTCATATCAAAGAAATACGTTCAGCTGAAAACAAATCCAATCAATATGAGAATTCGGTTTACCAGGGACAAAGTTGCGTTAAAGTTGTAGCGGTCATTGGATTATTCGGCCCTTTAACATGTCGGCCTATGTCAAAATCGCCCTATAATTAAATTGGTATACACATAGTTCCATAACAATAGCGGCCCAAAGATTAGTTTGTCTACGTTTTTGGTATCGTCCAAATCAACATTTTTGTCAGCCATGCAGGGACGATTTCCTTTTCTGTATGTGGGGGTGGGGGTGTTAAGCCAGTACTATTAAAGCTGGTGTCTTGCTATATTAAAAAGACATATGGCAGTGACAGTTGGGTTTCAATACCGCGACCCTTCGACCTCGAGTCTAATACCCCACAGTTTAGTGATGTATACCCAGTATACTTGTCTATAATTGATACAATTATTACCCGTTATTATCCACAAAACTTGTTTACATATAACTTTACGCACCGAGTTGTTTTTGTGCGTTTTATTCATTTAGTTACTTTTTTCCTTTTTTTCCCTTTTTTTTTCTTTCTTTTCAAAATCATTTTTTCGAACACAATATTTCAGGCATAGCACCAAAATTCAGAAAGTTTCGATCCAGGTCAGGCTCGACGTTTTACCACACCTGATCTAGGTCCGAATTTTTGTAAAAGCTATCAGAATACGACACTAGTCTAGTAGGTAAATGGTTACTAAGGCGAAATTTTCATCAAGTCGGAAGAAGAATTAGAAAATCGTCGATTTCTCACCGCATCTTAGCGAACAGTCAAGGATCAGACGAACCTGCGCATCAAGAGCATTTCTCTGCTCGCATGCAATACATAAATGCATAGCTCAAAGGCACGCAAATATTGTTGCTCTCTATCATGGTTATGGTTCAGGCGAGCACGCGCACTTGGAAAGTGCTCTTGTGAACCCCAAATTAAACAGTTAGTAAATTTCACACAATGTGAAGAATTGGTTCCAATGCGTCACTTTTAGCAAATGTGAAATTTACGCATGGTCAGTTTCGATAATGTTCGGGTGTAAAATTTGTGCTCGAATTTAACGTTTTAAGTTTTTAAAGTGTGAATAACTGGTACGTTTTTTCTCAGATGTGAAGAATTGGTACCAATTTTTCACACATGGGAAGAATTGATACCAAAAACTTACACGCCATGCGTATTGGGGCTAAATTCTCACATCTGTGAAAAAGTGGTATCAAATCGTCACATGTGAAAAAAATGTATAAAAACTCTAACGTGTGAAGAACTGGTACCAAATTTCCCAACAAGTGTAAAATTGGTACCAAATTATATGAGATGTGAAGAACTGGTACTCAACTGTCACATATGGCAAAGGCAATACTGTGAAGAATTGGAATCGAATGCAAAATGCACCAGGATTTGGGGGTATATTCTATCAGTGTGAGGAATACGCATGTATGCTATATGAAATTTGACTTCATGCGTATTTTACACAACATGAAAGATATTGGTACGGAATATGTGACATATTGGTACCAATTTTTAACGTGTTGTGAGATACTCAGAGGTGAGATATTTAGTACCTATTCTTCAAAGTGTGAAATTTATTGCGGTTCAATAAAGCCCTTTGTTCCTCGCTTTCAAAAATGATATTAATTATGCAATAAAGATCAACGTTGGTGCTATTGCAAATTCAATTCGAGTCTGAATGTGCAGACTCGTCAGAGCCTTTGCTGAATACTTTGGTTTATGTAGATCACATAAGTCATTCTGATGAGTTGTAAACCTGACAGATACAGTAACTTGAGAAAGCATAGCGTCTTTCCGTTTAAATAATCTCCAGAATAGATTATTCATTTTATGCGATAAAGGTACTGCTACATGTATGATCACGAAGTTGTTGTCTGCTAACACATCTTCTTTTAGCAGTCGACCGTTTGAAAATATAGAACACTCAGGCTGGGCACCCACACTTAAAATGCTTATCTGGTGTCTCGGCAATATTCTGGGCGTAGAAATTTTCTCACATAAACCAGATGATATACTTGACAGTTGTTTTTTCTACACTAGCCAATGAGTGGCTTATAATTCGGTTTTTTGAATCTTTTACACAGAGAAGTTAAAAGTATTCGGCATTGTTAGTTTTTTGTGTGTTTCTGGAATAATAAACGGATATATTCTTCATTAACTGGAACTGTTTACCATTCGGCATTGACTTTTCACATGCTGTTGAATTAGTCTAAAAGTCGAATGTGACGCTTAGTCTACTCCTTTTCAGCTACGACATTTGGTCGTAATATTTGTGCACTGGAATGATCCTGAATAGAGAATTGACCAAAGACTTGTCCAGCTGAATTCAGACCTCCACTGGAGATTTAGATCAGACATGTTTAGAGCCATTCAATGTGTTTTATGTTTTTTTCATGATCTATATCCTCAAAAACTGTCTTCTAATTTGTCGTCTGCAGTAACATAAGTTTTAGAAACCTAAATTAGTTGATAATGTCAGGCAAAGGACGTCTTAGCAGACAAAATAGCCAGATGCATTTTTGTTGGATCTTTAAGGGTTTATTACTGTTGAAAAACAGTTTTAAGTTATGATGCCAATATTCTTTGGCTTAAAATATGTCGTCTGCTTATTATGTCTGCTGTATATATTCATATATATTTAAATGTATTCAAATGCGCTATATTTTTATCATGAAAGAAAACACTATGACCCCTATCAGTCAGTCCCCTGTTTACAATATAGGCTACCAAACTACATCATTAGATGTACATGCAGACGACAACTGTTGTGAAATTTAGGAGGGGAGGAGGTGTAATTACGGTAAAATTAAGAATAACTATATCTAGAATTTTACTAATACATTGGGTCATTTGGTGATTTACAACAAATCTGCCAGCTAGTGTTGTCTCCTGATAACCTCTGCAAACAGTTTGGATCCACTTCAAGGCTGGCAAAACGTTGTACCTGATCTGGATCCAAACTGTTTGACACTCTGATGATATTCTTGGACTAAGTTTTGGAAAAAAAAAGTTGATTTTGAAATAAAATCAGCAGACGACAAAAACAATGCAAAATTACCCAGTAGGCAAAGAGGTTGAAAAAGAAACCAGAGATAAAAGTACTTGACAGATTCTACATAAGCTCTCATTCATTGAGGTAGTAAAAACAATAGACCCCTTTCCCATTATCGGATTTTACCTGTATCACGTGATATCGGCTGACCAGTCCAACAATTGGACTACTTCCGGTATATGAAGCTGTATTAACTTACTACTAATTTTGCATGCATTTCACTTATATTAATGACAGTTAAAACACAAAACAAAAGGAAAATGGCAATCATATGTACCACAATTATATATAATGACAAAAAGAATTAATTTTATTTCAAATGTATCTAATTTACGCTGAACGAAGCCCTGAAGACTTTTATTCAAGTGGTACGTGTACCGGTATACATCCACAATTATTTCCGCTGCTGCTGACGAAGGCCCTGATGAGATGACACTATTTATCAACTTTCCCAACAAGAATGTCCAAAATAACACAGAAATCGGTGTGTCTTTATGCGAACTTTTCCGAGAAAGGATGTCTTGATCTATCCGGTGATACATGTATATCGCCATGTATGCGAAAGTCCAAAAGTGAGAATTTTATGGATAGTGTAGACCCGCGGGGAAACACATCTTCCTAAGGCTTTCAGCAGCAACGGAAATAGTAGGGAACTGTCTGCCTGTTTCACTAACGTCTCATTCTAGCCAAAATCATAATATTAGTAAAAATAATAATTTGGACATGTTCGCGCTATCTAGAAGCAAATCTCGGACCTGTATTATTTATCTCGAAGCAAGTTTGTACGCTGTTCTTACTTTTTAGAAGTTGCAGCAATAGAGTATAACCTCGACAGCTCGAACCCTGGTACATCAAAGCATCCGCATATGTTGAATAGAATATATGACACATTAGATTCCGAATAGAGGGCATATTTCTTAATATGCAAAGTTTCGTGGGTACTCAAAAGAACCGTCTCAAAGAAACGCTTGTTTTTGTGTATTCAAACGCATTTTTTTGTAAGACTCTGACCGAGTGTAAGATTAGAGGAGAATAATAACTTTTTTATTCAATATCATTTGCAACAAAACTCCTTTTCTCGGACCCAATACAGTCTTACCAGGCCATTCGCTGCTCGCGCATCATAGAAATGCGGTAGACAGACAAAAATGAAGACGTATAGTCTCACCAGATACTCATGCATGCATGTCACCAGTCGCGCATGCATATTAAATATATTGACTGAGCATATGCTATAAATGATGAAATCTCATCAAATAAAACCTCCATTCATAGATCTATAATTTCATCAATTGCCGTCTGTGGTATATATAATATATATATATATATATATATATATATATATATATATATATATATATATATATATATATATATATATATATATATATATATATATATATATATATATATATATATACAATTATGTTATGTCCACTAGTACGGATGCGCAGACTATCGAGAGCGCACAGACTCGCGAGTCTTCACTGCTCGCACACACCAGGTGCTTTCTGGTTGAACTACCCTGCACACACGCATGCACGTACGCACACACACACACACACACACACACACACACACACACACACACACACACACACACATTATGGGTGTAGATGAAGACTCAGCCTCAAGCCCCACTGGACGTTTTAAAGGCTTTTACATATATGTGATAAGTAGACGTCTAGCTGGGCTTCTTATCAACTTCAAAGAAAGCGACTGGTCACGCGTGCCGTAGTTCTAAAGACACGTCTGCAAGATTTTATTGTTTTCCAAGCCCCCCCCCCCCCCCCCCCCCCCCCCCCCGGGCACTCATTAAAGAAACGGGTGCATTTTGGGCTAGTACGAAATAAAATGTATCTTATCACGGAGTGGACAGTGTACAAATGTAACCATGCATAAATGACCACAGTGACATGCATTCTTGTTAGACTCTTCAATTAATAATTGCCGTGTTTTTTTGTATTTCTTAAAAATTTAACCGATATATAGAAGTTCTATAAAGTGAGATCGACATCAGTATTATGTTGCTTTATATACAGGAAGTAGTCCAATTGCTGGATTGTCCAGCCGATGTCACGTGATACAGATAAAATCGAATAATGGGAAACTCCTCTATTAAAATGCTATGAGCTGTCAGTTTGTATTAAGATTAGCTAGCTATTTTCTAGCTGAATTTCACTCTTTTGGGTTAACGTTTCCCCCCCCCCCCCTCTCTCTCTCTCTCTCTCTCTCTCTCTCTCAGCCCCTATTTCTGCGGTCCATGCCCGGCGTGTCCTTTGGAGCCTTTGGATTCTTGTTTTGCAGTTGGGGATAGTCCTTGTGCTATTGTGGCCGTGGTTGGCCCCTGGTCCCATCCCTCGTCCTTTGGCATGCCTTTCGTTTAGATCCTTGTGCGCTGGGTGATGTGAGAGCTGTCTTTGGTAGTTGGGTCCGTGTGCCTCCGATTTAACTTTGATCCAGGTTGCCTAGGTAGGCCGTTGTGGCCCGCTGATTCTGGCGGGCCCGTCGGCCCCTCTTCCCTGTTTTCTCGGGTCTCGTCGTTTTATTGGTGGTCCTTTGGCCCTACTGGTTATGTGTCTCTGTTCACCGGCGGTCCTGGCAGGCCATTGGGTTCGTGTTTCCTACGTCTCTGTCTTCAGGACGGGCCCATATTTTGCCCTGTCTGACTGGGTGGTTCGCCCCTTTGGTCCTGTTGGGCCGTTGGTCGTCGGCCTTCTGGTCGGGGCCGTCGTTCGCATGGTCCTTTGATTGATAATAGTTAATTCCCCGCATAACACATACCCAGTCGGCATCCTCTTTGAAGGACTGTGTGTTACCCTAATACATCTTCAGCATAGCAGAGGTCGGTCTCGTCACCGGCCTCTGATTTTTTTCTATTTTATGTTTATGTTATTTTTAGAATTGCTACCTCACTTTGTCGGTGATCATCTTTGATTATAAATTTAGCACCATGCGGGCGCTCGGGGACTCCCGTTATACTGCAGATTCTTAGACTTTTGGTTGAAACTTTAGGAATATTCCATGTTCGTTTATATATGCATGTTTTCGCTAGTAATCCAGCTTTGTTCAGTAAAATAAATAGTTAATACAATTCGATTTGGTAATTCTTTGCATGAGCAAGGTCGGTAAAGTTAGCACTAATTTTGCTGCAGCAAAAAACGGTAAAGTTGGCAGCAATTTTTCTGCAGCAAAAAACGGTCAAGTTAGCAGCAGCAGTAAAAAACGGTAAAGTTAGCAGCAATTTTTCTGCAGCAAAAAACGGTCAAGTTAGCAGCAATTTTGCCGCAGCAAAAAGTGGTAAAGTTGGCAGCAATTTTATGGCAGAGAAAAACGGTCAAGTTAGCACAAAATTTCTGCTAGCACAAAAAATTTTGCTAGCAAAAAATTTGCTGCTGGCACAAAAATTCCTGCTAGCACAAAATTTGCTGCTAGCAAAAAATTTGCTGCCAGCAAAAAAATTTCTGCTAGCACAAAAATTTCTGCTAGCACAAAATTTGCTGCTAGCAAAAATTTTTCTGCTAGCACAAAAATTTCTGCTAGCACAAAGTTTGCTGCTGGTAAAAAAAATTCTGCTAGCACAAAATTTTTTGCTAGCAGCAAATTTTGTGCTAGCAGGAATTTTTGTGCCAGCAGCAAATTTTTTGCTAGCAAAATTTTTTGTGCTAGCAGAAATTTTGTGCTAATTTGACCGTTTTTCTCTGCCATGAAATTGCTGCCAACTTTACCATTTTTTGGTGCGGCAAAATTGCTGCTAACTTGACCGTTTTTTGCTGCAGTAAAATTGCTGCCAACTTTACAGTTTTTTACTGTTGCTGCTAACTTGACCGTTTTTTGCTGCAGAAAAATTGCTGCCAACTTTACCGGTTTTTGCTGCAGCAAAATTAGTGCTAACTTTACCGACCTGCATGAGCATGCTAATTGAATCCCCTCATGCGGAATAGACGTATCTATGAAACAAGAGATGATTCAAAGGGAACATAAAACAACCACAGGAATTCTACTTTCACTGGTGCCCAACTCCGTCACAACCATTTTCGGATTTTCGCTGATAGGTCGTCGCGAAACAATTCGGAAAACGGAAAAGCGTTAGTAATTTATTTAACCGTTTTATGATTTACAAAGGTCAAACATGTGCTTTTATTATTTGAAAACTGCAAGATGTATTTGCCTCTTCGAGTTTCTAAGTTGTTTATCGTTTCTAACTGAAACTAGCAACACAATCATAATCACTGCATTTGCACAGAATTATGACGGTTTGGACAGCCATCAGAGTTTTGGTGTCACGGTCTGTTTAAGACAATGTCACAGCTTGGTTGAGACGGGTAAACTGCCAAGTAAATACATTTTTTTCACTACATAAGCTTTATATTGCTCGTTAATTCATAGTTTTGAGTTCAATAACTAGATATTATGAGTAAATAAATAGTATTGCATAAAAAGCTGTTTCGCATGAAATAACGAAAGTAACGTCCTAATTAGCATAAACTAATGCATCAAACAAGGCAGGTCACATGCCGTTGATTATCATTTTTGTTATTTTTGGAATTTTTGGAATTTTGATTATCATGTGGTTTCTGGGCCATCACAAAAATGACGTCATCAAAAGAAACGTGCATAGAGGTGAACATAATTAAGTTTTAGTCTGAAACTTCATCTACTTGATGCAACAGGTTCGCTACACCTATAGCAATGGCTGTTCAGCATATGAATCTCATGATTTGAAAATTTGAAAATCCTTTTCTAAGAATATATTTGTCATTAATTCATATAATTCATCTTGAATTGTATGATTGGTCAGTATTCAAACACAATAACAACTTCAACTCAAACCTTTCATGTGTGGGTTGGTACCTGAAGGTTGTCTATAGCTGGGCCCATTCTGGCTTAGCTATTGGTTTTCCTTATCTGAAATTGTTAGTGAATTGTGAGTCCTTTTATTTTATTTTTCATATCAGTATGATAATCTTATTTTTTAAATGATGCATTGCAAAAGTTAGAAAGCCTCCATACCAGATGAACGATTTGTTTGTGAAGATTTGAATAGTACAATAGCCGCCCTCTCCCAATGGCCTTAGCTGCTGTTAGTTTTAAGGTGGTTATTCTGTTATTGTTTATCCATTGTATGATGTTGCTCCCATTTGACGGGTTTGTGTTTGTAATTTTTTTTGTAGTGTAGTTCTTGGTGTTGGTCTATTTTAGCAATTATATAGCAAGTGATAGCTGGTTGCTTTAGTTTAATGGTATTGTGGCTGTCTGTGTTCTACGTCTCTTTCTCATGGTCCACTGAGTTGGTCTGCCTTCAGTGATTGTGACATTTCCTAGATATACTCAATTGTTTCTTTTTTCCTTCTACAAAGCACTAGTCAAGCTGTCAGTTTAAAGGCGGACCAAACAGTGTTCATTTTAATGTTGTTTTGATAAGATTACAAGGAAAACCAATATCAGGCATTTTTGTAAAATGTCTTAAATAAACCGTGACAGTTCCATTTGAATCGTTTTCAAAACCGTGACATTGTATCAACCAAACTGTGACATTACATTTTTTTTTGTTTTGTTGTTTTATGCGATTATACAACAGATATGCACAAGATATTAAATATAGCTATTTTATGAATCTATAGAATCATGCTTCCAGGTTAAATTATTCTTATTTTACTAATCCTACTTATGAAAACGTCTAGGAAACCTTATTGCCAATAAACACAATGATATTGTAATTGCTGAGTAAATAGCTATGAATATTATTGGTGTGCTGTCCGTTATCACTTTTAAAACGATATTGACGATAAGGGATAAATAGAAATAACTTACCATAATTATTTCGACCTTATGCGTGTCCTGGCATTTTTTCGCTTAAATTCCGTGACGTTGTCTTAAAAGTTTCGTCACAGTTGTAAGTGAAAATTCGTGACGGATCAGCGAAAAACCGAAAATCGTTGTGACGGAGTTGGGCACCAGTGACTTTGGTTGAGTGTGAACACAATTTAACCCTCTCATGTGGAATAGACCATTCTATGAAACACGAGACGATTTAAAGGGTGAGACAATTCAAAACCGGAAGTAGAGTGTGAAATCGCCAGAGGAGAATTTAACAATATATCATACAGGTTAGGCAAAATTAAAGCCAGAATTTAAGCAATATTTATTGCAATAATTTCAGCATAAATCATCATGATCTTGACAAGCAATTAGATAAGTATAAATTATAGCAATAATTTCAGCTTTATTTATAGCTAGAATCCCAGAAGTATTTTGGCTAAAAGTACGGCTGAAATTGTGGCAATACTCTCGACAATAATATCAGAACGATTTTCGCCACATGAAATTCGATCCACCTACAAAATCTTGCTAATTTAAATATTTTACCTATTATTATTGCGGTAGTATTGCTGTCATTATGGCTGGAAAACAAGACAAAATATCAAATACCTGTCCAGAATCTTGTTCACTTTACAGTCATAGTATTGCTAAAGTATTGCTATACGTTTTCGTACGGGTTGGAAGTCATATTGGTGCCGATGAGCAGCCCAGAATTTCAAAACTAACCCCATTCATATATGAGCCGGGGCATGAGATTTCCAACAATGTGGTATGTGCGACCAACAAAGTCTCAGATCAGCCTGCGCATACGAGCAGTCTGATCAGAGCATTTGCTAGTCCCTTGAAGATTCTATGAGTGTTAAGCTACTGAGTGAACATCATTTGGAGGTTTTTAGCTTAAAAGGAGGCTGCACAGGCACGTCTGAGTCTACACTTGTCAAAATGCCACATTATTGGAAATCACATGTCACAGCTCAAATATAGATGTCGAAAAATATTATATGTATGCTACATATAATTTCACTATGTGTGCAAATTTCACAAATGTGAAATATTGGTATGAAAAATGTGACGTATTGGTACCAATTTTTCACGCGCTGTAAAGAATTGGTACCAATTTTTCACAGTGTGAAAATTGCGAAATGTGAAATTTGCGGTTCAACAGGGTTTCAATGCCATTTAAGCCCGCTCAAGGACATCGTCTGCAAGTTAACATAAAGTCGCTAATGTTTTATGGAGAAATGACCAAACCTTTTCAATTACCATAAAATAGGCTAGATAGACGGCAATCGAAAACACTAAGAGCAAGTGATGAACCCGGATCACAAATCGCTAGAAACAGTGTTTTTGATAGCCATTTGTCTGTTAAAAATAATTTTGTTTCACACCGGATAGGCGGCAATCGAAAACGCTTTTAACAATCGACGAACGCGGATCAAAAATCGCTAGAAACAGTGTAATTCAAATTTCGCCAGTAGCAAATTTAGATATGATCAGGGGCGTACCTACGTGTATGCAAATATGCATGTGTGTATAACTTGACACAGCCAGTATAGGCTACTCAAAAGTGGACAACAACCCGGTCTTAATGACAAATGGTAGCTTAATGAAGCTCGAAAGTATTGCAGAATGCTCCCCTCAGAGCGTTCTGTAATACTTTTGATCTGCATTCAAGTGATAATTGGTCTTGAAAACCAAGTTTTAGTCTTTTTGAGTTTTTTTACTGTATTTAATTAGATATTTTGGAACAAAAATGCAGCAAATAGTGAGGCCCTGGAAGGGGTTTTAGGGATACAGGGATATGGGCCAAAAGCATAAAGGGGTACGGGATGTTTTTGTAAATATTTAAAGGGATACAGGATATTTTGATCAATTCTAGGGATATGGGGATACAATGCTTTCTGGATTTAGGAATATTTGTCATTTTTCTTTTAGGGATGTGGGATATTTTTTCAAAATACTTAAAGGGATATGGGATACTGGGATCCCCCACCCCTTCCAGGGCCTCAATAGTGTTTAGCTGCGTGCCTTGGCATGCTTAAGGGCTTCTTTTAGCCCTTTGAATTGCACAAAAACCATTTTCTGCCACATGGCTTCACCCATGGACCCATATAGGGGAGAGCCCCCCTGACCCCCTCAAGAGTGCGTACTCTATAAAATGCCTCAGGAAAGCGACTGATGATATAATAACAAAGGCGCTAACCAGTCTGCACGGATGCACAGGCTGGTCTGGGCCTTTGTTGTTTTCAAACTCCGACGACAGAGTTTCTCGAGTCGAGGCCCAAGTGTTTTATTGCTATCCTTAAATATAGTTGACGTGTTATGACAATTGTCGCTGACAGGAAGCACTCTTGAGGGGGTCAGGGGGGGCTCTCGGGTAAGAATTTGATCGTTTGGTAGAGGGGTCAAGGCTAAGGCCCCCGAAAAAACACTTCTAGCCCCCGGAGATAGCTTTTATTCTTGTGCACTATATAATTTGGAATGCGCCCAAACGCCCGGATCTTAAAAGCTGTATTTATCTATCCCGAATCCTAAACCGGCAGCGGTTCATCTAAGAAGACAGGACAATGGCTTTAAGTCATGTCAGACAGACTGGAAGAGCTGGGGATGGAACTCAGGAGCCCTGGGTACAACGCGCGCGAGTGACTTTTCCACTTTACCACTTTTAGTGACTTTCCCTTGGTAGTAACCAGCATCAGGCTGGAAGGGTTTATGACTTGTGTGTGTATTTTAGGACAGGGAACCCCAAAGGCTTAACCAAAAGTGGTTCTGGAGAACTAGGAATTATTGTTTGTGGCCGTGTTCCTTGGCTGTACCAGTACTGGCCGGGTGGGTTTATGCTTTTATTGATTCTTTGTCCAGGAACTCCTGGAGGCTCAACCGGCAATGGTTCTGGTTTTAAAGCGTCTCAGAAGACGGGGCAAATGGCTACAGACTGGGAGAATTAGTTTAAAAGATTCGATTGTCAATGCACATTTTAACTGTTATATACTTATGAATTTACAAATATTATGATGTGATTCTTTTTTCTGAAAAAGAAGAAAGCACCTCTATTTTACTAAAATGTCTTTATTTATAATCTGCAAATATAATCTTATATTTTATAAATACATCAGCTTTCATGACAGAATGAAAAATAAATAAGATGCAGTTGTACTATTAAAGGGAGGCGATTTGAGGAAAAATGGTTCAAAGTAAGAAACAGGGCAAATACATGACCGTATTTAATGCGGTATTATGTGTCTTCTGCATCTGCATGTGCGGATCCAGGAATTTTCACCGAGTGGGAGGGGATGGGGTAGCGGGTCCAGGCCCACCTGACAGTAAAAAGCTAGGACAGCGTTTTTTTTGTTATTTTTCTGTTTTTTAGTCCTCACCTTTAACAGTTTTACAGAGGGGACCGATCCCAGGGTCCGATGGTTTATTTTTTGGAAAACAATAATTTTCCAAGGTTCCAGAGGGCGTCCAACATTTTACGGGGTGGGGGAGGGGTCCAACTTTTCTCCAGGGGGGGGGGGCGTCCAAATGCTAATTTATGTAGAAAACTATCGAAATTGTGATTTTCCCCGGACCCCTATCCCCTCTCTGTATCCGCGCATGTTCTGCCTTCACTTGTAGCTCAGACCCAGTAATAGATCTACATTTGGTGGTTGTGTAAAAGCTTGGCGGGACGGGACGAAGTTTTCTCTTATATATACGTGTAAGGGGAGGGCAGTGGCTCAGTGGTAGAATGCTTGACTCGAGACCAAGAGGTCGCGGGTTCGAGCCTCACCAGCGTCACTGCGATGTGTCCTTGAGCAAGACACATTGATCCTAGCTTAGTGCTGGTTCAACCCAGGAAGACCTGTCCCTACATAACTGAAAAATTGTTGATGGGACGTAAAGAATCAAATCCCACGCAGGGGGAACTTCTTGGTAAAAAAACATCCTTAACACCGTTTGCAGCGAGTTCTACTTGCATGGGAGAAATTATTTATTCCCAGTAAAATTGGTGCGCCCTCTGGCGTCAAAATACTAAAGCATATTCACTTTCGTATTATGACAACCCAGTTCTGCCTTTTTACAACATACAAATGTATATTTATTTTTTCTTCTGTTTTTTATCCTTTTTTAAAAAATTTCAGTTTTTTTATTCCCTCTAATACAATGTTCGAGATCTGACTGAAAATATACATTTCTAAGTCTAGGATAAGGGGATTTTTCACTTTTAAATATTAAACAATATTATTTTCAGTTTATTTAACAATTAACATCTCAAATTAATTCTGAAATGTAGGGACTTGGGCAAGTCTATTCTGACATTTTACAACCTAGTTCTGCCTTTTTAAAACCGAGAAATGACATGATCGGAATCTGATTACGAGTGAAACGACTATTAAATGACAATTTGCATGATATAATGACACAATTTACAAAATAGAATGAAATTGCCAACATACAAAAACAAAGATGTATGCATTGAATAATGTCGCATTTTACCTTCCATATTGGGCAGGAAATGGCTAACTGTAAATGGAAGCGAAATAGTGTGTTTAAGTTCAATGAGTGGGGTTGAACCATGGTGGTCGGAATTACTGGAGAGACGCGCAGAAGTTCACAGTGTTGTTATACAAAATCCAATAGATGAATTTGTGGGTAAGTTTGGACATTGTGAAAATTGATTGTGGGTCATTTTCACACTGGTAAATGTATACGTCGATTTGCTGGTATTTACGCGTATTGCCGGCACTTAATAGACCGGAAGTGGTAGATATTGGTGTTAATAATATATATGAAACATGCCATATGCCTAAAGGACTATAGAATTAGATTATTATTAAGTATTTGGCATGCACATGGCGATTTATGTAAGCATTTAGGAATAGATTGGATGATCGGTACTCGAATCTATTCCTAAATGCTTACATAAATCGCCGTGTATATACTAAATACTTAAGTATGAATGAAGTCTATAGTCCTTTAGCCATATGGCATGTTTTTCTATACAGTATTAACACCAATATCTACCACTTCCGGTCTATGAAGTACCGGCAATACGCGTAAATACCAGCAAATCGACGTATACATTTACCAGTGTGATTTTTGTTATATTTTATGTTTTGTGCTTGTCTGTTCATTGCAGCCGTGTGGTGACCTTCTGGGAAAGGGCTAACCACTTGGCTCTCTTGTGTGTGATGTTTAATTGTGTTTTGTCACTTTCCCGTGTGGTGTCCTGGGTCAGGTGTCGTACTTGATTGTATGGATTTCTGATCTTTGCCTCCTTACTTAATTTTAAAACCATTATCACATGATAAAATACGAGAATTGGAAATATGTTTTATCATACGTATAATAAGAGGCAAGATAATTTAAAATGCAAGTTTATTGATAGTTTTGATAGCTGGTATACCAGAAAATTGTAAACGGATTCATACTAGGAGGTGAACTAAAATAACTGATAACCTTACCTCTCTAAATATTGACCTGCACACTGAAAGCCCATGCGCGGATCCAGGAAGTTTCGTCAGAAGGGGTCCATCTTTGAAGATTTTTTTATGTTTATAGTTGATGAGGGTAGGGAGGATCCAAGTACCACTATAAGCGGACCATCATCGGCCCGCCAGCGAAACCGATGATGGCCCAACATTGAATGCCGACTTTGTAGCTTTGTGATTTTGTTTGTTTGTTTGATTTAATTCTTTACGTCCACTCAACAATCTTTCAGTTATGCGGGACGGTTCTTCCTGGGTTTAACCAGTACTAAGCTAGGATAAATGTGTCTTGCTCAAGGACCACAACGCAGTGACGCCGGTGAGGCTCGAACCCGCTACCCTTCGGTCTCGAGTCAAGCACTCTACCACTGAGCCACTGCGCTCCCTGTAGCTTTGTGATATTCAGGGTATCCGGACCTGTATTGCTAGAAAACTCTATATTTTGTTGTGATTTTTTTAGGGGGGGGGGGGGTCCAGACCTACTGCCTAAATTCCTCTGGATCCGCACATGAAGCCACAAATAAATCTGCAGACTGGTGAGATATCGGCCACACAGGATGGTTGCAAATACATCCATCAATCTATAAAATGCTACCTCATAAACAAGTTCTTAACGAATAATTGTTTTTCCTGCTAGCGGCAAATTTTGTCATCTGCCGATGATCTTTGCAAACAGTTGGACAAAATGTTTGGCCTGATCTGGATCCAATTTTTTTGAAACTCTGATGGTATTCCTGAAATAATTTTTCGAAAATTTTTTGTTTGACAAAATTCATTAAAATACACAGCCTGCTAAGAATTAAGTAGGGCAAAGTCATGAAACTTCGGACACCAGGTAATTTCGGATACACTTGCAAACAGTGAAAATCCAGATGGGCCGTCTCATCAGGATTTGTCACTGTTTGCTTAGTTGATTATCTTTTTTATTCCAATAAATATAATATTAATCAAACAAGGTCACTGTCCGAATTTACCTGATGTCCGAAGTTACCTGACTTTTCCCTACTGTAATTTGACAAATAAATCATTGTTATCAGTATCTACCCGTGGTTGATCCGTTTGTACTGTCCTACCAGCCAACAGTGACAGTGACGTCATGTTTTGTTTACAAAGTTATCAGGGACTTAGAATCGATAGATCACTTGTGTATTAATGCTATCCGCAGGATAGGATTAATACACAAGTGATCTATCGATTCGCGTTAGCTCAAGTGAATCGTTCAAGATAATGTTTTACTTAACAATTGTAAACAAAATAATACGTCACTGTCGCTCTTGGTTTACACGACAGTAGCAATATGGAAAGATCAGGAAATACCACAATCGCACACTGCAGACCAACCCACGGCACCTTGAGGAGGAGCCACAGAACACAGACTGCCACAAGACATCAGGAAGACAGTTAAAGTAAAGCAACCAACTCTCTCTTACCCATCACGATGAATGCAGAACTAGAAGGTCACAAAGTACTGAATAACAAAACAAATACCAAACACAGAACCCAAAAACAAGAGAGCAACAATAAACAATATATCAACAACGACAGAGCCACCGCCTTAGATTGAACAGCAGCCTAAGTCACTTGGGGGTTTGAATGCCATTTACTGGTACTAAATCTTCACCCTAGATTATGTTGTTGTTAAAGCACAAAATTTGTTTAGCTCGCATGGAGGCTTTCTAACTACTGCAATGTATCACCACAGAGAAACAATCTAATCAAATTAATAGTGCGGGGTCCAAGCAAGCCAAAATATGGTCTCGTAGTACTCAGCGTATAACAGCAGATTTTTGGTAAAATGATTATATAATAGGTTATATTTAATAAATTTGCATGTTGCCAAGATTAAATCAGGGCAGTAACTCGCTAGGCTGCTTCAAAGTATGACGTCACAAATATCAAAGTTGCAGTAATTCATTTTGAAAGCCTCATTTCAACTTAAATTTCTCAGAGACCTTTTTGTATTTTCAAACAAAGTTACACAGTATCGATTCACTGTGCGCCTGAAATGAGTGAAATCGACTGTATCGGTAGAATCGAGAGTTTTTGGCCTAAATTTGTGAGAGGGTGGTAAGTATTTTGGCATGTTTTCTTATAGTTAGATTTGTCCTTCCGCCGTGGATCTCATTATATTTCTTTGATATATGCATACGTGTCATAATATCGTGCAAAACAACGACAGTGTATCGTGAGAGCGCAAGAAACGCATTCTTTTAGAGGGATAGTTGTCAAAAAAAGCGAAAATCCGCAGCTTGTTATCTTCCCGTTTCGAATTTAAACAACTTAGCTAAAATGATTTTCACCAGAAGTTTGAGGGGCTTATGATCCTACAATACCAGAAATCTCAGACTGATCCGTTTTTTCGATTTTGAGATATTCAGCTATATATGACTGAACCCCCTAATAGACATTTTACCCACAAAGCGAACTGCTGATAGACATTTTTACCAACAGACTGACACCTTAAGCTTACACCTGACACTGACTTTATGGGTGCAGTGTATTGTGCATTTGCGGTCAACTTTTTAATTTTTACCAAGCACACTTATATGCAGATATGTTGTCTAATATGCTTTAGTACATTATGAAAAGGCTGTGTTTATAGAATGTTCTGCTGTATATATCGTCTCTTAACCTAATGTGAATTAAGAGTGATGACCGCTAAACTGCAAATGACATGTTTCTGGGAATTACAAATATTTCAGCCACTATTTTCATGTGCTTTGAGCGATTAGAAAACTTCACATATAAGACCCACATTCTGCCCTGGGTTACATATAACAACCTCTGAGTAAACAAGACATTTTGGGGTAATAGGAATTATTGACCACAAAAACACAATCGCTGTATTTCATGCTCTGGTTAAGATATTGGGGGAATTTCTCAGAATACGCAGGATAACTTTACATAAAATGTACATGTACATCGGTACGGTCTATGCGTCTGCAGTTTAAAATTTTGGGCACTGTATTTCAGAGTCTATCCGTTGTCTACGCTTGTTGATACAATAACCTGTGCTCGTCATTTCACATGCTTTACAGTCATGACTGTATCCTCCGATTATGGCGGAAAGAAAGTGGTTTCCACTTCCTTATTTTCACCCATACTGTCTAGGACACATTAAAATATGAGATTCTTCCATTAAATATTGAATAATTTCCCTCTTACGTGGAATATCTTACATGTACCCTACCTCAGCGGACGTATATAGAATATGTAGAATAACCTATATGTACATGTACCGCGCAGCTGTACATAATTTGGATGCTGAATTCACTATCTCGAATGTCTTTTTTCTCGTGAGCTCCAGATTTTGTACCATTTCACACATGCTTCTATCTTGCCAATGTATCTGACGAGATTAACTATTTCCGCGTTGGTGGCCAGTTGTGTTTTCGGCTACAGTTTAGAGCCAGATCAGACCGACAACATGAATTTTGTAACTATTTGACATTCTGGTGGTATTCTGGATTATGTTTTTAACTGAGTAGACTTCAAAAAAAGCATGCAAAGTTACCTATCATTCAAAGACGTTAACTGAATTAGAAGTATCCCGTTTTTAACATGGTAATGTGGTTTAATGTGATTTTGTGTCAATAGTCGTTAGTGAAATTCAGCTACGGTCTTTTTGAAGTTATCAGACTGTTCCATGGCATGTGAAAACATTCACAGTCATATATGTATGTGATGATTTGTGGTGCTCATGAAAAAGGATGGACATAATTGTGGCGTCAACTATTTTTTTAGAATGAATATATTTGTAAGCGCAGTTCCAGATTTAAAAGCGATATTTGGTACATCTTTCTTTAATCTAAAGGCTATTGTAAGTTATAATATCGGGTAGGCGGCGATAATGATCGCAATTCTTAAAACTTAGAGTCCAGAAAATACCACAGTCACACACTGCAGATCAACCAACCACACCGTGAGGAAGAGACACGGAACACTTACATTCGCATGACAGCAAGAAGACAATTAAAATAAAGCAATCAGCTCTCTCTTCCCTAGCGGAATGATTGCAAAACTAGAATTGATACAAAATACTGCATAGCGAAACATGGACAAAACACAAAACTCCCACACTAAATGAGAGCAACACTACGGTATAAAATCAACTGACCGTAATGTACGCGACCCGTGGTGAGCGTATATCTTAGAGACAGCATTTTAAAGTTTTTACTGCTCTGGCTGCGCCGAGACTGAAGAAAACGAGATCATCATTGCGGATATATTGCAGTTGCGGTTCACAGACATTTCGCCTGAGATTCGTATTAAGTTTCTTCCTTGCTGTGACTGGTTGAGAAAGGGATAGTTTTGAATTTGGGAGTGAACTAATTTTACGATATTCTAGTATAGGGGTCCAAAATATCATATTCGAGTTTAAAATCATGATATATGAGTAAATTCAGCTAAAGAGACTTGTAGGGTGGGTATTCTTTCAATTTGAAATGCATCTTTCGAAACTAAGGTTGTATCAAACAGCACTGGTACAAATGCAAAATAATTTCGCAGAAACGTTCCTCATAGTGTTCTCTAACAAAATTGCTTAAATGATTTTGCTCCGCCTAACAAGCTGGCTGTCAGAGCTGTAGATAAGAAATATCTTTAAATGGCATATTTTCTCGAGCCACAAATCACACGGAGGTTTATTATAAGGACATTTGGTAAAATTTCTCGATCGGTTCTGATCAGCTGAACAATATGACTACCAGAGTTAAAACAAGAACACCACTTTACACAACATCAGCTTCTCAGCTATTGTTTAAGATTCAAACTAATTATTTTATACCAGTGTCAAGGATAAGTTTGAAAAATGATCAAAATACATGTTTAACAGGCCGTTAAACATTGTTGAGCATTCTCACTAAAATACCTCTACCGGCCAAAATGATCCTTGGCAAAGCGTTGTCACCATTCTGCATACCAGTGTCTGAACAATGTTAAAATGAATACATAATAAGAATGCAACATTTGATCGATATATACCACGCGGCTTAAGATTTATGAGCATTTATACTAACTGACCATTACCCGTCTAACTGATGCTCGGCAAAACCTTGTCCGCCAGACATAACTGTTACGCATGCCAGTGTTTGCACAATGTTGACATGTATACGCATGCAAAATTTGATCAAACTATACCATCTGGTTATAAAGTAATGAGAATTCAACAACGACAGAGTAACTGCCAAAGAACGGACAGCAGCGGAAGCTACTGGTTGCCTAAATACGTTATGACGCCAAATCTTTGCTCTGGATTCTGCTGGGTTTCTTTCAAAACACAAACGTATTAAGCTCGAATAGAGGATTTCTAACTTAAGCAAAACATTATCACAGAGACACAAACTATCAATGATTTCATGAAACAAAGAAAATGGCTCACAGAGAGTTAGAACTGAAGAGTACCTTAAACTGAGCCAAGGTGGGCCCAGCTGAAAACAAGCATAATGGCCAGCATAGAGACGAAAGCTTCTGAGGCTGAGGTCTCCTCCATCGTTATGCAATTATAGTGGAAACCATAGCTAAACCGTGATTTGGTTTTCTACCAGGCATACTGACTGTCGCAATGTATTTATTGCTAACCTCCAATACAGTGACAATACAGTTTCAATAAATAGTCTACCTTCCACTGTTTCTGCAGAACAAGCAAGGTCCTGACCAGCCCAGCTCACCTTGATGGTAATTGACTTGTGATAATGGAAAGAGTACGCACCTAAAACGCATTTACCACATGACATTTCTGCCATCCCAAGATGCAACCACACACCAAATTAGGGATCACTAGCTCAAATAATAAAGGTGAAATGCTCTGGACACAATTATTCTAAAAACTAGGTCAGCGGTCAAAATCACAATGAACTAAAAATGGTACACGACACCCTGTCATCCCAAGATGCAACACACCTAATTTGGAGTTCCTATCTCAAAGAATAAAGAAGTTTTGCACCAGACTTGATGCAAATTCTAGACAGAGGTTAAGGTCACAGTGATCAGAAAATGGAACGGGACAATTTGCAATTCCAAGATGCATTCACACACCAAATTGCCATCCAAGATGCATTGACACAGCAACTCTGGAATTCCTACCTTAAAGAATATCAGAGATGTGCTCCATAATTCAATAGTTCTTAAAACTAGCTCAGAGGTCAAGGTCATAGTGACTCGAATATGGTACGTGACACTCTGCCATCCCAAAATGCATTTACACAACAAATTTGGAATTCCTACCTCAAAGAATAAAGGAGATATGCACCAGACTCGAAGCAGTTTCTAGAAACTAGGTCAGAGGTCAAGGTCAATGTCACAGGGACCCAAGGATGGTACGCGACACTTTTCCATGCCAAGATGCATCCACATACCAAATGCGGGATTCCTACCTCGAATAACATAGGAGATATGCTCCGGAAACGATAATTCTAAAAAACTAGGTCAGAGGTCAAGGTTAAGGTCAAAATGACCTGAAAATGTTAGAAGACACTTTGCTATGTCAATATGCCTCCACACCAAAAATTTGGAATTCCTACCTCAAAGAATATAGGAGATATGCACCAGACAGGAATTGGGACCGAAGGACTGACGGACGGACAGAGGCATGGACAGTGCGATTACTACATGTCTCCCAAAAATCCTTTGGGGGCATAAAAACAGTTCTGTTAAAATGTTGAGAACATGATAGCCGCAAACCCAGTGTGTATATACAGTACATCATTGTATAAAGCCTGAGTCGGTTTTTTTTAGTAATTTTGGAATCAAAATGAATGTTGAGATGTTCCCTAAAATTTAATCCGCAGTCAGTTATCCGCTATCAGCAGTTCGCGTTGTGGGTAAAAAAGTCTGATAGCGGATAACTGACTGCGGATTAAATTTTAGGGAACATCTCAACATTCATTTTGATGTCAAAATTACAATAAAACACCGACCATCGGACGGGGGCGCGCAGTGGCTCAGTGGTAGAGTGCTTGACTCGAGACCGAAGGGCCGCTGGTTCGAGCCTCACCGGCGTCACTGCGTTGTGGTCCTTGAGCAAGACACATTTATCCTAGCTTAGTACTGGTTCAACCCAGGAAGACTCGTCCCGCATAACTGAAAGATTGTTGAGTGGACGTAAAGAATCAAATCAAACAAACAAACAAAACCATGGGACGGCGATTCAGGCTTTATACAATGATGTACTGTATATACACACTGGGTTTGTGGCAATCATGAGCATATCTCCTATATTATTTTAGGTAGGAATCCCAAATTTTGGTATGTTTATGCATCTTGGGATGACAAAGTGTCGCGCACCATCCTCGGGTCCCTTTGACATTGACCTTGACCTCTGACCTAGTTTCTAGAAACTGCTTTGAGTCTGGTGCATATCTCCTATATTCTTTGAGGTAGGAATTCCAATTTGGTGTGGAAATGCATTTGGGATGGCGGAGTGTCACGTACCATATTTGAGTCACTGTGACATTGACCTTTGACCTAGTTTTAAGAATTCTTGTCTGGAGCACATCTCTTACATTCTTTAAGGTAGGAATTCCAAATTTGGTGTATAAATGCATCTTGGATGGCAATTTGGTGTTTGAATGCATCTTGAAATGGCGGATTGTCACGTTCCATTTTCCGGTCACTGTGACCTTAACCTCGGACCTAGTTTCTAGAATCGGTATCAAGTCTTGTGCAAAACTTCTATATTCTTTGAGGTAGGAATTCCAAATTAGATGAGTCGATGCATCTTGGGATGGCAGAATGTCGCGTACCATTTTTAATTCATTGTGACATTGACCTCTGACCTACTTTATAGAATATTGTGTCTGGAGCATCTCACCTAATTCATTTGAGCTAGGGATCCCAAATTTGGTGTGTGATTGCATCTTTGGATGGCAGAGTGTCATGTGGTAAAAGTGTTTTAGGTGAGTACTTCTTTCGTTATCACAAGTCAATCACAATCAAGGTAAGCTGGTCAGGCCAGGACCTTGCTTATTCGCCAGAAACAGTGGAAGGTATTCTTTTTATTGAAACTGTATTGCCACTGCATTGGATGTCAGCAATTTAATACATTGCGACAGTCAGTATGCCTCGCAGAAAACCAAAGCACGGTTTAGCTATGGTTTCCACTTTAATTGCATTACGATGGAGCAGACCTCAGTCTAAGAAGTTTTCGTCTTTATGCTGGCCCCTTATGCTTGTTTTCAGCTGTGCCCACCGTGGCTCAACTTGAGATACTCTTTAGTTCTATCTCTCTTTTAGCCATTTTCTTTGTTTCACCAAATCATTTATAGTTTGTTCCTCTGTGGTAATGTTTTGCATAAATTAAAAATCCTCTATTCGAACTTAACACGTTTGTGTTTTAAAAGAAACCCAGCAGAATCCAGAGCAAAGATTTGCTTCCGCTGCTGTCCTTTCTTTGGGTGTGATTCTGTCGCTGTGAATGCTTATAACTTTATAACCAGATTGAATACTAGTTTGATCAAATTTTGCATACATATACATTTCAACCTTGTCGGAACACTGGCATGCGTAAAGTTTCGTTTGGCGGACAAGGTTAAGCCGAGCATCAGTCAGGCGGTAAATGGTCAGTTAGGATAAATGCTCATAAATCTTAAACCACATGTTTTATTTCGATCAAATTTTGCATAATTATTTCTTAATATTCATTTAAACATTGTTCAGACACATGTATGCAAAACGGTGACGACGCTTTGCCTAGCATCATTTAGGCCGGTCGAGGTATTTTAGTGAAAATGCTCATAACTTTGAACGGCATGTTTTATATGTATTTTGATCAAAGTTTTCATACTTATCCTTAACACTGGTATAATATAATTATTTTGAATCTTGAACAATAGCCGAGAATCTCATGCTGTGTAAAGTGGTGTTCTTGTTTTAACTCTGGTAATCAGCTGATCAGAACCGATTGAGAAATCTTACCAGATGACTTTATAATATACCTTTGCGTGATGTGTTTTTGAATTGGAACCAATGGCTCGAGAGAATATGGCATTTAAAGATATTTCTTATCTACAGTTCTGGCAGCCAGCTTGTTTGTTGGAGCAAAATCATTTAGGCAATTTTGTTAGAGGGCATTATGGGAATATTTCTGCGAAGTTAATTTGCATTTGTACCAGTGTTGTTGGATGTAACCTGTGTTTCGCATTTCATTTCAATTTGTAGAAATACTCACCCTACAAGTCTCTTTAGCTGAAATTTACTCATATATCATGATCTTAAACTCAAATATGATATTTTGGACCCCTATACTAGAATATCTTAAAATTATTTCACTCCCAAATTCAAACTATCCCTTTCTCAACTAGTCAAAGCAAGAAAGAAAACTAATACGAATCTCAGGCGAAATGTATGAGAACCGCAACTGCAACATATCCCCAATGATGCTCTCGCTTTCTTCAGTCTCGGCGCAGTCAGATCAGTAAAAACTGATTTAACTTTAAAATGTTGTTTCTAAGATATACGTTCACCACGGGTCGTGCACATTACGACCAGTTGATTCTATAGTTTATAGTTGCTCTCATTGTGTGGGGGAGTTTTGTGTTTGTTCATTGTTTTGCTATACAGTACTTAGTATAAATTCTAGTTTTGCACTCATTCCGCTATGGAAGAGAGAGCTGATTGCTTTATTTTAATTGTCTTCTTGCTGTCATGCGACTGTAAGTGTTCCGTGTCTCTTCCTCACGGTGTGGTTGGTTGGTCTGCAGTATGTGATTGTGGTATTTTCTGGACTCTTAGTTTTAAGAATTGCGCACAGCATCGCCGCCTACCCGATTTTATACCTCACATATCGTGAACAGATTAGACTTTATATTTAAGAAAGATGGATCATATATCACTTTTAAATCTGAAACTGCGCTTACAAATATATTCTATGCTAAAAAATAGCTGACGCCACAACAACCGCTACGTTAGCAAGATAGAAGCATGTATGAAATGGTACAAAATCTTGAGCTCAATCTTGAGCTCACGAGAAAAAAAGGATTCGAGGTCGTCATTTCTAAAACAGTGATTTCAGCATCCAAACTATGTACAGCTGCTCGGTACATGTACATGTAAGATATTCCACATATTCTATATACATCCGCTGAGGTACATGTACATGTAGGATATTCCACATAAGAGAGAAATCATCGGTGCAGCAGTCAATGTTTAATGGAAGAATCTCATATTTTAATGTGTCCTAGACAGTATGGGTAAAATTTATAAGGACAACGGGAACGACTTTCTTTGCCGCCATAAATCGGAGACTCTAAAGCATATGAAATGACGAGCAAATGTTATTGTATCAACAAGCGTAGACAACGGATGGACTCTGCAATTCAGTGTTCGAAACTTTAAACTGCAGAGCTTAGTGGCTCAGTGGTAGAGTGTTTGACTCGAGACCGAAGGGCCGCGGGTTCGAGACTCACCGGCGTCACTGCATTGTGGTCCTTGAGCGAGACGCATTTATCCTAGCTTAGTACTTGTTCAACCCAGGACGACTCATCCCTTTATAACTGAAAGATTGTTGCTGGGACGTAAAGAATCAAATCAAACAAACAAAATCAAAGCAGACGCATAGACCGTACCGACGTACATGTACATGTTGTATGTAAAGTTATCCTGCGTATTCTGAGAAAATCCCCCAATATCTTAACCAGAGCATTAAATATAGCGTTTGTGTTTTTGTGGTCAATAATTCTTGTTACCCCAAGATGGCTTGTTTACTCGGAGGTTGTTATATGTAACCCAGGGCTGAATGTTTGTCTTATATTATGATGTTTCTTATAGCTCAAAGCACATGAAATAGTGGCTGAAGTATTTTTAATTCCCAGAAACATGTCATTTGCAGTTTTGTGGTCATCACTCTTAATTCACATTAGGTTCAGTGACGATATTTACAGCAGAGCATTCTATAAATACTGAAGTCGTCTGCTCCAAATAATTGCCTAGCATTACTGACGAATTAAGTATAGAAGCAAACAGCGTGGATCCAGAACAGACTGCTCCTATCTGCTCCTATAGGAGCAGTCTGATCTGGGTCCACACTGTTTGCCATGGAAACTTCTTTAACATTTCAGCAGACGAGAAAGCAGACGACTGTGATTGACGCATTAAGGGTTAAATTAGTCATTTTTAATAGGATTTCTTCCAAATTTCATTTATGGATTGCTTTCATCAAACTCTCGTTCAAATTTGAATACATTTTTCTCTCTGTCGAACGATAAGCAAGAAGGCCGTAAAAATGGCTGGCGCCTATCAGTGTCCAGGACAGGTCACTCTAACTAACTAAAGTCATTTTAATCAGTTTTCTTCCAAATTCCATATACGGATTGCTTCCATCAAACTCTCGTTCAATACATTTGATAATTTTACAAAGGCCTTTATCAAGAAAAATATGCACTTAAATATCAACTACATAGTATCTGTTCCACCATTTTGTAATGTGTGATATCACATCGTCATGAACGTAACGCCACGACGTCGCACCACTTTTCCCGTAAAAGTGGCAAACATACCCGTTTCATGCTCACCATTACCAGGCATGATATCTATCATGCTAATACAAACAACTATTTGCATTCTCATACATATTTGCATAACAACTCAACACTCTGAGCCCAGGAACAAATGGCCTGATCTTTTAAGCATGTATAGTATTCATGTGCATTGAAACACAAGGGTGAGCATGAAAAAAGCTAGTTATTGTGGTATGGACTTAGTTATAAATAGTATGGACCCAGATCAAGTCTGAAAATCTGTCGGACATTATCCAGGTTCAACCCGTTTATGAATAATTACAGCAGCTGGCAAAGAAAACATTGTTCCCTTTGGAATATAAACGAATATTATCTCGTTCAATATGTTCTTAAAAAGGTTATCCTTGTTCTAGTGTAGGCAATTATAATGCAAAACCTACATTAGTTTATTGTGTAATAATCTTCACGTTTCTTCAAAGCTATTATATTTAACAAATTCTCACTATACACCATGATTACCCAGTGTTTGTAGATAAGCATGGCAGTGTCAAAGTTCTACCTCACCCCCTTTGACCCCACCTAAGAGATCAAAGGTAAAATATTTAAATTTCGCAAAAACTTAGGCATTTTGTCAATATTTTTGCTGAAATTTTGCATGCAGGCAGAGCAGCAATAGATATGAAGCTTGTCAAATGGGATTTTAGTTTGAGGGCATGGGTCCGAGCCCCTTGGGTGCACAGGCCTTCGATCAAAAGTCAGCTTTGATATATTTCTTTTTATTGTACCTCTATCTGCATTTGCTACCATGTTGCTGCATTTGCGATTCCCTTTGAATGCAGCATGGTCATGTTCTGAAAAACTTATATTTTAACCTTTTGACCCCAAGGCCAGGGAGGGGGGGGGGGTCTGCGGGGGAAATATTTGCTACCATGTGGCTGCATTCGTGATTCCCTTTAATTTGATATGCAACATGACCATGTTTTGAAAAAGTTAATTTTGACATTTGACCCCACCCCCAGGGTCTGTTTATGGTTGGAGGGGTCTGGCGGCAAAATATTTGCTACCACGTTTCTGCATTCATGATTTAATTTGATATGCAACATGACCATGTTTTGAAAAAGTTAATTTGGACATTTGACCCCACCCCCCAGGGTCTGTTTATGGTTGGAGGGGTCTGGCAGCAAAATATTTGCTACCACGTTTCTGCATTCGTGATTTAATTTGATATGCAATCTGACCATGTTCTTAAGAAGTTTAATTTTGACCTTTTGATCCCAGAGCAGGGGATGGGGGTGAGCGGGGCTCTGCGGGCAAAATATTTGCTACCATGGTGCTGCATTCATGATTCCCTTAAATTTGTTTTGCAAAATGATCATGTTCTGAAAAAGTTGAATTTTGACGTTTTGACCCCACTCCCTTAGTCCACCCAGGGGGTCGGGCACAGGTCTTTGATCAAAAAACATTTCTTATTTATTGAAACACTGTCTGCATGCGAAATTTCTGTAAAAATATTGACAACTGACGGAGTTATTGCGAAATTTGCATATTAGACCTTTGACCCCACCGGGGGTGGGGGGATGGTACATGTTTAATCATGGTTATGCTTATCTACAGGCACTGGGTAATCATGGCTTATAGTGACAAGTTGTAAGATATAATAGTTTTGAAGAAATGTGAAGTTTATTCTACCAAAAAATGTCAATATAGCCTTTGCATTAGCCTAAACCTAAGTCAAAAAAGGGCCAAAACTCAGTCAAAAGTTTGCGAATTACCACCAAATTCGAACTTGACCATTATTTTATAATGCTTTATCAGTTAAAAATTTAAATGAAATTGTTGCATCCCTCTAAACATAATTGATTGGAAACCACTATTTATCCAAAATCTAAAAACAAAAGGGCAATCACTCAGTCAAAATTTTGTAGATAACCGCCACTTTTGAACTTAATCTGTATTCATGATGCTTTAGTCCTCTGCAAAGTTTGATGAATGATTAAATTGATGAATCCCTTAAAAAGTTATGGATTGCAAACCAAAAGTGTGACAATGCGGACTACGATGACACCGCTGCCTATGACGCGGACGGGCACATGATGCCTTTGTGTCGACCATGCGTCGCCAGTGACTCAAAGAGCGGGAATGTTTATATGACGAAGGGGCAACAATGAAACGAATATATACACGGGGTCTTAGCCACTATGAAGAATTATCTATTGTTGTTATACCATGTTAGGGTTGTAAAGCCTTTCCGCATATCTCACATCATACTTAGGCCTCTGTCGCGAGAGAACGTGACTCTGTCGCATGTGAACAACAAAGGCACAGACCAGTCTGCACATCAGGCTAGTCTGATGGGTGCCTTTGTTATTTGCTCCCTGGAAAGTATTATAGCTAAGCAGCTAAACTTGGTCCATTCAAAGCTTCAAGCTTCTTTCGAGCAGGCTGATTTTAGCAAGATGTGGTCGGAAATCCTGAAAAAACGTGACGCAGAACATATTGAGCCCGCTCATTACCCTAACCGAACTCTTACTAATCAAGCTAATAGAAGGCACTTTCGTGCTACATGTACATAATTGTAAATATTTTGCCAGTTACTGACAGCCAACCTTTATAAATCGACTGAAGAAGAAGAACAGCCAAAGGTATTTTCATAGAGGGTGCACAGTGGTTTTGTCGTACAATGCTTGACTAGAGACGGAGGAGCTCCCGGGTCTATCATCATCGTCGTCACTGCATTATGTCTTTGAGCACATTAATACTTGCTTACTACTGGTTCAACTCGTGAAGAACCATCCCGACATAACTGAAAACATTTTGACTGGGACGTTAAGAATCAAATCAAGCAAACAAACAAGTATTTTCATCCAAAAATTGTAAGAATGTGCAAAGCGTATATTTGTTTACAAACTGAAGTTTTTGACAAGCTTTTATTATATTTTTTTTATCGCACAAAGGTTGTGGGTTTGATGCGCAAAGTTACCGTATATTTTAGTCCTACTTGCGCTTGAAATCGGCCCAGTATAGACGAAACTGTCTTCATTGTTCCCTTTCACTGGGCACAGTACCTCTTATGAGTATCGGTATTACTTCGTTCAGTGCGTCGATTCTACCGATACAGTTTCTAATTCACCGCTATTAGGGGGACCGCAAAAAGTTGACCGCAAATGCACAATACACTGCACTAATAAAGTCAGTGTCAGGTGTAAGGGTAAGGTGTCAGTCTGTGGGTAAAAATGTCTATCAGCAGTTCGCTTTGTGGGTAAAATGTCTATTAGGGGGTTCAGTCATATATAGCTGAATATCTCAAAATCGAAAAAACGGATCAGTCTGAGATTTCTAGTATTGTAGGATCATAAGCCTCTAGAACTTCTGGTGAAAATCATTTTTAGCTAAGTTGTTTAAATTAGAAACGGGAAGATAACAAGCTGTGGATTTTTGCTTTTTTGACAACTATCCCTCTAAAAGAATGCGTTTCTTGCGCTCTCACGATACACTGTCGTTGTTTTGCACGATATTATGACATGTATGCATATATCAAAGAAATATAATGAGATCCACGGCGGAAGGACAAATCTAACTATAAGAAAACATGCGAAAATACTTACCACCACCTCACAAATTTAGGCCAAAAAACTCTCGATTCTAGCAATACAGTCGATTTCACTCATTTCAGGCGCACAGTGAATCGATACTGTGAAGTTAATGCATTTCTAAAATACAATTATGTAGAGTTATAAATCTTGACAGTATTTAAAAACCGACACACTTATCTACGGTGGATTATTATGACCATGAATAAGTATGGGTAAATAAGCTTCGTATACATTTTGTAAAATGGGGTGTGTCGAATGCATTATTTTCCTTATTAGTGATGGAAACAAAATAATTTTTACACATATTATAGTCTTTTATATACACACTTAGAATGCAGAAAATCTTTTTAAAATAATTTGTTTTTATTACATAATACGGCAAAGAATATAATAGGTATATTTCACGAAAAATGCTCACTTAAGTTACAGTAAGAGACAAAAAAATCTGTTAAATGTTTCTGCTGATCACAATGTCAGTAATAATGTTTCATGAAATCAGTACTAATGCTATGGAAGCACCATCACGCAATATTCACGCAATATTCATAACTATATGTTGTAACTAATAATTAAAAGATCATAAAATAATTTGTTTCGGAAAAAAAATGATTGTGTTATGCTTAACAGAAATAGTTTGTAGGGTGTTTTCCAATGAATAAGCATTCATCCTGCAATTTGAAAGCTCACGTAACTTCTGATTCTGTTTCTGATACACATTCTATTTGTTGGTTTGATAACAATCTATCAAGTTTGTTCTGATTTGTGAAGTGTTGATAGCACTGCCTGTGCCATTTAGGTTTCCTCTAGAGCGATGATAGCAATATCTGCTCTATATCATTAGAACCATAATTACGTGGATCATTTTCTAACCTCAGCTTACAGACTATTTCACACGACATAAAACTTAGACATTTTCCCTCCCAAGGCTATCTACACTTTCATTTTTGTGAGAGAACATACAAAGTTCAGAACTATACTGTTCATACCTCCTCTTCTTGACAGGAGAAAAATCTATCTCTGGTTCTACACCATGTGATGATTCCATGAGTATTGCCAATGCTCAATAACTTAATGGACAGTGAATTTGAAAATACCTGTTTATTCTTAAGTAACGTTGCCTTACACTTCAATTTGATCTTTATACCTTAAAGGCGTTTTCAAAATTTCAAATTATGCAGGAATGCAAATATCAAAGCTAATTCCCGACAATTCTTATAGAAAAGAGGTACTTTCCTATTTTAAAAAGAGAATTATGATAACCAGTATATCCTACAAACGTTTATCTAACGATTTATATGCCTATTGGGCGTAGTAGGATAAGAAATTAATTCTAAATATGGATTTAATTCCAATAGAAATGTTCAAAAAAGCAGACTAGTCGAGGCACTATCCTTTTACCACGAGTCTGCTTTAAAACAATTCTATTGCAAATTATTCTATGATATTCAACTAGGTTCAGCTAATCCTACACCTAGCCTGGTCGTTCATCAAGTGCCATGCAATCTGTACACTTTCAGGAGGCACCAGACCCCTGTCTTCTTGGCTCGGCTTTCCCGTGCAGGTACACTCTGTCAATTCAGATGCGGCACATTGGACTTATTACTTGATTGTATCAATTCCTGATCTTTGTCGCCTTTCTTACTAATTCTATTGGGGTTATTGGGGTTACTCAAGGCAGATTTGGGAGACTGATAAACTTATTGCCTTACAGCTGACACTAGCTCCCATGCTGAATTTAACAGTAGTAGTGTTCACCAGTGTACTTGGTATTGCAGGAAAACCGCTTTACAATGTTGCTTGTGTGATTATCGTAACTAAGAAGTGGCAATTAAAAATAAATCATGACTAGTGTGAAAGAGTAATGATTACGATAATTACGATAATTAGGTAAATGAAATAAGAAAGAGAAAATAAAAACAATCATGTGTAATGTGCCTCAAAATTAATAAGTATGACCAGGAAATGCCACAAATACACACTGCAGCGCAACTCACGACACCGTGAGGAAGAGACACATAGCACCACAGACAAGAAACAGCGCTAGCAAGAAGTCAATTAAAGTAAAGCAGCTAGCTATTCTTCCTTGGCAAGATGATTGCAAAAGTGAAAGGCCACTAAGTAATGCATAGCAAGGACAAATCACAACACCCACACAAACAAATAGAGCACAAATAACCAGTAAATAAATAACAGCAGAATCATCGCATTAGAACAGACAGATGCCAAACCCACTACATATTATGTATTTTCGGCGCCTAATCTTCGCACTAAATTATGCAGTTGATAAACACAAACATGTTTAGCTCGCATGTATGTTCTCTAGCTTATGCAATGCATCATCACAGAGAAATAAAATAAAATGGCTATTGACCCATAGATAGTCAGAGCTAGCGAAAAACTCAAAGCCAAAGACAAGCATCAGGCACCAACCCCTCGATGGAAGTTTCAAGTCAGTTTCTTCATTGAGTCTGAGGCCTGACCCACTGCCATGCAATTAAAGAAACCATAGAAAACCTTACGTACAACCAAGCATGCAGACAGTCGCATGATATCCATGCGATGTATGTCACAATGACACTGTTTTTGTTTTTTTTTTCAAAGTGAATTCCAAGCCTTTTATAATTATCTTAATCAAACGTAAATTCCTTTCTATTACTAATTCATTTTTGCCACTCTGTTTCTTCATCGGTTTCTACGAAAATCTTTATTATTAGAAGTAATGGGGGTCACTCTGGCACAAATTTTTTTAAGCCTGAAAAGAACTAAGACCTTTTCAGGCTAAAAAAATGTGCCAGAGATGACTCCCCTGGTAAGCTTGAGTGACTAGCTGTAATTAACTTAGTTTATTTTAGGAGTATTCTGGTTTGGCCTGTGATTGTGATAGTTTCTTGGGCTATTGAGAATAACTTAGTTAATTTTTGGTTGGTCTGTAATAGTTCCCTGGGCTATTGGGAATAAAGTTTATTTTTGAGGTCTATTCTTGTTGGTCTATGATTGTGATAGTTTTCTGGTCATATCCACTGGTTGGTGTGTGATTGTGATAGTTTCCTGGGCTGTTGGGGAAATAACCTAGTTTATTGAGAGATGTTGATGGTCCTGCTGTGGTGATATATAAAATAATTTAGTTAATTTCAGCTTTGAAAATAACTTAGTCATTTTAAGGGTAATGAAGGCTCTAGTGTGGCGATATATAAAATAACTTAGTTAACTTCAGCTTTGAAAATAACTTATTCATTTTAGGAGCTATAATTTGTGGTGATATATGGTGTGTGTAATAGTCAAGGCTTCTAAGTTCTATGCGTCTTTAAAGTCTCTTCCGCAATCAAGACCTTTACTCCTAGAGGCATCACCCTGTAGCGTTAACCAGTGTTTAGCTAGCCGTCTCAAGCTTACTACTACTGATTTTTTTAATGAAAAGAACAACAAAGACTGGTGAACATTTCTATAACTTTATTGCCCCACTTACTATAACTGATTACAATGACAGAGGATTATAGACGGATGGCTGAGAATGGGTTTGCTCCCCCCCCCCTAGGGAATTTTACAGACATATCCTATCTTGTAGAGAATTGAAAGCCGAGTCTTTTAAGAGATGTTTGCACTCTGTGCTCCGGGGCGTTAGTCTGTAAGAGCCTGTAACATACGTTACTTAATCAAACTAAGAAAAAGTAAATTGAAAGTTTGGGCTACAAATTAAAGACATTAAAATATTTATTTTTAAAAATCATTCATATAGTCTGCATACTGGATATCTTAACTACGTATGACAGCCATTTGAACAAAATTGCGGCTTCCTAAGGTGTCATATGCGTTACATAGATCAGATAACCCATTAAAATTTGCAAGTGTAGCTAACATCATTTACATTCACAATCTCTCTGTGTGTTTTGCAAAATGTTTTTAACCATGTCTGACTAGCTTATGCAATTGGCTAACAGAAAAATTAAAGTTTGTTTCCCTAGCTTAAATATTTTTTCTGAAATAAGCAATTAAACAACCCTACCCCTACCCAGTTTTAAGGTGAAATGTTTGGTATTAAAACTAAAGTAAAAATTGTTAAAAAATATTTGCAGTTGATGAATGAGTTTCATTGTTTGGGATCTATTTGCTTATATGAAAAGACTCATAAATCTGCAAGTTTGTTGCAAAATTTTTAATATCAGAGGCTGTAGCATATGTTACCTGATGTAATAAATGGGCAAGCTCATTGTCTTTATGTAAGATATGCCTAAAAATGTTTTAATCTCCTCGAGGGAATTTTGCAGACATATTCCTTCTTATAGTACAACTCAAGCTGCATTGAATAAGTGATGTTTGCACTCTCTATGTTGGGGCGTTAGTCTGAAACAGCGTGTTACATGCGTTACTATATCAAATAAAGGAAATGTAGTTTGAAAGTTTGAGCTAAAAGTGTGAAAAAACTCGCAGCTGTTGGATATCTTACATTGTTTAGGGATTTTAAACTGGCTCCTATGATAAAGACTTATAGATCTGCTAGTTGTCATCAAGTTTTAAAGATCAGATAGCGTTACATATGTTAGCGTGATAAGTAAAATCATCAAACAGTATTTTGACATCAAGCTGAGTAAGGGCCTGCTCCATCCTAATCCCCTTTGGAATTCTGCAGACAAATTACATCTTATGTAACCATTCAAGGTGCATTTAATAAGAAATGTTTGCACTCTGTAAGTCGGGGCGTTAGCCTGTAACAGCTTGTTACATATGTTACTATATCAATTTGAGAATAAGAAATTTAAATGTTTGAGCTACCAAAAGAAGGCATTAAAATTATCTATTAAATTGACATTCTTATAGTCTTTATACTGGATGTCTTTACTACATATGGAAGCTGTTTAACATTAATACGGCTAACTGTGGTGTTATGTGCGTTACATGAACCTAATTATAATTTAAAAGCTATAATTGTGGCTATCGTCATGTAGTTAAACAACTACTATGACTTGGTTTCAAACTGACTTGGTTTCAAACTGTTATATTAGATTTTACAAACATAAACTCAATTGATGAATAAGAAAAACCAAGTTTGCTTTTCTATCTTAAATATATTGTCTTATAGGAGCTAATACACAACCCTACTCCCAGTTTTACAGAGAAGCCAATTTTGTTATTACCGTTTAAGTAAAACACGTGAAAGCGATTACAGCCTATGGATATTTTTCATTTTCTTAGTCTGTCTTGCTCATATATCTACAAGATGTCATTAAGTTAAAGATCAGGACACTTAATGTGTACTTATAAGTCTTTGGTGCCAAAACACTAGAAATTATATTCATTTCTGATTATCAAGCCCATGGACTGGTGTTACAGATGTTATCAATGACCTTTTGGACACATTTCCTAATACTGTGCATATAATGCTAAATATAGAGCCACAAATAGAAAGGATAGTTTTACATTTTTACAAGAAAATACAATAAATGAAATGGTCCAAACTATTTCTCATCAATTTAACACTCATGATAAACGTTTGTCGTTGTCTGCTTCTGTGGTAATCATTATTATCACACGCCTCCATGCAACTAGTAGAATCATCACACAAGATTTCAATCATTTACTGTTATTCAATTTTACCACCAGTCCACCCAAAATTGATGAGCCATTATCAACTTTCCAATTTTGCCATTTATGGCTTAGAATATTCGGAAACTGATATGAATTCCTAATAGTTGGCTCTTTGAGTATGTGTTTCAAGTGATACTCTGCAAGTAGGAGAAAGACTAAAGCTTTACAAGGAAGAAAACTATGCCATTAAGAGCAATGAGTACCTGGACTGATGTACTTTGATATTTCTGTGATAAAGAATCATATCTACGCTGTTTAACTTTTATAAATGTAGCCTTTCCATACATGCATCCCACATATTTTTCATATAATAATGTCTCTGCACTTATTATCTTTCCCCAAGCATTCAAAAACTTATTTGAAGTCTTAGTACTTCTGAAGTGCTGAAACCGAGGTTACTCTTTCCCTTCAGATAAACGAACTAGATGTATCACAGCAGGTAAAGCAATGAAATGCAGGATGAACAGAGCGCAAATTAGACCCTTTCAATTCAATGATTCACTAAGTTTCTAAGATAAGAGTGCTTATTAAAGGATGTAACATATATAACTCGTCATAATAAATGAGCAAGGGCATTGTCGTGACATCCTTTTTGATTACACAATCAGAGGCAGTTGTTTTCAATTTCAGTGTTTTCAATAGATCATGAAATGAGGCACCTTATCAACTTGTTTACTCTGTATAAATCTTCCATAAAGCATAATATAGAACTACTGGTTATCCCATTCTACCTATAGTCCACTTTCCTTCTTTTGAATGCAACAGCTAATGATATGGCTGCAAAAACTGAGAAATCATAGGTTTTACATTATTTTAAGACATGCTTCAATGTACTGACATCAAAAAACAACCAAACATAATTGATGGCAATGTCCAACTTCATATTCTTTCTCTTATACCAGATAACTTTCAATGTGTAACAGAAATGGTTTCAGACGGTCTGCCAAAACCATCAAGAGTCAACATTGTAACTAAAGAAAACTTATAAAGTTCTTTGGGCGCAGCAAAATACTATTGATCTAAGACCTGAGGACTTAAGCACCAAAAGACTGGATAGGTTCCATGGCAAATGATGCAAAAAAGCAGCCTATCAAATTTCTGTTTGACCAATGTCAGAAATCTTAAAGTATTCTTAGAGGTACACGGTAGAGACTTAGATTTTGCAAAATCAGAGCAAAGTAATCATTTGACTAGCACGGATGCAGAGGCAGCTGCAGTTAGATTGCTCTTGTCACTTAACAGGAAGAGATATATACCAGAGTCATACACCATTGTATTCATATATGTGAAATGACATTAAACCCATATCTAATCAGGTGTTTGATCCCATGACACTGACATGCTGTTTCTGCTTTTGAAGAATGCTAAGGATTCAAGTTTGGCTGAGTCAAGTTGTTTGACGCTGGCACTGGCCACACATACAAAGAGTATTAAGTCTTTTGATGGCTAAAGAGAAGGATCACACAAAATGCGTACAAGTGATGTTTGTCACAATTACCAATTTTAAAAAGTAATCTTAATTAATGTAACACATATAACACCATAGGAAGCTGTATATTTGTTAAAAAATCTTTTCTTATGTATCAAAGGTATTCAGCATGCAAACTACATGAATAATTCAAATAAATAGATAGTTTTATGTCTTCTTTCTGTTTCTCAGACTTTCAATTTATTTATTCTTAAATTGATATGGTAACATACGTATCATACCATTACAGGCTAACCCCCTAGTTAATAGAGTGCAAACATCTCTTATTTGATGCAGCTTGAATTGTTCTTTAAGGTAGGATATGTCTGCACAATTCCCAAAGGGGTGGAGAGGAACAGGATTGTACTCAGTTTGCAGTCCTAATACAATGCCATGATTCTACTGGTTATGATGAAATGGGTGATTATTTTGCAACAGAAGCAGACACAATGATAGACATTGTGAGGGTGACTTGAATAAAGATTGTTTTTGAATAATTTTATTTAACAGGAATATTTATTAAATTGTGTCATTTTTATGAGAACTATTATTTTCTATCTATATATCTATATATTTTAATATTATAGGCATTAGGAAATATGTGATTAAAAAGGTTATATATAACAAAGGTAACACAATTCATGGGCTTGTTATCAGCAATGACTGTAAATACTAAGACTAAGGCACCAGAGGCTAGAGATTAATAGGAAAACATGTGAAAAACAGTATTTTTCTGAAATATCATCTCTTACTTCCAAGAAAATTTCCTTGCTCATTCATTATGCCATGTAACATACGTTACATACTTAAATAAGTGCTCTGATCCTGATGTCAAACTTGCAAATGTATGATTCTTTATTGCATTAGCAAGACAGTGCCAAAAATGTAAGATATCCACGAGCGTCAAATATTTCATACATTTTTCTTCAATAATAGATACCAAAATTGGCTACTTAAAATTAGGGGTAGGGTTCTTTAGTAGCTCATATAAAACAATGTATTTGAGATAGAAAAGCAAACTTTGTTTTTTCTATTAGTCAAATAAATATTCTAGTAAACTAAGATTAAAAACACTTGTAAAAATGCACAAATCGTCTGTAAAATGAATGATGTTAGTCATGATTTCAACTTTCAAAGGGAAATTTAATCTATGTAACGCATATAACACCATAGAAGGCTGTAATTTTGTTTAAAATGCTGCTTTTATGTAGCCTAGGCATCCAGCATGCAAACTACATAAGAAATTTGAATAATAATTTGGTTTAGTGTCTTCTTTCTGTAGCTCAAACTTTCATTTAGATTTTTTCCTTAGTTTGTTTCAGTAACATATGTAACAGGCTGTCAGAGACTAACGCCCCGGAGCACAGAGTGCAAACATCTCTTAAAAGATGCGGCTTGAAATTCTCTTCAAGATAGGATATGTCTGCAAAATTCCCTAGGGGGGGGGAGCAGGACCTTTTTTAGCTCGAAGTCTATTAGGGCCGTGCCTCTGTTCATTGTTTACAATAGAACTCCTTGACATATTTACAACATATTATACATAGGATACTTCTTTGAAAGGTGATGTGAATAAATATGACATTTACAAGTCTGTATTCTGTGTTTGAACAATAAGTCAGGAGGAACCATGCGTCGCATTCCATTTTGGGATAGGATGACTCTTGCATGGCTATAGCTGAACCACATCTCGATATCTCTGTCATTCTGGTATAAATCATCTCCAGTTCCATATAGTTCTTGATGAATGGCTGTGTTTAGATCTAGTCCTTTGTTGAGCTGATGAATGATGTAGATACACCACATTCCACATACTTTGCTCCATCGACTCTGTAAACATTCTTTGTTATGTATCCATCTTGTAGAGTTTCTTTGAATAAATGGTAGAACATAGTCTTCTTCTGGTGGTCTTCCATATGAATCGAAGTAGATAACTTGATCTTTTCTGAAGTAGATAGCCACCCAATGTTCTCCTGGATCTGTGGATATATCTGTATTTACAATGTAAGCCTTCATATCCAGTGGTTTCTTCTCTGGTAGTAAATCCTTGGCGCATACTTCTCCTTTCACAGGTATATTGTTTATGACTTTGATTAGTTCAACAGTGTTCATTTTTATTCTGTTTCTGGGCTCTTCTCGTTTTCTTCAGTTTCCTTTTCTTCATAGGATTCTATGAGTTTCTTGGCCCAGTACGTCTTCCACTGTTCTGTTAAGTCACTTTGATTTTTCTTGAAGTACTGTCAGTTTTTATAGGCTTCTTGATTTTCTTCTGGCGTCAGGTGATTGATCCCTGTTGTAAAGTCCATAGGGTGTCGCCAACTGTCGCCATACAGATAGTTCCATATTCTATTGTCAAAGTCTTCCATCACATCATTGATGTTTAGGCCCTCTAAGGCTGGATCATGACATCATAATCTTCAATCCATTCTCTTGGAGAAGTCCATAGACAGATATCGTGGTAATTCTGACTTGGGTGGTTCATTTTGCATCCATGACATTCTAGCTTCGCACAGTCTCCAACTGCCATCTTTAGACAAGTCAATATCGCTTGTTTAAGAAGAGTCTTCATAAGAGAATCGATGTTCTCATTGTCTTCTACTTCTCTCTGTAAGGTACTCTTCTCATCTGATGGCTGGACTGTTGCACTGTATGTATTTGTTTGGTACATCAAGTCCTGTTCAATGAAGCATCCTGCGTTCATCTTTAGTAATCTGTGGTAACTTCTCTAAGTCCGTTGATTTCTATCAGGTTGTCAAACTCTGCATACACAAGCACGTTGATTGTCTTGGCAAGTGATGTTACAAACTAGAGCTCCAATCTGAGGTTCCCAGATTTTATAGGGTGCAAAGAGACTGATCGGCTGCTTGATCTGGTGTCAAATCATATCCCCAAAAGCAGTAACCTCCTTTGTAATCTTCATAATCAATGTTGCAATTTTGGACCTGATTCTGACTTGCTAAATGCTTGGTAAACTGATAGGAAAGACCTGAGATACTGATCATTTCCAAATCTAGGTTCAAATGGTTTTCCATAGACACTATGTCCATCACAAGTGACATCCATTTTACTTAGATTGAAATGTTGGAAAAAGAAAGGATTAGTATCCAAAGTCCCATTAAATGCCTCATTCGTTACTAATCCAATAAAAACTCGTTTTGGAAGTTGCCCTGTGAGAAGATGGTCTTCAATTTTAGATCTTGTGCCACTACTGATTGTAAAAGTTTTGCCTTCAACTCTTCTGATCGGAAATTTAGCATTATGATGAGCAATAGTTTGAATCAGTTCATTGCTAATGGAAGGTAGAAGCTGAACATTTCGTACTCTCAAGATAGCGGTTTCAATTTTGATTTTTGCAGGAGAATCATCACACATCAAACAAAACTGAGGAGATGATCGATTAAGTCTAAGTTTGAACTCTAAGCCATTAGGTAAATATTTTTCCTGCATAGCTAGATCAAAATGTAATTTACCCTGAGGCTCCATCGATTTGCTTTTTGCTATGCGTTTGCCACGATCAGTGATAGATACATTTGACATATCTTCAAAAGCTCCTGCTTCATCCTCAGACCAAAATTCTGCTGCTTTCAGTTGATTATCTTTGACATCAGAACCATAAGAGAACAAATTTTCAAGGTATGCCATGTATGGATATGTGTCTGAATTATTCGTGATCAATTTATTGTTGATATACAAATCGATGCCACTGAACATACTGTGAAAAAAGTGGTTAATTGGAAATACTTTTGCACCAGTGTCAAGATCTTCACCCGTTTGCTGTAAGATTCTGAATTTGATATACAGATAGGCTTTAGACAAATCAGTGTAAAACATGGTGTGAGATGGACTTAGAAATTCAGTAGGTGCATGATGACTAAAGAGAGAAGCGATGGGATGATAATCATTCTACTGAGTGCCTTGCATGGTAGTCATGGATGATGGAATGAACTCCATATCCAATTCCATTTTAGTGCAATCGCAAGAACCTTGTTGAATCATTTTTTGTCAAATATATCTTTTGCAAATACCAGACGTTTAATTGGATTAAATTTTTTTGCTTTGTGCTTAAGACCTCTCTTAACAGTTCGGTGTCTAGATTGAGACTGAGGCTTTTTGCGTTTTTGAGTTGAATTTATAGCCAACTGATTTATAGTAGACTGACCAAAAGAATTCAAAGTTGTTTTCCTCTTTGTTTTAAAACTTTTTTTACATTTTCACCACCCACAATGTCTTTTAGAGCTTGAACCCCTTGATCTTTAGCTACGTTTTTCACGCTTTTTAAACTTGCTTTTGTAACAGGTTTTAAAAATGGAATCACTGTTCTCAATGCAGCTTTAAACATGGATCCTAAACCATTGCCATATTGTCTTGAAACGCCTCTGTAGACAGGAAAGTCTCCTTTCCCAGATTGAAGAGACATAATGCTTCTGGATTGTTTCAACATTATTCTTTCTGTCGAAAATGTAGTTTCACTAACGTTTTCCCAGAGATAAATGGCACATTTTCACCTGTATCACCTTTTATACTAATGTGCACCTGATCTATGAAAGATTTTGCCATTGGTACGTAGTGTACATTGACAAATTCTTGATGTAAATGATTGTTTTCTCTTTTACTTTCAAATGGCAACACTCTCAAGATAGGTGCAGTAACAACACCAATAAATGTATAGCTTGCTAAATCAGAGTAAATGTAAAGTTGATGAATTTTTGTATTTAAATCCACACCATATCTATAAATGTATGTTCATTTGCTACTGGTTTATCAAAATAATTTCTATATACACCTAATATTTCTGCAATTGCCTTTGGAAAAATAATTTTGACTTTCGTAGGATCTTGAACATCAAGTTTGACTCAAGCACTGTTTTCACCATATGTGATTGAAATTGTAGCATCGTTATTTTTTAGTGTCTGTCCATATTGAAAATTGATACTTTTTTGAATTTCTTCAACCAAATGGCGTGGAGAAGCATAATAACCTGTTTGGATATTGATTTTTTGGTCTACATATAATCCATAGGTTGTACAATTATCTATCTCCACACCAATTTTTCTATCAAAAAATCTTAAGATCACATAATTGTTTTCCATAGTGATATTATTTACTTCAGTTGGAGTTATGACTTCTACCAACATTACTTCCCAATTATCTTTTTCAATTTGTATGGAATGATCTAATTTCACTTTAAAGTCACATTGTGTATTTTTGGAAAATGTACTGAGTGAACTATCACTCAAGAGTGTCAAATAAAAGTTATTCATGGTTTGAGTTTGGGTGAATCTGTTTTCTCAGCAGAAATTGGACTAGTTTGTTTTCTAAATTTTAAACCTGGGGATGGTAGTATGTAACCAATATAACTACTGAGTAAAATTAGCCACAATTCTTTATCTGGACTTCTCAGACTGATTTGAACTAACGATGTGATAATGATCATGTAAACAACAATGATCTGAGCAAAAAAAGTGAACCAATTTTTAACAGTTCGATCACGACCTTCTGCAGATTGTACTGAAGCAGTGTCACCACGTACAAATGATCCTCTGAGATCCATTTTTATGCTTTTATACAAGATCAGATTCTAAAATCCAACTGTCAAATTTTGAAGGATAACCTTTCCAGTGAACTTTAATTTCTTTTACCCACTTTTTTCCTACTTTACATTTTCTGTGATCTAAAACAGAATCAATTTCGTAAATTTGCTCTTTCTCTACACGTTGTAACTCGTGTGAATAAAAAGTACCTTTGACTAATTCACCCTCAAGATCTTTTATTTTATAGGTAATAGGAGTCTGAGTTTTGACCACTGCTAAAATTTGAAATAATTCTTGTGTCCAGTTTGGTAAATAACCTTTATCAAATGTGCGTTTTGTTTTATTGATAAGCACAAAATCACCCACTTTGAATTTTGGTTTGACTTTTTTGAATTCGATTTTCCATATAAGTTTTCTGACACCTGTGGTTCATTTTTAAGAGTCACAGACACAGGTGCACATTTAATACTTCAATGATAAGCATGATTGTATCCATGTACTAATTTGGGAAGAATGTCTACATATCGCAAAGTGCGGTACTGAGTAAAATATTTCCACATGGGAGTTTTCAAAGTTCTTTGAAAGCGTTCAACAATACTGGCTTTGGTTTCAGGATTTTCAGTAGTGAAGAAATGAATCTTCTTAGTTTTCAAGAAATTTTGAAATTCTTTATTTTTGAATTCAGTTCCTTTATCTGTTTGCAAACTTTTTGGACACCGTCCACTTATTAACACAAATTTGAAAGCAATGACTAAAGTTTTCCCAGTTTTGTCTTTAATAGGTACCACCTATGCATATTTAGAAAAGACATCTATGATGCAAAGTAAATATCTAAACTTGTCATTGGACTTTGATAATTTTGATAAGTATGCCAAATCTGCTTGCCATTGAGTATCAATTCCAGCCACTACCGTTTTGCGACGCAAATTTTTTTTACGGATAGGTTTATGTAAAGTATAAGTCTGTTGTTTTCTTAACCAGTCTCTAACATCTTGGAGTTTAACTTTTTTTGATGATTGTTTAGCAATGTATGTACAAAGCTTGTTCACCTGCATACCCAGCAGGACTTTTTAGGATTGTAATACAGCTGTTCAAGCTTCATTGTAACTGACCCATGGAGAAGAAAAATCTTCTTTTATGCGTTTTTTGGTGGCTGATAAAAGTTCCGGAGAGGAAAAATGGTCTTTGATACGTTTTCTTTGCAGACCTGACAGAAACAGGAATACGATTTGCTGTTTTCCTGATAGTGCGTTTTTGTTTGGGAGTGATATAATCCGTTTCAGGAGTTTCTGGAGCACGATGCATCCAGTCCCACTTTTCCCTATTTGCAATCACATCTTGGGAAATAAACCTTCTGCAAAAGCTTGCCAACCTGTAGGTTCACTACCTTTACGATGTCTAATGCCATCATTGACCAAATCAATAATATTGGACCCTGGAATAGATTTGCCATAAAGTTTGACTGTACCATCATCTTCCCAGGACACATTTGGGTTATTTTTAGAAGTGAAACTAAAAGCTGAGCTTTACGTTTCATGGTGGAGGGTACACTATCTATGACCAATTGATTCATTTTGGAAGAACTAGGGTCAGATGGTGAAAAAAGAGATGTTTCTTTTAAAGCTTTTTGATGAGCCGTTTTAAATTTGTGCAAGGTCTGGCCATACAATTGAGATTTTTCAGCTTCAGACAAATCTTCATTGGCCATGATAGAAGATAAGTCTCTTTGAAGACTGGCTGTGGCAGATACATTAGGATCAGGAGGCAGTCTTGGTTTTTGAATTTATTCCTCTTTCCATCGTTTCATGTTTTCCCAAAGTTTAAATGGTACAATAGCCATTTTACGACCGTCCATATTTTATTTTTTGATAATTTCTCATCAACTTATTTCCATCCCATCGAATCAGACTTCGAATGATCACACCACCAAAGAATCCACCACCTCCAGGTTTTATAATGATACTACGTTTGACTTCAGGATCAACTATTGCACTTGCTAATTTTCGAACATCATCCTGATGTCTATCCATAAATTTTTGAGTTTGTTTAGGTAATTTCATCTTACCCTGAACAATTTTTCGAGCTGCCAAAGAAAACCATTTGATCATTTCAATTAACCAGCATTTAAGAGTGATTTTCTTTTATGACTATCATGTTCTCTGCTTAAATTATACAGAGCACGTATAAGATTAGCTGATGTTCGTTGAGCCATTTTGACACAAATGATGGATTAAAACTCAAACAGACCTTTTTATACTCCTGGAAAATAGACAACAGGTCCTTGTTGATCTGATTTTGTAAACCAGTTTTGAAAAAATTGTGTTCTGAATCTAAGATAATTAGGTGTATTTGGTTTCAAATCGACCAATAAGTATCCGTGAGGTATAGATGTGGCATCATTAAATGCATGAATCATATGGGGAGCTTGAAGTTGATCGGCCAATACTTTAATTTGCATCTTATCTCTTGGACTTTGAAATAAAACTAAATAATGAGCATTCAAGCTGATGGTGCGAGAAGATTTACTCTGTTGAAATAAATTTTGTGTGATGTACACCACACTTGCGTTTCTATGATGTCCTTTTCTTGTAAACCACAACTTAATTTTTTCTTCATCTTTATTTCCTCACATGTCATCAAAAATCACCAAGTGCGTTGCACTGCGATCGGTGACAATCTCATCTTCATCATGGGGAATACCTTGAATAAATTTGATGTTTGACCCCTCACGTTCTTGTAAGATATTATTAGATTTTTGCCATTCCAAACAATACATTGGGGTAAAATATCAAATCAATCTTCTTTAAACTCAATCATCTTTTCGACAAATTCAGTTTTACCAGATCCACTTGGGCCAGAAATAACAAATATTAGAAGGATGTTTAAAAAACAAACTTCCAATATCTTGATTTGCGTCCAACTGGTGTGTAGAACGTGCCATGTCTAACTGTGAAAAAATAACAAAGACAACTTTATTTATACTCAAATTTCAATGAACATCAACCAACAGTTTAATACATAATTAAAAAAAACAGTTTAATACATCAAAAAACTGTACAATACATTTTTATCAGACACAGTTCAATACATGTTTATCAGAAAAAAAAAAGTTCAGTGCATGATCATCCGAACTACTCTATCTATGCCAAATATCCGTAAGGAACAGTATATCCATCTCCAACAATGACACCCTTAGTATTAGTAAACCAATTAGTCTTGGATTGCAATTCAGTAGCCACAGTCTTGTCTTTATGTTTTCTGATCCGATGGTAGTTTACAGTTTCTCTGAAGTCTTTAGATTCTCCCTTCACCCAGTTGAGCATTCGATCAAAGTGAATGACTTGAGATGTATTGTAATCTAAAGTCAGTCCTTCCACTTTACATGTTGATTTCCTCTTTCCATCTTTGTCTACAAATTCATATCCATAGTTCTTTGGTCCCATGCCTACAAATTTCACAATTCTAGCATTGGGCACTTCATCTGTCCATTCTCCAAGCCTGTTGTTGACAATAGTAGGGTTCCGTAAATGGGGTTTGTGATGATAAATGATAGAGTCTGTATCAAAGTAGAGTACACGTTCATTCAGCTTTTCCAAGATTCCATAGAGCTTTAATCTGGCTTGAGCAGTGACAAACGCTGCAACAATCACATAGCTGCAAGCATGCGGCTCCACACTAGATTCTGTATCGTCCCAGTTGACTAGTAGAAGATTTTCTCTGCAAATGTCCACATTCTTGACAATCTTGTTTGGAATCGTCACCAGATCAAAAAATTTGGAAGGTTCTGAGATATATTCTGTCTTGTTCATATTCTCTCGCTGTGCCAATTTTCCCCAGAGACTGTTTAACATGATCTTCGCAATAGCTCTCATTCCTTTATTCTTCTCAACATTCTCCAATCTGATTCCTTCAGCTTCAAAATAATCTTGCTTGAACTTGATCTTATCTTGCTCTGTCTTGCACCAATCAGGATAGCCACTTGATTCTTGCTTGATTCTCAGAAAAGTATTGATATAGTCAGCAAAGATCCCTTCTTCTCCAGATTCTCTGTCATACTGAGCCGTCTCAGAGAAAAGCCAGACTTCATACACATCCAATAACTTGTATCCTCTGTCCAATGCAGCAAACAATTCAATGGTAACCCATGTCCCTGTAAAACTTCTATCTTCTTCTCGTAAATGAGTACATCTCATATGAGGATCTGTCTTTTCTGCACAGCACAATGGAAACATCAATTTCTGACTGTATTTCTGTGGAAGTACTGGATGGTACAAATTGGTGGGTGGTAGCACTTTACTCTTGATCAATCCACAGTACTGTCTGATGTTGTCTTTATCTATGTTCTCTTGAGAATAGATGGAAGGATGTCCAAGTGGAAACTGGCTGTACTTGCAAATAGTTGGATAGAGTGAACACACATCAATGTACTTGATTTCTTCATTGGAGGATTCAATGATTTCCTGATAGAGTTTGGTTGAGTTAGTCCTTCCACCAAATAAAGCATCTCTTGGTCTCAAGGGGTCTAAGTTTGTAAATTCTGAGTCCACCAAAGATCTAAAGTCTGGATCTTCCTTGTATCTCTTGTCATAGTCACATTCCCAAAGTTCCACCACCTGATATCCAGCTCTTTGTAACTCTTCTTTCTTGCCAATAGTCAAAAAATAAAACTGATTCATGGTCAAACACTGATGATGTTGAACTCTGTTTCTGTCTGGAAAATGAGTAGGACATCCATGCCAGTAACATCCATAGAATTCAAATACAGTTCCAGATTCTTCATGGTAGCCATCCACATAATGTCCACTGATTCTTTGTTCACCACCATTCAATGCATGTTTGATTTCAATACCACGTTCCTTAGCTTCACTTTGAATCCATCTTACAGCTTTGATAGAGTAGTTCTTTTGATTAGGATAGCCTTCAGGTGGGATACTGGCAATACTGTTTTCAGGCATATGATCTTCCTCCATAGTTTTGAACATGCTTGAGCGATAGTGCAAGCTTCAGACAAATGAGCTGGTCCACTAATGTTGATCAATTCTTGTCTGAAACAAGCACATCCTCGTCTTAGAATATCAACATCACTAGGACAGTATTCTTCCATCTCCCATTTGAAGTAAAATATAGCACCACTCTCAATTTTCCTTTTATGCCAAGCTAAAATACCTCATGATCCTATACATTTTTTGAAAAGTTAGCAAGAAGTATCAGGCACTATATAAACAGCACCATTACTCCCCCAGTACTATCTTAACCTCGGAATCCCTGGCAATTGAAACTGTCTCAAATACAAGTCAAATTCCTGCATGTCTCTATGGACCAGAGAATTTGAGGCGGAGCCACTCCAACCGGAAGGCTGGCTCCATTAAACAGCCGAAGCTGCTCTACCTTTTTAAATGCATATTCAACAGTTTCTGAAGCACAAAGCTTCTCTACGGGCCTCGGCGGACGTATATAGTACCAGTGGTCAGTTATTTTTGTTCAACATATATCTCTACTGACTTAATAAGCAAATATTTGCGATTCATATATAAAGTAATCCTATAACAAAATGAGTGTCTCAATGTTACACTATCCCATAATAGTAATCATACCTTATAGTATGTAAAATCGATAACTTGAATATAAGAGCTATCTTATGGTAAAAATTTGAAATCAATCCGATAGAAAATACCGGAAATATTACAAATTTTGCATATTTTTTTTACCTTGAAATTTTTTTATTCAAGGGAGATAATTCAATGACAAGAACCCGATTTCTAAAAAGTAAAATCATATTTTCCCAATAACTTGAGTTTGCCTGGACCGATTTTCATTTTTTTTTACCCTATAAAAGCTTAGAACAATAGCTATCCTATCATACATTAGAGTTATTTTATCTGCAAGTGTAATATCATGGAAGAGGCAAGAGAGAGAAAATATTTGGAAATTCCACTTTCCAAGATTTTGAGGTTCAGACCGTATAGAAGATTATTGTTCTGCATTTACATCTTATTTTCTCATGATGAGATTACTATAGAAGAGATTCAACAGAAACTAAATAGTCCTGAAACTTTTGAAGATTTCAAGAGACTTTGGTGGATTAGTATCAGATATTTGATGGATAAGAGACACTGATTACATTTGAGAATTAGAAAAGATGTGTCGCTGACAATCCTAGTGTGATTGAATTTCTCTACAATCATAGAAGAGACAGAACTTTTCCAGGACTATAAATAGTTGGAGACCAGTGAGAGAGAATCATTTCACTTCTGACTTTCAAAGAGAAAAGATGGCAAACAGTAGAGATCCAAGGATGGCTAAAGTTTATGATAAGAAGAGCATCTACTATCATTGTGTATCGTTGAAGAAACTTTTATTTCAAGAAGAGCAAGCTTTGATGCAGCCATTAGAAGATAGTTGAGATAACAAGACAAGTTGAGACCACCTTATGGAGAATGTCACTATTGTCATGATATGGGCCATTGGATTTGAGATTGTCCTGAGGCTCAGAAATTAAGAGAACAACAGATGTCTACTAATAAGAAGCCTACATATGGACAATGTCATATCTGCGGACTTGAAGGTCATTGGGCTCCAAATTGTCCCAAGAGAGAAGAAGATTTGATGAATGATGAAGAATATCAACCTAAGTTAGTGGATTATACAGATTCAGAGAGCTCAGATGATGAAGATAATATTAGACCACCACAAAGGAAACAAAGAGCTATGGTGATTTATTCAGACGATGAAGATGATGAAGAGCAACAGTCTTCAGTATCTACAGAAAAGCAACAGACTGAGTCTTCACTATCTAAAGAAAAGCCTTCAAGAAAACGAAAGGCTTCAGCCGTCTCTGATATCAGTCCTGAGAGAAGACGTTTGGATACTTGTTCAAAGACATCTAACCCGTGGGAAGAAGCCTTATTGTTTCATTTGCAAATCAGCCTCCTCTCACCTCGATCCTGTACAGAGATGGTGACGGAGAACAGGGATAAACCGCTTTCTTGTGATGAACCAGACTCTATAGTGCATACTTGTTAAAGACTTTAATAGACTCTAGGGACTTATAGTGATTCTAGTAGATTTTGGATTTAATTAAAATTATGTTGTTGAAATTGTGTTTGTTTTTATTTTGAGGTTATTCTTTAACGAAACTAATTGAGTAGCCCTGAAAATGATTGTTTGTTTTAAAGTCTCCTAAGTAACAAAATATTTCTTACTTAGAAGATTTTGAAATAGGTCGCACAATGGCTACAGGTTTTCTGGATCCAATTCCTCCAATCCCAATTTATTTTGTTGTTTCTCCACCTCTTTTCAATCTTTTCGCTGCAAAGCAGCACACAACTTAGTCAAACTGAATTTTTCGAAGAACTTCATTTTTTGTGAGAGACACAAAGTACATTGGGTTATATAGTAGGATAGGTGGATTGATCTACATTCTACTCCTTCACTAGAGACAGCAACTAAAATCTGATTGGTCAATTAAAAGATCACGCCATAATCACCCCGTTACTGTAAGCATGATTAGGAAATACTACAATCACACTCAACTTATGGCATCTATGGTCTAAAAAAATGCAACATATTTAGTTATTCTTTCTTGAAGAAATAGGTGGCCCTGAAAAGGCCAGTTTGGTGGTTAAATTACAACAGAGACATTTCTTTAGGAGCAGGGACATCTACTGGGGGGACCGCATCATGCAGGACACCACATTCCCCACTGTTCAACTGTAATTGTCCTTCTCACTGGTATGTAGAAGGGCATATCATCTGCTTCTGCATCACAATCCTCAGATGCATGAAGTGTGGGGGGGAGGATTATCCCCCCAATCTTCCTCCTCGTCACTGATAGTATCCACCTTCACTTCTGTCTTTACATCATTTATCAAATTTTCTACCCTCCGACTCATCTCCAACATCTTCTGATGATTCTCAATCATCTGTAATAGAGGTTCACCCGTATCCTTCACAGCATTCACCGTCTCCAGTGACCTCCTAGTAGCATCAGCCATAGTCTTGCCCTGCTCCTCCAATTGCTCCAAACGCGAATCCAAATTGCTTGCCATGTTGCTGTTGTTGTTGTGTAACACAAGAACAGAATGAAGAATTTGAGATTTGAATCAAGCTTTTATAGTTTTCAAAGGGATAGACCTACATTGATTTCCTCCGCTAGAGAGAGCAACAATACACTGATTGGTCAGTTTACTTATTTTGTCCAATCAGAGTTGACTTGATTTCTTATAGCGCGGGAACAGTAAACTAGGTCAATCCGCTTGACAAGTATGAAAGGCTCAAACACACTACATTTTTCACCATTCATAATCATGGAGCCATCACTAACACTGGAAGATATGATCGACAATCCTGATATTCTACTATAAGCAGTGAATGAGACGTTTGCTAACGATATGACACAACAGTATTATACGCCACAAACGCCCTCAACGTATATATCTCAACATGTTCAGCAGATGCCACAGAAACAACAGTCTAAAACTCAAGTCATAGAAGTCCTTCTCAAGGAACTCAATGAGTTAAGGTCTAGAGTGAAGAAGTTAGAATAATTGTCTCAACAGCGAGCGCAGCAGTAAACGTTTGAGATACCACCCATCCAGATACCTATTAGACTTGACATTATGACCAGTGACCAAGAGACTAGTCAAAATGTAGGAGTTGGAAAAGCAACTTAGAAAATTAAAATGACCAAGACGAAGTGCTAGAAATAGCTAGACAATCAACAAACAACCCTTTTCAGGGCCACCACTTCCCTAGAAAGAATACCACTAAACTTGCTAAACCATATACACAAGTTAGTGCTACAGGGTGATGCCTCTAGGAGTTAAGGTCTTGATTGACCAAGAGACTCTAAAGACGCATAGAACTTAGAAGCCTTGACTATTACACACACCATATATCACCACAAATTATAGCTCCTAAAATGACTAAGTTATTTTCAAAGCTGAAATTAACTAAGTTATTTTATATATCGCCACACTAGAGCCTTCGTCACCCGTAAAATGACTAAGTTATTTTCAAAGCAGAAATTAACTAAGTTATTATATATATTACCACAGCAGGACCATTAATATCTCTCAATGAACTAGGTTATTTCCCCAACAGCCCAGAAACTATCACAATTACACACCAACCAGTGGATATGACCAGAAAACTATCACAATCATAGACCAACAAGAATAGACCTCAAAAATAAACTTTATTCCCAATAGCCCAGGGAACTATTACAGACCAACCAAAATATAACTAAGTTATTTTCAATAGCCCAAGAAACTATCACAATCACAGGCCAAACCAGCTAGTCACTCAAGCTTACCAGGGGAGTCATCTCTGGCACAATTTTTTTAGCCTGAAAAGTTCTAAGTTCTTTTCAGGCTTAAAAAATTTGTGCCAGAGTGACCCCCCATTACTACTATTATTTGCAGCAAAACAAGTAGGATGTCCGGCTTTAATCGACTTAGTACGATCTCCCGACCCAAACTCTCATATAGCTGAATTAAAAATTCATAGGATTTTGATCATTAGACATAGAAATCGACGTGCAAATTTCTAAGTTCTTATAGTTCACGTTTGCTATTAGGAGGCGGTGTCTTACACATATTGCCCCATATTGTATGATAAAATGAGCCACCGCATGGGATTTCCAACAATGTGGCATTTTGATAAGTGTAGACTCAGACGAGCATGTGCAGTCCCCTTTTAAGCTTAGAAACTCCAAATTGTGTTCAGTCAGTAGCTTAAAGCTCATAGAATATTAAAGCGACTAGCAAATGCTTAATCAGACTGTGCCTATGCGCAGGCTGATCTGATGCTTTGCTGGTCGCACATACCACACTGTTTGAAATCCCATGCCACGGCTCAAATGCTAAATAAGAAGACATTTTAGCAGATAACCAGTTGAATTAAGTGGGCTTGAATTACATTTATTTAAAAGGGTGGTTATGTTGTTGCTAATGAAAATATACCAAACACCTTTAAAAACTTCACAGAAAACAATATAGATAGACATCTTTTCAAAATATTTTGCTTTAAAAATCCATTCAAATGATCAGTAATATACAAACGTTTATACATAGTCATAAGTCGTAAATGAAAGTGGTTTGCTCACATATTTTCATATGACATATATTGATAGAAGTCACAAGGCACTATCAAATTACATATACATCACGGATACTCAACTTATGCATTGTGTGAAAGACAAGAAACCTTACTAATTGTCATCATTCAGATACTATGACATACCTTCCTACAGGAAATAATAGCATTTTTACGTATTGGTTATGCGAATTCGACAAACAAATGAGAGATACTGTAACATAATATGATCAAAATAAGGGTATTGTCTTATTATCTCCCCGGCTTTGTTATACCGCATTTTCAGGATTGGCTAAATAGCAAATTATATCAAGCAGTCACATGTCTTTAATACTAAATAAAAATATGTCGAGTACTGGGAAACCATATTTTGGCATATTTGGACCTTGCAAATTATTATTGGTTGTTGATGCCAGTAGTGACCATTAATTGATCATTTTCTTAACTATTGTTTGCATTAATTGTACCATGACAATGTAATATTACAATCGACTCATCCTGTAAAGAATTATCTTAAGAATAATACAATCATAGTATTTTGAAACAAATAAATTTATGTTTTACGACCTTCTGTCTTTTCAACAATTGATAATGAATATGGCAGTTTTGTGCTTACATAATATTAGTATTGATATTATAAAACATTATTACTGACTTTGTCATCACCAGAAACATTTTATAGAACGTATTTCTCTGTTAATGAAACTTAACTCAGCCATTTTCGTGGAAAAGGGGTAGTATTCGTTTTGCCCTATTATGCAATAATGGAGCTGTTTTTCTTACTTAACTTTCTACATGATATTTGTACATATAGTTGACTATAATGTGTGTTCAATTTATTTTCTTTCCTTTAATAATAAGAAAAATATTACATTTTATACAACCCCCTTTCGTGAAATTGATAAGAAACAAATATACCCATAACATTCATGACCTTAATAATCCACCGTTTCATTTTTTAAATGCTGTTAAATATAACTCAATATAATTCTTTTCTTAAATGCATTAATATTGTTTGATAATATACAAAACTCTCTGAGAAATTAAGGTTGAAAAGAAGTTTTCGAGGTAAATTACTGCGATTTAGATATTTGTGACGTCATACTTTTGGGCAGCCTCATGGGTAACTGCACTTGATTTAGCCTTGGCAACATACAAATGTATAAAGTATAACCTTTTATCTAACCATTTTCAGCAAAAATCTGCTGTTATACGCTGAGTACTACGAACTCATTTTCTATGTGACAATTGTGAATTGGCTCCCGCACTATAGCACACTATGTTGATAAAACGAAAAAGGCTCATGATTCACAGATAGTCCGAGCTAAAGAAAACTTAAAGTTGAGCCACGGTGGGCCCAGCCAAAGACAGGCATCAGGCACCAACCAACCGATTAAAGCTTTACAACAGGGTCGTTTCTCAGTAGCTTTTGTTCAGAGATATTTTTATGATATAGTGGCATTGGCTGTCGGCTCTAAGTAGGTGATTCTGTTTGTGTTTGAGGCTGTCGGCTCTAAGTAGGTGATTCTGTGTGTGTTTGATTACTGTAAATCCGGATATTTTCGCGAGAATTTTATTTTCTCAAATAGCGTTAAAAGACATATTTGCGACGTTTAAAATTCGCGACTAGGGTATGATTTACCTATATTAGTAAACGACATAATGATTTCTCTATTCCACGAGGATCTTATTTTCACGAAACTTCTCTCATATGCGAAGTTTCGCGAAAATAAAACACTCGCTAAAATTTCCGAATTTACAGTATTACTTGCTGTTGCTCCCATTGTGGCGGTGTTTTTTTGTGTTGGGCTCTTGTTTTAAGATGTGATTCTCGATGTCCTTTCTAGTTCTGCAGTCATCTTGCCGAGCATTGGTGGTTAATTGCTTTACTTTAATGGTGTTTGTGACTGTCTGTGTTATGTGTATCTTCTTCATGGTACCATAGATTGGTCTGTGGCCTATGATTGTGGCATTTCCTGGTCATACAAACTTTTTGGTGTTTCAAAATGTTGTACTGGTTACCTAAACTCCATAAAAAAAACCTATAAAGCAAGATTTATTGCAAATTCTAGTTCTTGTACGACAACAGAACTTTCTAAATTGTTAACCTCGTGTCTTACAGCTGTTAAAAAACATGTTATCAAATATTGTGAAAAGGTATATGAGAGATCCGGTAAAAACCTATTTTGGTCGATTAAAAATTCAGGTGAAATTTTAGATAAACTTAAAGCTGGAGATTTCAATGCGACCAGTTTGTCTACTTATGATTTTTCTACTCTTTACACTACTTTACCTCATAATTAAATTAAAAATAAACTTATTGATCTTATTGAAAGAACCTTCCAGAGAGAAGGCTCTCCTTACCTTGCATGTAGTGACAGAAATGCCTTTTTTACTTCAGAAAAACCTAAAAAATATCATGCATGGTCGTGTCAAAATGTATGAGATGCGCTGACCTTTTTGTTGGACAACAATTTTATTCGATTTGGCACCAAGCTCTATAGACAAGTAGTTGGGATTCCTATGGGCACTAATTGTGCTCCCCTGGTTGCAGATTTATTCCTGTTTTGTTATGAAAGGGACTTTATGATGTCTCTTTCTGGTGATAAGCAGGCTGATGTTATTGATGCGTTTAACACTACTTCCAGATGTTTGGACGATATTTTAAATATTAATAATGTTTATTTTGACAATATGGTTAGTCAAATATACCCTTCAGAGCCCCAACTTAATAAAGCCAATGCCTCTGATACCGAAGCCGCATTTTTAGACTTGCATTTGTCAATTTCTTATGATATTGTTTCTGCCAAAATTTATGATAAACGTGACGACTTGAAATTGTCAATATCCCATTTTTAAATGGTGATGTTCCTCGTTCTACATTCTATGGAGTCTATATCTCTCAACTCATTCGTTTTGCTAGAGCATCTAGCTATGTTGCTGACTTCAACACTCGCAATAAATTGTTAACTCAGAAACTTCTTAAACAAGGCTATCGGTATCATAAACTTCGCAAAACATTTTCAAAATTTTATAGACGATACTATGATTTGATTTCTAAATTCCAAGTTGGACTTAAATCTCTCTTGCGCCAAGGACTTTCGGAACCTGATTTCTATGGTGACTTGGTGTATAAGTTGAAGAAGATTGTTGGCTCTAATAATTTTACAGCGCAGTTCATTAAAATAATTTCCCATTATAAAAAGATTGGCTATAACATTAATGTATTGCAACAGACTGCATGCTTGGTGGTAAACCCAATCACGGTTGGCAACTTTGCTTTCCTCTTTAATTGCACGCCGGTGGGTCGGACTTCAGACTCTATGACGGTTACGACTTAAAGACTTATCTATTGATGAGAAGATAAGGGCCTGATGCTTTGGCTGTTTGTCGGGCCCATCGGGGTTTACTTGTTGGATTTCTTTTGCTCCGGTATTCAGTTTAATTTATTGTTGAGTCCTTATCCTTGCTTTATCTCCTTGTTATATCTTGATTTATATGTTTTAGGAGATGATGCATTGATAAGTTAGGGGTCTTTCATGCAAACCTAATATCTATGTGTCTTGATCCACATCTGAATTAAGGGTGAGGTTGGCGCCGTTAAACCGGTTTAAGCCCTCCAGTAAAATATTTTACTGACCGTTCCAAGGCGGTACTTCTTTTGTGGATCTTTTATGTTTTTGTTCTGTCTTGTGTTTGCTGTGTTTTGTGCGCGTCTGTTTATATGTGCTTTGTGGTCACCTGCTGGGAAAGGGCTGACCTCTTGGCTCTCGTTTGTGGTGTCTACTGTGAGTTTGTCACTTTCCCATTGGTATCCTGGGTCAGGTGTGGTACTTAATTGTATCGATTCCTGATCTTTGCACCCTTACTTACTTTGTAGATGAGAACAAAATTGAAATTCGTATTTTCCTTCAAATAGATATATATAGTTAAGTCCAGTGACCCTGACAAAATGCATTTTTCTCACTTTGCAGGTTCAATCCAACATTTCTTCATTAAATTTAGAAGAAAAAAAAACATTTTACAGACTAGATTACAGCCCTACCCTTTGATATTGAAAATTGTTCCTCAGGGCCATTGTATCACTGATTATATTAAAACTGGCAACAAAAGGGGTTGAAGATGTTATGTTTTTGGGCTGAAATATGTTTATTTAGGTTTTTATGATTTTATTTAATATTTAAGGTTTTTATTAATATTCATAAATATGCAAATTAGTAGAATTACATATCTGACCTCAGGAAAAAAGACATGTGTCGCAGCCTTAATTTGACAACAATTTTAGTGCTCTAGGATAATTAGAACCCTAGATATGATTGAATTTGTAAACCTACCCCCCATTTTCGAAAATTGTAAAAGGGGTTGCCATGGAAACCATGCATTTTCACATAGCCCATACCAAAATGTTTTGAGGTGAACTTCGTTTCGCATTCAGAAGGTCTCACTGAACAATTTGGCATGAATTTAAATGAGTGCAGGATAGATCCTACCTCAACCCCTCCCCTAAGCTTATAGTTTTTACTTGATTTTCCCTCATTTTTTAAGTTTTCATGTATATTCATTAATATGCAAATGAGATATTATTTATATAGGACCACTGGATGAGTGGACTTGTCAAATTGTACCATTGGTTATATCAAAACATGCAACAATGGCAATATTGGAATGAAATCAGCCGATTTTTACTTATAGATTTTCTCTTATTTTAGCGTTTTTAATAATATTCATCAATACGCAAATTATGCAAATATGATAACTTGCATTTTTGACCATAGAATAAAAGACCTATGTCTTAGCTTTCATTTAGTACAAATTTTAGTAATCTATGGCTAAAAGTAGCTGAGATATTATTGAAATTGTACATATACCCCCATCTGTGAATCACATTTTTAATGTTTTCATGAGTATTTATGAATATGCAAATTCAATAATAACAGCTGAGATATGAGTACTTTTGTACGCACACCCCCATTCTCAAATCCGCTACGGGTTGCCATGGAAACCATTCCTTTTCACATAGCCCATACCAAAATGTTTTAGGACACCTTCGTTTCGCATTTAGGGGTTCCAATGAACAATTTGCGACCCATGAAAAAATGTCCTGGGGCAGCAAAATCCTAAACTGGATACCGGGGTATGTGTAGAACGGCCACTCTCAAAAAGACCAAATATTGGTTTTCAAGACCAATTTATCGCTTCATGCAGGTCGACCTTCATTAAACTACAAATTGCTTTTGAGATCTTTGTTTTTTTAACTATTTTTGAGTGCCCGTTTTTACACAGGTTGTGCTGTATTATGTTATAGAAATTTCCACTTACTGTAAAGGCGGCAACTTTAATATTCATATCTGGGCGTGGTTCGGCTATTTCATCTGCTAAACAAGGGAAATCAGGTTCTATTTATAATTTGGTGAAGAATTAATAAGTTGTTTGGGCCGCGCAAACGTGCGAGCATTTCTTGAAAATCTTAACCGTATACACACTGAACTCACATTTATTAACCCTTATATTAAATCGCATTATCTCAAAATGTATGTTTTTTGTCGTCCACTAAAATATTTGAAGCCTCATAGACAAACAGTGTGTACCCAGATCAGACTGCTCCTGTATTTCAGATGCAGTTAATTTGGTGGCGTTTTAAGGACTAAATAATATGTTTCCGTCTATACTGAGGTAATGGCGCAAAATGATACAGTTACTTTTGAATAAGACCACGACTCATTTTCAGCTTTTACCTACAGTCCTAATTACGCATTCATGGGGTGCCGCCTTTACAGTAACCAAAAGTTCGTATAATACTATTGCAGAAGATGAAGCACTGTCTAATATTTACATCTACGTGTTTGATACGTTTGAGGACGAACGTCTCTGTACATATTTCCCGGGTCCTGCTATACCTGGACAACCACTTGAACTGACATGCTCGAGCCCTTTGAATGGAATATATGTCAAAATTCAGCAGCGGAAAGATCCGATATTGGAACCCATTGTGCTGTCTATGTGTGAAATAGAAGTTTACGTTTTGCAATATAACGGTAAGCTGCATTATGTATTCCTCTGTTAACAGGTCATTTTCACTTCCAAAATAGTCAAAATTATACACCAGTCTTAAATTTATTACAAATGAAATGCACTAAAATACAAGTAAGTATGAGCTGGAAATGTCATACCCACAAGTCATAGTAAAGTGACATAGAAACAAGAACACTGGTAAAACAATAAAAAGACACATGTCTACCTGGAATTTGAATTGTATGTACTAAAATACTTCAAAACGTCTTGTGATGGACGGTTATATCTGGGCCTCGACGAGAGAAAACTGTCTTCGGGAGTTTGCAAACAACAAAGGCGCCGACCAGCCAGCGCATCCGCGCAGACTAGATCAGCGCCTTTGTTATTTGCTTTTTGAAAAGTACCATATCAAAGCTTGCCACAAGCGAAATTTCAATTTTATAGCTAGTCCCTGTAGCTGAGCAGGCTGGTTTGAATCTCACTTTGTCTGAAACCGCAAAGACCGGTTTTGTCGCGACGAGGCTCAATTATGTCACCCAAATTGCCAGAGGGTGGTGACACTCAACCTATTGAGAGTGACCAAGAAATACCTCAGCCACATAGAACCCCCAACGTTGCAGTGTGACCAGGAAATACCACAGCCACAGAGTACCCCGCAACGAGGCAACGTGACCAGGAATTACCACAGCAACAGTGTACCCCGCAATGTGGCAGTGTGACCAGGAAATACCACAGCCACAGAGTACCCCGCAACGAGGCAACGTGACCAGGAATTACCACAGCAACAGTGTACCCCGCAATGTGGCAGTGTGACCAGGAAATACCACAGCCACAGAGTACCCCGCAACGTGGAAGTGTGACCAAGTGATACCACAGCAACAGTGTACCCCGCAATGTGGCAGTATGACCAGGAAATACCACAGCCACAGAGTACACCGCAACGTGGAAGTGTGACCAAGAAATACCACAGCAACAGTGTACCTTGCAATGTGGCAGTGTGACCAGGAAATACCACAGCCACAGAGTACCCCGCAACGTGGAAGTGTGACCAAGTGATACCACAGCAACAGTGTACCCCGCAATGTGGCAGTGTGACCAGGAAATACCACAGCCACAGAGTACCCCGCAACGTGGAAGTGTGACCAAGAAATACCAAAGCAACAGTGTACCCCGCAATGTGGCAGTGTGACCAGGAAATACCACAGCCACAGAGTACCCCGCAACGTGGAAGTGTGACCAAGTGATACCACAGCAACAGTGTACCCCGCAATGTGGCAGTGTGACCAGGAAATACCACAGCCACAGAGTACCCCGCAACGTGGAAGTGTGACCAAGAAATACCAAAGCAACAGTGTACCCCGCAATGTGGCAGTGTGACCAGGAAATACCACAGCCACAGAGTCACCCACAACGTGGAAGTGTGACCAGGAAATACAACAGCCACAGAGTAACCCGCAACGTGGAATTGTGACCAAGAAATACCACAGCAACAGTGTACCCCGCAATGTGGCAGTGTGACCGGGAAATACAACAGCCACAGAATAACCCACAACGTGGAAGTGTGACCAGGAAATACCACAGCCACAGAGTACCCCGCATCGTGGCAACGTGACCAGGAAATACCACAGCCACAGAGTTACCCGCAATGTGGCAGTGTGACCAGGAACTACCACAGCCACAGAGTTACCCGCAATGTGGAAGTGTCACCAGGAAATACCACAGCCACAGAGTACCCCGCAACGTGGCAACGTGACCAGGAAATACCACAGCCACAGAGTTACCCGCAATGTGGCAGTGTGACCAGGAAATACCACAGCAACAGTGTACCCCGCAATGTGACAGTGTGACCGGGAAATACAACAGCCACAGAGTACCCCACAACGTGGAAGTGTGACCAAGAAATACCACAGCCACAGAGTACGCCGCAACGTGGCAGTGTGACCAGGAGATACCACAGCCACAGAGTACCCGGCAACATGGAAGTGTGACCCGGAAATACCACAGCCACAGAGTACCCCACAAAGTGGCAGTGTGACCAGGAAATACCACAGCCACAGAGTACCCCGCAATTTGGCAGTGTAGCCAGGAAATACCACAGCCACAGAGCACCCCGCAACGTGACAGTGTGACCAGGAAATACCTCAGCCACAGAGTCCCCCGCAAAGTGACAATGTGACCAGGAAATACCACAGCCGCAGAAGACCCTGCAACATGGCAGTGTGACCAGGAAATACCACAACCACAGAGTCTTGGACGGTTATATATGTCACACAGACTGTCAAGAGGGTAAAACAAAACCATATTGAGAGTGACCAGGAAATACCACAGCCACAGAGTACCCCGCAACGTGGCAGTGTGAGGAAGTGACATTTGTTTGTTTGATTTGATTCTTTACGTCCCATCAACAATCTTTCAGTTATAAAGGGACGGGTCTTCCTGGGTAGAACCAGTACTAAGCTAGGATTAATGTTCTTGCTCAAGGACACAACGCAGTGACGCCGGTGAGGCTCGAACCCGCGGCCCTTCGGTCTCGAGTCAAGCACTCTACCACTGAGCCACTGCGCTCCCTAGAGGAAGTGACATAGAACATAAGCAAACACAAGACATACAATAAAGTAAACCAACCAGCACTCTGATAATTATCAATTGAGAAAAGACTCAATATCAAAGTAACAAAGCCTGGATCACACACACTGTTACACACGCAGGCACGCGCACTCACATACACTGGAAGCAACAACAAACAGGATGGACGGTGTCTGAATGTTTACCTCTAAAGATCTGAATCCTATTTTTCTCAATCTGCACTCAAATTCTATTCATCTATCTATTTAGTTATTGCTGTAGAAATGTTCATATCACTGTTTACATGTTTAGATTTAGATTTGTATATGTAGGGGGAGTGTCGTAACTGATGCTGAGAGAACTTGTAACCCAACCCCATTTCTGTAATTTGTGGCAATACAATATGTATAATAACTATAAACTACTAACGATGAAGCGATAAGGCCAGAACTTTTTTATTAGTTGATCTACGGGATTTTTTTTTTCAGATTCAGATTTTTTTTAATATTCAGGAAAATGAAATAATTTTATCAATAATTTAGTAAAATACTTTTAAGTTAACGTTATTTAAGGCATTATGTTCAACATGCTCTCTCTTAATTCAGCAATTTCTACGCAAGATTTTGTAAAGTCTTTCAGCAATGGGAAAGGTCCTTTACAGATTATAGACTGAATTCTTAACTCAGTTTTAAATGTTCAAATCGCGAGTTACTGCATGGCCAGTAGTAAAACAACAGCCATTAAAGTAGTTAAGAGACGTTGGGTGGTTCTAAGCTAAGTTCAACCCCTAGACGAATACATTTAAAAATCGGCTAGTTGGGTTGCATTGTTCGCGTATTCACACATCTGTGAAATTCTCCAGGCCAAAAGTATATACCTGTAGTCTTATAGTTGTCATATGGTGGAAAATAAGCGTATTGAATTATTAAAGATGAACCTGGTCAGCCCCGATACCTTGTTTGACAATGAAATCTACAATCACACAAGTTTTATAAAAGATCTGTGTACCATTTTCCTGCGATCCACTTATGGAACCCTTAGCATGCTGAATTTTAATGTGTGGGTGTGTGGGGTAAATTTGGGGGGTTGGGGTGGACGGGAAGGGGGCTTTTTTATGTTGTTGTTTTTAATGCTATTTTTTCGAATTCAGAGCTAAACACCAAATCATTTTTTTGTCAAACAAACAGAGTTTGGAAGAATATTTTCATCGACAACATTTTTAAAGCGAATATTTCTTATAGCATACTAAAGGTAAACCTGTGAACCAGTAGACGCACACAACTGCAGCAAAAATTAGAGATGAGTGTCTTTTTTGTTAATTTGAGTTGATTTTGTTTGTTTGTATTGATGTTTTGCATCGCTGCCAACATTTTTGCAGCCATGACGCGACGTTTTCTGTCCACCTACACGAGTGTAGGTTGAACTAGAATAAAGTGCCTGCTTAGGACATTTCGAAGTGCTTTCATTGAACCTCCTTAAAATAGCGATTCTTTAACCACAGGTCTAACACACTAGCACTGAACACATGTAGACCTCGATTATTTGAGTTGATTCTTTACATCCCAGTCATGCGCGGATCCAGAAACTTTTGTCAGAGGGGATCCAACTTTGACAACGTTTTTTTTTTTTTGTGTGCGTGTGTGTGTTTTTTTTTTTTTTAGTTGATGAGAGGAGAGATGATCAAAATACCACTAAAAGCGGGCCATCATCGACCCGCTACCGAAACGCCATTTAAATGGCGTTTCACTGGCGTCCCGATGATGGCCTAACATTCAATTCTGGCCTAGTGAATTTTGCGATTTTCAGGGGATCCGAACCAGCATTGCTAAGAAAACCTATTTTTTGCGATCTTTCAGGGGGGTCCGGACCCCCTATCCCCCCATCTGGATCCGCCCATGCCAGATAAGAAATTTTCAGTCATGTCGGGACGTTTCCTGGGTTGAACCAGTACTAAGTAGAGTATAACGTGTCTTACACAAGGAAACAATATGGTGCCTCCAGAAAGGCTCAAACCAACAGCCCCTTTATCTCAAGTCAAGCACTCTACCACTGGTTGACTCTGCATATATTATACAGCTATTTGGTCACTGTATCGCCACGTGGTATGCGATGTCCCGGTCTTATTTAAAGCTAACAGAGATAGGAACCAGTTGTGGGCGTGGCTAGACATTGACCCAAAAGCCGATTAATAACAACAGTTTTTGAAGGCGTCATTCATGCCAGCCTGTTTCTTGGGTTAGTTCATTAATGTGCAATCACTTAACCTATATTACATGTATGCAGTTTATATCCATGTATCATGTGCAAAAAAATTGTATGCAGCTTTGCATTTTAGATGGTTACTTGAGACATGGCTGTATAGTAGATATACTAGAGGACTTTGAAAACGCATCACCATATTTCTGCAATTTTCTTGCAAACCGCATATGCCATTGAAAAGTTACCCGCAGGTTTTAATGTGCAACCCAGAGTTGGTATGAATCAGTCGTTAATTTGACAACACTATCACGCGACGCAGCTGATGACGTCACATGGGTACATACAGCATCCAGCACCTTTCTGCACAGTTAAATGAAGCTTTTTGATGATCTTTATGTTTAAACTGTGGCGTGTTTGATACCATATCACCAAAAGAAGTTTATATACTTTTTCTTATTAAAAGTAGAAGATAACTTCAATATTTTGAAAATAAATGTCAAATTTGAACATTAGTTTATTGCTCCTTTTTAGAAACATCTCCATAAGTTACCTTTATGCACGCTTTCATTACTGATATTGACTACATACACTGGCATCCATGTGGGGAAGACGTTTTAATGTAAATCATGGCAGGAGATCTGCTGCCATGTGATCGAGAACGCCTTAAGTATACGTTAACGTCCCTTGCACAATACAAAAGACACGTGATATAGCGTAATTTATGCATAAACTGTCATTTGTGTATGACCTTAGCCTCTTCCAATAAATCCGGACGTAAAAAATCGAAACTTTGAAAGGCTCACAACGTTTAACTTCATTACTAGACTATAGTAATCAGGGTGGGTTTGGGTAGGTCGGTATTTTTAAAGGGGTGTCATTTTGAGCATACCTAACTGTCAATTCATGTCTTATCTTTCAATGATGAATGTGCAATCGTGAAAGAAACAAAGGACGCAAATCTGTTGAGTCAAAAATAACGCGTGTTAACTTGCAGCTGAATTTGTGTCCTTCAAAATCGACCACCCCTGTCTTAAAACGGATACTTTTTCAATACCTTAAAGTAAAGTTACAGCCATGAATTTTCTAGGACACACTACAAACTGGTCAGACTATGATATGCAGTAATAATATCTCGCTGACGTTCTCAGGGCTTGTGCAATAAAGAATTTAATTTGGGTGATGCGTTTTCAAGGTCCTTAAGTATACAATACTAAAGGAAATTACAGATAAAAGCACGCTACATGCAATCAGATCTTCATTACGCTGTGCAACCTGACTCTATATCTTTATACATATAGCAGCAATAGCCGTTCTAACATAGACCAGTCTGCCTTGCTGATCTTGACTAAAATCCACATAGTTTCTTGGAGGCCTTGACCAGTGAGCAATAGTATTTACCAATGTGTCTGTAAACAAGTAAGACATAAGTTTTCTGCGAACGTTTACCGGGCATACTAACCGTACTTTGTCGTCTGCGGTTCAGTTGCTTTGCACGATTAACCCTTAAAGCGCAAATTACAACAAAATTCGACTGCTTTTGTCGTCTGCTGAAATGTTTCCATCAGACAGTGTAGACTCCTATAGGAGCAGTCTGATCTGGGTCCACACTGTTTTTCTCTATATTTAGCTTAGTTAAATAAAGTTAGCAAATATTTGCAACAGACGACAAATGCAGACGGAATTTTCGGATGATTTTTTGCTGGGTTTTAAGGGTTAAAACATACCTATGCTGTTTTACCCAATTTACTGTAGACCAGTCTAAATTGACAGTGAATGGCAGTGTTCTGTCTGACACGCCCAACGTCCGTTACCTGGTCGCACTATACCTTCTCAAGAATGAGGAGTAGTTTTTTCGGCCCACTTCGAATCGAACTAAAGTTTCTACTATAGTTCTTACGTAACGGTAATAGTTGCGCGCGCATGTTTACATCCGAATGGCTGCAGTTGGAACTTTAGTTGATTGCCAAGTAAACAAGGTGAATAGCATTGCATGCTCCCTTTCAATTCTTCATTGCAGACAAAAATGATGTTCATATACTGCACAGCCAACTCTAATTAACAATTACGAATAAGTTGGACCGCAAATAGTGCACAGCGAGTAATTATTTTCTAAAAAAAAGTAATTTTGAGGCTACTGACCGATTTTGACCCATCTTGCTAGTTAGGACTAGACGAGGGAACCAGACAATCTACTAGAGTAACGGTGCTCTGACCCACCGTTGATCTCTAGTAGAACTATAGTAGCGACTATCGATGTTCGAATCATACTATGGTTACTATAGTAGGAATTATAGTTCGATTCAACGTTAAGTTCAGTAACTGCTCTTTTACAATTACACGACCATTGGGTCTGCACTATAATCCATATGTGAGTCTGTCCGTTCATAGCAGTTAGTGAAAATGCTCATAGCTCTTGAACAAATTTTGCATACAAATGCATGTCAACACTATCTAACCACTGACATGAGTGAAAGCCTTTTTGACAATGGTTTGCTGAGCATCATTTCAGTTGGTTTTGTTCGGTTAGTGAAAATGCTAATAACTCTTGAACTGCATGGTTTATTTTATTACTTATACATTCTTTTGAAATTGGCAGCATAAATGACAAAGAAAAGAAATTTAAAGAAAAACATTATGTGAAATATCGACCGATTGATGTCATTGTACTCCTTAACCTTTGTCAACATATGTTGTTTTTTGATATTATGGAATTAAAAGTCTATTCCATCTTAACTGTATATTTCCAAAGTATATTGCTAAACCTTTTCCTTCAGTAAAACGACGTCTGTTTTACATTTATTCATGTGATTATGATATATATTTGGAATTGGATTATCTTTGAAGCAAATGCGTATATGCTTGATAGAAAATGCACGCATTCTTTTGGTTAGAATTATCTAAATTTCAGGAACCGAAAACGTAGCTTATCTCGGCACAGCTTTCCAAAGCTCCACTAAAGATGACAGATATGCTCAAAAAGCCATTGATGGTAATTATACCACAGCGGACAGTGAATGTTCATCAACGCTTTCAGAAATTGCTCCATGGTGGATTCTCGAACTCGACCAAACATATTTCGTTACTTCAATTGTTGTGCAAACAAGTGGTAAGATTTCTTTGTAAAACATTCAACTAGCGGATTATTAGTACAACATTGTCAATGAACGAAAGTCAGCAACAATTTTACAGCCAGACGTCAAGGTTGTTAAATAATTGTTAATTTAATCATTTTAGATGTTTGCTATCTTTTATTATCAGTCACCCCTAATATTAACTGGATTGTTTCAACATAACCTAATAAATGTTTCCTATCTCACGGCATGTTACCTTTATCAGGTCATGATGACGTTGCACTTTTAAATGACGTCGCTAATGACGCTGAATCAACACGAAAATTGAATTTTACGTCATAATCGCTATTTTGAAGAGTAAACAAATGGTAAACTGATAAATAGAATACCAGGTTCGCGTATTTTGATATCAAGTTTACCAGGCTCGGCTTTGAGAACTCATGTTGAATCGCTTGGCAAGCCTCGCAATGTCAACAAGCGTTCTCAAAGCCTTGCCTGGTAAACTTGATATCAAAAGACACTCACCTAGTATTTTCTATGTACATAGGGTTAGAAAGTTGGAGCTGTACTGTACTGTACTTAAACCATGTAAGCATGGCTTAAAGTTAACATGCACTTTGATAACAGATATCTGGAACCTTTTAATGCATGCATATTGAAAAGAAATTTATATTCTAATAATGTTAGAAATAGAGTAAAATATAAAATATCCTTCATTGTTTTTGAGTATATGTAATTTATATAACTATGCTATAAATGCAGATATTCAATTTATGACTATGCGTAACAGTCTGTCGAATTATATTCATGCATACACTTATTTTATTGACTGATATGACCTGGGGTTTTCAGGGTGGAACGAGGGGGAAACTCCAGTTGTTGACTCCAGCCCCTTTAAACGTATTTTGGAAAGAAAACTCCGCGCGGTGACCAAATAATTGGTAAAAACATCCGGAAGCAACATTTAAAAAACGAGTGAGTACGATCAGGAAATGCCACAATCACACACCACAAACAACTGACGGCGCCTTGAGGAAGCGGCAAAGACTGATAACAGCGACATGACATCTAGAAGACAATATAAGTAAAGCAACGAGCTCTCTTCCCCAGTGGGATGATTGCAAAACTAAATAGGACGCAAAGTACTGCATAACAAAACAAGGACCTAAAACAGATAATATACAAATAAAAAAAAAGGAATAAAATAAATGGATGAAATATCTCATTGCCTCTGCATTTCTGATTGTGGTCATCTTTTACCTCTAAATTTCACACGAGCATATTTTATCACTATATATTAACACTTTCAAGTTGCTTGTTCGCTCATTGGCTATCTGATTTTTCTTTGATTCTTCCACTGTTCCACTTCAGACTCCAACTAAACAGTAAATATGATCAAACGCTTTATACAAAAAATATAAGTATGACCAGAAAATGCCAAAGTAAGACACTGTAGACATATCTCTGGCACTGTGAGGAAGAGACACAGAATGCTAACATTCACCTGACAGCAATTAGAAAAAAAATTAGTAAAGCAACCTGCTTTCTCTCCCCAAACGAGATTATTACACAACTATAAATTCGTTTTATATCCTTGATAGTCTGTGAGCTGCATAGTGATTACCCTACACACTTCTAAAAGGATTTCGCAGACATGTCCTATCTTAAAGAGCAATGATAATTGTGTCAAATAAGACACGTTTGCATTCTGTGCATGTTGACTTGTAACATATACTCAGAAAAACAATTGAGGGATATTTAGGTTCAATTCCATCTCTAACATTCAATACAATTAAAACTAAACTAATAATACATGCATTTCATAGTTCCAAATATCTGCAATCAACATGGATGTTTGATTTTAGTCATGCTTCAATGGTTTAAGTACCGTACAAATCCAAATGGTGCAACCCTCTTAAATGAAAAGTCACAAACGTTCAAATATGATTGAAAACCATTTTTATCGTTTGTATTCCATAATGACTGGCTCCGAAATCATTGCTGGCTCTCCCCCAAAAGTATGGCACATACTTTTGTAGTTGCTGTCAGTGGTTTACTGCCACTTTGTTGTCATATTGGCTTGGGCATATCATATCTGTGCATTTTTGGTGAGGAAGTTATCTCATAATTAGGGTCAATGGCTGATAAATGGGAGTAAAAACTCATCTGTGGTTGGAATTAGAACATAAGCAATGACAAGGTAATGATTTTAGCAAACATTATAAGCGCTAGATTTATTGCTTGTGAACTTTGGGTAGAGATGGTCGATACATTTGGCATGGTACTGTATCGTAACGAATGACCCGTAAATTTCATTTTGCATTTTGCTGAATTGCAAAGTGGTAGTTCTATCAAATATACAATTATTTTGTTTGATAAGTATTGTCTCAAATGCTATAAAAGTAATCAGGTTGCAAAGATCAGGAATCGATACAATCAAGTACCACACCTGACCCAGGATACCAATGGGAAAGTGACAAACTCACAGAAGACACCACAAACGAGAGCCAAGAGGTCAGCCCTTTCCCAGCAGGTGACCACAAAGCACATATAAACAGACGCGCACAAAACATAGCAAACACAAGACAGAATAAAAACACAAAAGATCCACAAAAGAAGTACCGCCCTGGAACGGTAAGTCAAATTAATCTTAATATCCTTCAATTGTTTTTTCTGAGTATACATTACATTGGTCAATTCTAAAATAAAACACTTTAAAGCTTATGGTCTAGTTATCTTTTTTGGGAGTATAACATCTTAGCAACAAAAGCGGACATTAAGAACTTCAGGTTGGTTTCCTGTTAAATAATTTATGTACAATAAACAACGTTATTATCTAATAAGTTATATTTGACCTACCTATTTTTGGCTTACAAATTGCAAATATATATGTAATAAATGAGCTAAATTACTAGACTTTCAGACGGAATGATGAGCCTGACCAACGACTTTTATCGTCAAGCTGATACCTTATGTTTGTCTCTGGATGGGTCCGCCGTGGCTCAACTAAGGATTTTCTGTATCTCTGACTGTCTGTGAGTTAAAAACCATTGGCTTTGTTTCATCACAGTATGATAATTTGAGTTGATTGTTTCCGCTGTGATGATACATTGCATCAGCTTGAAAGCCTCCATGCGAGCTAAACATTTTTTGTGCCATAAGAACTGTAGAATCTAGGGCGATGTTTTGACGAGTAGAATATTCTACTCAAAGCAAGTTTTGACATGCAAATGATGAAAATCATGTGATTTAATTAGTCCTGCCTTCAGGTCATTCGCACCTGGTGTGACTCGCATCACTGCATCGCATCGAGCGTGATTCTGTGTAACACACTCAGAAATATGTACATTGCAGGTGGCATTCCTGACCTCCTTTTATAAGACAAAATTGACTCCGGAATCATTTGAATAGAGAGCTAATAATAATAATAAATTGAAGAAGATTGTTGGCTCTAATAATTTTTAGCGCAGTTCATTAGAATAATTTCCCATTAGTAAAAACATTGGCTATAACATTAATGTATTGCAACAGACTGCATGCTTAGTAGTCAACCCAATCACGGTTGGCAACTTTGCTTTCCTCATTAATTGCACGTCGGTGGGTCAGACTTCAGACTCTATGACGGTTCTGACTAAAAGGACTTATCTTTTGATGAGATGGTGGGTGCCTGATGCTTTGGCTGTTGTTAAGTGGCCCACCCGGGTTTACCTGTTGGATATCTTTTGCTCTGGTATTCAGTTTTATTATCTGTTGAGTCCTTACCTTTGCTTTATCTCATTGTTATATCTTGATTTATATGTTCAAGGAGATGATGCATTGATAAGTTAGGGGTCAGACAGCATGCTTGGTAGTCAACCCAATCACGGTTGGCAACTTTGCTTTCCTCTTTAATTGCACGCCAGTGGTTCGGACTTCAGACTCTATGATGGTTCCGACTTAAAGACTTATCTATTGATGAGATGGTAGGGGCCTGATGCTTTGACTGTTTGTCCGGCCCACCGGGGTTTATCTGTTGGATTCCTTTTGCTCCGGTATTCAGTTTTATTTACTGTTGAGTCCTTATCTTTGCTTTATCTCCTTGTTATATCTTGATTTATATGTTTTAGGAGATGATATATTGATAAGTTAGGGGTCTTTCATGCAAACCAAATATCTATGTGTCTTGATCCACATCTAAATTCAGGGTGAGGTTGGCGCCGGTAAATCGGTTTAAGCCCTCCAGTCAAATATTTTACTGACCGTTTCAAGGCAGTACTTCTTTTGTGGATCTTTTATGTTTTTGTTCTGTCTTGTGTTTGCTATGTCTTTGTGCGCGTCTGATTATATGTGCTTTGTGGTCACCTGCTGGGAGAGGGCTGACCTCTTGGCTCTCGTTTGTGGTGTCTACTGTGAGTTTGTCACTTTCCCATTGGTATCCTGGGTCAGGTGTGGTACTTGATTGTATCGATTCCTGATCTTTGCACCCTTACTTACTTTTCATGCAAACCAAAAATCTATGTGTCTTGATCCACATCTGAATAAGGGTGAGGATGGAGACGTGAAACCGGTTTAAGCCCTCCAGTAAAATATTACCAATGCGGTACTTCTTTTATGGATCATTTATGTTATTTCTGTCTTGTGTTTGTTATGCTTTCGTGCGCGTCTGTTTATTGATGCCCTGTGGTCACCTGCTGGCAAAGGAAACACAATTTTCGAGCGTAAAATATAAAATGTTTTTACCCTCCAGTTTTAATTTATTGAGACGGTTCATTTGAATACCCACAACATATGTTTTGGTTGAGGAATACGTTAATTATTATTTAATACGCTGCCTGACATAAAGTCCTGTATCTTGTTTTTTTTTACTTCAGCTATTGCTTTCTCTGACGTCAGTGTCTATGTTGGTATCACACTTAGAAGAATGGAGCTCTGTGCCTACTTGAAAGGACCAGTATCTCCACAAGAGACTGTTGCTATTGAATGTCTTAACGCCACTGAAGCCAACTTTGTGAAAATTGTGACTGACAAAGGTCCAAGAATACCTCTTTCCAAGCTCACAGTATGCGGGATAGAATTTTATGGCGAAAACAGCACAGGTATTTCAATATGCGTATAGTACATTTTATTAACCTACTTGCATGTTTGTTAACACTGATAAAAATTCGTATTGAAAAATGATTAAGATCTAAGATTTTCTTGTTTGTTGACAGGCTTTGCTTTCAATTACATGTTCGATTGTACAATATAGTACGTGCTTGATAAGAGTAGGGTGAAGAAACAGATTCACAGTTAGAGGTATGAATGAAAACCCTATATTTGTCCAAACAGGTGAATAAAGTACCATAACGTGACCAATAACGTAACTCTACTCTTATAGAGCACAGATTCTAACGTTACTTTTCTAAGCCGTATGCAGAGTAATTTACTATGAAATAAAGCAGATAAGAAAACAAGTTAAATACCACCCTTACCAACTTTAGCACGAAATATCAAGGTCTACACTGATGTAGTTGGTATGAATAGTTATACCATGTTTGTCCACCTGCCACTCGCTAAAGCTCGTGGATTACCTACACGTACAGGTGTACACTCCATGGCATAAGTTAACTATTACGTAATTGATCTAATTAATCCATTCCCCGTTTGCGTGTTTTATTTCGTATTTATTGATTGGTCACTGGGGGAACGCTGTCAAAATGCTCAAAAACACTTTATTATAAAAACTTATTAGAAACTTATTTTGTACAAACCTGTAGGTAAATATCAATTTACAATGGCATGTATCAGGGCTTTTTATGGTGTCTGCTGTGAGTTTGTCACTTTCCCATTGGTACCCTGGGTCAGTGTGGTACTTGATTGTATCGATTCCTGATTATTGCACCCTTACTTACTTTTAGTTATGAGTGCGTACGAAGTAATTGATTGTCTCATTTCTCAACCAAACATATGGAACCGTCGCAATGAGACGGTTCTTTTAAGCTTCAAATTATAGGTTAAATCTGATGTGTAAGAAAATATTAACAATATTACGCTCAAAAAACCATGTTTATCTAGACTACGATTTATACAGCATGCATATATGATTCACCTCAGTGCACAAGTCAAACTGGTTCAACTTGAAACATTACAGGTAATAGTCAAAAGTCATTGACAGCACACTTATTTAGATGAAACAATGAAATCTTCTCAATCCGAATTTTATGCAAACGCATATAGGCCTTGAGCTGGCTATAGACCCCCTCCCCCCACCAGGGTAAATTTTGTACACTATGATCTTTTAAAACCAAATCATATAAGACAAAAAATAAAAGATGTTAGCCCTCTGAGAGTGGCAGCGTTAACGTGTAACATCACGTTATATACGTTACCCCTCGAATTAGCATTAAACGTCCCTGATAATGTCGCAACCATGACATGTTCTTACATATTTGCATGCTGACACAGGTTTATGAACTTCGTATAACACACTTACATATTTTTAGTATTAATTTTTTAAAGTGTTTGAGTTTTTACCGTTGTATACGTTACTTTGTGTTTCCTGCGTTATTTCCGAGTATCAATATGGTATTTATTGACTATACGTGTATTATATCTGCCACAGAATATAGTAAATCTATAAGGCTGCTACTTAGATGATTTAAAGTTCTTTATTATGGTCCCTTACACTATTTTTCAGGCCCATGTTACGTATGTTACTCTCATAATAGCATTAAATATTCAAGTTAATGTCTCTTACAAGCCCTGTTTATACTTATTTGCATGCTGGCACATGTTTATGTACTTCTTTTAACAAAGTTTACCTATTTTAAGTATTCATTTAATAAATGCCTTGAGCTTTACTGTAATGTGTGTTGCCAAATGATACATAAGTTATTCTGAGGATTTGTATAGCAGTTGTTTACTATACATGTATAAAGTCTGTCAGAGAATTTAGAAAAAAATATAAGGCTGAAATAAATTGAATTTTCTTATTAATTTATGGTGATTTAAACTATTATTATAATGTGATCTATCAACCCTTGCTGTTTGCTTGCATAAACAGTAGATACCATGCATTCAAATCGGAAGTTCTGTAAGACAATTACTGTGAAACAGCTCAGTTCTTGACAAGGTATATGGATATAATTCAGATGGTGTTGACACTGATTAGGGCTACAAGGAAAACAACTTTGTAATGCATATATCCTCTATCTGTATGCCTTGTTCCCAATGTTCATTGCATATGATCACAACAACTACGCACAATATGTACCTGTGTAACTGATAACACTCATACATTAGTCTGATACATATCGCAGATGCAAAGAACTTCTCGAACAAAATGGGTTTAATGAGTCACAATCATTGTTTCTTTGCTTGAGAAATGCTTTTGACATAACTATCAGGCAAACAATAAAAAACTATTATCATACAGATGGACTGGTGTATCACTCATCACATCAAAGCTCAATTTATTGAAACAACTCTTCAATGCACTGAAATGAAATATTCCATCTGCTCAGATACGAAGTAGAAAAAGTACTAAAGGCAGGTTCTGTCTTCACCAATCCTTTTAGTTCTAGTTTTGAAGACAATGAACTGTACTTTTTGTCTTTCGGTGTTCCTGCTAAGCCTGGCATAGCTAAGGATCTTATTGAGGCTGATGACATTGGCAGGAAGGCTGTTGCAGACTGCATTGACTCACTTTTAGTTGAAAATCTGTCTTTTACAACCCTACAAAATGCTACAAGCTAATAAAGTTTTGAGACTTTCGAGGTCAAGAAGGAGAAACTTCCAATTACAAAACATAATCAGCTAGATGAGCATGACCTTCTTTATATTGGACATAATGTTGACCTTGAATTGAACTGACGTACCTTCTTGGACCTGTACCATGGTTACTGTCAACTCCTGATAGAATTTCAACCAAAACTGACAAGTCCAAACTTCCGCATGGCTTGCACACTGGAATGGCCATGTAGTGCTGCACATAACTTTAATAGTAATGCCATACTACATAGCATAATATCTTTTCCTGTCACCTTCATGGATCTTTTTGTATTGTTTGATTTGATTTTTTACGTCCCATGAACAATCTTTCAATTAAACAGGGACGGGTCTTCCTGGGTTGAACTAGTTCTAAGCCAGGATAAATGTGTCTTGCTCAAGGATCTGATGGAACCAGTATTCAACCAGGTACTAAAGGCAGGGCATGTTGGTTTTGTCACTGATACATATATACAATGTATAAGCAGCAGTCTATAAGTGACTGTCGTACCTTATGGATAGCACTAGCGGACGCGTAATGGACAGTAAAATTCTCTGTCCATTCGTGTCCGATTTCATGCCGGACAAGTCCGTTCCTCATGTGGTGAATGTGTCCCATGTCAGGTGATATCCATTTTGTCCGGTCATATCCGTTGGCAAGTTTTGGACATGTTCAAAACATCGAACTGACGCCACCAGATAAATATGTGCGGTGGGTGAACGTTACTTATGCGTTGGTATGCGGCTTGTCCAGTTCTCGTGCGGTTTGTCCAGTTCTCATGCCTTCGGCATCCTGTAGGTATGCTGTATGTATCCATTGATGTCTGTTCGACCTGAGTTGTGAACCGTCAACTGTCAAACAGGTAAAAGAGTTTCCCTGACGAGTACCACATGTTGATTCTGTGATCGTTCAGCCAACGTTTTGTCCATTTCTTATAAGGTACATATTCGTTTTGTGCGTTATACATCTGTTACACGTACGTTTGTTAACCGTTCTATATCTGTTACTTGTTCGGTACGTATGTGTGCCTTACGACTTCCGCGAATATCTTCACCGACTTCCATCACCGGATAAACAGTTTTCTATTCTTTTGACTTCTTGCCTCACTGCAATTAAAAACCATGTCATTAAATATTGCACAACAGTTTATAAAAGAAATGGTAAAAATTTATTTTGGTCTATTAAAAATTCAGGTGAAATTCTTAATAAATTGAAGTCTAGAGGTTTTCTAGCATCTGGTTTGTCTACATATGATTTCTCTACTCTCTATACTACTTTGCCTCATAATCTAATAAAAGAAAAACTAGCAGAATTCATTGAACAAACATTTAACAGAGAGGGCTCACTTTATTTGGCTTGAAATGATAAAAATGCCCTTTTTTACTTCTGAACAACCTAAACGATATACATTGTGGTCATGTCAGAAAATGTGTGATGCGCACCATTATCTTTTGGACAATATATTTATAAGATTTGGCTCTAAATTATATAGACAAATTGTCGGTATTCCAATGGGTACTAATTGTTCCAGATTTGTTTTTGTTTTGTTATGAGAGAGACTTTATGTTGTCTCTGTCAGACAATAATCAAGCTGATATTATTGAAGCTTTTAACTCTACCTCCAGATATTTAGATGACTTACTTAATATTGATAATCCTTATTTTGAACAAATGGTAGGTCAGATATATCCCACTAAACTTCAGTTTAACAAGGCGAATTCTTCTGATACTGAAGCTCCGTTTTTGGACTTGAAACCTTATTACTTTGCAACCTTGCAACCTTATTACTTTGAACTTTTCAATAACAAATGGCATAGTTTTTTCTAAAATTTATGTTAAATGGGATGATTTTAATTTTGAAATAGTAAATTTTCCATATCTTCATGGAGATGTTCCTCGCTCTCCTTCCTATGGTGTATATATTTCTCAGCTTATCCGTTTTGCTAGAGTGTGCTCTAATGTTGATGACTTCAACAACAAAAACTTATTTTTAACTGCTAAACTATTTAAACAAGGTTATAGATATCATAAAATTCGAAAAGCATTTTCTAAATTCTACTACAGACACTCAGAGTTAATTGTTAAATACAACATTGGGTTAAAACTCTTCTGCAACAAGGCATATCAGAACCTATATTTTATAGTGATTTAGTCTATAAATTCAAACGAATTGTTGGAAAACCTGTTTTTAGTGATCAATTCAAAAAGATAGTAAAACGTTATATAAGGGTTGGATATAATTTAAATATCATAAGCCAGTCTGCATGACTAGTTTTAAACCCAATCACGGTTTATAGCTATGGTTTCCTCTTTAATTACACGACAGTGGGTCAGGCCTCAGACTCTATGACGGCTCTGACGTAAAGCTTTAATCGGTGGGTTAGTGCCTGATGCTTATCTGTAGCTGGACCCACCGTGGCTCAACTTGAGGTTTTCTATAGCTCTGACTATCTGTGAGTCATGAGCCCTTTTCTTTGTTTCATCATGTAGTGTTAATTTGATTAGAGTGTTTTCCATGATGATACATTGCATTAGGTAGATGGCCTCCACGCGAGCTGAACATTTCTTGTACTTCAACAACAGCAGAATCTAGGGCGAAGATTTGGTACCAGTAAAATGCATTTAAGCCCCCCCCCCCCCCCCCGGTGCCTTAGGCTGCTGTCCGTTCTAAGGCAGTGGTTCTGTTGTCGTTGACTTTTTGTTTATTGTAACTTCCATTGTGGGAGTCTGTAATTGTTCTGTTTTGTTGTACGTTACTTTATGTCCCTCCTAGTATTTCAATCATCTTGATGGGGAAGAGAGAGCTGATTGCTTTGCTTAATTTGTCTTCCTGGTGTCTTGTGATGGTTGAGCGGCTCTTCCTCGCGGTGCCACGGGGTTGTCTGCAGTTTGTGATTGTGATATTTCCTGATCATACTCACTTACTATTTTTGCATATTTTATGTCCGTTCAGCGACCGTTACCTTTATCCGTTTACATGTGACAGCACCATTAGTCTTACAAACGTTCTCACAGAGGATAACCTTGTGTTTTGTTCAATATTGGGGTATGCAACAAACGGTACTTCTTCTGAATGTCAACAACATTGGCCAGAATACGGGGGGGGAGATCTACAGTCATAAGTTGTTTAACAGATTGTGACACTACAAATATGCAAATGAGTTAGTACCATGGAAAGGTTGTTCCTATAAAACTGATAGAGAACCCTTCTCCGCTAATTCATCTTCTTAGCAGGGTAGGAAATAAACAAAGTATTGCTCTAGGCACTCATCAGTGACATAAAACCCTAACATGTGCTATTTATGTAAATGTGAATAAGCTGCAGTACATCATGTTTCTGAAATAGTACCAAAGTCATACATATATGCTGACTGTTTCAAATGGCACGGACCTGAGCTAACTTCCACCCTGCTTTTTGTCCTTAAGATGTACATACAAAGATTGCACTATCAAGTCTTAGTCAGGGCCCTTAGGGACAAAAAATAGGTCCCGTGCGAATTGTGTGCCGACTTATGGTGACCTATTTAAAAACTTTCAATGGAGTCCTACCTTTTATTTAAAGGTGGTCACCCATCTCAAATCCGCGTCGGAGGCTAGTTATGACGTCATAAACATGGCGACCATAATGAGCAACTGCTTGTTAATAAAAGCTATGGTTTGTGTTGGTATGGTCATATTTAGCCAACACAAACGCCTTTTTTAACATAATATCAATTATTTTAGTCATATGATGGTTACATCTATGCTTTACCTGACTTTGACAATGAATTATTTCTCGATAACTATATTTTGCATGCAAAATACCGTAGATTCCCTATAAATACCAAGCTTATCGGGCCACCTTTAAACTGATGGCTGAGAATGTTATTGCTCTCCCTTGGGAATTTCGCAAACTTATCCTATCTAAAAGAGGATTTCAAGCTGCGTCTTTTAATAGATGTTTGCACTATGTTTGCCGGGCCGTTAGTCTCTGACAGCCTGTTACATATGTTACCATATTAAATTTAGAAAAAAAAGAAAATTAAAAGTTTGAGCTACAGAAAGAAGGCTAATTATTTAAATTACTCATATGTTCTGCATATTGACTACTTTAGCTACATATAAATTCATTTGGAGCAAAATAACAGCTTCTTGTGGTGTTATGTGCGTTACTTTAATTAGATTACCCTTTAAACATGAAAATTGTGACCAATATCATTTACTTTTTAGCTGATATGTGCATTTTTTAAAATGTTTTGATTATTTTATACTAACAAACTCATTTGTGTTAGAGAAAATCCAAAGTTTGCTTTTATACTTTAAATGAAGCGTCTTATACGAGCAATTATAAAAAGAACCCAAAGGCTACACCCAATTTTAAGGAGCCGAATTTGGTAGGGACAATTTAAGTACAAATATATGAAACCATTTGCTGCTGTTGGATATCTTGCATTTTTAGGATTGTCTTGCTCATATTATAAAGAATTATAGATTTTGCAGGTTAAACAACAAGATTGAAGCACTTGTTAAAGGATGTTACATATGTTACATGACATAATAAATGAGCGAGGGCATTGACTTGATGTAAGAAATGATATTTCAGGAAAAAATGAATATATTTCGCATGTTTTCCTAGCTAAAGTCTCTAGCCTCTGGTGCCTAAATCTTAGGTATTGATGACTATTAAGCCCCTGTACCTTTGTTACAGATGTTATGAATATTTGTTTTCAATATTTTTTAATATGAATAATTCTAAAATAAAGATACATCCTAGAAGACTATAGAAAATAATATTTTCACGTTTAAACAGTACAATTTAGTAAATGTCCCTTTCTAATGTAAATATTCTTAGCCAATCCTTATTCAAGTCATATACATGTACAATATCGATTTTTATTTCTGCTTCTCTGTTAAAATAATTGTCCTCTTCATATCATAAAAATCGGAATAATCATCAAACAATATTTTGACTGCAAGCTAAGTAATGACCTGCTCCATCCCAAACCCTTTAGACGTATCCTATCGTATGTACCGATTCATGGTGCATCGAATAGGAGATGTTTGCACACTGTAAGCATGGGTGTTAGCCTGTATCAGCTTGTTACATATGTTATTTTATCAATTTGACAATAAGAAAATTGAAAGTTTGAGGTACAGAAAGAAGGCATTCAAACTAGCTAATCAATGAAAATTCTAATAGTCTGCAAATTATTGGATGTCTTTACTACATATGACAGCTGTTTAACATTAATACGGCTACATGTCGTATTATATGCGTTACATGAACTTAATCATAATTTAAAAGTGGTAATTTTGGCTATCGTCATTTAGTTTAACGACTGCTCTGGGTTGGTTTCAAACCGTTTTAGATTAGGTTTAAGAAAACATATAGTCAACTGATGAATACAAAACAAAAGTTTGCTTTTCTATCTTAAATATTTTGTCTTATATGAGCTAATGCACAACCCTACCCCCAGTTTTGCAGAGGAGCAAATTTTGTTTTCGCCGCTTAAATACAACACATATAAAAGCAATTGCAGAGTGTTGATATTTTACATTTTCTTTAACAGTATTGCTCATATATCATCAAGTTTCTAAGATCAGGTCACTTATTAAAGATGTCAATGTGTCATGATGCCCAAACCAGGGCTCTGATCGAATTCCATGCACTTTAAGGTGCTGGTATTAACTAGTTCAATGTAAGGAAAGAGCAAGAAATCATATTGGCAGGCATTTAGCAAAGCTGGAGACCCTATCCCAAAGCAATCTTTCACCTAGGCTCAGTGCCCTTAGAAAGCACTGTGGCGGATGCACTAGAGTAATATATTTGTAAATTGTCCTGACCTCTTGGCTCTCGTTTGTGATGTCTAACTGTGAGTTTGTTACTTTCCTATTGGTATCCTGGGTCAGGTGTGGTACTAGATTGTATCGATTCCTGGTCTTTGCCGTCTTTCCTACTTTGCATTAGCCAGTCACCGATATTGTTCGACTCGTTGCGTTGAGTTGGTGGATGTTTTGGAGAAAAAAAGCTGAATTGCAAGAACTACCCCTTCCAAGAGCTGTGTTTCTCGAAGGTGTCAAACGTGTGCAGTATCAGTGAATCATTTGGAAACCTCACCTGTCATTTATCCTGACAAATCAATGCCTGAAAAGTATGGTTAGAGGCCGGACTGTGATAAATATTGTCCAGTTATGATGACATTGCCCATGTGTGGATCCAGAGGGGGATAGAGGGTCCGGATACCCCCGCCCCTGGGGAATAACAAGTACGTATATGGGAATAAATACGTATACATGTACGTATACGTATTTTCTATAGAAAATAGTAAGTGAGTATGATCAGGAAATACCACAATTACAAACTGCAGACAATTAGCATTTGGACCCCCCTTCTGGGAAAAGTTGGACAGCCCCCCACCCCCGGAAAATAATGGACCGCCTCTGGATCCTTTGTAAAGTATAAGTATAGTTTTCTCAGCAATGAAACCATTGGAACCACTCTTTAAACTGTAAAATAACCTGAGGACTAAATAAAACTGACAAAAATTCCTGAATCCGCGCATGTTGCCTCCTGCCCCCGAAACCCCTCTGCAGCTGATAAAATGTGGTTGCAGCATGTCTGTATGCGAAACATCTCGGTGTAAGTGCAAAGCTAACCATTTATATTGTACTGATTTGTGTTAATGTGGAGCAGAAGAGGACTCATGTAAAATATTGCCGGTGATCAATATGCTTATGACTTTTGAAAAACTATTTTCATGTGGATTCAGATATTTCTTTAGCCGTATCAACAAAAAATGCCTTATTGTCCGATTTTGACCTTTGAAGAAGATTCTACCTAGTAGCATGCGAAAGATAAATCTGATTTTATCAGTTTTCTATTGCCCGTGCTATCGATGTACAATGGGTAACTTGTAGAGGGGTATATCATTATTTCCATATCATGAACTGCTAAGTAGACTCTTCTAACTTTTGATCCTTCAGTGGTCCAAATCGGACTATAATGAGTTTGGTTGATAGTGTATGCAAATGATTATTACTACTATCTTTTATTTGGGTGTAGCATAAGCAGCTACAGATAAACCCAAAGCTTTGAAGCGTGACTCTATTTACAATATTTATATGTTGTTCTAGAAAAAAGGTTTCAGGCATTTATTTACATTTACTATAAAAGCTTTGACATGCACATATGTCCTAGCCGGACTGGCTCATTTTACCTTATCTGCATCACTCGTTTGAAATAGAAATACCCAAAGGTCATTGGTCAGAGGTCGTAGTACATCTATATATATATAAGCATAAGAGATTATATTTACTCCGTTTATTATCAAAAACACTGTTTGTTTTTCATTTACTCCACTGTCTTTTTATTCGTAAATCGTGAAGACATTTACGTCCCACCCTCAAACTGACTTCACCCTATCTGAATATATTTTTTTTGTAACGATTTAAAAGAGTTTGCATTCAGTCATGATAAGGTTACCAGTTCATTAAAGGAATATTTCCAAGCGATGGATATGGACAAAATGCATATATATGTGGTATTTACATATAAGGCGTCATTTCAATGACGTCATCTTTTTGTTCTGATGCGAAGACAATATGGGCGACATGTTAATTTTAATTATTTATCTCCTAAGACTAAATTTGGTGCATTTCGACTGAAATTGGCACACAAAATGCAAAAAAGTCCTGATCCCCATATACTACAATGAACATACCGTTTTAATTGCACTGATACAATATACGCTATTTTGATGACGTCATAATGACGTCCAGACGTAAAACCCAGATGGGTGACCAGGTGATTTTCATTAGTTATCCCCTAAAGTTTGGTTTTGTATAGGTCACCATAAATCGGCATCAAATTCGCACGGGAGTCCCGGTCGCCCCTGACTATCTTTCCCATTAAAACAAGTGAGGCTTTCCAGACATGGATAAAATGTGTAAAACATAAATGAGGAGGAAATTGAGTACCTCTGGGTGAAGGAAAACTTAATTGTACCCTAAAAATAGCCACATAATTATATTTCACATTTTGTGTGATATGGGGTTACCATGTTCAAAACGCAACAACTCTAACCTTATAAAAGATAGAAACATAATATTTGCAGTTTCCAAAAAGTACATAAACATTCTTTAATGCAAAATAAATAAGTAAGCACATTCACATAAAAAAATATCAAACTAAATTAGTTTTCATAAATCATTTATATAGGAATAATGAAAAAAAGTAACATACGTAACACTTTGGGTGCATATTTGTTTTCAAAGGTCCATATCTATGATGCAAAAATAGCTTACTTGGATGATATAGCCAATTTGAAAATCTTACCTTATGGTTTGCACTTTTCAGAAGTCATGTCATTTACTAAAATTATCAAAGAAGTTGATGAGGAAATATATGTAATTGGCTGTTGCAAGGTAATGGTGCCATTACCAGACTGCTAGCATATTGCAAAACCCTTGCAAGATGAATCTGGTAGAGGATTAATAAGTTGTATTGGAAAATTCTTTAAACCTGGATAACTTGAGTTGCTAGCTTGGCAAGAAAAAGCTCTTTAACTTCTACCTGGTGGGTTTTCTTTGATCTTTTAAGCTTATTACTCGCAAATTGCACTGTATGTTACAAACTTTTCATGAGTATTGTGTTAAGTATATTTGATGTCTCTATAAAAGAAAAGAGGGTTTATGGTAGTTTATGTTTTGAGTAACTTCCTCAGCAAATGAGTCACAGTAAAAAAGAAGTACATGGACCTGTGCCAGCATGCAAATAAGTACAAGCAGGTCGTGTTGGAGACCTTATCTTGAACGTTTAATAGTATTTGGAGAGTAACGTATATAACCTGGGCTGTAAAATACACTGAAGGACTTTAAAAACGTAAAAATAGAAATTCATAATATTTACTAACTTTTGATGCCTCAGTTTTATTGAGATTTGGCAAAAATGAACATCAATATGTCATCAAAACATGTTTTAAATTTTATGTCAAAATGATAAATAATGTTAGAGCAACAGTCTAACAAATAGCAATACCCTATGATTCTAAAGTTGCAATTTGAATTTTTTCTAGAAATTGGACTAGATTTTAAGTTATTGTGATAAAATATTTTTATAAAAAAATCTGAAACAAATTACCCTTGGAGCCCTACTATTCCCCTGGCACTGAAAGAAGCCAGTCGGAACGATTATCGTTGCTGTAAACATCGTCGATACACAATCGAAGTAAGTTGCCTCTTAACGCCGGTAGCCGTTCTTGGCTGACCAGACCTGCGTCGATTTTTAACTGTCCCAGTAGCCTGGTAATAATCTATGAGACGCTGTATAGTTGACGAAATCTGGCGACGTCAGAAACACGTGCCCTAGGTTTTAACATTTCAATTGCGCCAGATCGTTCATGTTCAGACAAACGTGGCATGAAAAGTAAAGCTATAAAACTAAAGCTGTTGTGTTTTTTTTATACATGTATACTTACAAGCTACACGTGAAATGATAAAATATTTTGCATCAATGATTTTTGGGTACGCCACGTGCAAAACATAGTAAATCAACGATGCCTAGCTGGTGGAAGCCAGTGTCTTTAAAAACACCGATATTTGGTATAGATAGAAGCAGAAAGTCGTTACCATCCATTTTTATCAGTTAAAGAAGGCTATAAAAATGTTTTGGATGCATAAAAATAATAATTTTCATCTTTTTGCGTTTTTAAACTCCTTCAGTGTAGTGTAAGACACCATAATAAGGATCTTCAATTCATTTGAATAGCAGCCTTATAGATTATCTATATTCACTGACGGATGTAATACATATACAGTCAGTAACTGCCATACTGATACTTGGAAATAACATATGAAACACCCAGTAACATAGACAACGGCAAGATCTCAAGACATAAAAAACGCTAAAATTATGTAACTGTGTTATGAGAAGTTCTTAAACTTGTGCCAGACTTAAAAAAGTGTTAATATGTCATGTTGGAGACATTATCAGGAAAATCTAATGTTATTTTGCGGGTAACGTACGTAACATGATGTTACACCCTAACGCTGCCACTCTCAGAGAGCTAACATATTTCAATTCGTGGCTTATATAATGTTGTATCTGGAAATTATAGTGTACAAAATTCTTTCTGGGAGTAGGGGGGCCTATAGCCAGCGCAAGGCCTAGATAATTATATTTTACATTTTTTTCTGTGATATGGGGCTTCCATGTTCAACATCTCAACATCTCAAAACTCAAAAAGTATATAAGATAGAAACATAATGCTTGCAGTTTTGAAAAGGTAAATAAAACTTCTATAATATAATACCAAATTAATGAACATAAACTGGTTTCAATAAAGTTTAAGACAAACTTTATTAGATTTATTTATCATTTAAAAGGGGGTTCAGTGAAAAAATGTAACATGCACTACATCGGGGGTGACTATATTTGTTTTCAAATGTAAATATCTGTGGCCCAGTAATAGCTTACTTAGAATATATAACCAATTTGGAAATATTAAATTATCTTTTGCACTTTACTGAAGTCTTAAAAAGAATATTAATTATCAAGTATTTTGTAGTATAACGTATGTAACAGGCTGTTACAGCTTAACGCTGCCATTGTCAGAGGGCTAACATGTTGCAAAATCCTTGCAAGACATTAGGCTTTATGAAAAGTATGGTTTACAAAATTCCCCCTTGGGGGTAAACCAATTTCAGCCATTAGCCTAATAACTTTCGTCTCAAGTTTTATACCACAACACAATAAAATTTGGTCACAAAAATACCCCAGCCCCCTCCCCTAAACCCTCAAGTTCTGGCATAATTATGCAATATTTTCAAAATATTTTTATCTTCTAGGTGCACTAAATGTAAGGGTTTGATTAAAGCACACAAATAAAGTTGTCAGTTATGCAATATCCTATCCACAGGCTGTCAGAATTAGGGCAGAGTGAATAGGAAACTGCCTGAGGTGCTATTATGTATGATAGTTTCTAAAAAGCGAATAACAAAGGCGCTGATCAAACTGCGCGGATGTGTTGTTCGCAAACCCTCGAAGACAGGTTTTCTAGCGTTGATGCACAATTTGTGTATGCGAACAGCGAAGGTGCCGGGTGTGTGTGCCTGTGCCATCGATGCTTGCTGATGCGGTACCAAAATCTTGTGCACTGGCACATTTATAGTATGTACGTTCCACTACTGTTAATTCATGCGCGGATCCAGAGGGGAGGGTGGCAGAGGGGTCCGGACCAACCTGCCAAATCACAAAAATATAGGGTTTAGCAATACTGGTCGGGAACCGTTGAAAAATCACAAAGTTGCCAGGCCATCATTCAATGTTGGGCTAATGTGCTCTCGACATGATTTACTATTTTTGAACGAGTGAATTCTTTATCTCGGACACAACAATAACTGGGTTCGAGTTCATGATTATTTACACTGTGAAATCAAGGCAGATCTCAAATATTCTCACGCCCGCTAGCACCAGCTTAAGCGGTATTCGATTTTGCCACAAACCATTCAAAATCGCGGGAAAAACGATCAAAACATCGAGTTGGAACTATTAGACTCATAAATTTAAATATTGATTCAGCCTAAATGCTTGTATTTTATAATAACTTTTTCATTCACTTTTTCAGAAATGACTAATGGATTATTTATTACCCTAGTCCGACCCCTAATCCTAATTCTAAACCAAAAGAGCAACAAAAACAAAAACAGCGAAAAAGACCGAAAAACATGTAAAATTACCTCTTTACTAAACATCAGCTATGGCTAAAATAGGATGTAATTGTACGCAATGCATTTCAGGTATTAACCTTGCCCTCGGCCGGCCAATAACATATCAATGGACGAAGTACTTTAGCTTGCCTTGTAGTTTGGCTGTGGATGGCAATTATATAACCATCGAACTTTTATACAAAACTGAGGGTCGATATCCACTTTGGTATATTATAGAACTGGACAGTAGTTATCAGATCACAGGCGTTTCTTTAATTTTCAGCCCCCAAGGTACGTAACAAACCTTTACCTCTTTGGTTTAAACATAGTTTATTCAAATTAATTTGTACATGGTAAATTTAACTTGAAACAAAAAGATGAAGCATATAGCTTATATAGTTCTTTACCTTTTTGTATAGTAGTAGACTGGTAGCATTGTCGTAACGTAGATAACACTATCTACATTATGAAAAGCAATGTCTCAATAGCAATTTTATTTATTTTACAAGGGTTACAAACAGCCCAGGGGCTGCTAGTTGGTCTCCTTACATATAACATAATAGTCCAAGAGCCTGAAATAGGTTTAATCATGTGGTTGGGGCCAAAAGGTTTGAAAGTGTGTTGTTATGTAGAAAAGTGTGTTGATTTAAAAAATCAAACTCTTAAAAAATTAGGCTTGTACACAAAAGTGCTATGTGCAGCGGAATATCCCGGGGTAGGCAATATCTTGAAATAGCGCTAAATTGGGGGTATCCTTCTAGGTTTATAATTTAAACCATGTAATGTTAGAAGTAAAATGCAAATTTTGGCATCGTGGGCTTTATAATTTGCTATATTTTAGTGTAAGAAAGCTTCATTGGCATGTCTTATTCTGTTTTATATTGAACATTGATCATTTATATTGTTTATTGCCAAAATTTACAAAACAATTAAAAAATATGACAATGATGACGTGCACACACAATACGTACATACATACATACATACATACATAAATACACATTCACGTACCCATGCACGTATGCACAAACATACGTATTACGTACGTACCTATCTGACTGACAAACAGACAGCTAAAACAGACAGACAGACAGATAGACAAGTAGACAAAACAATACATAAAAGAGTAGAAAGAGGATACAGAGCGGTTATCCTATTGAGACAGGGGATATAAGATAATGTGTGACAACAGTGCTATCAGCGAGTCTTTGGAAAATAAGATTTGGAAAAAGATTCCGTATAAAATAAGACATGCCTGTGACTTGTTCTTCTATTTTTTAATGTTGCCGATCCCAACTCTTTTAATAGTTTTTCATTACTGGTGATCCTGAATGCACCAGTGCATAATAAGCTGACTTTTCTTTGTAGTTTATCAAGTTGTTCATTTTCATACATGGTACAAGAATCATAGATAACATCACAATAATCGAGTAAGGGAAGTATCATGCTTTTGTAAAGCCAATCAAGGAAACTTCTCAAGGCAAGCTCGTTAAATTAAAACTTGTTTAATAATAATCTAACTGACAATCAACTCTGTTCATGTTGCAGCATCGAAACAACTTCACACTTCTTTTTCTCATGTCCTAGATACACAGCACATAGGCAACAATACTTATTAAATCTTACACACGATCTATCAGTATCCTTACTTCTAAGAGGAGATCCCAATCAGCCATGCACGGTTAATTATATCATTTTGAAACATGCACAACTATATATACTAGCTACAAAACGTTTTTTTTTGTTATACACTGACAAACCATGCTCACCAGTAGCTCTCCGCTTAGCTGACGTCATCCTAAGATAATTGCTACAAGTTTGACAAGTGCTAGCGACCAAGACTCTCTCCCCCACAATTAATGTACCACTTGTATTATTTATAGAGATAAAATAAAGTTTAAACTAAGGCAACTTCTTGGTAAAAGATGTTTAACCTTCGTATAATTGAGAGTCTTTTTCCGCTTTAGCCAGTATTTCATTTATGTGAGATGACCAAGGCATGTTTTTACTAATTGTAAGAAATGTGTCTATGGTTATTTACTTAGAATCCTTCTGTTTAAAGCCAGAGTTTTGTTCGATCAGTAAATTATTTTCCATTTAAGGTAGCATGGGACCCATGTCAAAAGATAACCTTAATTTTACTTAAAAGTAATTGTTGTACAACACAGTATAATACTTATTTAGCTTTGATTATTCCAACGGCTAGCTGCTTTGACAGCGTATTTATACTTATTATCCTCTATAGGATTTTGACTGCTCTTGCAGTATTTGTCTTAGTGTTGTACTTTTGTAGTCTTTGGGCTCAAATAACAAGGTTGTTAAGGTTGTTTTGAATATGTCAGTTTGAGCTGCTCAATATTGCTCTGATAGTACTTTTGTGCTCACTGTGGCTCACTATATATAATTGATCAAGGGTTTACATTTTACTACTTGGACTGCTTTGATTATAGTTATTGTCAACTTTGGCTCATCTCATAATTTGTGAATGGTTTCATTATTAAACACCAAGTAGGTGAATCAATCATTGTTTGGAGCATATAGCTCTGTCTTAATTGGGAAAAATCATTTATAGCTCATTTGGGCTCATTTAAGTTGAGCTCTTTTGAATTGTATTACTTTCTTGTTGCACCTAGGCTTGCAAAGCATACCTGGGCGTAACATTGTTTTTGTTTAACATTAGTATAGAGGCAAACAGTGTGGACCCAGATCAGACTGCTCTAGGTGAGCAGTCTGCTCTAGATCTACACTGTTTGTTTAAGAGGCTTCATAATATTTCAATAGACGATAAAAACATATGATTGTGTTGTAATTTACGCTTAAAGGGTTAATAAATGTGGGTTCGGTGCATTAACTGACAGAAGTTTCATGAAATGCACGCAGACCTGCGCGGCTCAAGCAACTTTTAAACGCTTAACCAATGGATAAAACCTGGTTTCCATTCTTGAGCAGTTGAAATAACCGAACCACGCCCAGATATGAAAATTAAAGTTGCCACCTTTACAGTACCCAAAAAGTCCTATTATATATTACAATGGCAATATAACATTCCTTTCTGTATATTAACGTTTGTCAAGCCCTTGTGCGATAATGTGTTGCAGGCCTCACCGCTGTGTGGTTCTGGTTGCAACACATCACATTCAGGCTTGCCAAACATTAATAAAAGGAAAAGAATGTTTTATCCTCTTATTGCATATTTGTAAGTTTATTCTTTAAATGTCATTTAGATCTATGCATCAGGAATAAAGCTATAATTTTTAGCTTTTATCTACATAAATCCTACGTGTAAGAAAGCATCAAAGTATCAAGACATGCTATAGCCATGCTTTAATGAGAATCATAATGTAATGTGCTGGGTCACATATGCTAGATCAAAATCTTTTTTTGTCATTTTCTATGCCCATTTGTCAGTGCTTAATCAATAATAGCTATGTCTCCGCCCAGTGATATACATAGGGCGTAGACAAACAAAAAAATTGGTTGAAAGGGGAGACAACACTTATTATAGTCTTTATTTTTTTCAGGATTTTTCAGAATAGTCGACAAAACAAAAAAACGAGCACGGTGACACATATCTTTTATTCAATCATTAGATTCTTCATGAAAATATCTTTGTAAAAATATGTTTTTTGTTGTTCCAGTTACATTCTCTGATATGTTTATTTTGAATATTAATGTGTTTTTTTTTGGCATTTATTCGTTTGACTTAATTAGGATTTTGCTTAATAAATTGTGTAAATACATGTTATTTCACTATTTTTTGTTTTTATTTATATCTCTGGTGTGAGTAGTATTTGTTCTGAAAAAAACTGTGTTGCGTTTCTTGTTAATTTGTCAACAAAATCTGTGTTTGTTTTTTTCAAAAACCTGCGATTTTGCAGTTTTTGACATCAAATAACTTTTTAAAAAGAACGGTGAGGTATTTTATTTTTTTTCTTAGATTATAAGTATAAGTCTATATTATAATATATTAAACGATAATACACTTTTGGACATATGCCGGTGAGTCCGGTACTACCTTTATATCCGTAAAGACGTTTGTAAACAATTTTCTCTAAAATTTTTGAGGAACTACTTAGCAGTGAGCTTGGTCGGTAATTTGTTTTGTCTGATTTATTGCCTTTCTTAAAAACTGGACATACATTTGCTTGTTTCCATTGAATAGGAAATATGCCTCTTTCAAGTGACTTATTAAACAATTATGAGTAGGGGAAGCTTAGGAACTTAGCACAATGCTTAAGGACCAAGTTGCAAATACCATCTGGACCCGAAGATTCATGTGTGTTAATTCTACGTAATAATGATTCGACTTCATTTTCATTTGTGGTTATCCTATTCAAGCATGTTTCTGTGAGGCATTTAATATTTGGCTGGTCAGGTATTATTATATTTTTGGTAAAAAACGATATAGATGCAAAATAGTTATTAAAAATATCGCCTTTGAAAGATCATCAGGTATTATCTGACCATTTTCATTCAGTGGAGGTATGGTCTAATCTGACATCAACACTCACAATAAATTGTTAACTCAGAAACTTCTTAAACAAGGCTATCCGTAAGAGAAAGCTGGTCGTTTTGCTATTATTTTCTTACAGATGTATTGTTACTTTAAATGGCCTGTGGCTCTTCCTCGCGGTGCAGTGGGTTGGTCTGCAGTGTGTGATTGTGGTGTTTCCTGATCATACTCACTTACTTTTTGGGACATAGATGTGGGTTTAGATTATTGGTACATGTATGACCTTTGAGACAAATGTTATGACCTTTGAGACAAAGGTCAAGGAAATTATTATACTGTAAAAGTTAGGGGTCTTTCATGCAAGCCAAATATCTATGTGTCTTGATCCACATCTGAATTAAGGGTGAGGTTGGTACCATGAAACCGGTTTAAGCCCTCCAGTAAAAGTATTTTAACTGACGGTTCCAAGGCTGTGTTTCTTTTGTTACTTATGCTTCATATAGGTGTGTGTTGTTCTGCCATGTCTGTTCCTTGTAGCCTTGTGGTCAACTGCTAGGAAATGGCTGACCTCTTGGCTGTCGTGTTTGTTGTGTTTTGTCACTTTCCGAAATGTTCCCTGGTCCACATCAGAATTAACAGCGAGGTTTGCACCGTAGAACTGGTTGTAGCCCTCCAGTAAACTATTTTACTGACCGTTCCAATGCGGTACTTCTTTTGTGGATCTTTTATGTTTTTTTCTGTCTTGTGTTTGCTATGCCTTATTGTGAGACTGTTTATATGTGCCTTGTGGTCACCTGCTGGGAAAGGGCTGACCACTTGGCTCTAGTTTATGGTGTCTAACTGTTAGTTTGTCACTTTCCTATTTGTATCCTGTGTCAGATGTGGTACTTGATTGTATCGATTCCTGATCTTTGCACCCTTTTTTACTTCGAGTTATTAAATTTAAGCTCAAATATTTGTGATGAGCCCAACCATCCATTGACTACTTTTTTTTATTTATTAAAGTATGTAATGTTGCGGAAATAAAATGATGTTTGAAGCACCGAGAAACAATAAAATATGCATTTTCTAAAACATAAAATGTATTTCTAGAAATGCATATAACTTCACATTTTAACATCACTTCCTGCTATGGTCAACATTTTTGCGCTTTAGCATCATTATCTGTTTTACTGCTTACTGTCTGAAGAAGGAAGACACTCCTGAAATGTGTAATGGTAGAAAAGCTGTGTTGATTTTATCCCACTTATTCTACATGAATATAGGAAACTAATGATGTCATTGTGTAAAACTGTATACGGATTTAATTTTATTTTTCATCTGTTTTCTATGAGATTGTTATCAAAAAACTGTAATTTGTCAATTTGAGTTTTTAGCGCATTTTCGAAGTAACACTTTTACCAAATATGTTGTTATACACTTTACATTTGATGAGAAAAAATTATTGGAGAATTTTGGATTATGAGAAAATACTACTTTAAAATGGGCCTCAACGCGAAAAAATCTGTCTTCGGAGGTTTGCGAACAACACAGGTGCAGACCAGCCTGCGTATCCGCGCAGTCTGATCAGCGCCTTTGTTATTCGCTTTTTGGAAAGTATCATATGTTAGCTTGCTACAGGTGAATTTTCAATTTTCTAGCTAGTCTCTGTAGCTGAGGAGACTGGTTTAAAACTCGCTTTGTCGGAAACCCAGAAGACAGGGTTTCTCGCGACGTGGCCCAAATGCGCTATATACTTTTTCCAATTTTAGAGAGTGAAGGAGCGTCTATTGGCATATTTATAGGCGACAGGCAAAACACACCTTATTTCTGTAACTCATACTACAGTGATGAACACAGAAGGCAAAATAGTGCTTTGTCAACATTACTTGTATCCAGTTGGTTAGTAAATATAAAGTGTCTTGAACCGGCTCCAGAAGGTAAAGCAGTGAAGATCCTTCTAGATAAGTTTGTCTGGGAATATGTGTATGAAATTGAATTACGAGGCCGAAGTTTAATAGGTAAGTTCTACTTTGTTACATGCCTTAACATCATTTACCATTATTTGCCTCATGGTATATCACATAGTCGTGCATGCGTCGCTGTAATGAAAAAGACCAATATATATTAAAGCCAGCTCATTAGATTCTTGGTAGTTAAAGCAATATTTGATCAGACCAATCTGCGCAAATCCACAAACCCACCAGAACCGTTGCTCACATATACAAAAAGTAAGTTAGTATGATCAGGAAATACCACAATCAAATACTGCAGACCAACCCACGGCACAGTGAGTGAGAGCCACAGAAAATTTATACTAACAATACATCTAAAAGACAATAATAACAAAGCAACCAGCCTTCTCTTCCTCTTCAAGATGATTGCAAAACTAGAATGGACACAAAGTAATGCATAACAAAACAAAGACAAACACAGAACTCCCACAAACAATGTGAAGTACATTGAGTATGGATGTAGATGAAGACTCTGTATCCATTTAAGACTTATAGACCCAGTCCTGTTGGATACATCAGCATGGTGAGTTTAATGGATGTTTTGGCAAAAAAGCATTAAGTACCAAAATCTCATGTGCCGAATCATTTTACTGTTGACTGCTGGAAACGAATGTTCAAATAATTCTATAAATCTACTTTCCGAATTTTAAATTCTTTATCCATCCTCTGAATTAAAATACATTATGTGTGGTTTAATCATTTTCTAAATAAGACCAAGGGATTATTTTGTACCTATAACAGTTGGGCTTAGTTAAAAAGCCCTTCCTCATGGCACCATGATTGGTCTGCGGTCTGTGATTGCGGCAATTCCTGTTTTTAATTACTTGATTCATTTGGCGTGTTCAATACAAATTCATGATCCACTCTTCACTAGAACTAAAGTGCCTGCAGAAATTCAGAACATCGCTTTTTTGTGTTTATTTTTATATGTGCAGACTAATCGCACAATAAACATCAGAATTTAATACCTCTATACATCGCCTAATTGGTGATATTTTTTTTTCGTTACAAAAGTTATTGCCAAATGGGCTGTGATATTATGGAGTTTGTCCTCCATTGAGCATCTGCATTTTTTATTAACCCTAAACGCACCTTTGTACGGATCAATGCCTTTAGTCGACTATCGATGAATAATTATACAGTTTTGTAAGACGAAGTAACGTGTTATGAGAAGGGTTTCTTATCATATCAAAATAGTTCCACCGAATGCAAAGTATAGCCATAGTTTGTGCTCACAGAATTTTGGCATACAAGAAAATATTGAGGTCTTCCCAGTTGGTACATGTACCCATCCGCTTGTTCCTATGAAATGATCCAAGTGAAAATAGACTCATCCAATAAAAATGATGCTCGTTCAGCCAGTTGAGGTCAGAAAGAGAAACTAGTGATGGGGTGGGAATGTACTTGGAAATAGGCTGACAAATATATCAGCGGATGTCATATTTTGTGTTTAGGGTCAATATATTTTTAGGGGGTGGCTGAGAACTAAATTTACATGTGAAGTGCATCATAGGTTATAAATTATGCACCAATCATTTGTAACCACTGCTTCACCCAAGCCCCTAAACAGGGCGGGGATAGCCTGGCAAATGTGCTGTGATTTTACTGAGGAAATGTAGGTGTTTGATAGACATAGGCAACCATGGCAGTGCAGTATAATAACAGACTGCGGGGGAGAACTGTCACGGTTTTGTCAGCTAGCTGTCCCCACAGTGTGGTGGTTACTATGGGGAACTGCAGACACAAAATCAAAGTCCTCGACATTCACCTGGGCTGGGGGGGGCAGTGGTCACAAATGACTAGTGCATAAAAGCAAAATACATTAAGCACACCAGTAAATTGTAACCACGCCCAGATGGGCAAATGAGTAGTTATTACAACCTGCAATCAGAAAATCGAAGTCCCCGCCGATTACCCACTCTTTGGGCTGTAGTTACGAATGTATTGTGTATTAGACGATTTTGAGCTTCTGATGAATAGCCTCCTCATATTTTTTTAGTATTATTATCTGTTGCACTTGTAATATTTGTCCTAGAGCGCCTTTGTTGTTACAAATCACAGAAGACAGTTTCTCTCAGTTGCAGTCAATTGCTATATGTCATTTAACATGAGCGCTTAGATAGCAAGATGCGAAATTTGATTTTCGTAAAATATGATAAAACTCGGACAGAATTGTTATTTGCGCAGTGTCTTCAAAACATTTGCAGTGTTTATGTAGACACACCAAGAGTTATCCTGCTAGTTACCGTTTTCTTTATCATATCTGATATACGAAAGTAAACATGGTATTCATTGAACTGTATAAACCACGTGCTACCTATATGAATTACATTGAGAGAAATTTAGGAGTTTTCTAAATCGAGAACGACTTATTTTACTTTACAAGAGATTCCAGAATTTTCATCCAATCTTAAATGTTCAAACATACAATTGTATATTAGGCGGGGATATATTAAATGCATGTGCAAAATTTCAGTCCGAAATGATAACGTTCAAGGCATTTTAAAAAAGAAAAAGTTTAACGATGTCCACTGAATTTCTGATGGCACAATAGATTATGTGTTTATCTATTAATATATACTCAGAAAAACAATTGAAGGATATTTTAGTTCTTTTTAATTATATTACATTTGAGAAAACAATTTCCAACGAAAGTATATTTTTATCTGATAGAACTACCAATATGCAATGTAGCAGAATGCAAAATAAAATTTACGGGTCAGTGGTTACGCTCCAGTACCACGTCAAATGTGATAACCCTTGTTACCAAAAGTCACAAGCAAAAAATTTGCGTTGATATATTTTGCTGAAAATTTGACCTGGCCATTGCTTAGTTTCTAATTTTGGCCACAAGCTGGTTTTCATATCCCTTTCACGCCCAGTGCACATAACAATGTGCAAAATGCCTGCTACAAATTTGCGCAGATACGGCGTACCCTAGCCAATATGACAACAAATTTGAAGCAAAGCATTAACAACGACTATAAAATTAGGTACCATACATTTGAATAATAGCCAGCAATGATTTTGATGTCAGTCATTATGAAATTAAAACAATAAGAAAGGGTTTGGAACACTTTTTAATGCATGTGACTTTTCAGTGTAGAGGGTTAAACCATTTGGAACAGTACTTTATTTTAACCAGTTAAGCATGACTTAAATTAAACATGCAAATTGATTGCAGATATCTTGAACTATGACATGTATACATGATAATTTTACATTGTATTGACTGGTATAGTCAATAGAGATCGACTACAAACCAACTATACTTCAATTGTTTCTCTGCTTCACAGCTCCAGTAATAACAATGGAATGTGGTGACGTATTTAACAGCTCAGTAGGATGGATCAGTTCGTTGGACAGAGATGGTGATGGTTTATACGACAGCAATGAAGATTGTATGTGGATTATCAAAGCACCAGACTTCTTTGGAATACAGTTAACAAATATATATCTGGAAATTGAACCAAATGTCTTATGTTCGTACGACTATCTAAAGGTAGTAAAACAAATCTTCAATAATCACACTGGTAAATGTATACGTCAAATTGGTGGTATTTACGCGTATTGACGGTACTTCATAGACCGGAAGTGGTAGATATTGGTGTTAATACTATATAGAAAAACATGCCATATGCCAAAGGACTATTAGCTAGGCGGCTAAGAGCCAAATTTTGGTCTGATTGTGCTATTCCGGATACAAGCATGAAATTTGGCACAGTTGTAGGCCATGACAGACTAAGCAGATTGAGATATAGAACCACATTGGGAAATATCTACTGCGCATGCGCAAAGCCTTTTCTGATTTTAGGCCATTATCTTAGATCTTTCATACAGCTTGACTTTAAAGAATGGGTCATGCTGGCTGTAGAATGAAAAAAATGTGACATAACTGATGTTAATTGTTTGTAGTTTAGTCTTCTTCATTCTTTAATTGTTGCGCATGCGCATAAAATTTGAATATTGTACAAAAATGGTATTCTGTTTCTCTTTTATTGTAACCTGCGCAAAACCCCATTCCCCTATCAAATGACGAAGCATGTCTTCAATATAGGGTCCTACAGACCTGTTTAGACGTGCATGTGCAGTTGGTTTCTTTTAACCGGATGTTGTTTAGATGATAAACAAAGCCCCATTTAATTACAAGTATAAGCTTTCACAAAAAGCTCTGTCTACGCTTAGCATGTGTAAAATTGTTACTAGACTGAAAAGTCAAGTTTTAAGCAAAGAGACTTGTAGACAGACAGACATGCAACCAGATTTTGTTGCTTGAGCTAAAAGCCCTTGGAACACTGGACAGACTCGCTTACCACCTGCGTAACCAGGGTGATCCTAAGTCACCACCACCTATTTTCTTTGTGTTGACCAATTTGGACTGTTTTGACTTTGGGACGTCTCTGTCTGAAAAAGTTATGTTTTAAGCCAAGGCAGTGACGTATCTTATATAGGTCAGTGGCCAAGGGCAATACACCTTTATGATAGAAAGACAGACATACTCACAGACAGACAGACAGACAGACAGACAGACAGGCAGGCAGGCAGGCAGACAGATATATTTTGCCGCGCTGGAGCTCACAGACCTCATATCACTGTCTGTCGATGGACTGTCTTCAAACTGTCAGTGAACTGTCTTAAAATGTAAGTTTCCAGTGTCTTACTTCCCGTAAATGAAACATGGCAAACATTAGTAAGAGTACGCCAATTTATTTTATGAGGGTACCATAACATTTCATTTGTTTGTTTTTGGGAGGGGCGGTGGATGAATGCCTGGTATCCCTCATAGTTTTGGTTGTAAAGCTACTGACTTGCTTCGAGGTATTAGTTCCTCCTTAAAAAAAACACACTTGGAGTCAGTGTTGTAATTTTGGATGGAGCCTCCATTTTTCAGATGCTTAATTGTGTAGGGGTTAGCACTGTTCAATATGTAATATCCACTTTTTGTGCTGTTTATCAAGTGGATTTAGTATGCGACACATGTAGGGCGGACAGTTTAAAGCACCAACAAAGGAAACACGAGAAAATGACATCCACCAGCGGGTCAGAAAATCAATTAACTGCCATGCGGAAATACTGGCAAGATTTCTTGTAAGTAGATGACAAAAAACTATTTCATTATCTTTCCAACTGCTGTGTTTCTTGGACGTAAGATATGCCAACTAAGAAACAGTTTCCACAAATGGAGATCAGGTATTGCACTTTGACAGTGTGACAATACTCTAGAGAGAACCCTGTACTTTATGGGAGAAGAAGCTCAGTCTTAGTGTGTCCAGCTTGCGATATGCCTTCACTTTCACCTTGTTTGCATGAGGAGGCAGATACAAGAATGTTTGCTCGTGCTACAGAAGCAGCCAAAAGGCTTAAACAAGAAAATAAGCAGTTGCGCCGTTGATACTGATCTAGTAGTTCTTGTCATACCTGTGGTGCAACAGCTGTGAGTGGCTGAACTGTGGGGCTGGCAAAATCGCTGGCTAGCCTTCAAGTTGGTATGAAATCAAATTGTCTTGCTTTTTTTCATCCCCTCACAGGGTGCGATATAACATCCTCTCTCCCCGGTGGGTAAGCTTTCCAGCTGTAAATGGGTATTTTGTAAAAATGACCTCCACCTATAGAATACCTTTTCACCATTGGACAAATCATCACAGTACTGTATGGTAGAACAACTAAGCACCTTCACGAACATAGACATGGCTAGAAAACATTTGTTTACCAAAAAAGGTTTGTTTGATGAAATGACAGCCCTTACGAAGGTGGCTTTGTACCAGCAGATTTTAAAAGCAGCATATCAAGGCTCATGTGTGTTGGCCAGCGCTAGAACGGGGGAAATGATTACCAAGTCCAGCAAACTGTGATGGATAGAACTAGACACTGGAATGTACAGTCCACTGTGGACCATCATACCACAAGCGTCAATAGCTTCTCTTAACCTTATGAGATATGGCTGTCTTCAAAGTTGCAGAAGTAGAACTTGCAGCTCTCCAGTGTACGACCCTTTGTGCCTGTGGTGGCAACTTTGAACACTAAATTTCTGTAAATTGATGATGGTTTTTAAAATGGATAATGTTAAAGGACTGAAAATCCTTTGAGAAGGCAGTGGCATACCTACAGATTATTGCACATATTGCCAGCTCTCTTGGTTAAATGTCACTTTGAAAATGTATACGCATGTATATACTATCAATGTGATCTTGTCGTCTTGTCCCAGGTGCCATATAACCAAAAATAAACGCATAACAGTGCATGGACATAGATCTAAAAGACAGTCAGACATTCTTCAGTAAACTCCATAACATGAGGTACAGTCGAAGTTGCATTACAGTATGCAGTCATTCAACAACATGATAGGTAAACCATGTGTGTCCCCAGCATGACGAGAGAAATTCATTCATGTCAAATGCTGCGCTAGAGAACCACTGTACTTGAACAGCATGATCATCACGGATTGGCTGCTGTCGAAAAAGGCACAACATATACCATTTAAGTGTACTTGGCTGTCAAAAAAGGTAATATTTTTGTCAATATTTTACTTCTGAAAATATTCTGTGCTTATTATTGTCACTTATATATCCAGCTGTGTGTCTGCTTAGCAAAGATCTATGTGAGTTAAGCGTTAGTCAATACAGCACCTGAGTTATGCCAAAAAGGGTAATATTTTTCCTGAAAAAAAGGATGGAAGGCATTTTTGTTTATGTTCTGGAATAAATGCTTACTTTAGTTAGTAAAGATAAAATGAAAAATATTAGTACAGTGTACTTTAATGCGCAAAAGTTCGAAATCTGAAGGTAGTGTATTTTGAAAGTTATTCAAGCTTTTAATACTGTACGCATATCACTACATATATCGCCTGTTCTGACCCAGTGACTGGGTCATAGTTTGCATACAAATTGATTATATTAAGACCCTCGACTACTGGTACAATGCCCTTGACTTCTCAAATTTTGTGTACAGCTACAAAATGGTTTGCAAAGAATAAACAGAAATATGCAAAACTTTCTATTCGTTCACTTATTTGTATTCTTTATTATGTGATGCCATTAAATCATTAATAATGACTTAAATAGCGCATTCACTAGTCTGTGAAGCCATTTCGGACACAAAGCAAATCTTACTGGTTATCCAGAAATTGGCTAGTTTTAGAATTTAAAGACTCCAATTGAGCCAGAATGCTCTACAATACCTAAGTGATAATTGCAAATGTAAACACCATCATGAAAATTAATAGCTGTAAAGAACTAGCTCATAGAATGAATCACAGGAAATCAAAATAGTTTAGTGAGAGCCCTTATCGACTGCAACTGACCCGCGAAGACTGCACTGTGCTAGTACAGTGGTTCTCTTGCGTGAATGCACGCACAGCAAAATCTATTGGATAAATGATTGTGCAGCAACACATTCATTTCGCAGTCAAAAAATATATGTATTCCATTTATCCAATGGTTTCTACCATTTTGATACCATTAAGTGAGATAACCGGAAGTATTAGTTAGTTTGCGCATGCGTAATTAAGGAAGATATTTTAAAATATATTTGTGTATGTCTTTTAGGACATCTAGAGATACAGTGGGCCGATTTTTACCATGTCAAAAGCAAATACTGGTCTGTATAGTCAGTAAGACCAAATTTTCTATAGCGGAAGTGAATTTTGCCTTGCGCATGCGTAGAGGAAATTTGTCGACGCGGTTCTATATCTAAAAATCATCAGCTCACCAACCTTAACAAATGTGGAAAGTTTCATGCTTGTATCCGAAATAGCACCATCTTGGCTCTTAGCCGCCTAGCTATATAGAATTAGATCATTTTTAAGTATTCGGCATGCACTTGGCGATTTATGTATGCATTTAGAAATAGATTCGAGTACCGATCTGGATGATCGGTACTCGAATCTATTCCTAAATGCTTACATAAATCGCCATACACATACTCAATACTCAAAATGATCTAATTCTATAGTCCTTTAGGCATATGGCATGTTTTTCTATATAGTATTAGCACCAATATCTACCACTTCCGGTCTATGAAGTACCGGCAATACGCGTAAATATCACCAATTCGACGTATACATTTACCAGTGTGATAATGTGTCGTCAATAAATAATCAACTGTCAAACGACACTATAGGGCGTTCTTGATTCGGCCGTTTGGTGTGCACCGATTAAGGTATTTTTGAGTGTTGTGTGACGTTCTGTACAGTGAATCAAGTATAGAACACGAATCTACTAGCAAAGGCAGCTGTAATTTTGCATATATGGCTGCGTTTGCTTTTATTTTAGTATTAAAACCAATCAAAATTACCCAGTTTATTCATAAGTCTCATTTTGTTGAAATAATTCTTCTGAAAGATCTCTATTTTTACGATTGTGAAGCAGAACTTTTCAGCAAGAATCAAGTATATAGGATCATGTTCAGAGCAGAACACCCGAACCAATATGCAATCAAGTATGGTGTAGATACGAGTAATTCACGCCTACTATTTACGAGGGTCGGAAAGTGTTTTGCACCAATCACTGCACCTATGACTTGATTCGCTAGAACACTGGAATATGTACACTAAACAGTGAATCAATTACGCCCTATTATTGAGTCCCGATATGTGATTTCCAACAATGTGGTATTTTGACAAGTGTAGACTCAGATGAGCCCCTGCAGCCTCCTTTTATGCTTAGAAATTTCAAATGACGTACAGTCAGTAGCTTAACACTCATAAAATATTCAAGCGAGTAGCAAAGGCTCTGATCAGACTGCGTGTATGACCTGTGGTATGATATGATCAGCGCAGGCTGATCTGAGGCTTTGCTGGTCTCAGATTCCACATTGTTGGAAATCTCATGTCGCAGTTCAATCATAACTCTATGGTATATCATATGGTCTCTGATTTGACTTCTATCCTCACAGAAGTAAAACACAAATACCCTGTTGCAGAAGAGTTTTGAACCAGTTTTGTAGTATGATCCGTCCAGATAAGAGACGTTGGGCGGTTCTTAGCTAAGTTCAACCCCTGGACAAATACATTTGGAAATCGGTTAGTTAGGTTGCATCGTTTGCGTATTCACCCATCTGTTACGATGTAGAATGCAGGAAACATCAGAATCAGTGATGGTTGCTTATACACATAAGTACCCAAAGTTTTAGCTATGCACCTATTTACCTGTATGTACTGAGATACGGTACCTTTTCTTATATAAGTCCAATATAAGGGCGGTTTGTCTGGGATGGAGTTCTCTATTCTATACTTAGAAACTCGAATATCCAGTGAGAAACAATGTTTTTACCTCTTTCTCACAAATATTGTCGTTATTTCCCTATATAAGGACAGATTTGTCCAATTGTATTAGGAGACATTAGAAAATACCGTATGAGATACGTCGTAAAGATACTGTTTCTTTACACGAGGCAGGTACATGAAGTTTATCTATAATTGACAAAGTTAATATTGTACATGTTGGAGCTGTGGCGGTTCAATGCTTTTGCACCAATCGCTATGTATCTAGCAGGTCACATCTACTGGGGAAAAATAAGTCATCTTTTTTCTATTTTGTCCTCTGTTGAGTCGGCAAGCATTCTGTGTACGGGTTCTATAGGGCGTTACTAATAACGTCCCATTTTTTGGAAAAAAATACTAATGTTACACAGTTACGTAGCAATAAACGCACCAACCAACTGATTAAAGCTTAACGTCAGAGCTGTCATAGAGTCTGAGGCCTGACCCACCGTCGTCCATTTAAAGAGGAAACCATAGCTATAAACCGTGATTGGGTTTAAAACAAGACAGGCAGACTGCCACATGACATCCAAGTTATATCCAACCTTTATATAACGTTTGCTAATCTTTTTGAATTGATCACTAAAATTAGGTTTTTCAACAATTCGTTCAAATTTATAAACTAAATCACCATAAAATATATGTTCTGATATGCCTTGTTGCATTTTACAATTAACTCTGAGTGTATGTGGTAGAATTTAGAAGATGCTTTTCGATTTTTTTTTATATCTATAACCTTGTTTTAATAACTTAGCAGTTAAAAATAAGTTTCTGTTGTTGAAGTCATCAACATTAGAACACACTCTTACAAAAAGAATAAGCTGAGAAATATATACCCCATAGGGAGGGGAGCGCGGAACATCTCCATCAAGAAATGGGAAATTTACTATTTGAAAAAAAAATTAAAATTATCCCGTTTATCATAAATTTTTGATGAGACTATGCTATTTGTAATGGACAAGTTTAAGTCAAAAAACTGAGCTCAGTAACAGTAAATTTCAAGTTAGTTGGACTCAAATCTCTCTTGCACCAAGGACTTTCTGAACCTGAATTCTATGATGACTTGGTGTATAAATTGAAGAAGATTATTGGTTCTAATATGTTTCAGCGCAGTTTATTTAAATAATTTCCCATTATAAAAATATTGCCTATAACATTAATGTATTGCAACAGACTGCATGCTTGGTGGTCAACCCAATCACGGTTGGCAACTTTGCTTTTCTCTTTGATTGCACGCCAGTGGGTTGGACTTCAGACTCTATGACGGTTCCGACTTAAAGACTTATCTATTGATGAGATGGTAGGGGCCTGATTCTTTGGCTCTTTGTCGGGCCCACCGGGGTTTACCTGTTGGATTTCTTTTGCTCCGGTATTCAGTTTAATTTACTGTTGAGTCCTTATCTTTGCTTTATCTCCTTGTTATATCTTGTTTTATTTTTTCTGGGAGATGATGCATTGATAACTTTCATGCAAACCAAATATCTATGTGTCTTGATCCACATCCGAATTAAGGGCGAGGTTGGCGCTGTGAATACGGTTTAAGCCCTCCAGTAAAATATATTACTGACCATTCCAAGGCGAAATTCTTTTGTGGATCTTTAATGGTTTTTTCTGTCTTGTGTTTGTTATGCCTTTGTGTGCGTCTGTTTATTTGTGCCTTGTGGTCACCTGCTGGGAAAGGGCTGACCTCTTGGCTCTTGTTTGTGGTGTCTAACTGTGAGATTGTCACTTTCCCATTGGTATCATGGGTCAGGTACGGTACTTGATTGTATCGATTCCTGATCTTTGCGCCCTTACTTACTTTTCTTACCAGTATTGCAAATACCTCGCTGAGAGAGAGAGAGAGAGAGAGAGAGAGAGAGAGAGAGAACTAGTTGAATTGTTTTATTTGTCTTGTTGGTATCGTTGGGCTGTTTGTATTCGGTGTCTCTGTGCCATGGGTTGTTCTGCAGTATATAACTGTGGTATTTCCTAGTCATACTCACTTACTTTCACTTATCTCCACCTGTAAGGGAATGTCGCGATTTTTCAGTAATTTTGCGTTCAGATAAGGTAAAGTGAAGATATACTTTGATATTCCCTTGGTTCGAGTTGGTTCTTGCTAGTTAACAAAACATATCTGTAAATAGTAAAAGAATAAACTTTTTAGCAAATATGCACATTACTATGAATCAAATGTATTTACATTTTTCTCTGATTTATGCAGATACTTGGATTTTTGTGAGTACGTATATGTACTTATTTCATGAAAAAGGTACCTGGCCATACTAACTTATCCTTTAATTTCTTACGTTTGTTCATTATACAGGTGTATGAGAGAGCCGTATATGAAGATCTGCTGCTTGGAAAGTACTGTGGCAACATTTCAGCAGCTGATATCTCTACCTCATTTAATGCGTTGATTGTCATTTTTCACACGGATCTTGGAATAAACTACAAAGGCTTTAACGTTACATACTCACACTATTATGGTACGACTACTTAAAAATGTACTGTAAAATCTGTGTAAAACGGCCACTCAAAAACAGACAAAACAAATATCTTAATGACAAATGGTTGCTTAATGCAGATCGAAAGTATTGCAGAATGGTCTCCTTGGAGCATTTGGGAATACGTTTGACCTGCATTAAGCGATAATTGGTCTTGAAAACAATTTTTGGTCTTTTTGAGAGTGGTCGTTTTAGACAGGTTTTACTGTAATCAAATTAATATTCTGTTCTGATACATAAAAGCATGATTATAAAGACGACCTCCCTTCACTGCTTACACACACCTAAAGTATGGACGTGTAAAAGTGATGTATAGCCAAATTAAAAGAATCAGTCCTGCTTAATTTTAGAAATGTGCACTTTTAATGGCATATGAACTTTTTGTATAGTAAATTCAGCATTTAAGATAACTTAATATCAGTCAAATAACTACTGTATCATAAGCTTACCTGTTTAGATATTTGTGTTTCTAAAATACCATATGTATTTAACTTGTAAAATTAAAAGTTCCAAACAGATTTTTAAATGTTAGAAAAATAGTTAAGAATTCCGTTAGCCTCAGCTGCTGACCGTTCAAAGGTGGTGATTTATTCACTGTTTGTTGATTTATTGTTTGCTGTTTCTTCGACAGTTTGTGTTGGGTCCTTTTTTTATTTTATTATATTATCAACTACAAAAGAAACCCATCAGTCACATTTTAGGGCAAAATAGTTAAAAAATCAAAACATATTTTATACCATCTTCTTCAACAATCAATTATGCAGCAAGTTATTGAATAGTGTAACAGTTTTACTTAAACCCGTTAATGCTGTACGCCAGTGTATAGACAAGGGTTCATTTCTAAAAATGACAAGTTTCAGACAATTGGTTTTCACTCAAGTGCTAGTCTTAATCAGTTCACATCGTCCAGTAACAAGTATGTCCCTCTCTGACGAGGCAATCAAGTGTGTGCAGAAGCCAAAACAAACCGTGTAAGTTTAGTAAGCCCGGATCTCAATACGATAGAGCAGTTGTTTAATGGGCTCTGGCGAGGCATCCGCGATCGTTCAGTGCAAACTTGGATACTTCGCCAGCTTCAGATTGCTCTCCATTAAGAATGAGCATGGACTCCTAAGAACGTTGTGCGGCATCACATGCCTTTGGTTCGACCTCGTTATGAGGCAGTAATTGCTGCAGGAGAAGGTCATGTCTGCTTTTGGACGACTTTAACTCAAGTGAACTGATTTAGTGAAAAACTTGTCATTTTTGAAAATGACCCCTTGTCTAAACACTGGCGAAAAGCATGAACAGATTTAGGTAAAACTGTTACATTATTCAATGAAATGATGCAAAACTGATTGCTACGGAATATGGTATAAATATATTTTCGTTTCTTAATTTTAATTTCCTTAATTGCCCAGAGAAGTGATTGATGGGTTTCTTTTGTAGTTGAGTATATAATCTATAAATAAACATCTTCTGATTTGTCCAGATGCATTTCCACTTGAGTCAGTATAACTACATGTTGCATGGGTTGAGGTTTTTCCCTTTAAATATTAGTTTCTAAAATAGACTTCATATACTTTTTCTTAACATGTACACCATCAGCATGAAACTTGTATGAATTGCTATAAAGTCAATTCAGTGAGTGACATCAGCACGAAATTTACAATATTTGGTGTTTCATTATATACATGTAATTCAAGGATACGCTGCTGAATAAAGTTAAAAGCAGAACCCTTAATACACTGATGAGCTTTTCCTTTTGTATTGGTACAATAAACTTGGAATGGCCCATTGTATAATTCAAGGGGTAACAGGTTACTATTTCTAAATAAAATTGTAGTTTTTTTTCTCTGAAGATCATTTTTGTCTATGCAAAAAGTCAATAAGAACCAAAACCGCACGATTTGGTTTAAAGTAAACTATATAACGACAAGCCTTCACCTTTCAATGTAAACGCTGCTCTTACTTTTTCATCTAGCGTTCCAATGTGGTGCCGTCTTTACAGATGAAATTGGGGAGTTTTATTATGATGCTGTTAAGAGTACAAGTCAAACAGATGATTCTATGAACTGTACCTGGGTTATCAAAGCAAATAGTTACCAAAAGATAGACCTCACTATATATACTGAGAGCAACAACGACAGTTATACCGGCATGGACAAACCTCTTAAGGTGACAAATAAGGCAATATATATGATGATAAAGACCTTTGAATAAGCCCTATTTATATATGGAATATAATTCCGCCTTAATTTACATTGAACTAACCCATTTCTCATTCTAAGGGTGCCATGTATATAGTTTTTGTTTCCATTGTATTTTGAATTAAAATTCATAAGCAAAAGTAAAAGCCTTTGAAAAGACGTGGCATTCTGAGTATGCGCTGTTTGTATATGTAACAATAGGATGCTATGTGGAATGGAGTAAGAATCTTTATCAGATTCCATTGTTATGCGACCAATGAAGGCTCAGGTCAGCTTGAGTTTGCACTCATGCTCCTCTGAGCCTTCATTACAAGCATGTCCGTTATTACCAAATTATCTACTAAAATAATTAGTGAATGAGTATGACCAGGATATGCCAAGATTTTGAATCACAAATAAACCCATGTCACTTTGAGTATGACCAGGAAACGCCACGATTCTAGATCACAAATAAACCCATGCAACTGTTAGTATGACCAGGATATGCCACGATTTTAGATCACAAATAAACCCATGTCACTATGACCAGGAAACGCCACGATTCTAGATCATAAATAAACCCATGTCACTATGAGTATGACATGGAAACGCCACGATTCTAGATTACAAATAAACCCATATCACTGTGAGTATGGCCAGGAAACGCCACGATTCTCGATCACAAATAAACCCATGTCACTATGAGTATGACCAGGATATGCCACGATTCTAGATAACAAATAAACCCATTGCATTATCAGTATGACCAGGAAACGTCGCAATTCTAGGTTACAATTAAGCCCGTATAACTGCGAGTATGACCAGGAATGCCACGGTTCTAGATAACAAATAAGCCCATGTCACTTTGAGTATGACCAGGAATACCACGATTCTAGATCACAAATAAACCCATGTCACTATGGGTATGAACAGGAAACACCACGATTCTAGGTCACAAATAAACCAATTTCACTACGAGTATGACCAGGAAACACCGGGATTCTAGATCACAAATAAACAAATTTCACTACGAGTGTGACCAGGAAGTACCGCGATTCTAGATCACAACTTAACCGATGTTACTGTGAGAAAGAAACAAAAGAACACACATAAGCAAACACATACTAAACCAAGAATACATTATAAGAAAAACCAACGAGCCTCTTTGGTGAAATGATTGAAAAGCTAGAAAAATGTAAAAATCTATACCACTTAACCAGGGTTTAACACAAAACACATATACAGGTAGCAACATTAAAGAATGTACTAACAATAGTTGATTCACCATTGTCACATATGAGTGACAAGTTTTTATTTCTCAAATGTTGTATTTTTAATTCTGCTAAAGTTTATTCCATATCTTTTTTGTGTAGTATAGATTTGTAGCTCTTTCACAGGTATTGGACCAGTATTTTACAATAGGATTAGTATCAGTGAGTTATCATCAGGCACTGATTTTGAGTATCAATGAGTTAACAGTTAGTTTTCATATTCAATGCGACTGTGTCAGAGAGAAGTTGACAATTTGGTAGTTCAGATATTTTTCTTGGATATGTGGATGGGTTTACAAAGATGAAGAGCTGAAAGTCATTTTTACCATGTAAACATTCCCTGCTGACAATTGTGAATTTATTCCTGATAATTTTGAATTTTATCTCTGTGAAAATTCGTCAAATTGTGCGATTTCATTTAATTCGAATGTTTTCACTTTGAAATTAAACTCACTAAAGGCTTTCCTTTTCTAGGTGGTCGCATATGCTTGTCACCAAGACTACTCCTGATCAGCAGAGGGTGTCAACATGATGTTGTGTTACAATGTTAAGACGAAAGCAGTATCATCAACAAAATAGTTCCGTCAAATGTTAAACTGATTTGGTGACACACGTTAATTACTAAAGTACTGCCGCATTAATAAGAAACGCGAAAAATCGACTTTAAATGCATCTGTTCACGTTATTTTCTCTTGAAATTTTCGATATGCATATAGAAAAAGCTGCAGTATTTTTTGACAAAATTTTCAAACTGGTGCTTTTGCTGTGTTTTTCTGTAATTAGATGGAATTTTGGCATATTTTTGGTTCTTTTCAACGGGGGAGTATTACTATTGGTAGAATGGACATAAACTGACCCAGTTTATTAATAATATGCAACGGTTGACTGAATCATTCGATGTCGTTTCAGGTCAGTAATCGCCGTTTTATTATACTGAACAAAAGTGAAAACGCTACACCTGAATTGTTTTGCCATTTATATGCAAAATGATGCACACCAGTAAAGCAAATAAAAGTGTACCTGAATGTTCAAAGACTGTGTTATGCATAAAAGTTAAAGCTTAACGGATGTTGTCACGAGGAAACACATGAAAGCCATTTAAATGTGACAGGGGTCCAATTTTCAGGTAACAAATTTGAACGAAAATCTGACATAGTTTAAGCCTTCAAAAATCCACTGCCAACCATAATGGTGAAGACATGTGACAATCAGAAATGTGAATCACTTATCTAAAATGTGATTTGATTGCTAAAATCAGCCTTATAAAGCAGGGTTTCCACCCTGAAGGGGGAAGGGTACTCTGAAATTTTTATACATACGTAGGCTCAGGCCATTTTTGGGGGTTCAAATTTTGAATTTCAATATTTTTGGGGGTTTTCAGTAAAATGAATATTTTTGGGGTATGAAGATTTTGTGGGTATTTTTGGGATCATCAAAAAATTGGACTGTATTTAGAGGTCATTATTTTGCATTTTAGGTCTTTTCTTAAGTTCAAGGTACAGAATAGAGGATTTTTTTTTGGTTGCTAAAATTTCAAGTATTTGTTAGGGTGCTTGAAATCCCTGATTTTTTTTTTTTTTGGGGGGGGGGGTGAAATGGGGTGAACATTTACAATTCCCTATTTGTTTTCGTCAAAGGGAGAAAATTTACAATTTTTTACAAATTTGATAAATATTAAATTGATTTCTGCACTTGTTTCAAGTGATAAGTAAGTTTTCTTGTGTTTTAATGCACCACAAGTATGACAAATTCTGATAAGCGTACAATCTTTTTTTACACATGCGCAATTGCATAATTCAGTAAATAAAGCTTTAAACACAAAAAGGAACATAACTCAGCCATCAAAAAAGACAAATTGGTGGAATTTCGACGAATTGTTTGCTTGATGTCTGGAAAATATTATTAAGCTTTAGTAAATACTTTTCGTCCAATGCTTTCTCACAAAATATAAAATATTGTAGTGTAGCGTTTTCACTTTTGTTCAGTATAGCATAAAGAGCATCATACATATAAAGTACTGCTGCATAAATAAGAATCGGGAATAAATGACTTAAGATGTACGTTTTCAATTTATATCACCTTGAGCATTCAATAATCGTGAATAATTTCAGGCAGAATTTTGACAAAGATTTTGCGTGGTATTGCCACTAATTTTTGCTCTTATAATTCTAATGGTAGAATTTGGGTATTTTATTCCACTTATTTGAAACTTGAGTGTTACCATTGAAAGAATGTATGTTAACAGCTCAAATTAACTAATTACAGAAAATGAATGGTTGACTATAAAAATTGCATATGTAGTTGATGATGTTTAGGCCACTTACCACTGTAAAAATGTTTTATAAAACTGTCCATAATAGCCACATCACGCTGTTTTAGTTGTCCTTACAAATATAGCAACAGTTTTTACCCAGACCAAACTGATCGTATTGGATCAGTTGGCCATTGAATCGATACTATCAACTGAATGGCACTGCTTAAAAAATAAACTGACTTGTACTAAGCAATCAGGCTTTTAAAATTTCATACAACGTTTATTAGCGTTTCGCACGACGATTATTTGCGCCCTGTGCGACGAAAATCGGTCAAATAAGACACAAGATACAAATAGATTTTAGCAAAATCACACAACAGTGTTTTGATTTTTTGCTAAGGTACTGAAGAAGGACCCCTGGGTCCGAAAACGTTATACTGTTCCAGAATATTGTTTTTCTGGGGCGAAAAAGCAAAACACTAAATCTATATACAACAAAAACGAAACAAAGTAGTTTTTACTACAACCATAATACCCTGAATATCTGCTTTTACAGAATAAAGGGCACAATGTTGTACATATGTGACAAGCCCTTTTCCTGATGAAAAATATAATGAGAAGGTCACCTTGTTTTTGGCCTTTATCCATGTGTGTTCGTGACCTGGGTAGCGGCACATTAGAGGCATAATGACCCTTCTTCCATGAAGAGACACCTACCACCTTTTAAAACTGTAGATTCTGGGGCCCAGTCTTACCCCCAACGTAGGGACTGCTTAACCCCAAAAGGGGCTGAATCTTTTTGTGAAAGCCCTGGGAGGGGGGTTGAAGGTGTTCGTTATGCTGATTTGGGTTCTCAAACCATTGGTATGGAGCATCATATTATTACCAATTTATACCATCTATGTGGAACAAAAATGCATTTGTAAAAAACAAGCATTCCACTATTATTTTACGCTGTACATGTTTTAAAAAATGAAATAATCCTAAACATCATTTTGCTCGATAATGAAATAAACTTGAATCAGCTCCAAACTTATATATCCTACTAAAACGCCCAAAATTTGTCAAAATAAGGCATGGCAATACTTTTTTCAGTATGGTTAGAAAAAGTCAAACTCCAATCTAATAGTGGACCTGCAAAAGCAGGCGGCACAGAAAGAACAACAACGATGGTGTTTTTAAGAGATAAATACCTGATGTTATGCGTGTAAACACAGCAGGAAAAGCCATTTATAACAACATGTAACGCTACAAAGTAACGATAAAAATGTAGATAATTAATAATGTGATCAGACAACTAGAACTTTAGATACTATATCATTTGTGTTACGAAGATAAAACGGTACAAACAAAACATAAACTTGGAGAATATGAGTGACTAATCAAAAAGCAATAATTAACTCATTTTAATAATTAACGAGCACAATTATAGCGCCTCGTCACGATCACTCCAAGCGAAGCGTAACCAGATATTTGCTCACAGCAGGTGATTATCCCTCGAGAATGCCAACAAGTTTATCGCATAATTATAAGACAAAGAATGTCTCACTCTCATTAGGGTATACCCTGATTAGCGATTACTACCGAATCTTGACGAGAATCACCTCGCCAGCAGCTGCAAATATACTCTAAACAGCATAACCACGTAATACACGTTGATAACTATCTAATCCTGGTCAAAAAGCAAACAAAAACTAGTCTATGTCTCCAGTGCTACCTAAACAATACAGAAAGGTAAAATCAGGCAGACAGCTAAGACGATGTATATTGTTTTGGGACAACAAAACCACATGAGAAACAAACAAGCACCTGTATCCATATACAGTGCGATATATTTAAATCAACATTGAAAGAGAATAAATAAAGCAAAAACCTCAAACAAAAACTGCTTACAATTATTTTTAAACCAACTAACTCATGTGAAAAAGAATACTTTCTAGCGTTTTCATAAGACCTATTTCATTGCTATTACGAAGATAACAAACATCCCTGGGCTAAAATAGAAAGTTTATTACGTATAAAACGAAGACAGACATTTTGTTCCAAACGATATTACTTAATCAAAGGCCTCTGTCGATTTTTTACGAGCATGACATCGCCATGCAGCAGTTTCAAATATACTCAAAACAGCATATGCTCTGAATACACGTTGATAGACTTTCTCTCTGACTGAGGAAAGTGGAATGAAACTAGTTTATGTCTCGAATATTAGCTGAATTACATAAAAAGCAACCATGACTTCTTATAGGCTGAATAAATCTGTAAATTACAACTTAAAAAGTCATGTTCTTTCAACCAGTCGCTTAAAACAACGTCGTTTCTACAGAAATTAACAAGTTTTAAACTTTTTTCTAACTGAATATGGCGGGATACGAACCCCCAAAACCAAACCATTTAATGGGTTAACACTGAAACGCCCTCTTTTTGTGCTTAACAAGCATTAAACATAGGGAAAAACGTTGACTATAACTAAGCAAAAACGTACATATAAGCGTGTGTTTTAATGAAAAAAGAGCGCTAACTGATTCGTCTGCATTAGAGACGATCCTGCCCCATAGACACACGTTAAATTAAAATATTTTTCAATGCCATCCTTACAAAGAAAACGACAAAGTTGGGAACTATGGTATGCAGCGTGGGTCGAATTAGTAAAACACCTGTACACGACTTCAAAGGATGTACTAAGAACCTGGATCCGCCAAAAACCTTTTGATACTTGATATGACCACATGCAGAAGAAATTAGTGATTATCACGCACAGTTGGGCTGCTACTCTTATGAAATCTGGCGCTAGGCGAGAAATTCTTCACTTACTAACTCGCTGGCAGACTGAGAAGATGTCTGCACATGTTATTATGTCTTTTGGAATTGTCTTTTACATAAAACGACGCATCTCTGTACCCCAAAGTAAGTATTTTAGCAAATTAAGGATAATTTGCTTTGTGGCCTAGGTTTGTATTTTGGGTAAAAATTACCCACACTAGAGTTTTAAAAAAAAGCACCGTAACCAAACGGTCAAACTCTAAGTAAACAGAGTCTACACATAGCGTGGTAAACAACCCACCTGACTCTATAATAAACAGCAGAGTCTACACATAGCGTGGTAAACAACCCACCAGACTCTATAATAAACAGCAGAGTCTACACATAGCGTGGTAAACAAACCCACCAGACTCTATAATAAACAGCAAAGTCTACACATAGCTCTTCCATAAAGAGACACCTGCCACCTCTTAAAACTCTACAAGAGTCTACACAGCTTGGTAACCAACCCAATAGACTCTTTAAAACATAGTTTAAAAGCACAGTAACAAACTGTCAAACTCATAGGACAATCCACGCCTTGTGCGATGACAATGTGCATTTCATACGACGTTTATTAGCGTTTCGCACGACGATTATTTGCGCCCTGTGCGACGAAAATCGGTCAAATAAGACACAAGATACAAAAAGATTTTAGCAAAATCACACAACAGTGTTTTGATTTTTTGCTAAGGTACTGAAGAAGGACCCCTGGGTCCGAAAACGTTATACTGTTCCAGAATATTGTTTTTCTGGGGCGAAAAAGCAAAACACTAAATCTATATACAATAAAAACGAAACAAAGTAGTTTTTACTACAACCATAATACCCTGAATATCTGCTTTTACAGAATAAAGGGCACAATGTTGTACATATGTGACAAGCCCTTTTCCTGATGAAAAATATAATGAGAAGGTCACCTTGTTTTTGGCCTTTATCCATGTGTGTTCGTGACCTGGGTAGCGGCACATTTGAGGCATAATGACCCTTCTTCCATGAAAGACACCTACCACCTTTTAAAACTGTAGATTCTGGGGCCCAGTCTTACCCCCAACGTAGGGACTGCTTAACCCCAAAAGGGGCTGAATCTTTTTGTGAAAGCCCTGGGAGGGGGGTTGAAGGTGTCCGTTATGCTGATTTGGGTTCTCAAACCATTGGTATGGAGCATCATATTATTACCAATTTATACCATCTATGTGGAACAAAAATGCATTTGTAAAAAACAAGCATTCCACTATTATTTTACGCTGTACATGTTTTAAAAAATGAAATAATCCTAAACATCATTTTGCTCGATAATGAAATAAACTTGAATCAGCTCCAAACTTATATATCCTACTAAAACGCCCAAAATTTGTCAAAATAAGGCATGGCAATACTTTTTTCAGTATGGTTAGAAAAAGTCAAACTCCAATCAAATAGTGGACCTGCAAAAGCAGGCGGCACAGAAAGAACAACAACGATGGCGTTTTTAAGAGATAAATACCTGATGTTATGCGTGTAAACACAGCAGGAAAAGCCATTTATAACAACATGTAACGCTACAAAGTAACGATAAAAATGTAGATAATTAATAATGTGATCAGACAACTAGAACTTTAGACACTATATCACTTGTGTTACGAAGATAAAACGGTAAAAACAAAACATAAACTTGGAGAATATGAGTGACTAATCAAAAAGCAATAAATAACTCATTTTAATAATTAACGAGCACAATTATAGCGCCTCGTCACGATCACTCCAAGCGAAGCGTAACCAGATATTTGCTCACAGCAGGTGATTATCCCTCGAGAATGCCAACAAGTTTATCGCATAATTATAAGACAAAGAATGTCTCGCTCTCATTAGGGTATACCCTGATTAGCGATTACTACCGAATCTTGACGAGAATCACCTCGCCAGCAGCTGCAAATATACTCTAAACAGCATAACCACGTAATACACGTTGATAACTATCTAATCCTGGTCAAAAAGCAAACAAAAACTAGTCTATGTCTCCAGTGCTACCTAAACAATACAGAAAGGTAAAATCAGGCAGACAGCTAAGACGATGTATATTGTTTTGGGACAACAAAACCACATGAGAAACAAACAAGCACCTGTATCCATATACAGTGCGATATATTTAAATCAACATTGAAAGAGAATAAATAAAGCAAAAACCTCAAACAAAAACTGCTTACAATTATTTTTAAACCAACTAACTCATGTGAAAAAGAATACTTTCTGGCGTTTTCATAAGACCTATTTCATTGCTATTACGAAGATAACAAACATCCCTGGGCTAAAATAGAAAGTTTATTACGTATAAAACGAAGACAGACATTTTGTTCCAAACGATATTACTTAATCAAAGGCCTCTGTCGATTTTTTACGAGCATGACATCGCCATGCAGCAGTTTCAAATATACTCAAAACAGCATATGCTCTAAAATACACGTTGATAGACTTTCTCTCTGACTGAGGAAAGTGGAATGAAACTAGTTTATGTCTCGAATATTAGCTGAATTACATAAAAAGCAACCATGACTTCATATAGGCTGAATAAATCTGTAAATTACAACTTAAAAAGTCATGTTCTTTCAACCAGTCGCTTAAAACAACGTCGTTTCTACAGAAATTAACAAGTTTTAAACTTTTTTCTAACTGAATATGGCGGGATACGAACCCCCAAAACCAAACCATTTAATGGGTTAACACTGAAACGCCCTCTTTTTGTGCTTAACAAGCATTAAACATAGGGAAAAACGTTGACTATAACTAAGCAAAAACGTACATATAAGCGTGTGTTTTAATGAAAAAAGAGCGCTAACTGATTCGTCTGCATTAGAGACGATCCTGCCCCATAGACACACGTTAAATTAAAATATTTTTCAATGCCATCCTTACAAAGAAAACGACAAAGTTGGGAACTATGGTATGCAGCGTGGGTCGAATTAGTAAAACACCTGTACACGACTTCAAAGGATGTACTAAGAACCTGGATCCGCCAAAAACCTTTTGATACTTGATATGACCACATGCAGAAGAAATTAGTGATTATCACGCACAGTTGGGCTGCTACTCTTATGAAATCTGGCGCTAGGCGAGAAATTCTTCACTTACTAACTCGCTGGCAGACTGAGAAGATGTCTGCACATGTTATTATGTCTTTTGGAATTGTCTTTTACATAAAACGACGCATCTCTGTACCCCAAAGTAAGTATTTTAGCAAATTAAGGATAATTTGCTTTGTGGCCTAGGTTTGTATTCTGGGTAAAAATTACCCACACTAGAGTTTTAAAAAAAAGCACCGTAACCAACCGGTCAAACTCTAAGTGAACAGAGTCTACACATAGCGTGGTGAACAACCCACCTGACTCTATAATAAACAGCAGAGTCTACACATAGCGTGGTAAACAACCCACCAGACTCTATAATAAACAGCAGAGTCTACACATAGCGTGGTAAACAAACCCACCAGACTCTATAATAAACAGCAAAGTCTACACATAGCTCTTCCATAAAGAGACACCTGCCACCTCTTAAAACTCTACAAGAGTCTACACAGCTTGGTAACCAACCCAATAGACTCTATAAAACATAGTTTAAAAGCACAGTAACAAACTGTTAAACTCATAGGACAATCCACGCCTTGTGCGATGACAATGTGCATTTCATACGACGTTTATTAGCGTTTCGCACGACGATTATTTGCGCCCTGTGCGACGAAAATCGGTCAAATAAGACACAAGATACAAAAAGATTTTAGCAAAATCACACAACAGTGTTTTGATTTTTTGCTAAGGTACTGAAGAAGGACCCCTGGGTCCGTAAACGTTATACTGTTCCAGAATATTGTTTTTCTGGGGCGAAAAAGCAAAACACTAAATCTATATACAACAAAAACGAAACAAAGTAGTTTTTACTACAACCATAATACCCTGAATATCTGCTTTTACAGAATAAAGGGCACAATGTTGTACATATGTGACAAGCCCTTTTCCTGATGAAAAATATAATGAGAAGGTCACCTTGTTTTTGGCCTTTATCCATGTGTGTTCGTGACCTGGGTAGCGGCACATTTGAGGCATAATGACCCTTCTTCCATGAAAGACACCTACCACCTTTTAAAACTGTAGATTCTGGGGCCCAGTCTTACCCCCAACGTAGGGACTGCTTAACCCCAAAAGGGGCTGAATCTTTTTGTGAAAGCCCTGGGAGGGGGGTTGAAGGTGTTCGTTATGCTGATTTGGGTTCTCAAACCATTGGTATGGAGCATCATATTATTACCAATTTATACCATCTATGTGGAACAAAAATGCATTTGTAAAAAACAAGCATTCCACTATTATTTTACTCTGTACATGTTTTAAAAAATGAAATAATCCTAAACATCATTTTGCTCGATAATGAAATAAACTTGAATCAGCTCCAAACTTATATATCCTGCTAAAACGCCCAAAATTTGTCAAAATAAGGCATGGCAATACTTTTTTCAGTATGGTTAGAAAAAGTCAAACTCCAATCAAATAGTGGACCTGCAAAAGCAGGCGGCACAGAAAGAACAACAACGATGGTGTTTTTAAGAGATAAATACCTGATGTTATGCGTGTAAACACAGCAGGAAAAGCCATTTATAACAACATGTAACGCAACAAAGTAACGATAAAAATGTAGATAATTAATAATGTGATCAGACAACTAGAACTTTAGACACTATATCACTTGTGTTACGAAGATAAAACGGTACAAACAAAACATAAACTTGGAGAATATGAGAGACTAATCAAAAAGCAATAATTAACTCATTTTAATAATTAACGAGCACAATTATAGCGCCTCGTCACGATCACTCCAAGCGAAGCGTAACCAGATATTTGCTCACAGCAGGTGATTATCCCTCGAGAATGCCAACAAGTTTATCGCATAATTATAAGACAAAGAATGTCTCACTCTCATTAGGGTATACCCTGTTTAGCGATTACTACCGAATCTTGACGAGAATCACCTCGCCAGCAGCTGCAAATATACTCTAAACAGCATAACCACGTAATACACGTTGATAACTATCTAATCCTGGTCAAAAAGCAAACAAAAACTAGTCTATGTCTCGAGTGCTACCTAAACAATACAGAAAGGTAAAATCAGGCAGACAGCTAAGACGATGTACATTGTTTTGGGACAACAAAACCACATGAGAAACAAACAAGCACCTGTATCCATATACTGTAAGCCCAATGTTTACTGTCGTCGCCCTGGGCCCTGTCACCTGTTAAATTAACGGTACCGGGAGCCAACTCACGACGGTAAACATTGAAGGCATTATACAGTGCGATATATTTAAATCAACATTGAAATAGAATAAATAAAGCAAAAACCTCAAACAAAAACTGCTTACAATTATTTTTAAACCAACTAACTCATGTGAAAAAGAATACTTTCTAGCGTTTTCATAAGACCTATTTCATTGCTATTACGAAGATAACAAACATCCCTGGGCTAAAATAGAAAGTTTATTACGTATAAAACGAAGACAGACATTTTGTTCCAAACGATATTACTTAATCAAAGGCCTCTGTCGATTTTTTACGAGCATGACATCGCCATGCAGCAGTTTCAAATATACTCAAAACAGCATATGCTCTGAATACACGTTGATAGACTTTCTCTCTGACTGAGGAAAGTGGAATGAAACTAGTTTATGTCTCGAATATTAGCTGAATTACATAAAAAGCAACCATGACTTCATATAGGCTGAATAAATCTGTAAATTACAACTTAAAAAGTCATGTTCTTTCAACCAGTCACTTAAAACAACGTCGTTTCTACAGAAATTAACAAGTTTTAAACCTTTTTCTAACTGAATATGGCGGGATACGAACCCCCAAAACCAAACCATTTAATGGCTTAACACTGAAACGCCCTCTTTTTGTGCTTAACAAGCATTAAACATAGGGAAAAACGTTGACTATAACTAAGCAAAAACGTACATATAAGCGTGTGTTTTAATGAAAAAAGAGCGCTAACTGATTCGTCTGCATTAGAGACGATCCTGCCCCATAGACACACGTTAAATTAAAATATTTTTCAATGCCATCCTTACAAAGAAAACGACAAAGTTGGGAACTATGGTATGCAGCGTGGGTCGAATTAGTAAAACACCTGTACACGACTTCAAAGGATGTACTAAGAACCTGGATCCGCCAAAAACCGTTTGATACTTGATATGACCACATGCAGAAGAAATTAGTGATTATCACGCACAGTTGGGCTGCTACTCTTATGAAATCTGGCGCTAGGCGAGAAATTCTTCACTTACTAACTCGCTGGCAGACTGAGATGATGTCTGCACATGTTATTATGTCTTTTGGAATTGTCTTTTACATAAAACGACGCATCTCTGTTCCCCAAAGTAAGTATTTTAGCAAATTAAGGATAATTTGCTTTGTGGCCTAGGTTTGTATTCTGGGTAAAAATTACCCACACTAGAGTTTTAAAAAAAGCACCGTAACCAACCGGTCAAACTCTAAGTGAACAGAGTCTACACATAGCGTGGTAAACAACCCACCTGACTCTATGATAAACAGCAGAGTCTACACATAGCGTGGTAAACAACCCACCAGACTCTATAATAAACAGCAGAGTCTACACATAGCGTGGTAAACAAACCCACCAGACTCTATAATAAACAGCAAAGTCTACACATAGCTCTTCCATAAAGAGACACCTGCCACCTCTTAAAACTCTACAAGAGTCTACACAGCTTGGTAACCAACCCAATAGACTCTATAAAACATAGTTTAAAAGCACAGTAACAAACTGTCAAACTCATAGGACAATCCACGCCTTGTGCGATGACAATGTGCATTTCATACGACGTTTATTAGCGTTTCGCACGACGATTATTTGCGCCCTGTGCGACGAAAATCGGTCAAATAAGACACAAGATACAAATAGATTTTAGCAAAATCACACAACAGTGTTTTGATTTTTTGCTAAGGTACTGAAGAAGGACCCCTGGGTCCGAAAACGTTATACTGTTCCAGAATATTGTTTTTCTGGGGCGAAAAAGCAAAACACTGAATCTATATACAACAAAAGCGAAACAAAGTAGTTTTTACTACAACCATAATACCCTGAATATTTGCTTTTACAGAATAAAGGGCACAATGTTGTACATATGTGACAAGCCCTTTTCCTGATGAAAAATATAATGAGAAGGTCACCTTGTTTTTGGCCTTTATCTATGTGTGTTCGTGACCTGGGTAGCGGCACATTTGAGGCATAATGACCCTTCTTCCATGGAGAGACACCTACCACCTTTTAAAACTAGAAATTCAAGTACAGATATATAGGCCGTCACATGGCTGTTACACCGTTTAAATTCCCCCCGCTTTTCAGAAAGCCTAAAAATGTCGAAATTCCCAAGAGATTAGGGGCTAGGGCAGTGGTAGTTGATTCTTCAAACAATTTTATTCTGACACTGCAGGATATTCTAAATCTAGATTTGAGCTTTATTTTTGGAAAAATGCAAGTAATAAAATTATATTCCAGATTTTTGCGTTTCTTATTATTGCGGCAGGACTATACACCATTACTTCATCAGTGATATTCACTTAGCAGTAGAAATAATGAGTAGCGTTAATGTATGATGCACCTAAAAGGCCATAACGTATCATTAATAATATAGTCTAGCAAGAAAGGGACTGATTTAGGTGTTATAGTCTGGCAGAAAAATAGCTGATTTGACTGGACCTGTATTGGACCTGAATAGCATGTTGTAAAGCATGTACGAGGGTTGTCCCAGTAAATCGGGGACTTTTGTTATAAAATGAGATTGCCTATTGGGAATTATATGAAATGTGTATGATATGTTAATATACATCTACGACACATTTTCTACATATATGGGTGAAATCACAGTTTAGATAACAAAATTATGAACCTTTACTTGAGGGTATATCTGCGTATGCGGAGTACGTCACAAACTTTTTTAATGTATTTTCAGAGAGGGATGGTCGAATGTTTTCACTCTACTCTTTTTAAATAAGCTTAATGGGTGACAAATATTGCCATCTATTTGTTGAGTAAGTCTCCCTGGTTTAAGTAAAGACTAAATAGTTAGTTTCGATATGTTAAGCAATAAAACAAGCGTGATCATTTAGATTGAATAAGAGACAACATATTTACCATTAAAATAATTTATAGAAAAATAACATGCGTTCCGTTAAATTGACAAAAATGAGATTGTCTTTGTTGTATTACTAAAATAATTTTACACAAAATCCATTTTACGACACTCATGACTCTTCGACCTATCATCTAACATTAAAAGAACGTAGTTTTATGTGATTAATGAGCTAAAAATTGTTGAACGTCTAATTTTTGCGCCGTACCATTTTTCTAACCTTAACATTTTCTGAAAAAAAAAATGTAGTAGGTGTGTAAAATATTTTTATAAAATCAATGTGAATGGACATAAACGTTTCAAATTTTCTACACTTTCCCTTGCATGGTTACTAGTTGATGTGGTAATGCATTGTTTAAAAAACAAAAGCAAAATTATTTGATTGAATGTACACTACCTTTTGGACTAGAATAGTTTCATTACAAAAACTTTGACTTGCGCCGCTCACGCTGACATACCGCCAAGTAAAGGTTCATAAGTTTGTTATCTAAACTGCGATTTGCCCATATTTATACAAAATGGTTCCCATAAGTATATAAACACATCCTGAAATTATCATAGAATTACTGGTACACAGTCTTGTATTATAACAAAAGTCAACGATTTACTGGGACAACCCTCGTATAACCAGATTACATTGAAAATAATTTCAGTTTATATATAGTGAAAGTATGGTGGGATTTAAATGTCGGAAGTGAATGCTATTGTGTGTGTACCAGAAGGGTCAAAATGGTCTAACTTTGTAATAACATAAATTTATTGTTGAATAATGTCAAGATATTATGAATACTCATTTGTGGAGAGACTGCAGATACAATAGAGACATTGATATGCTGTACATGAACGAATGTGATTTGAGAGATTTATTACAGTCAACATGTTGAAATATATGCCCATTTAAACTATAAATATTTGTCACTTGAAAGTGATTGATAATAAGTCTAGTTATTCTATGTGGTTTCTATGTGGTAGTTTAAATTAGACTGAACATGTAATACTATGTCGGCTTTGTGTAACAGGAATGTAGTTACTTGTGGTGGACACAATACGTTTATAAAACTTTGTGATGATTACTTAAATGTATGCATAAATAACTTTGTGGAACTAATAAGACTTATCAGATATCATAGTAGTGACATTGGCTGGTGATTTAGTGTATATGGTTACTGTTGTAAGAGATTCGCAAATACGTTAGAATAGTTTATTGACATTATGGTAAAATAGGATAAAATATTTTGACAAGAAAAGTGACCATAACCGACAGTTGTTAATCATAGATATAAGTCAGAATTTATTTGGTACAAATAGTGTAGCATTCTGATGTAATATTTGTTTAATTCTTATAACTATGCTGTGTGTTATTAAAAGTATAAGATAGATTTTAATACAGAGGGACGAGAAAATCTGAAGTTGTCTTTTCATGACCTTTATCAAGAATATTATTAATTATTGAAAACTTAAATAAACTTGCATCTTGACAACCAGTGTTTCTTCATAACTTTTGTTAGCCAATTCTACTCTTGTATCTGTAACTTCCTAGGGTCACTACTGGCACCTGAATATTTTTTTCCGAAGGATAGATTTTATTCAATTTCTGTAACTTGATGTTTCTTTTTTATTAGTAATGATCGATATAAACAATTAAAAAAGATTGTTTTCACAGTTTAATATTTGAGCAACATGCATAATACATCCTTTTATCCAAACACAATGTTTAAGACGGAAGTTAGAGGTCTATAATATGGTAGCTGGTGGATATGGCATATGGTAAATTTTTGCATCCAACCAGTTTAAGTTTACTTGAAATACAGGAATCGATTTTGATGTGAATCTAGCCATAGCATATTTACTGACCAACTTAACATTAGAAAAAAATAGTCAAGAGTATTGCCATTTTAACGTTCCATTGGTAAATATTCAAATATTTTAGGCAAATAATTTCGTTTTATGAAACTTGTAAATAACTAGCATCATTACGTAAGCTAAATTCGTGTGGAATTTTAGCAATCCAGCCATTCCACCAAAATTGATACAATTACAAAATGAAAAATGATGAAAAACGAACTTGTCTTAATAAGCATTCTTTTGATGTCAGTGAAATGTCTATTACCTCTATAATATCATGTATGAATATAGCCTACAGCATTTGTACCGTTGATGAGTAGCAAAAGTTCAAAAATTGAACCTCTTTGTGTGAGTTATGAAGCATATGACATGTTTAATTTGATTCGCATATGCAATGCTATGATTCTCTTAATACTATGCAGTCACACTACTGTTTGATCGCATAAAACAAGGAATCAAGGTACTAACAAGCCAGATAGCATTTAATTATGATCAGCGTTGTTGCAAATAGTAAAACATTGAAATCATCATCAGTTTGTGATTAAATATAACTGCATATACCATGGCATATCTTTTTTTTTTCATCAAGTGTTTATCAACAAAAATAAAATAAAATAGATTGTCATATTGGCTAGTAGTATGACATGGTACTTTAAAAAACTGCATCTGGTGTTTCGAAATGGAAACCTTGGTGGGCTATTTGCATTTCACATTTGTTATGGAAAATAGATGCAAGTTTGTTTTTTGTCCTTAACCATCATTTAAAAAGTGCCTTTTTGAAACATGTGTGTAATAAAACATCACCAGAAGCTTGTATATGAAATGTATATATACTAGCCAAAAGTTCTAACCAGCCACCTGCATTTTATTAATTTTCTTCAAAACATAATATGACATGACTACTATTTGTGCAACTCGAAATTGACAAACATGTTATGTACCCTTAGCAGTGAAGATATTGACAAAATGTTTAACAGTTCATGCAGGATGCTAACTTGAATATTGGTACCCCCATTTTCAAAATTCGCATTTTGTCACAATTTGTGAGTCATGACTTTTTGAATTCACCCCCTTTCACATGCAAAATGTTTCAATTTCAAAAGCCAAACACATAGTGAACACTAAAGTGCTAAAATGAACACTCCTTCTGCATGAGACTCGTTGTTATTGGCTGAAGTGTCGAAAATTACCCCACCATCCGATGCAAATTCTTGTGAATTTCGAAATTGAGGGTAAGTGTATTCGGCAAAGCCTTCCCGATACAACTTAAGGAGTTTTGTTTAGCCGTTTTCTGTTATCGATGACTGATAGGCTGGCCTATTAGGGAATTTAAATGAAATTGATATAGTGCTTATAGCTTTTCCGATAATTGGTAAAAACACACGTTGCCAGTTAGAACTTTTGACTAGTATATATATCTAAAGCAAAAAAATAAATAATGATACAAGACAAAAATTAGCATGCTTATTGGGTGCGAATCCCGTTCCCAATAAATTGATACTATGCACAATAAGTTTATAAATTGTTTTGTATAGGTGAGCCCATCTATATTAGTTCTCGAGTTTCATTTGCTGTCATGAAGATACAAGCGCCAATCCTCTGACAAGAGTTTCAATTTAAAAAAAAATACTGCATTACTAAACGCAGCGGCCGTGCTAAAGTGACGTTTTATTTTAAGACTAGCGGGCTACGTGGGTATTTCTGATCATTGGGGGAAGTCGAAACCATTTTCAAACGATTGTTTGGTCATTGAAAACCAAAAAAGTATAGCAAATGCTGCAATTTTCTCAACTTTCTCAGAGAAATAAAGGACCAAGTTTTCACAATTTGACGTTTTTACTAATGCTTTTACGTTATCGCCGATAAACGGTGAACCACAATAACAAGTAAAACTGCTTGATGCCTTCCAATACATTCAGACAAATACTTTTGAATGAAACATCTTCACTACTACAATGCACGAGCCGAAAGATAAAATCCAACGTTACCGTTATCTCGCAAATGCGTCGCACCATTTTTCAGTAACTTAGGGTTTAAATCAACCATAAGATGAGTTACATTTTAAGCATATGACATCTTTTTAAATTGAGTTGCTGTTGAAGCGAAATGCCTATTAACATTAAAAATTAAATCAAATGATGACTACGTTTTGACGTCATTGATGGCAGCTACTATTTTTCAGCATGAAATCTCTATCACATCTATCACATAACCAATAGTTTTATAGGAGTATGATGCATGATGAAGATGAAAGACCAACAAATGAAAAATCACATGCTTATCATTTTAGCATTGTTTACAACGTATGTGATTTTTGCTTACTGACCCCTTCTGCAATTCTTGCTCTACCCAAATGCCTATTTAAAGGATGACGTCTGAAATATCGTGGTTTCAATATGCCTTATATCCTGTTCTCTTCATTGCAATTAAAATTGATTGGCACTGCACAATGATGAGCACAAAAAAGATTCGAAACATAAGAAATTGCTTAACTTATTGTGCATAGTGTAATACACTCAACAATGACAACATTGCAAGAAACAGTATATAGAAATGACTCAGTGCTACTTAATCTGCATGAATCCTGCTTTTCCGACATCAATTATGATCTTAAGGTATGTTTCATCACCAATTTAAGTTTTTCTAAATGAAGAAGCCGGAATTGGTCTTTGTTATGGAACATAGACACATTTGCAAAATTCTATACATGCATAGTAAAAACTTAAGCTTCATAATAACATTAAATTACTGTATATTCTGGGCTTTTATAAAGCTATATGTCAAATTGTAATTAATCAACATGTCAACTATCTCTTCGAGCCTTTAACTTCTTATTGTTCAGCCTACTGATATGAACTCTTCCAAACTATATGAGTATCAGCCATAAAACGCTGCAAAATGAATTTAACTAGTAATATTATGTTATTGCATAAACTGGTCATTGGTGATTGAACATTTTTAAATTTTATTTTAATAAATAGTGGAGATAACCTACAGATATTCACAAAAATGTTCTGTAACACAATATCTATGTTCCATTACATCGTTGGGCATTCTTTCTAGATACATCATTGTAAATACGTTTCTGATAATGATATATCATTATTGTCTTGAAAGAAACTTCATGGTACTACGTTTGATTTAGCCATAAACATATACATATTACATGGAAATGTGTGATCACAATAAACATCAAAATCTATGCCTCCATAACAATTTTCCAACAATTTATATATGTAATTTGATTAAATAAGTGTCCAGAATGCATGCACCGTATGTCAAATTCATACTATATATACCATAAACACAATGGTTTGAGGGAATTTGTTCTTCATGCTTCATCAAATAAAGTGTACAAATAATATGGCATTAGAAAAGCTCTATAATCCGTATTGGACTGAATGTCATTAGATTACAATGTATCTTCACTGATATTCACTGCATTTTGCATTTAAATAAATTGTAAATAATGCAATGGAACATCCACAAAAACTTTATCTGATGCCAATGTCCCTTTTGGAGTAAATTGACCAGACAGGTGTATTTTTACAAAATTTCCAAATTAATCATGCTTTTAATCCCCCTAGCAGACGTTTTTGTCACAAAAACACTATTAACAAAGTGCATCAAACTATCATTATCATGAAATGTACTCCTTTATGTCCTTTCAATGAGCATTTGAAGCCTTGTTATGGAAAATAGACGTTACTGAGGCATAGCGACATGAGAACATTTTACTTATCACAAGCTATAACCAAAGGATTTTGATTGTTATTCATTTCTATTTATAATGAAGGAACCCAATACAAAGAAATATATCCGTTATCTGCATTCAGAGATACTTGTTTTCTAAACATAAGCGTTACGGAAGCATATATTTTGAAATGTGACATTTTTGTTCGTGCCCTGTTGGCAATGTTTTCAAGCAACAGTAAATAGCAAGCTATATCCGTTTATTATATTCTTTATCTTTAATCATTTTCAAGTTTATTTGGCAGCATCACCTACCTGTAAATGGAATATATATATTTTCTGTTTCCCATTTAAAAATAGTTATGGCTGCACTGGCATATTTCGAGACACATAAATTGATGATGATTATAACTAATGTAAAACTTATGACCCAAATATCAGGCTGTTTTTGGAATCCTTTTGAAAGGAACATAAAGGATTCTTGGGAATTATTAGACGCCCTTTAGATTCACTAAAAATCTACAATTTTAGAAGTCATCCAAATATTTATAATTGTACAGAAATTAAATATCTGTTTCATATTTTGGAGTCATCAATGCATTCATAAGACCTATTTCATTGATCTATCCCTTAAAATGTAGAATGTTGATCATTAAAGTATTAACTAAGTAGATGTAAACATGTATCGAAGTAAGAATGAAGGAAAGGAGAACAGTTTTGGGATCACCTGATAGGAAAGGGCTGAACTCTTGGCCCTCTGGTATGTGATGTTTATGTGTACTGGGTCAGGTGTGGTATTTAATTGTATTGATTCCTGATCTTTGCCTTCTGCCTTACTTAGAATCAAATTAAATTTAAGATCCTCTATGTTTTAATAGTTTCACCCTTCATTGTAGATATATGATGGTTTTCTGACTACAGCTACACTACTTGGAGACTACGATCCCCCTGATATACCACTTCGTATAGTATCAACGACATCGCTATTGTTTGTGCAGTTTATTGCTTATCCTGGTCTAGCTGATGTACGATTTAATGCAACCTATAATCTAGTGTGTGGCGACTTCAGCCTGACTGGGTCTGGTTATTTTAGTTCATTCGACCTAGACCATGATGGAATGTATGACACGAATATAAACTGTACATGGGTGATTGAAGTAGAGACATACGAGTTAATCAAGCTTACAATAACATATCTAGATATACAGGAGCTTCCTTCTGGTGATTGTGACACTTTTCAGGTATGAGGTAAAAGTTTCATCCAGGTTTTCTTCACTTTCCATTCACAATAATCCCCTTTCTCTTTATAACTTACTCTCTCCATGTCTCTGGCTATCATTCTCTCTCTCTCTCTCTCTCTCTCTCTCTCCATTCCATTCCCGAACCCTATCCCCTGCCCTTTCCCATGGCCATGAATGCAGATTTATTTTATAATTCAGTAGTTCTGGGTATTAGTTGTTGTTTAATCTTTGCTCTGTGATACATATTCTCTGTCAATTCTGGCACCATCCTGATAATTTAGATGTCACAACAGCTGTAGCTGTGCCGCATGCATTTGGTAGGCTGTTTCCCTATGCTTAGATATAGTGTTATTGTGTTATAGATTGTCCGTGAGGAATATTGGGTTCTCATGCGCGGATCCAGAAAGTTTTGTCAGAGGGTGGTCCAACTTTGATAACGTTTTTTTTTTTAAATTTAGTCGATGGGAGGATCCAAATACCACTATAAGCGGGCCGTCATCGACCGGCCAGCAGAATGTTATTTAAATGGCGTTTAGCTGACGTGCCGACGATGGCCCAACATTGAATGATGGCTTGGTAACTTTGTGATTTTTCAGCCATTCGGGACCAGTATTGCTAATAAACCCTATAATGTTGTGTTTTTACAGGGGGGGGGGGGGGGGGGGTCAGGACCCCTGTCTCCCTCTGGATTCGCGCAAAGGCTATGGCAGCAAGCAGAACGCACCTCAAGCTAATGGTGCCAGGGGCATGGGAGTCGTTATTTTACAAATTAATTCTCATTAACAGAGTCAATGAAACCAGGCCCAGAGGTTATCAAACGTTTTCGTACTCAACTCAACTGAGTACGAAATTTAAACTGCTCATAAAAACTAAAATACCGAAAAATGAAGAAGTTTCTTGCTTTTAGTCTCTCAGAAGTCATATTTATCCTGGTCAACTGAGATGAGCATGGTAAAAGCTTTATAACCTCGGGCCTGGTCTTTTGTTGTCTCATAAGTGGTGATATGTAAATCATAGTTTGATATATACTAATGACATACAATTAAGCATATTTTGATTGTGTTGCTAATTTTACCAGAATATCATTGTTTAAAAAACTATCTATTGCTCACTAAAAAGTACTGTTATTCTACTATCCAAAAGTCAGTAATATAGAACTCTACAAATCCTGATGACGTCATAGGAAAGTGAGAACTGTACCTACTAAAACACTTCCGAAAACTAAAATGTTGATTTTCTCCAAAATTTGGGAATAATTTCGCTGATTTGCAGATAATCAACTATGCTAAATCACACCCGCATAGCTGTATGGCTCTGGCAATTTCAGATGGGTTTGAATAATGACAAATATTTGCCCTTTGAGACTAGGCTGCATTTAGGATAATGGCTCGGATCTTATCGTCTGTAAATGCCAAAACGATTCTTCTCACATCACCAAACAATATTTTGCAGCAAATAGGGACATATTAAACAGTCAAATAACAAAAATTATTGCATGTATTGCATTTCACTTACAAATATCATGACCAAAATTGTACATTTTTGCTTACAAAATACTTTTTACCAGAACGTCTGACATGTCAAAATACCAAAATTTCGGTTTTCGGCTCACAGACACTCAGAGTTAGTTGTTAAATACAACATTGGGTTAAAAACTCTTCATCAGAACCTGTATTTTATGGTAATTTAGCTTTTAAATTCAAACGAATTGTTGGAAAACCTAATTTTAGTGATCAATTCAAAAGATAGTAAAACGCTATATAAGGGTTGGATATAACTTGGATATCATGCGACAGTCTGCATGCCTAGTTTTAAGCCCTATCATGGTTTATAGCTATGATTTCCTCTTTAATTGCACGACGGTGGGTCAGGCCTCAGACTCTATGACGACTCTGACGTAAAGCTTTAATCGGTGGGTTGGTGCCTGATGCTTATCTGTAGCTGGACCCACCGTGGCTCAACTTGATGTTTTCTTTAGCTCTTACTATCGGTGAGTCATGAGCCCTTTTCTTTGTTTCATCATGGTGTGTTAATTTGATTAGAGTGTTTCTCCATGATGATACATTGCATTAGTTAGATGGCCTCCATGCGAGCTGAACATTTCTTGTACTTCAACAACAGCAGAATCTAGGGCGAAGATTTGGTACCAGTAAAATGCATTTAAGCCCCCCCCCCCCCCCGGTGGCTTAGGCTGCTGTCCGTTCTGAGGCGGTGGTTCTGTTGTTGTTGACTTTTTGTTTATTGTAACTCCCATTGTGGGAGTCTGTAATTGTTCTTTGTTTTGTTGTACGTTACTTTATGTCCAATCTAGTAATGCAATCACGTTGATGGGGAAGAGAAAACTGGTTGCTTTGCTTAATTTGTCTTCCTGGTGTCTCGTGATGGTTGAGCTGCTTTTCCTCGCGGTGCCACGGGGTTGTCTGGGGTTTGTGATTGTGGTATTTCCTGATCATACTCACTTACTATTTTTGCTGTAGCAACTTAGAGGGAAAAGTCTGAAAAACTTAGCCATTTCCTATACGTTGTTTAGACACAGCATCAAAGTTTGGCATTTTGCATACTGTGAGTTGACCCAGAAAATCCGTTCTTTTGAGTCGATGAATCTGTTTTGGAATACCAAAATTTCTGTTTTCGGCTCAAAATAAGTATAGTAGACTTATGTAAGAAGCAGTTTATATAAGACCATCAGAATGTCAACGACATTTTATGGGAATCTTACGTATGAAGAAAAGATGCACATATCAAAAGTTTAATATGGGCAAATGATTTTTCCTGGTTCTTAAATAATATTGTAAAGTATTTGCCTTGTGTCCGTTTGATTTCTCAAAAACTACTTGATGGATTTCAGGGAAACGTCATGGTAACCTTTATTATCAAGAGGAAATGTACATATTGCCAGTGTTAGGGTCAGATGATATTCTTGTAGTTATTGCCCTTTGTTTTACCCTTATATGCTAAAATTGTGTCCATAGGAAAGATTGTTCTGAAATTATGAAGATATTATATATACTGCTATGAAGGTATGACAGCAGCAGAATCTAGGACAAAAATATGGCCAGTAAAATTAATTTATTCCGCCTTCCGATGGATTTGTCTGTTGTTCGTTATTAGGCAGCGGTGCTGTTGTTGTTTAATTATTGTTTATTGATGCTTCCATTTATAATGCCTTCAATGTTTACTGTCGTGAGTTGGCCCCCGGTTACGTTAGTTTAACAGGTGACAGGGCCCAGGGCGACGACAGTAAACATTGAGCTTAGTATATCAGTGACTGTATTATCGTGCCAACCAAGAGTGACAGTGACGTAATACTTTGTTTATAATTGCTAAGTAAAAATTAACGTGTATACTCCACTAGAGTTAATGCGAATTAATACACACCAGATACCTACGGATAGGATTAATACACAAGTGATCTATCGATTCTTAGTCCCTAATAACTTTGTAAACAAACATGACATCACTGTCACTCTTGGCTGGCACGACAGTAGGTGTTTTGTGTCTGATCCTTGATTTTTTGTGCTATAGTAAGCGCCCTTTCTAGTTTTGCAATCATCTTTCTGGGGAAGAGAGGGCCGACATACCTCTATTGTAATTGTCTTATTGATGTCCTGTGGTTGTCAGTGTATCTTCCTCACGATGCCGTGTGTTGGTCTGCAGCGTTTGATTGTGGTATTTCCTTGTCATACTCACTTACTTACTTACAAAATAATTCCAAATTCTAAATGGCATGCATGCCCATCCCATGCACAACATACAACCCATAACATCTCCCAAACCTTTCAAAATACCACCAAGACCATATTATATAAAACTTTTCCTAATTAAAGGCATATATTTACAGCGACGGGGATCTACTGGTGTTACCCCTTTCCCATCCGATTCATAATAGGCTCATGAAAAACATTCAGAACCACCCTTTAACCCTTAAAGCGCCACCTTGAATTTGCAGCAGACAACAATTTCAAATTTTGTCGCTTTTTCAAGAACAACAATTAGGCATGATATTTCATGAGAATCGTCTGCTATCATACCTTATTTCTTTTTGAAAATTTGAAAAGTTGTCACAGAATTTGTCGTCTGCTGCAGTTGTGATTGGCGCCCTTTCTAGTTTTGCAATCATCTTTCTGGGGAAGAGAGGGCTCACATTCCTCTATTGTAATTGTCTTATTGATGCCCTGTGGTTGCCAGTGTATCTTCCTCACGATGCCGTGTGTTGGTCTGCAGTGTTTGATTGTGGTATTTCCTTGTCATACTCACTTACAAAATGTGTCGTCTGCTGCAGTATTGATTTGCGCTTTTAGGGTTAAACAGTATCGTGGGTTGGTCTGAAGTTTGTGATTGTGATATTTTCTGATCATACTCACTTACTTGTTGTACTCACTGATTATCAATATGTTGTGTCATCAGCCAGGATATGCCCAATCTCTTCAAGCTCATAAAAATCTATTTTATCTGTGTAAATGAGAAGTTATTGCATCATACTCTGCTTTCAGCAGGTCTTGCTGGACGAAAACGCATATTTGCGCAGGCACAGCTTGTATCTAAACCGTTGATTACAGATTTACGATGGTGTTGGTCATGACAGAAAACTTATACAGTCGCTCTGTGGTTCAATTCCCCCGCCAACTGTAGTGTCTACAACAACGCGATTGACAGTGAAACTTCAAGCAAGAGCCACCAATAGTGGTGCAGGATTTAAGGCAGAGTATACGACAGAATGCGGGGCTGTTTTGCGTGGTGATCATGGTACTCTGCATTCTATTGATGCTGATGGCGATGGTTTATACGATCGAAACCAGAATTGTACATGGTCGATTATAGCTGAGGAGTTTCAGACAATCATTCTTGAAGTAACTGATGTAGATATACCAGATAATGGATATTTTGGAACATGTTCTAATGACGGGTTGAAAGTAAGTTCAAATCGAGGTGTCAAACCGACCTCTTTGCACATAGGTTACCACGAATTTTAAAACAAACTATGTAATATCGCTTGTTGGGCTAAGACATGTAAAGAAACAATATAACTCATACATAAAGCTATATGTTTACAATTATAAGCCTTAAATGATACTGCCTGGTTTCTGCAAAGGTACACAAATGGAAGTGGATATACAATGTAAACCAATTAGGATGCTGGAAGGCGAAACCTATGCAAATAAGCTTACAATGTTGCAAACTATTTGACCAGTATGAAAGATGATCCACTCGATTAGTTGTAGCTTCTCCAATTGGGCCTCCTCGCGACAAAACCTGTCTTCGGGGTTTCCGACAAAGTGAGATTCAAACCAGCCTGCTTAGCTCTAGAGACTAGCTAGAAAATTGAAATTTCACTTATGTCAAGCTTAGAGTTGTTTTTTTTCAAAAAGTGAATAACAAAGGCGCTGATCAGACTGCGCGTATGCAAAGGCTGGTCTGCGCCTGTGTTGTTCGCAAACCCCCCAAGACAGGTTTTCTCGCGTCGAGGGCCAATTTAAGCAATGATTCTGGTTCAGTTTGTTCTAAGTGTTTCACCCCCTTCTGTTTGGTTTCGTGTTAGATAATGCTTTTGTTATTTTTTCTATGCTTGTCTTGACCTTTAGATGATGCATTGATAAGTTAGGGGTCTTTCATGCAAACAAAATATCTATGTGTCTTGATCCACATCTGAATTAAGGGTGAGGTTGGCGCCGTTAAACCGGTTTAAGCCCTCCAGTAAAATATTTTACTGACCGTTCAAAGGCGGTACTTCTTTTGTGGATCTTTTATGGGGTTTTTTCTGTCTTGTTTTTGCTATGTCTTTGTGCGCGTCTGTTTATATGTGCTTTGTGGTCACCTGCTGGGAAAGGGCTGACCTTTTGGCTCTCGTTTGTGGTGTCTAACTGTGAGTTTGTCACTTTCCCATTGGTATCCTGGGTCAGGCGTGGTACTTGATTGTATCGTTTCCTGATCTTTGAACCTTTACTTACTTTGTTTGACTCGTAGTAAATAAGTATTATTTCACATTTCACTATATCAAAAAAGAAAAGGTAAAATGAAAATATGAGCTACATAAAAATATATTTAGATATCTATTTATTTGGATTACTCATGTATTCTGCATGCTGGATGCCTTAGCTACATGTAAAAGCTTTTGGAACAACATTTCGGCTTCCTATCTAGCTATTCGCGTTACTTAGATAAAATAACCCATTGAAAATGGTTATTTTGACTAATATCATTTATTTTTACGACTGCTCTGTGTATTTTTTTTAAAATGTTTTGATCTTGTTTTACTAATATTCCCATTTGTGTTCCTGGTGTCTCGTGGTGGCTGAGCCGCTCTTACTCACGGTGCCACGGGGCTGTCTGCAGTTTTTGATTGTGGTATATCCTGATCATACTCACTTACTATTTTAGAAAACAAGAACAACAGAAGTATGTTTTACTATCCAAACTATATTGTCTAAAATGAGCAATTACACAACCCTACCCTTAGTTTGAAAGAGCCTATTTTGGTATGCATTATTTTTATGTAAAAGTTTTAAAAGTACTTGCTGCTGGTATATATATTGCATTTTCGGACCGCCTAGCTCATATAATTAAAATAACAGACGTGCAAAATTGACACAAAGATCAGAGCACTTATCAAAGGCAATCGGTACTACCTCGGCAAATTCCGTGAAATTCCATGGAATCAGACCACGGATGTAATCGAGGATCTACTTTGATAACGCGGGTAATAACGTGACGCTGACGTTAAATTACGTGATGCTGACGTCACTTAAACCATGTTAACACAATAACAAGTGTGATTGCAGTGAAACAAATGGCTGTAAATGAAGTTTATGTTTTTTTTTCCAATGCAATATTTGATTGAAAAATACATAAACTTCATTTATTCTGCTATTTAATCAGAATAATCGATTTAAGAAGAGCTGAACCCACATGCTACAGAGCTAATTTTCCATACGCCAGTTCCAGCTAACAAAATGTAGCTTTTTGGTACATAGTACTATGCGTAATGCTTCTTATATACATCCGAGGCATGATTCGATTCTCGAATTGTGACGGACATTCCCAAATGTTTTTAAAGGATATAACACATACATGACATAATAATTACATGAGCAAGGACATTGTCTCAACCATTAAAAAATTCAGAATAAAATGAACATTTTTTCACATGGTTCTCTATTTATCTCTAATCTTTAGTCCAAAATCTGAATAAAATACATCGACCGAAAATGAAGACTTTACATAGTATTAAAAAGTATATATTTTGATGATATATTAATTTTCGGGGTTATTTTTTTCTGTCATCGAATCTTCAATGCCTAATTGATGTCTCTGAAAAAAAATATTGGATGAAAATCAGAAAGTGCATAATTTTTATGAATAAATTCAGTTCAGAGGGGTCAAAATGAAAATTCTAAAAAAGAAATGAAACAGTAACACGGCATTTGGAAACAAGAAATTACTGACTGCGTGCTGTAATGGTGTTAAAAGATCATTGGTTACAAGTATGACCTCCATTTTTACGAATGCTTAGCAGAATACGTCGCCTCATTCAATTTACGTAACGTTGTATGAGCACGTTAGGGATACGTTTGTCATTCTAACTGAGGTGCATATTGAAGTCATTTATCGCATTCATTCGATGATTGGACCTGACCCCCCAACTCTTTTTGTCCCATACGTGTTCTATGGGGTTCATGACTGAGGTTTAACCAGGCCAAGGCAAGACGACGACGTTATTTTGTGCATGGCAATGTGTTGTTATTTACGCGTTGTGTGAGGCCTTGCATTGTCTTGCTGGAAAATGCCAGGTCCGTTATTTTGCATTAAATGATTAATGATCTTTTGTGTATGAACCCCGTAAAGACCGAGCAGTAATGGTTGTTTGTTAAAATGATTACGTGGGTGAGTTAAGTGTAACGCGATGAGGACGTAAGGTTGTCACACAATGGCGTCCAGGTCTTTTACGGACTTTGACAGACGCAGTTCTGTTGTACCGCTTCATAGGATCATGAATAGTCTCTTAGAGCCACCAAAATGATGCGCAATATCATTTACCGTAGATCCCTCCTCGAGCACGCCAATAACTTGGTTTCTTGGATCTTTTGAAAGACGTGCCATCACTAAATATTAGCGTCTTTTAACAATAAGATTTATTTTATTATCAGTGCTCGGCTGCATATGTTTTCATATCGGTTAGTGAATAACCTGTCCCTGAGCAAGCGCGACGTAAGGTACTCGCTTTTCTGGTGTTGACGCTTGAATAGACCTGTGATTTGAATAAAAATTGCATAATCGCTATTCACAACGAAATTTCGATAATCGTGTGTAAATCTTACCACAACATGCATACAAACAAAACAGCTATTCAAAGAAATAAATTCTAAAGTTTTCATTTTGGGTCAGTGTCTTATTAAGCCCATGTATCTTTGTTACAGATGTTACATAATTACTCTCTTCCACATATTTTCTGATACGTATAATACTAAAATATATAGACACAAAAAAGTGTTACATTTAAACAAAACAATGTAATAAATGTCCTTTTACATGCCTTATATACACTTTTTATCATCGAGAAATGCAAACATCTGGAATGTTAAGTTTCATCTAAGTCAACTACAATGGATATGTAAATATCGTTTGCTGTTGCTCCCATTGTGTGTAGGTTTTTCGTGAGGGGTCCTTGTTTTGTCGTGTAGTTGACGTCTTTTATAGTTAAGCAATCATCTCGCAGAAGAATATAGGGAAATTGCTCTAATTTAATTGTGTTGTGGGTTTATGTGTTCCCCTTTTCTCCAGCTTACTGTGGTTTACTCATTTTTTTTTATTCTACCGACTTATAGATGTAAGATTCTATCTGTATTGTAAGCGATCACAGCTTGTATGCAACCACCTCCCACACATCATTTAGTAATATTTTTTTTAAATCGTAAATGAACCTAAAATACAAGAAATACTAACCTGTGTTGTGCTTCTGACTATATTTCTATAATGTGAACAACAACCAACTGGTGGTTGCTTTTAAATAACTGACTGGATTAATCTTAGTTTTCATCAAATAAATATTACAAAATTCTAAATTCAACGTATATTAGCATTTCATATTGTATACTGTCATAGACATCACATAGGACAAATAGAAGACCTTATTATATGTATTCTTTATACGGTTATATATGTTACTTTAACAGATTTGACAGAACATTGGGATGTATCTTTATTCAGCTATTACTTGTGAGCTATAATTGTCTCTGATTATGAGTTTTAAAACCCATAATATTGGAAAATCAGTAGCAATATTCTGTCCTTTAGTGAACAACATTCGAGTTACAAGATAATTTTTTATGCCGCAAGTTTGAAGTTTCATTACTATAAATTTTCAATTTTCTACTGATGATGTCATAGGAGGGGGTAGGGGAAGATGGTGTTTATTTTCGTATTAAAAGTAGATCTAACATTGTTTTAAAAAACACCTTTATACGTTTAAAGCAAGACACATCCATAGAATCATAATACCACATTAATCGTTAATCTAATTGTACGTAGCAGTGCCTAGTAGGTTGGGTATTTCATTTCCTCTTTATACTGTAACAACATTATAAAATCATCCAAAAAACACCTAATAAACATTAAATGTGTCTAAGAACGCCATTCTTGACCAGTAAGTAATTTTTAATTGAACAAACAATTAACAGAGATGATTCACTTTATTTGGCATGTAATGAGAAAAACGCCCCCCCCCCCTTTTTTTACTTCTGAACAAACTAAATGATATAAGCCTTGGTCATGTCAGAATATGTGTGGTGCTCTTTATTTTCTTTTGGACAATATATTTATTAGATTTGGCTCGAAATTATATCGACACAGTTTAGGTATCCCAATGGGTGCTTACTGTGCTCCTCTTGTTGCAGATTTCTGTTTGTTTTGTTAAGAGAGATACTTCATGTTGTCTCTGCCAGACAATAATTAAACTGATATTATCGAAACTTTTAACTCCGCCTCCAGATATTTAGATGATTTACTTAATATTGATAGTCCTTTTTTTTACAAATGGTAGGTCAGATTTATCCCACTTAACTTCAGTTGAATAAGGCGAATTCTTCTGATACTTTAGCCCCGTTTTTGGACTTGAACTTGTCCATATCTAATGGCATAGTTTCATCTAAGATTTATGATAATCAGAGTCATTTTGATATAGTAATTTTTCCATTTCTTGATTGAAATGTTCCTTGGTCCCCTTCCTATGTTGTATATTTTTTGCAGATTATTCGTTTTGCTGAGGTGTGTTCTAATGTTGATGACTTCTACAACAGAAACCTATTTTAACTGCAAAAATAGTAAATTATAGTAACAGATATCAGAAAATTCGAGAGGCGTTTTCAAAATTCTACCACAGACACCCAGAGTCATTTGCCAAATACAACATTGGGTTAAAAACTCTTCTGCAACAGGGCATTCCAGAACCTATAATTTATGGTAATTTCGATTATAAATTCAAAAGAATTGTTGGAAAACCTACCTTTAGTTAGCAATAAAAAATATTATCAAGCGTTATAAAAAGGTTGGATTGGATGTCATGCGACAGTCTGCATGCCTAGTTTTAAACCCAGTCACGGTTTATAACTATGGTTTCCTCTTTAATTGCACGACGGTGGGTCAGGCCTTAGACTCAATGACGGCTCTGACGTAAAACTTTAACCAGTAAGTTGGATCCTGGTGATTATCTGTAGCTGGGCCTGTCGTGGATCAACTTGAGATTTTCTTTAGCTCTGACTATCTGTGCGTCGTGAGCCATTTTCTTTGTTCCATCATAGTGTGTTAATTCGATTTGATTGTTTCTCCATGATGAAACATTTCAATAGTTAGGAAGCCTCCTTTTGAGCTTAACATATTTTGTTCTTCAACAAGGGCAGAAGTTAGGGCGAAGATTTGGTACCAGCAAAAGGCATTTAAGCCCGCTGTGGCTTAGGCTGCTGTCCGTTCTAAGGAAATGGTTGTGTTATTGTAGATTCGTTGTTGATTGTTACTCCCCTTTGGGAGTTTGTAATTGTTCTATGTTTTGTTATACATTACTTTATGTCCATTCTAATTTTTCTTTGGTGCCTGGTGATCGTAGTGTGGCCCTTCCTCACCGTGCCATGGGTTTGTCTACAGTTTGTTATTGTACTCACTTACTATTTTTCTATCAAAACCAAGAACATCAATGTCCAGGAGTAAAATATAGAACTGATAGTATATGAGCCGTGACATGTGATTTCCAACATTGTAGCATTTTGGCAAGTGGAGACACAGACGAGCCTGTGCAGCCGCCTTTTAAGCTTCGAAACTCAAAATTATGTTCAGTCAGTAGCTTAATGCTCAAAGAATATTCAAGCGACTAGCAAAGGCTCTGATCAGACTGCGCATATGCACAGGCTGATCTGAGGCTTTGCTGGTCGCACATACCACATTGTTGGAAATCTCATGTCATGGCTCATATGTGTACAGGTCGATAGGTCCTTTGAAATCTTACAAAATAGCCAATTTAATATCATCCAATTTTATCCTACTTTGTTTATGTATTTATATAGTAATGAATAGTAGTGCTTTACAAAATGCAAATAGGGTTCGGACTTTAATACTTATCTGTAGATGAGAGGGTTGGGACCTGATGTCATGACTTTTGTCAAGCCCACTCGGATTTTAATGTTGGATTTCATTTCCTCCGGTATCCAGTTGTATGTACTGTTGAGCCCTTATGTCTGTTTTATCTCCTGCCTATATCATGATTTGTATGTACTAGGAGATGATGTTTGAGATATTTCATGCGAACCAATCTGTTATCTCTTCTATTCCTACTTATTTTGAAAATAAGGAATCCCCTATCATTTGTTATAAGTATAATAAACCTATTCGTAGTACTGTTTTTAACTATAACAAATTAGTAACGGAACTTGATATCGAAAATTCTATTCCTGACTCTTGAGATTGTAAAGACTCTAAGTATTGCTATCAACCCGCTGGTCATATAGTCACAGGGGATTTAAAAATCATAAATGATTCAAGAATTCGGTCTATTATATGTAAGGGACCTAAATATAGGTTTTCTGTGCCAATAGACTTCAAATCATGTTGTTGAAATTGCAGGAGCCTTACAAGAATTTTGTAATATCGCTGGTGTAAACGAGAGCATGTTGAGTCTAATGCCTTAAATAGTTGGAAACTAAATATTTTTAAAATTATTGATGGTAGAATTTCATTTTATTGCAACAATTTAGATCTTCTACCACCTAAACCTAAATTCACTTTTCAATTTCCCATTTTTAGATGGTGATGTTCCTCGTTCTACATCCTATGGAGTCTATATCTCTCAACTCATTCGTTTTGCTAGAGCATCTAGCTATGTTGCTGACTTCAACACTCGCAACAAATTGTTAACTCAGAAACTTCTTAAACAAGGCTATCGGTATCATAAACTTCGCAAAACATTTTCTAAATTTTATAGACGTATCGTAAGCTTATGATTTGATTTCTAAATTCCAAGTTGGACTTAAATCTCTCTTGTGCCAAGGACTTTCGGAACCTGATTTCTATGGTGACTTGGTATATAAATTGAAGAGGATTGTTGGCTCTAATAATTTTTCAGCGCAGTTCATTAAAATAATTTCTCACTATAAAAGATTGGCTATAACATTAATGTATTGCAACACACTGCATGCTTGTTAGTCAACCCAATCACGGTTGGCAACTTTGCTTTCCTCTTTAATTGCACGCCGGTGGGTCGGAATTCAGACTCTATGATGGTTCCGACTTAAAGACTTATCTATTGATGAGATGGTAGGGGCCTGATGCTTTGGCTGTTTGTCGGGCCCACCGGGGTTTACCTGTTGGATTTCTTTTGCTCCGGTATTCAGTTTAATTTACTGTTGAGTCCTTATCCTTGCTTTATCTCCTTGTTAAATCTTGATTTATATGTTTTAGGAGATGATGCATTGATAAGTTAGGGGTCTTTCATGCAAACCAAATATCTATGTGTCTTGATCCACATCTGAATTAAGGGTGAGGTTGGCGCCGTTAAACCGGTTTAAGCCCTCCAGTTAAATATTTTACTGACCGTTCCAAGGCGGTACTTCTTTTGTGGATCTTTTATGTTTTTGTTCTGTCTTGTGTTTGCTATGTCTGTGCGCGTCTGTTTATATGTGCTTTGTGGTCACCTGCTGGGAAAGGGCTGACCTCTTGGCTCTCGTTTGTGGTGTCTTCTGTGAGTTTGTCACTTTCCCATTGGTATCCTGGGTCAGGTGTGGTACTTGATTGTATCGATTCCTGATCTTTGCACCTTTACTTACTTTAGACACTTGAAGAAAGGGATCCAAGAACTCCATAGGAGCTTTGTTTTGGCTCCCGCAGATAAGGCTGCTAACAATGTTGTGGTCGTTTGAAAAAGATACTATATTAACATCCTAAAGCAAGAACTTAGCACTGCAAAAACATATGAGCATAACAGGCTTCATGAGACGTCGATCATTGATAGGCATCGATACCATAAGGCAGCTAAGTTTGGGTTGTTTGTTGATGTAGACCATAGCAGGCTTCCTACGTTATACTGGTTACCTAAACTTCATAAACAACCCTATAAATCGCGTTTAATTGCTAATTCTAGTGCATGAGCAACTACTGAGTTGTCTATTCTTTTGACTTCTTGTCTCACTGCGATTAAAAACCATGTCATTAAATATTGCACAACTGTTTATGATAAAAAAAGGTAAAACAAATATTTTTGTCTATTAAAAATTCAGGAGAAATTCTTAATAAATTGAAGTCTAGAGGTTTTCTAGCATCTGGTTTGTCTACATATGGTTTTTCTACTCTCTATACTACATTGCCTCATAATCTAATCAAAGAAAAACTAACAGAATTAATTGAACAAACATTTAACAGAGAGGGCTCACTTTATTTGGCTTGTAATGATAAAAAATGCCTTTTTTACTTCTGAACAACCTATACGATATAAATTGTGGTCATGTCTGAAAATGTGTGATGCGCTCCATTATCTTTTGGACAATATATTTATAAGATTTGGGTCGAAATTGTAAAGACAAATTGTAGGTATTCCAATGGGTACTAATTGTGCTTCTCTTGTTGCAGATTTGTTTTTGTTTTGTTATGAGAATGACTTTATGTTGTCTCTGTCTGACAATGATCAAACTGATATTATTGAAGCATTTAACTCAACCTCCAGATATTTAGATGACTTACTTAATATTGATAATCCTTATTTTGAACAAATGGTAGGTCAGATATATCCCACTGAACTTCAGTTAAACAAGGCGAATTCTTCTGATACTAAGACTCCGTTTACGGACTTGAACTTGTCAATAACAAATGGCATAGTTTCTTCTAAAATTTATGATAAACGGGATGATTTTAATTTTGAAATAGTAAATTTCCCCTTTCTTGATGGAGATGTTCTTCGCTCTCCTTCCTACGGTGTATATATTTCTCAGCTTATTCGTTTTGCTAGAGTGTGTTCTAATGTTGATGACTTCAACAACAGAAACTTATTTTTACCTGCTAAGTTATTAAAAAAAGGTTATAGATATCATAAAATTCAAAAAGCATTTTCTAAATTCTACCAGAGACACTCAGAGTTAATTGTTAAATACAACATTGGGTTGAAAACTCTTCTGCAGCAAGGCATATCAAAACCTATATTTTATGGTGATTTAGTTTATAAATTCAAAAGAATTGTTGGAAAACCTCATTTTATCGATCAATTCAAAAAGATAGTAAAACGTTATATTAGGGTTGGATATAACTTGGATATCATGCGACAGTCTGCATGCCTAGTTTTAAACCCAATCACGGTTTATAGCTATGGTTTCCTCTTTAATTGCACGACGTTGGGTCAGGCCTCAGACTCTATGACGGCTCTGATGTAAAGCTTTAATCTGTGGGTTGGTGCCTGATGCTTCTGTAGCTGGGCCCACCTTGGCTCAACTTGAGGTTTCTTTAGCTCTGACTATCTGTGAGTCATGAGCCTTTTTATGTGTTTTATCATGCTGTGTTAATTTGATTAAAGTGTTTCTCCATGATGATACATACACATTATTACTTTAGTAACTGGATCCGATGGGTCGGATCACGTCGAGTGGGTGCGCCAGGAACGACCGGATCACACGAGACGAAGTCGAGTGTGATCCGGTCGTTCCTGGCGCACCCTCGAGACGTGATCCGACTTATCGGATCAAGTTACTAAAGTAATGATGTATTTATTATATACCTACAAAAATAACAACAACAAGGCTAGAACGATTCAATAATACATGCATTTGCACAAATGTAAGGTAAAATACTACGACAGACCTATTTGATGTGGCATGATATTTTTTACCCAAGTAGTAATACATCAGCTGTTCACTGCTGAAAGAATTGGAAGACCGCCATTTTGAAATCCTCTTCCTCGAGTCCACCTCGGAATTTCAAACGTCTGTAACTTTCTTATAAATGAACAAAAACGTAACGTATAGGTACTCGTTTTCTTAATTAGACAGCAAGGAACATTTTGGTACCAAATTTATTGTGTTTTTCTATAATTTTTCATTTTTGTACCTCTAGCTCCACCTGTTCCCGTGGTGGAAGACAGAAACGTTATGCAACGTCATCGCATATATATGACGTCATAAGTGACGTAAAAAGCGCAGACAACCGTTGCGTCTTTCTTTCGAACACGTTTAAAAAAAGAAAGAACCGTGGAAAAAATGACATCCTAATAATATTTGATTCAGATTCCGGCCCGTTGCCGGATTTTACCCAAATACAATACCAATGTAAAAGTAGTTCGACGTGGGTAAACTATGGAGGATGGTGATACGGAATCAGAAAACGCTAGTAGGGTGATACAGGATTTGGTATTTTTGTGTAGGAAAATAGATAGTTTCAATGGGTATTTTTGTAGGTATATAATAAATTGCATTAGTTAAATGGCCTCCATGCGAGCTGAACGTTTCTTGTACTTTAACAACAGCAGAATTTAGGGCGAAGATTTGGTACCAGTAAAATGCATTTAAGCCCCCCAGTGGCTTAGTTTGCTGTCCGTTCTAAGGCGGTGGTTCTGTTGTTGTTGACTTTTTATTTATTGTTACTCCCATTGTGTGAGTCTGCAATTGTTCAATGTTTTGTTTTACATTACTTTATGTCCAATCTAGTATTGCAATCATCTTGATGGGGAAGAGAGAGCTGGTTGCTTTGCTTATTTTGTCTTCCTGGTGTCTCGAGATGGTTATGGGGCTCTTCCTCGTGGTGCCACGGGGTTGTCTGCGGTTTGTGATTGTGGTATTTCCTGATCATACTCACTGACTATTTTCTATTTGTATTGATTCACATCTGATATACATGTGAGGTTGGCACGGTTTAACTCCAGCGATTTTTCTTCTGAACTTTTCAAGACGGAGCTTCTTTTGTGGGTCCTTTTCGTTATTTATGTTTCAAGCTTTTCATTTATATACTGTCATGTCTGTTTCATGCATCCTTGTGATCACCAGCTCTGAAAGGGATGACCTCTTGGCTCTCTTATGTGTGATGTTTCCTTGTGATTTTGTCACTTTCCCATATGGTGAGACAGGTGTGGTACTTGATTGTATCAATTCTTGATCTTTGCCTTTTTTAATTTTAATTTTGCCATATGGTGTTCTGGGTCAGGTGTGGCACTTGATTATATCGATTCCTGATCTTTGACTTCCTTTATACCTTGTGTTTGGGTAAAATATCGCTAGGTTGACAAAGCTAATAATGTAGCCCCTGATAAGATGATGCAGCTGATTAGGAACTCTGTCAATCTGGTGAAGCAATCTGAGACTGAAACATTAAATAATCTGGAAAAACAAATATTTTAGTCGTAGAGACAACCCACAAACTTTTCAAAACAGCAGACGATGTAATTTATGGTCATTGCAGATTTGTTTTGGCGCTCTCCATTATCTTCTGGGTATCACATTTATATCTTAACTATACTGGTGTTACAAATAATCACTTTACTTACAATTTAAGACAAGTCAATAAAACAAACTATCTTACAGAAACCAACAAATAACGTCTTGTTCAACTATTTATTCATTCTTTCGGTGAAAACAAACTATATATGCTTCAATATAAGGTTTAATTTGCTGAAAACTTAATTTATATTGGGCTACCCTAGTCGATATTTTGAATGTCCGTTGTTACTTGTTACGGGTGTATATGTCAACAAATGCTAAAGAAAATTATCTCGGGTAGAAAACTCTACATGTAATGGGGTTCTACATTGAAAGGATTAGTGACCTTAAAAATGATAGAAGTAAAGGGCCTGTCTGAAAGCTTGTTATGTTTTCTTTGCCTGTTTTCTGTAAGGTATACCATTTTTAATGTAGGTGAAAAACATAATTCAACGCTTCAATGTTTTAACAACGAAATACATGTTGTCTTTCCATTCATGGTAACTAATATCATCACAAATGTGTTTCATAATCATAAACATACAACACAGTCTATATTGGGCATATGCCCTACCAGAGACATAGACAAACAAGATAAAACAGAGGTGGCACTTTTTATGTCTACACCTTTCAGCCATATTTGAACATAATGTGACTCATGGGGCCCCCCAGGGGTTTGGCGATCTAGGGAGAATGGCTATTTATGTTCAGGGAGTTGGGGAGCGCTGGTAATTATTTAAGGGGAGCTAGGGAGCAAGCTCATAATTTTGGGGATATAGGGAGCCTTGCCAAAAAGGAAAAAAATAAGGAAAAGTCTCCGCTTTGTTTGATTTTTTAAAAATTTATTCTGCTTTGGGGGTGGGGGGCTAGCCCCCCAGACCCCCTTGTAAATTCTACGTGCATTTATTTTCGTCCTGACATGTTCATCAAGATTTACCTGAGAGAGAAATATGGCAATTAAGTTTTCTTGTTGATTTATATTTACTTAAAATTGTTGAGTTTTAGGTTGGTAATAACATACTTTGGGACGCCCCAGATTCCACCATTTTTGTAAAAGAATTTGCGGGGGAGCATGCCCCCGGACCCCCCTAGCAACAGTGTGACTACACAATGTTACGGGGCCACCTACGCACCTGCTATGTTCTTATCTTTTTTGGTAATTAGCCCTTTTTAAAAGAATTTTTGAAGAATGCTTTTCAGATACATACTACTTGATTTAACTTAAGTTAAACAAACATATAGCCACTAATATGCAATTGTAGAAAAGGCTTTTTATAGTTTCATGCTTTCACTAAAGTGTCTAGAAAATCTAGTTTAAGCTGTTTGTAAAAATCAGCCCCTTTTACCGAAAAGAAAACCGAAAGGTATATCTCTAAACCTTCAAGCCTACTCTACCAGGTTCAGCAACAGCATTTTAAGGATGGCCTCATACTTTGAGCCATATATAATGCATTTCATTGAAATTGATTATATGTCATGCATTCCATGGCTTTTATATGCCATGCATTCCATGACAAAGATCTGTCTTTACATGTATAAGACAAAATATTAAGTGATCATTAAGTCATGTCCTCTTATATAGTGTCATAGTTTTAAAGTATGTGATTTTAATTCTACGGAAAGATAAATACATTTTAGGGGGAATTTGCTTATACTTTTGGGGATTTGGGGAGAAGCTGAACTATTTTTAGGGATTTGGGGAGCAAAGGCAAATACTTTTAAGAAGACAAGGACATTATTTGCGGGGAGACGGGGAGATCAATGCATTATTTTCAGGGATCAAGGGAGCACAGACCCCCGTGGGGGGCCTCACTCATGTGCTGAGACAAAGCTTGACGTCATTTTCAGTTTTTAAGCAGGGGACCAGGCTGTTTTAAAATCAAGACACCCTTTTCCAACGGCAATATCTCATTTATTTTCAATGAAAATATCATTTTTAATGATATATAACGACGAATCCGCATCATGATTTAGGACTCAAACAAAAAGTAAGTCACTAACTCTCAGAAACGACATTTCTGCTTTTTTTTCTTTGATGAAGAGAGAAAAAATGCATTGTAAACAATGTTGAGTTGAAAATTCCGAGCGAAAATATCGCACGCAACAGTCATTTGAAGGAAACGGAATACACCGCTAATTAGAATACACCGTTATTTAGTGAGCAAGGGATATATAATATACAAATGGTAGGTATTCCAATGGGTACTAATTGTGCTTCCTTTGTTGCAGATTTGTTTTGCTTTCTTAACAGAGAGGCTTCGTGCTGTCTCTTTCTGACTGAAAGGTGATGTTATTGAGGCGTTCAACTCTATTCCAATATATACAAAGTCTATTCTTAACTTCTAACAAAGAAAACAAACAAAGTTTGCATGTTGGCGCGCTTTAATGTGAGCAAATGAGCAGCGTGACATGGAAGGACGTTGTAGACCCTAAATGAGATCTATTTAAGAAGTGCTTGTAAAAAGCCCTGCCAGTAACACAGCTTACTTAACCCTTAGATCTTCTCATTGCCGAAGTACCTGCCGTCCAGCCCACATGACACCAAACTTTCTGTTTTTTGTTTGGCGAAAACTTGCTGTGATTTTAAACAGTGCAGTATACCACATAGCAATGACGACGTGCAAATCAACACGGCAAGATCTCTTGCTCGAATCTATACAAAATTTTGTGTGTTGCTCACATCTGTGAAGCCGCCTTAGAACTGATTTTTCACGACACTTCGTTCACAAATACCTGAATATTCTCAGTCCGTGCATGACGACTGGGTAATAATATACTGCACAACCTTTGTTAATGCTAGTACCAACTAGACAAATATTCTGCTCTATTCGATGAAACGAGCAGAATGTTAAGTCTATTCTTAACTTCTAACAAAGAAAACAAACAAAGTTTGCATGTTGGCGCGCTTAGAAATTACAAATGTTAGAGAGCGACAAAATCTTGTATAGATTCTAATTATGTTTTCATGTTAAGTCATTTCACAATGTCTCACGTGGACATGACCTCTGTAATGTTTAACGTTTCGACTCCAAAATCTTCAACGTACATACCTGCAAAAAATGAAAACAAATAGATATATACAAATAGCCTTATTGTCAATACATATTATTCTTATTTTCATATCAATCATGCTGAAATCTAAAATTTATTTTCCAAAAATATCATTGTTTTTATGCCCATTTGCATATAATACTTTGATTAAAATGACTGTATCTGGTACTCATTTTATTTACTTATTTATTTACTTTTGTTTTGCTAAATGTACCACCTATTAAAATTAGATAATCAGGTGCAAACGGCTGGTCTGAAACTCTTAAAGTACAACAAACTGCAATATATATCATACTCAACATTTCCTCTCTGCTAACTCTGATACTGAGCTAATAATCAGGCAACTTCTATACTGGGAACCCATCTGGAATTAACTTATTTGTATCTACGTTATAATATACACTGACCTTGTCATTTGTTTGTGATCCCATATATCAGTCAATTTAATTTTCTTCTTTCTCTGACTTAAATAAACGCACAGCTCATTAGAAATATACCATATCCATTTTATTGACATTTTAATTTTGATATTTCACGTAACTTAACCATGGCGATATTTTGAAAATCACCTTTTCTACTCCTGATTTTTTATGAGTGAATTCATTTTCTTGTTATTGTATAAACATTGACCTCATTTTTTATCTCCAAATACTGCTCTATACAACCATATTTACTCCTCCATCTTTGTTCATATGGAGGACATTTTCTCTCCCAAAACCATACTAAAACCAAATACTTCGTCGTTTGAAAGTCTAACCTTATTTTCATCTGAGATTTTTTTTCAAGGGACTTTTGCACCTTTAGAAAATTAAGACCTTAAATCTGCATTTTCAACCTGACTTCCGCTTCCGGGGAAATCTCAGTTATTATCTGTTAACAGGTATAAAACTTTTTCCACTTCCTGGGAAATCTCAACTATTACCATCTACCAGGTAAATACCCTTTTCCACTTCCGAGAAATTTGCTTCCACTCCTGGGAAATCTCAATTGTTACCAGGTAAATACCATTTTCCACTTCCGGAGAACTCGTTTCCACTTCCTGGGAAATCTCAATTATTACCTTTTACCAGGTAAATAGCACGTTCCACTTCCGGGGAACTCGTTTCCACTTCCTGGGAAATCTCAATTATTACCTTCTACCAGGTAAATACCACGTTCCACTTCCGGGGAACTCGTTTCCACTTCCTGGGAAATCTCAATTATTACCTTCTACCAGGTAAATACCTTGTTCCACTTCCGTGGAACTCGTTTCAACTTCCTGGGAAATCTCAATTGTTACCTTTTACCAGGTAAATACCAATTTTTCACTTATGGGAAACTCACTTCTACTTCCTGGGAAATCTCAATTAGTACCTTATACCAGATAAATACCTTTTTCCCCTTCTGGGGAACTTCATATTTCCACTTCTGGGAAATGGACTTGTGACCTAGTCACCAGCCGATTTTAAAGTTCTCTTATGAGGAAAGTTTGCTTTTCCCACATAAATCTACTGCTACAATGTTATGTTTTCTTACCTTTGGAATTAACCTTCTACCAGGTAAATACCTTTTTCCCACTTCTTGTAAACTCGTTTCCACTTCCTGGGAAATCTCATTTGTTACCTTTTACCAGAAAAATACCCTTTTTCCACTTCCTGGGAAATGTCAATTAGTACTTCATACCAGATAGATACCTTTTTCCACTTCTGGGGAACTTCATATTTCCACTTCTGGGGAACGGACATGTGACCTAGTCCCCAACCGATTTCAAAACTCTCTTTTGAGGAAAGTTTGCTTTTCCAAGATAAATCTACTGCTACTATGTTATGTTTTCTTACCTTTGGAATTAACCTTCTACCAGGTAAATACCTTTTTCCCACTTCTGGGAGAACTCGTTTCTACTTCCTGGGCAATCTCAATTATTACCTTATACCAGATAAATACCTTTTTCCACTTCACAGGAAATCCATGCTACCTCTTCTTGGGAAATTACATCTGACCTAGTCATCAAACGATTTTTGAGCTCTCTTATGAGGAAAGTTTGCTCTTCCAACATAAATCTACAGCTCCTATGATATATATTCTTACCTTTGAAAATAACCTTCTACCAGGTAAATACTTTTCCCACTTCTGGGAAAATCGTTTCAACCTCCTGGGCAATCTCAACATTACCTTATACCAGATAAATACCTTTTTCCACTTCTAGGGAATTTCTTGTTTCCTCTTCTGGGGAAATGACATGTGACCTAGTCACCAACCGATTTTTAGAGCTCTCTTATGAGGAAAGTTTGCTCTTCCCACATAAATCTACTGCTCCTATGATATATATTCTTACCTTTGGAAATAACCTTTGAAATTCCACTTCTGGGAAAATCAATTACACTGCAAGTGTATTTGGATTTTTTAATTTTGTCTCGCTACTTATAACATTGTCCATATCTGCATAGCCAACATAAGCATCACCGTTTTTCGTTTGCAAATAATTCAGAATCGAATGCAGTATTCTCTTTCAATACTCTGACATTAGCTTTTAACGACTACGCCTTTAAAACAACTGACCCCTTTTCAAAAGTGAATGAATCATTTTTATTCTAACAAGAGTACCTTTAACTGACATATCTCTAACATCTATTCTACTGTAGATGCAGCGATTTCTGCTCGTACGCTCTGATAACTTTATGTTTCTAATTGAAATCTCCTTTCTTTGATTATCTTTTACATTTTCTCCATCTTTCAGCATACATAAACCTACCCATTTTCAAGCAGAAGAAATGTATGAATCATATAACTTGCACAAACGGTTCAATTGATAATTTTCTTCAAACAGAAGAAATCCAAATTTCATTAAATAAAGAAAAATCGATATCAGGAATAAGGGCTGCCTATGAGCAAAATTTAAATACATACTGCGTTATAGCTTTGATTCCACATAAGCAGTCATTTACAAATGCAGTTATTCTTTGACCGTTTACCACTGTAATAACATCACTGTTAAAACTTTCCACAATATTTGACCAATGCTCGCCAATTCCAGTAAAGAATTCTGTATGTAAAATGCTTCTTTACCTGCGTCTGACCATGAGAAAGCTGAAACCGTTCCATTTGACTGAGCTTTATCCATGTAATTAATATAAGACTCACCATTTTCAAATTAGCTCATGTAATATCATTTTGAAGTTGTTGTCGTATTATCTTGCAACTTTTTTTTTTTTTTTAACTTAGATTTATGCAAATTATTGTTTATGCTATTACAATCCAGTACTCATCTATGCTTTGTGCCTTGTTATTTTTACAGAATAGTATTAATAGCATGAGGCTACTTTTCAATTTTAAGAATACATTTCTAAGATGGTAATCAGTGGATCTCTTGGTTGTCTTATTACTGTAAAACCTCTTTACATGGCAGAAATTTCCATCTTTTTTTTTAAGATAAACACTCTCTGGCAAAAAAACAACAGTATTTGTCGCGATCAGTACAGCAAATAGATAGATAAAGTGTCATCCTCTTCTATAACCAACGTAAAGTACTAATATGACCATGCATCTATTTATATTTAATATTTAACCTATTTCATGGGGATTCATCTGTACTTTACTCTCTGCAAATCCACCCACCTTCGTTATCGTCTCTCATGATCTAACTGATCTGTACTACCAACCTTAGTATAGCGCCAAGATTCACATCTTAAAAAAATTCTTTATATCTGAAATGTCTATCAGATGAAAACAAGAAAAACTGCTTTCTGTACTTGTCTTTACATAGTGCTTTAAATATGGACTTTCAAATTTCCAACGCCAACTTGGATTGAGCTCTTCAAATGTGTTTCTGATCCTCCTCATCACTGGCGACCTCCAGATGTAAATAATCGTCAACTACTTTCTAGCCAATGTGGGTTCTAATAACATGTCGGTGTTTCAAATATTGGAAACTGAAATGTAAGAACGTTAGATGTAAAACTGTGATTGATTCCATCGTTGACTTAACAATTTTATTTTATTATTATTATAACTATTATCATTACTATTAATTTATCTTCTTTGCAAAACCAGGTAATGCCGCCCAATTCATGAGGATGTATAGCCTGCTCTTGACGCCTATATTCGTAACTGTGTTTGAAACTATGATCGTGGTATCCCTGGTATAGTCTTTCATAATGTGCATGTAGTGTGTTGTGTTATTTTTTATTTGCTCTATATTTTACAACATTCTCCGCATTTGAGCGTTTCAGATAAACATGAATAGTCTGCTCTTGACGTCTATATACGTGAACATGTTTGAAACTATGACCGTGATATCCTTGGTATATTCTTTCTAGTGAGTTGCGTAATTTTTTATTTGCTCTATATTATACACCATACTCCGCTTTTGAGCGTTTCAGATACACTTTTATAGCCTGCTATTGACATCTATATACATGAACGTGTTTGAAATATGATCGTGTTATCCCTGGTATATTCTTTCATTATATATATGTAGTGTGTTGCGTTATTTTTATTTGCTCTATAGTATACAACATTCTCCGCTTAAAGGCGTTACAGATAAAAATGTACCTTTCGCTAAATTCTCCATCCTCATATACCGTTTAATAATGGTTTAGATTTCTGTCACAATCATCTATTTTTTGAACATGCCATCTTCTACACATTGAACGCATTTACCTTTTGAGTTATAATCTGAAGATGCGACAGACGCACTTTTGCTACCTAAAATTCACAAAATAAGTTTTTTAAGCGTCACTTATCTTTTTAATTCTGTAGAAACCAACTTGTTCATCTCTTTCTGTCTGCTGTTAATACCCTAGGTCGATGCCATGTTATTTTCTTACTCAAGAAATATAGTCAAACGTCCTTCACTTTTTGTGTGTTGCTCACATCTGTGAAGCCGCCTTAGAACTGATTTTTCACGACACTTCGTTCACAAATACCTGAATATTCTCAGTCCGTGCATGACGACTGAGTAATAATATACTGCACAACCTTTGTTAATGCTAGTACCGACTAGACAAATATTCTGCTCTATTCGATGAAACGAGCAGAATGTTAATTATACTGCTATTGTGCTTCGTTAATTAGGCTACAGCCGTGAATTTACGAATATTTTATTTCCTTTGTAGAAATATTTTTTTTAAATACTTTCTCTTTTTACCAAATATTTTTTTTTCAAAACATACATGGTTTGTGACAGTTATAGTTGCTCTTTTATATTGAACAATCAAACTGTAAAATAGTTATATTTCTATTTTCAAACTCCTGATGATCTGTAAAACAGGGTAATTGAAAGAGGAAAGAGAAAATTATGTTGAAAAAATTGTGAAATTAGACTTTATCTTTTTTTCTATTTTTACAAATATTTTTCAATGTTTTGTTTTTCAGATTACAGGGACATTGCAAACAGATTATATCTTTTGCCAGATGCGCCCACCACCAACAGAGATTCGAAGTATATCTCACATTCTTTATGTGATTTTTTTTTCAAACAGTGATGATATTAATGGAGCTGGATTTAATGCCTCGTACTATTTGATAAATGGTAATTATATAATTTTTTGAATCAGTAAATGATGCATATATCCATTTTAGGAGCTCAGTGGACCATAGCGTGGCCAAATATGATTACTTTTATTATATACATATTTTTAATAGATTGAATCAGCTGAGGTTTTACATTATCACACTCTTATATATAATGTATAATTCGAATCGCAGAGATAATATACTAGCGAAACAAGAAGCACAACAATCATTTTTATCATGGAAAGATGATATAAAAACGTATTTTTTATCAATAGCATTAGTAGTGTAGGGCCTAATCGACATCAGCACAATGGGTTAGAGAACATGTAGTGCTATTAGTAGCACTTATGAAGGGCTGACTGAACGCTCAACTGTCTCAGCATGTACAACCAAATTTTTCAAATGGTTCCACTGGATAGTTGTTTTCACAAAGAATGAGTTCCTGTACTGCTCGGCTTGTCACTGATCGATTTTATAACTTCTATTGTTATTTGTGACTTGACTGTTCATAATGTTAGATGTAAGAATAAAGTTTGTATATGTTTTGGCTTTAATTTGGAATTTCTGACAAATGGGTTAGAGAAATTCCTTTGGAAGTATAGGCGGTACCAGCCCCTCGTCCACTTTATGGAATAACACTAGACGATAATAACTACGTTGTTATTGAAGATGTTTTGCCTTTAATTTGGAATATCTGACAAATGGGTTAGAGAATTTCCTTTCAAAGTATAGACGGTACCAGCCCCGCGTCCACTTTATGGAATAACACTAGACGATAACAACTACGTTGTTATTGAAGAGGTTCAAGCCCTAAGTCGTGTATCATTTTAGTTACGCATCCTTCCCTGCATGATTTATATTCACCAGTAATAAATCGTGCCGCCTGTTTTTGAATTATTTCTAGGTTATTAATGACTTGAATATAATAAGGGTCCAAAATATAAGCACTGTAATCAAAAAGATATCGCACAAGTGAAATATATAAGCTATTTTTTGCACTATTTAGAACAACTTTTAAGAACATATTTGACTTCACTACAGCTGGTGACTGGGACTATGTGGCGGCGGTAGAACGTCTCTTTGCCCTTCACTATAGTGTAGATTTTATTTTCTTGTCCTTTGGGATCATGGGTTTCATTGTGGAACATTGAAACTATAAAAGGGTCACTGATGAAGCCTAAATAACAGAAACTAGCTAGTCTGGCCCAGAAAATATGCACCCTCTGGTTTCAGTTCTTTAGTGCAGTCTTTACTTCTTAAGGATAACATTTTAAGAACATATTTGACTTCACTACAGTTCGTAACTGGGACTGTGTGGCGGCGGTAGAACGTCTCACGGCCCTTCACTATAGTGTAGATTTTATTTTTTTGTCCTTTGGGATCATGGGTTTCATTGTGGAACTTTGAAACTATAAGAGGGTCAATGATAAAGCCCAAATGACAGAAACTAGCTAGTCAGGCCCAGAAAATATGCTCACTCTGGTTTCAGTTCTTTGTTGCAGTCTTTGCTTCTAAAGGATAACCTTGGGAAAGGAAATCTATAAGCGCTAAGCTTCCTCTCCAATCCTATAGATTGCTATTGTATGTATATATGTCTTGCATGTCAATTTGAAACAGAGAAATAAAATATGTTTAAACCCAGGATAACCTTTTAAGAACATATTTGACTTCACTACAGCTGGTGACTGGGACTGTTTGGCGGCGGTAGAACGTCTCCCGGCCCTTCACTATAGTGTAGATTTTATTTTCTTGTCCTTTGGGATCATGGGTTTCATTGTGGTACTTTGAAACTATTAGAGGTTCACTGATGAAGCCTAAATGACAGAAACTAGCTAGTCTGGCCCAGAAAATATGCTAACTCTGGTGTCAGTTCTTTGGTGCATTCTTTGCTTCCAAAGGATACCCTTTTAAGAACATATTTTCAGTTTTTTTCTTAAGAATGCCATTGTAGAATTTGCTAGTTATGCTTCATGTTGGTGTGTGTTGTGCTGTCGTGTATGTTCCTTGTAGCCTTGTTGTCACCTGCTGGGAAAGGGTTGACCTCTTGGCTGTCGTGTTTGTTGTGTTTTGTCACATTCCCAAATATGCCCTGGTTCACATCAGAATGAAGTGCGGGGTTGGCGCTGTGAAACTGGTTTAACCCCTCCAGTAAAATATTTTACTGACCGTTCAAAGGCAGTACTTCTTTTGTCGATCTTTTATGTTTTTTCAGTCTTGTGTTTGTTATGCCTTTGTGCGTGTCTGATTATTTGTGCATTGTTGTTACCCGCTGGATGACGGCTGACCCCTTGGCTCTCGTTTCTGGTGTATTACTGTAAGTTTGTCACTTTCCCATTGGTATCCTGGGTCAGGTACGGTACTTGATTGTATCGACTCCTGATCTCTGCACCCTTACTTACTCTGTTCTTTTGGATATTTTCTGAATATGTGGTCTCCATTTTAAATTGTCAGAACATGTAAGAACAGGTTTCCCAAAACTTGTTGAAGAATAGGATTATCCAAACTGTAATATTGTATGATCTATTATTGATGCTGACAGTATAGCACTTCTTGGCATCAATCCTCATGCACCATTTTGAGGCCTTTTTTCAAGAGATATTATGCCCTTATGTTTATTTGTAGTGGTCTCCCTGTGTTTTTAATGGATATATGCAAAATGCAGTCATCTGCGAACAGTCTTACATTTGATAATACAGTGTATGGCAGATCATTTTTATGACACAAGAATAAAAACGGCTCAAGCGCTGTTTCCTGATGCCATCCAGATTTTACGAAGACAGATGAGGAATGGGGTTATATTCCATAAATAAAAGAGATTTCATTCCATTTTCAGATTTTTTCACTAAAAATGTACCCCTGTCACAGATAACGGTTAATTCAAGAATAAAAAAAAAATATCATAAAAACCATATTTTATGACTATTACATTGTGTTTAGTAATTGTTTTTACATGTATGAAACTACTTCCTGTTACACTTCTTTAAATCATAGCTTAGACATTGTTTGATATAACTGGCTTTATAGAAAGGCCCGTTATTATTATGTTATAAATTTACAATGATTTTAAATTCACTGCTGCTTAGTCAGAAGCAAGTGAATATGACCAGAAATGCCACAACCACAACCAAAGACCACATACCAACCCATAGCACCGCAAAGAAGAAACTAAGAACATGACAGGCTACTCGAGAACAAGAGCACACCTAAAGTAAAGCAACCATCTCTCTCTCTCTCCAGCGAGATGGTTGTCACTTGTGACATCCGCTCGACGCACGTCTGGTCTTTGACTGCCTAGCAATAACAACTTGAAGATAATAGGACTTCAACTTCAAAATACAATGAAAAGAGAGGGCTCATTCCATATATTAACCATTAACCATGTTTCAGTGTAAGTGTCAACCCAGACAAAATATATTTACCAACTCACAGGTGTCTTGGATGACCATTGTAGGAAAAGTTTCTGATTATACTTCTAATAAGCGCTGTACCATATGCATGGGTGAAAGTTTTCAGGATTAATCATGAATTCAGGATTTTGAGGCTGACTTTCCATAGAAAGTCAGCCTCAAAATTCTGAATTAGGGAGATTATAGCAGCTTCTCTGATTAATTCTTTGATTATCTAAACGCAAATAACCATTTTAACATGAAATGATTCATTTTTGTAGGCATCTTGCAGGTTTAAAATTTTGAATTTCTCAAGTTCAGGATTTTGGAAATTTTGAACTTTCACCCATGCATATGTAAATTACATACTTTTCCCCATTATTAATCACATAGTAAAATAAATGGGACAGAATTAATTCAAATATCAAGTTCATCACACCAATTTTAATAAAAGTAAAAACGTAGTAAAAGAGCAGCCTATATATGCTATCATATTAAACATTGCTGTTATAATATGTATGACTATGCAATTAACACATTAAATTACTTCTACCAATTCATATCATGATTACGTTCTGAGACTCCTGGTTAATTCTATAGATGCTTAGACAGGTGTGAGGTTTATACCAAGATTTAGTCTCCAAGGAAGTTGGGTTAGTCTTTAAATGTGATTCACTTTTATTTCAAGACTATGCAAAATTTTTGTTTTATACAAGTATTTTACGGAACATCCATGGGTATGCAAAAAAGATAATTTACGAATTTCAAATATTATGTTGGCCAAACGTATAAACTTTTATTTGACATCAATTTTGTTGCTCTGTGATTTATACAACCTAAGATTTACTCAATTTTCTATGTGTACCCTCACTATAAGTATATATCATGAGCTCCTAAAGGTAACTAGATTTGATATTGTGACACAAGCAAACAATTCTATCAATTCATATCTTGATTTCTTTCTTAGACTTACAGGTTTGTCTGTAGTTTGTGATTGTGGTATTTCCTGATCATACTTACTTACTTTTTTGGTTTGATTTATACTTATCCAGGTATTTGTGAGGTTTTTCCTCAAGATTCGGCCTTTAAAATAGTTAGCTTAGTATTGGGATATGTACGGGGGATGATCCAAAAGTTCTGATTTTTACCTTGTAGCTTTGTCAAGAGACGTTTGGAGAGGCATACTATGCACCATTAAAAAAAGAATTTTTACCTAAAATGATGCTAATATTTACTCGCTGTACAGTTTCGTTTAATAATTATAGCACAATATATATGGTCTTCTCCATACCACTGGCCTGTTTTCATGTTATAAAATTATAATAGTATTTGATTCTGAAACTTTCAAGCTGAGCATCTTTAAAACCACAAAATAAAATTGCATTGTATTTTTACCTTTTGTTACTTATAATGTCGGTTCAATTGATAAAATGACGACAGGTTATGTCGATTCAATATTTAAAGCACAATGCGCAATTTTTATGACGTCATTGAAATTTACAAATATGTCATTATGAATACACTGCAGAATTTTCATTTTGGAGAATATTCTATCTTTGTCTATCAATTAGAACTAAACACATGCTGAACCTAATATGGGCAAAATTTGTAAAATACAAATGTTATTTTGATTAAAAAATATCTTAATCTTAATTGAAATATTGTAAAAAAGTTTTATTTTTTTTTATAAAAAAAAGATTAATTTTTAAATAAGAATTTTCAAAATTGTTTCAGACGGATGCTTTGTGAACAATTCAATCCCAAATATCATTATTTTACGATATTGTGCACCTTTGGAGAATTGATTGGGTTTTAATTATATTTAGATATCCAGCTCTCTCTTCCCCATCAAGATGATTGCCATTTTGGTACTGTAAAACAAACAAGGACCAAACACAGAACTATTACTTGACTTTTCGCTTACTGTAAAGGCGGCGCCTTATGAATGCGTAATTAGGACTAGTCCACCTTAGGCATAGGTAAAAGCTGAAAAGGAGGCGTGGTTTTATTCAAAAGTAACTGTATCATCTTGTGCCACGACCTCGGTCATTATTTATTCCTTAAAACGCCAGCAAAATAACTGCATCTGAAAATGTTTATTTAACATAACATTGTGGACCCGGATCAGACTGCTCCTGTAGGAGCAGTCTGATCCGGGTTCACACTGTTTATCTATGAGGCTTCAAATTGTTTAGTGGACGACAAAACCATACATTGTGTGATTATGCGCTTTAAGGGTTAATAAATGTGAGTTCAGTGTGTATACGATTAGGATTTTCATGAAATGCACGCACGTTTATGCGGCTCAGAAAGCTTTTTAACTATTTAACAAATTATAGATATAACCTCATTTCCCTTCCTTAGCAGATGAAATAGCCTAACCACACCCAGATATTAATATTAAAGTTGCCGCCTTTACAGTAAGCGAAAAGTCCAGTAATACCACAAAACAATAGGAGCAGTAAGAACCAATCATTCAACAAAAATAGAACCACCGCATTAGAAATGGGCCTCGTCGCGAGAAAACCTGTCTTCGGTGTTTTCGACAAAGCAAGACTTAAAAAAGTCTCCTAAGCTACAGAGACTAGCTAGAAAATTGATTTTTCGACAGTAGCAAGTTTACATATGATACTTTCCAAAAAGCGAATAACAAAGGCGCTGATCAGTCTGCGCGGATGCGCAGGCTGGTCTGCGCCTGTGTTGTTCGCAAACCCCCGAAGACAGGTTTTCTCGCGTCGAGGCCCAAATGACAGCAGACTAAGCCACTTAAGTAAGGAAGACGGTAAAGATCAGAAACCGATACAATCAAGCACCAAATGTGACCCAAGCCACAACATGGGAAAGTTACAAAATACAAAAAACACATCGCATACAAGAGAGCCAAGAGCTTAGCCCCCTTTCCCAGCATGTGATCAGAGGGCTGCACTGAATAGACGAGATAGCATGACATGCACGTTAAAGGCGTGCTAAATGTTTGAATTTTAGGTAACTTTATATCTCTTATGCAATAGTTGCCGGAACGCCATAGGCATGGCTGAGCATGGCTGGGCTTGGCTGAGCACACATTACCGTACGTGCTTCAATTTTCTTTTCTCAGATCTGCACTCATATAATTTGGTTATATTTTGAAGGAGTTTGTGGGGGAGAGCTTATGAAAGGTTACGAAGGCAACTTCAGGTCAGTGGATGCAGACGATGATGGTTTTTATGAACCTAATCAGAATTGTACTTGGACGTTGACGACGATTGGGTACAGACGCTTCATAGAGCTAAACATAAGCGCAATCGACATTCAGCCAGACGATTCATGTAGATATGACTTTCTAAAGGCATGTATTTTAAATCAATTAGTAATCTTAAGGATTACAACATTTTTAACCAATTACAAAAATTAAGTGAGTGTGATCAGGAAATACCAAAATCACATACCCCAGACCAACCTACGGCACTGTGTGGAAGAGCCACAAATGGATATCAGAAACAAGACACCAGGAATACAAAGTAAAGCAACCAGATCTCTTTTCCTCATCAAGATGCTAGCAAAACTAAAAAGGACACAAAGCACTGCATAACATAACACAAAACAAACAAAGACCCCCCCCCCCTCCCATGGGAGCAACAGTTAAAACGAATTAACAACAATATAACAATTGCCTTAGAACGAGCAGCAGTTTAAGCCACTGGATGGGGGGGGGGGCTTAAATGCATTTACTGTTGCCAAATTTTTGCCCTAGATTATGTTGTTGTTAGGATACAAAATTGGTTAGCTGGCATGGAGGCTTCTTAACTATTGCAATGTATCATCACAGAGAAACAATCTAATTGCCTAACAAGTTATAAAGATCGGTTTGTAGCTCATTATTTTACATATTGCACAATTCATTACTTGGTACATTACGTTAAATATATAACACGTGTCAATTTTCAAATTTTGTTCATTACTTTAAATAACATATAAGTTGCAGAGTTCTATATCTAGACTCAGAGATATACTTTATTGTCTAGAACGGACTACGGTGGACGCTTGACCATTGACAAACATAAACCTCCCTTGACTATTCGGTTCAGGTGAGCTTATAAATGCCTGCTTCCACTTTCCCAATTCGTCTAAGGAAATTTAAAGTTGCCATACCAACAACAGATGGAAACGCCAAAAATGAGATTTAATGTCATGTCACTATATATATATGCAAAGTGTCATCTTCTTCCCTCTGATGATTTCAGCGAATAAGCAATGATTAATTCTTTATATCAAGCTGTGAACCAGGGCTACTCAAAAACATTTCAGCAAAAACAATATCTACAGCGAGCCACTATAGTTACGCCCTACTTGTCAAAGGCCCGCATTTTTAGACAAAAATACTGGAATAAAACATTATTTATAACATGCTACTTATTAACATTTTCTCATAAACTCAACTCTGCAAAATTTGATACTATGACATACCTCGAACTGACAGTCCGGTCCAGACATTATCCCCTATATATACTGAAAATAGAAATTAGCATTTTGTGACAAAGCAGGACATATTCCACATGTTTTACAAAAACGGAAATTATTTTATTTTTGTCCAGTTGGCGTATTATTTGCGGTATCAGAAATAATAATTTTGAGTTTGAAATTATATTGACAGATCAGATATGCCTTTGATTTGTACCTAAAGGTCTGGAAAAAAATCTACCAGAATTCACTATGCAAGTGGTTAGTTTATGAAGCGCTATTTCATCTCTAAGTCTTGGTTTAGAGTCAAATTACACTGCAACACAAATTCAGCCTTAAGCCAGATGTGTGACACAATTGTAATTATTTTGCTAATTGGCCCACAGTTGTGAAATTCGATTGCATCTTGTGTGTGTGTGTGTGTGTGTGTGTGTGTGTGTGTGTGTGTGTGTGTGTGTGTGTGTGTGTGTGTGTGTGTGTGTGTGTGTGTGTGTGTGTGTGTGTGTGTGTGTGTGTGTGTGTGTGTGTGTGTGTGTGTGTGTGTGTGTGTGTGTGTGTGTGTGTGCGTGCGTACGTGTACGTATGTATGTATGTACAGCGGTTTTGGGTGTTTTTGTGGAGGTAGTGTTCTTCTGTTGCTAATTCGTTGTTTATTGGTGCTCCCATTGTTTATGGTAGCGTAAGGCAGTATAAGGTAATAATATTTTGTTTATCAGTACTGTGTTTCATTTCTTGTCTGCAATCATCTCGTTGGGAAGACGAAGTTGGTTGTTTTACTTTTGTTGTGTTCTGGGTGTCATGTCGTTGTTCTTACTTGTTGATTCTTTCTCGCTGTGCCGTGGCTTTAGTATGTGGTTGTGGCTTTTCCTGGTCCTACTTACTTACTTTTGCGGTGGTGTAGAGGATTATGGAAATTTGGAGTGGTTTTAGGATGGTTTTTGCGGAGGCTTGGAGTGGTTTTGGGTATTTCAATGGACTGGTCTTTCTCCTCAGATTTATTTGCTGAGAACTCTATGTACAGTATTTTGGACACTGCCTTCCTAATATAGCAAATAGTGATTCTTTTTTCACACCAAGTACTGATGCATTTAGGACATTCACATAAGTCCTGTTTAGAATAGATAAGACATATATAAAACGACTAGACTGGAAGAATCTGGTATTACATTAGTGCGTTCTCAAGTCTTTATCACACTTATTATAGCTGCAAAAAAGTTTATTGGCGGCCTCTTTTTTATATCTTGATTTATATGTTCTAGGAGATGATGCATGGATGAGTTAGGGATCTTTCATGCAAACCAAACATCTATTGACCCACATCTGGACTAAGGTTGAGGTTGGCGCCATGAAACTGGTTTAAGCCCTCCAGTAAAAATATTTTTACAGACCGTTCCAAAGCGGTGCTTCATTCGTGGATCGATCAAGTACTGATGCATTTAGGACATTCACATAAGTCCTGTTTAGAATAGATAAGACATATATAAAACGACTAGACTGGAAGAATCTGGTATTACATTAGTGCGTTCTCAAGTCTTTATCACACTTATTATAGCTGCAAAAAAGTTTATTGGCGGCCTCTTTTTTATATCTTGATTTATATGTTCTAGGAGATGATGCATGGATGAGTTAGGGATCTTTCATGCAAACCAAACATCTATTGACCCACATCTGGACTAAGGTTGAGGTTGGCGCCATGAAACTGGTTTAAGCCCTCCAGTAAAAATATTTTTACAGACCGTTCCAAAGCGGTGCTTCATTCGTGGATCGATCATTTTTGTTATTTATATTTCGTGTTTGTCATGCTTTCTTGTCTGTTCATTTCAGCCTTGTGGTCACCTGCTAGGAAAAGGGCTAGCCTCTTGGCTCTCTTGTGTGTGATGTTTTATTGAGTTTTTGTCGCTTTCCCGTGTGGTGTCCTGGGTTGGGTGTGATACTTGATTGTACAGATTTCTGATATTCGTCTCCTTACTTACTTTATTGTTCCTTTTAGGTTAAACCAGGTCGTTTCTTTTACTAATCAAAACACCTCATTTAACAATCGTGGCTTGACCAAAAAAACAACTAATCTGTATTATGATGATATTGCTTACGTTAAAACTGAAAGGTAAATAATAAATTATGTTGAATGCGTTGGTGCTGCTGTGATAATTAAACCAAAATCGTTAAAACCCGTTAAAGTAAACATTGACGTGCCAACGATGTAAAGTGCATTTGTCTATTATTGTAACTCCATTCAACATATATTTTTATCCGAATTGGCAAAAAATTATGATGGGCTGTGAGTCATCCGATGAGCAGTTCAGTCCGGGCATGCAAAAAACAGTAAAGTTTAATGTTTCAAACTGCAATTATTTAATTTGAAAGTCAATGAAATGGTTAAACAGTTCAAAATTAACTAACGTTATCACGATTTGCTGACACCATGTTTGTATTTTTGTTCGCCATCTTGAAACTCAAACCAATCATATTTACACTGGCGCCTACTTTACCAATCTGAGCACATACGTGGCGGTTAGACAAGAATGCTTTCATAGCTTTAGCCTTGAATCAAGGTGAGTAAAAAATTCTTGAATCATGCAATAACTAAACAGTTAGAGGGAGACAGTACTATTAGTATATTTTTACCCGTAAATTTGTGTGATGATTTTTGTGACCTATATCTAAATAAATTTATAACACTTCATCCAGATATTTGGACGATATTTTAAGCATAGGAGGGATGTCCCAGAAAGTCGTAGACTTTTGTTATAACACGAGACTGTGTATCAGGAATACTCTGAAATGTGTATGATGATTTTAAATGTATATACTTCATAAATATTTTGTACATATTTGGATGGAATCAGTTTAAATTACAAAGTTATGAACGTTTGCTTGACTGTGTGTCAGCGTGTGTGGAGCACATCGCAAATAATTTTGCTTTATTTTCTGAGAGGGATGGTCAAATGTTTTGTCTATACTACTTTTATATAAGCTTTAACTGTATCAACATTTCAATCTGTTTGTTAAGTAACTCTTCCTTTCTAAAGTCATGACTTAATATTAATGAGCCATGGCATGAGATTTCCTCCAACAATTTGACATTTTGACAAGTGTAGACTCAGACGTGTCTGTGCAGCCTCCTTTTGAGCTTAGAAACTCCAAATGGTGTTCGGTCAGTAGCTTAACAATCATAGAATACTCAAGCGACTAGCAAAGGCCCTGATCAGACTGCGCGCATGCGCAGGCTGGTCTGAGGTTTTGCTGGTCGCACATGCCGCATTGTTGGAAATCTCATGCACTGGCTCATTTAGTTTAGGTATGTTTAGCAAACAAAAAGGCGCGATCTTTTAGAGTTCACACGAGAAAATACATTTACTATTAAAATAATCGACAGCAAAATAACATGTGTTTGGTTAAAATGACGAAAAAGAGTGTGTTTATTGGTATTACTAAAATAGTTTTGCACAAAATCCATTTGACGATACAAGTGACTACTCAGCCAATTAGTAAACATTAGAAGAACATGATTTTGTGAGTTTAATTGTCAAATTATGTTAAAAGTCTTTTTTTGCGCCAAACCGTTCTTATAACGAGAATAGAAATTTAGTAGGCATGAACAAATTTCTATAAAATCAATGTCGGCGGTGGAAAATTTTCAAATTTTCAACACTATACCTTGAGTAGTCCCTTGTTTAGGAGGTAATATATTGTGTGAAATACAACTGCGAAATTTAATTGCATGTACACTAATATTTGGACTAGATGAGTTTTATTACAAAAAATTGGACGTGTTCCGCACAAACCGACACACAGTCAAGTATAGGCTCATAACAGTGTTATCTAAATTGCGATTCCACGGATATTTGTGCAAAGTGTTTATGTGATGTTTATAAATATATAATAAAAAATTCATAAAATTCCTGATACACAGTCTCATGTTATAACAAAAATCTACGACTTTCTGGGACAACCTTCGTAAATAATGCTTATTTTGACAATATGGTAAGTCAAATATACCCTTAATAAAGCTAATACCTCTGATACCAAAGCCGCGTTTTTAGACTTGCATTTGTCAATTTCTAATGATATTGTTTCTACCAAAGTTTATGATAAACGAGACAATTTTGATTTTGATATTGTCATTTTCCCATTTTTTGATGGTGGTGATCGTCGCATCCTACGAAGTGTATATTTTTCAACTCATTTGTTTTTCTAGAGCATCTAGCCATGTTGCTGACTTCAACACCCGCAATAAATTGTTTATTCGGAAACTTCTAAAACAAGGTTATCAATATCATAAACTTCGCAAAATCTGTTCTAGATTTCATAGACGATACTCTGATGTGATATCTAAATTCCAATATGTTCTTAAAAGGGTATCCTTTGGAAGCAAAGACTGCACCAAAGAAATGAAACTAGAGTGTGCATATTTCCTGGGCCAGACTAGCTAGTTTCTGCCATTTAGGCTTCATCAGTGACCCTTTAATAGTTTCAAAGTTCCACAATGAAACCAAAGTTGGACTTAAATCTCTCTTGCACCAAGCACTTTCAGAACGCGAATATTATGGTGACTTGGTGTATAAGTTGAAGAAGAGTGCTGGCTCTAATAATTTTTCAGGGCAGTTCATTAAAATAATTTCCCATTAAAAAAAGAATGGCCATAACATTAATGTATTGAACAGACTGCAGTCTTGGTGGTCAACCCAATAACGGTTGGCAACTTTGCTTTCCTCTTTAATTGCACGCCGGTGGGTTGGACTTCAGGCTCTTTGACAGTTTCGACTGTTGAGTCCTTATCCTTGCTTTATCTCCTTGTTATATCTTGATTTATATGTTTTAGGAGATGATGCATTGATAAGTTAGGGGTCTTTCATGCAAACCAAATATCTATGTGTCTTGATCCACATCTGAATTAAGGGTGAGGTTGGCGCCGTTAAACCGGTTTAAGCCCTCCAGTAAAATATTTTACTGACCGTTCCAAGGCGGTACTTCTTTTGTGGATCTTTTATGTTTTAGTTCTGTCTTGTGTTTGCTATGTTTTGTGCACGTCTGTTTATATGTGCTTTGTGGTCACCTGCTGGGAAAGGGCTGACCTCTTGGCTCTCGTTTGTGGTGTCTTCTGTGAGTTTGTCACTTTCCCATTGGTATCCTGGGTCAGGTGTGGTACTTGATTGTATCGATTCCTGATCTTTGCACCATTACTTACTTTTAAGACTTATATATCGATGAGGTGGTAGGGGTCTGATGCTTTGGCTGTTGTCAGGCCCACCAGGGTTTACCTGTTGAATTTCTTTTGCTCCGGTATTCAGTTGTATGAACTGTTGAGTCTTATCTTTGCTTTATTTCCATTTTATATTTTGATTTATATGTTTTGGAAAGGATGCATTGATAAGCTAGGGGGCTTTCATGCAAAACAACCATCTATGTGTCTTGATCCACATCTGAACTAAGAGTGAGGTTGGCGCTGTGAAACTTTTTTAAGCCCTCCAGTAAAATATTTTTACTGACCGTTCTAAAGCGGTACTTCTTCTGTGGATCATTTCTGATTTTTGTGTCTTGTGTTTCTCATGCTTTTGCGTCAATTCATTCGTGCCTTGTGGTCACCTGCTGGGAAAGGGCTGACCTCTTGGCTCTCGTTGGTGATGATTATTATATATTTGTTACTTACTATTGTGGTATCCTGGGTCAGGTGTGGTACTTGATTGTATCATTTCCTGATCTTTGCCTCCATTCTTACTTTTCCAATTATGGGATTTTGTAATTGTTATATGTTTTGTTATGCGTTATTCTATGTCCATTCTAATTTTGCAATCATCTTGATAGGGAGGAGAGAGCTGGTTGAATTGTTAAATTTGTCTTCCTGATTTCTGGTGATTGTTGTTCTTCCTCGCAATGCAATGGGGTTTTCTGCAGTTTGTGATTGTAGTATTTCCTGCTCATACTTACTTACTATTTTGGGGGCATATTTAACAATTTGGTTTTTTTATTGTTGTTTTGAGACAATACGTACTAAATGACGGGACTCAACATTTGACCCCTGGGGTCCATGTGTGGGTTCCTTATTTATTAAAACGTGCCATGAATCCATTTATGTGGGTGGATCTTCCTCGTCAAGATAATTGCAAAACTAGAGAGGACACAAGGTATTGCATAACAAAGCAAAGACCAAACAGAACCCAACCAGCAATGCTAGGTACATAAAACAATGAATCAACAACAACAGAATCACCACCTTATAGTGGACAGCTGCCTTTAATACATTTCATTTGCGTTCAATCTTTGCTCTAGATTAAAAAAACAAAAATAGTCTACCATCATGGAGGCTTCCTAACTAATGCAAAGCATCATCACAGAGAAACAATCTGTAAAAGAAAACATCTAATGAAATTAACCCTTAAAGCATCAATGGCAACAAAAGTCGTCTGCTTTTCTCGCCTGCTGAAATGTTTAAGAAGCCTCTATGGCAAACAGTGTGGACCCAGATCAGACTGTTCCTACAGGAGCAGTCTGTTCTTGGTCCACGCTGTTTATGTCTATACTTAATTCGTCAGAAATGTTAGGCAATTATTTGCAGCAGACGACTTCAGCAGACGACATTTTCAGATGCATTTTTTCTTGACGCTTTAAGGGTCAACACACTTTAATGAAACAATGAAAAGTGCTTATAACCCGTCAGAGCTAAAAACTCAAGTTGAGCCAGGGAGGGCCAGCCAAAGACAAGCATTAGACACCAACCTACAGATTAAAGTAATAAGGTTGCAAAGATCAGGAATCGATACAATCAAGTACCACACCTGACCCAGGATACCAATGGGAAAGTGACAAACTCACAGAAGACACCACAAACGAAAGCCAAGAGGTCAGCCCTTTCCCAGCAGGTGACCACAAAGCACATATAAACAGACGCACACAAAACATAGCAAACACAGGACAGAACAAAAACATAAAAGATCCACAAAAGAAGTACCGCCTTGTCAGGACCTTTTCGTCAGGACTGTCATTTACTCTGAGGCCTAACTCAACGTCGTTGTGAAGGTGACGTTCACAATTCAGGTCAAACGGACATCAACCGATACATAGAGGATTCCTACAGGATGCTGAACACATGACAACTGGACAAAACGCACGAGAACCGAACAAACCGCATAACAACGCATGAGTAACGTTCATCCTCCGGACGTCTTTATCCAGTGACGTCCGTTCGAAGTTTTGAACATGTCCAAAACTTGCCAACAGATAGGACCATACAAAACGGATATCACCTGACACGGAACGCATTCACCACATGAGGAACGGACAAGTAACGCATGCGAACGGACACGAACGGACAGAAAATTTTACTGTCTGTTACACGTTTGTTAGCGCTATCCGGTAAGGTGCGACAGTCACTTAAGTTCAACGTTATGAAAATTTGCTTAACTTGACCTCTGCGCATTCATAATGCATTTTTGACGCGAAATTAAATTCTGATCGCATTGCTATTCAGTGTTTTCATATCAAGCACTTATTAGACTACCAGAATACAAAATTCCAGCCATATACGTCTCTTGTGCAAATATTTTGTGTTTTTGTATGATACATGATTTTGGTTCCCCTACTAAGAGCTTTAACCTGCGTGTTGCCATATATTTTGCACATCCTTTTACTGAACTGGGCATTTTTACCAAATTTTTATGAATATATTATAAGAGGGAAAGGCATTCTCGCAAGACCTGACGATACCTCATCTAGATCTCTCGCATTTCGCTCTTTTTTGAATTATGGGTAGCTAGCAATATCTGGTTAGTGCCCTTCAACTCTCATTTTCCTGTAGTGACAGAATGTATAGTTAAAATCGCAAAAGGTCCAATTTTTGAAAGTTTACCATTTCTCTATTAGTCAGTATTTCCTGAGTCATGCAAGCAGTCATCACATAATACATCTTAATTTAAATGTCGGGTGAATGGCGATTCAATCGCAGTGTGCACCAAGCAAAAGGTTAGTGCATGCTAGAGTGCTTCCTATGACAATGGGGGAAAGGCAAAAGTGAGCGGACATATAAGTTAAAGGCTCCAACCTGAGATAATCAATTGTGACCTTGACCTTGAGTGGGCATGGTTGAATTATGTGTATTTAATTACACTGGATCAAATATTTGACCAAAATTTAATGAAAATCCTTCCAGGGTAAAAAAGATATATAGCGAACATTTAATTCAAGGCTCAATCGTTTAACTTTTAACTGTAACAGTTAGTTGCCTAGTTCCTAATCACTTTTACTTCAAGGTGAATTCCAAATAGTTGCCATGTGTTAATAAGATTTTGGCTTTACTATTATAAAACTTAATTAAAGCTTAATTGATTAACTACTCAATATATAGCACTTATACAGGGAAATGCGTCGGTGTCATACTTGTGACGTTTCTACTTTAATAAAGTCTATATTTGACTTTACCTCAGACCTATACGGTTACCTTGGACTATATGGACTTCACCTTGGGCTATATGGACTTCACCTTGAACTATATGGACTTCACCTTGGACTATATTGATTTCACCTTGGACTAGTCTGATTGGTCAGAAGCTCAGTCAGCTCTGTCACGTGAGATCGCTCTTCGTGGGTGGGTTCTTGATTACAGATATTTGTGTTTTGAGTTCGGGGAATTTTGACTTGGTGACGTTTCAACTGTAAATCAAAGGACATTATCAGATTATTAGCTCCCTTGTTGCAGAATATTTGGAATTCACAGAGCCTATTCTGGTCTTATTCTAATGTCGACCTTCTCGTCTACAGTATAATTGGTTAAATCATATTATAAATTGCACAGGATGTGGTTAAATATAGCGTCCAAATTGATATGCATGCATAATATTAACTAACTTGTACCTTTTTAAAATTTGCTTTATAGTTGTATATTTTTCATTTAATTTTACACTTCATGAAACAGAACAAGATCGAGTGGGCCCCCATGAATAAGTCACTTGCATGTGCCTAAGAGTCCTGAGTTCGATTCCCAGTTCTCCCAGTATGTATAGGATAAGACTAAAACCGTGGCCCTGTCTTCTGAGACGCTTTAAAACCAGAACATCAGCCAGTTGAGCCTTTGGGTGCTCCCAGACATAAAAACCCTCAAAACTCATAAACCCACCAGCCCAGTACTGGTAACAGTCAAGGAACGGCCATAAACAAGGAGTCAGAGATCGAGATTGAGCCTGATTCAAAATATATAATGTGCCATGCCTTCCAGTCTGTCGGATGAGACTTTCAGCCGTGGTCCCGTCTTCTGAGACGTTTCAAACCTGAACCACCTTTGGTTGAGCCTTCAGGTGCCCCGAACATTAAGTCACAAATATAAGTAGAAGTTGATTCTAATCTTCAAGTTCGCGTTGTGTTTTCAAAGTAAGTAAGGGATCAAAGATCAGGAATCGATACAATCAAGTACCACGCCTGACCCGGGATACCAATGGAAAAGTGACAAACTCACAGTTAGACACCACAAACGAGAGCCAAGAGGTCAGCCCTTTCCCAGCAGGTGACCATAAAGCACATATAAACAGACGCGCACAAAGACATAGGAAACACAAGGTAGAACAAAAACATAAAAGATCCACAAAAGAAGTACTGCCTTGGAACGGCCAGTAAAATATTCTACTGGAGGGCTTAAACCGTTTTAACAGCGCCTTACTAAAACACCTATTAATTACAAAACCATTCAATTCTGATTAACAAAAACATGATGCAAGCTCCACCAAAATGCCAATGTCTTCATCATTATCCAGATACATACCAAATGGTACCACACATAAAAATAAAAGGGTAGAAGGGCAAAGCTCTTCTCTAACCACCCGATCGTCATATACAATATGACAAACACCTGAATAATGCCTGAAGACATCCCAAATCCATAGAACCAATATTATGTTTAACACTCATAAAACCTTATTTTCAAAAAAACTTTTAAAAATAGTTTGTCTTTTAAACGAAAAAAATCAAAACTTTATATTCCCTAAATAAATTTCAAACATGAATTAAAACTATAGCGTTAAAACAAGAATTAATAATAGATAATGAAAACCCAGTCAATTCCAATTTAATGAACATAAAGCAAAACTCTACTTAAATGTCAACGTCTTCATCATAATTCAGATACGTACCACATGGTACCATAAATAAATAATAATGGGGAGAAGGACAACTCTTCCATAACACCCCACGTCATCTACAGTATGACAGGCCATCTAAATTGTGCCTGAAGACACTCCCACATCATAGAATTGCTATTATTTTAAAACTCTTCAAAAATAATTTAGTCTGGTCCATAATTTCCATAAAATTATAATCTTTCTACTATAAATTTTTAATTTAAATAAAGACACAGAAAGAAAAAAAAAAGAAAAAGGTTTTCCAGTCTACACTAAAATCGACTAGCAAAATATTGTCTAAAGTGATAAGCCAACAGATTGCCAAGTTTCATTTGAATTATCCAATCTCTGAAACACTTTGGATTATAATCAAAACATTGCACAGACTGAAATATCCTGAGCATTAAAATGCAAATGAGACCTCGGTTATTTCCCCAGCCAAATGCTGAAACACGTTTTTGCGTCATTAGAACCTTCCAAAGTAATTGATTTTAAATATGGTAAGTTGACTGTTAATTAAATAAGAATAAAACGACAAGTCCTACCATGTCATGAAAAATCCACCAATCACTAGTTAACTATTTCTTCAATCACTATCAGTTCACAAACTGTTCCAGTCCTTATCTTTACTTCTGACTGTGTCCACTAAAACAAAATTCCACATCCTTGTCACGGCACCAAAAACGCCCCAGATGTAATGTAGTAGTTGATTCTAATCTTCAAGTTCAAGTTGTGTTTTCAAAGTAAGTAAGGGTGCAAAGATCAGGAATGGATACAATCAAGTACCACACCTGACCCAGGATACCAATAGGAAAGTGACAAACTCACAGTTAGACACCACATATGAGAGCCAAGAGGTCAGCCCTTTCCAGCAGGTGACCACAAAGCACATATAAACAGACGCGCACTAAGGCACAGCAAACACAAGACAGAAAAACATAAAAGTTCATCAAAAGAAGTACCGCCTTGGAACTGTCAGTAAAATATTTTACTAGGGGCTTAAACCAGTTTCACGGCCCCAACCTCGCCCTCCATTCAGATGTGGATCAAGACACATAGATATTTGGTTTGCATGAAAGACCCCTAACTTATCAATGCATCATCTAATAAAAACATATACATCAAAATATAACAAGGAGATAAAGCAAAGATAAGATGTCAACAGTCAATAAAACTGAATACCGGAGCAAAAGAAATCCAACAGGTAAACCCGGGGAGGCCTGACAAACTGCGTAAGCATCAGGCCCCTACCATCTCATCAATAGATAAGTCTTTAAGTTGGAACCATAATAAAGTCTGAAGTCTGACCCACCGGCGTGCAATTAAAGAGGAAAGTAAAGTTGCCAACCATGATTGGATTGACCCCCAAGCATGCAGTCTGTTGCAATACATTAATGTTATAGCCGATATTTTTATAATGGGAAATTATTTTAATGAACTGCGCTGAAAAATCATAAGAGCCAACAATCTTCTTCAATTTTACACCAAGTTACTATAGAAATCAGGTTCTAAAAGTCCTTGGCGCAAGAGAGATTAAATCCAACTTGGAATTTAGATATCAAATCATAGTATCGTCTATAAAATTTAGAAAAGGTCAAAGTCTCTTTAGAATTTCTAAGTCTTGTAAATTTCAGCAACAACTTTCACAATTTTATAATTTTATTAAATCTTCTTAAGTCCAACTAAAATACTTCTAGAAACTATCTATAACCCAAAGTTCAGAAATCTGTAGCTCTGCCACTGGGTTCCATCTTATATTTCATGAAGTCACGTGATAGAAGCTGACCACAGCGCCACTTATAACATCATCACTAACCGATCATATTTCAAGTTTACTTTATAGCGCCCTCTACATACAGTCGATCATACGAGGGATGATCCTAAAGTTCTGATTTTGGCGTGATATCTCTGTAACCAGGAGTGCTACAAGCCTGAAAATTTTACCAAATTAAAAATACTTTCTTTGTCTATACACCGCTCTGCCAAGTGTTATGTAACTTGAAGGAGCGACTGGAAATCTACCCCCAAACAGACATACCCTAAATGCACTGACCTATCAAGCAGACTGTGCATATTAGATACCTCACAATTCAGACAAGAGCAGTCTCAGCGATTCGTTTTCATGGCTGCTCAGTGTTCATCCGTAGGCCAGTATGTCCTGTACATATGGCGAACTTTCTATATATTCTGGGTTTCCTAGGCCCTTGAATGTATGGCTATGCAGCTGTCAGCCATAATCAAATGTTGGACCACTGGACGTTTTGACCGGCCCATACTGCCATAACACCAGCTCTCTTCAAGGTATTTTTTTCTTAGGCAAACTTCGATGAACTAACTTCTGTCTGAAGCAATTATGAACAGTCGTTATCGTCGGAGACTGATAGTAACCCACATAAGAAAATTAAAACGAGTCCACAAATTAGGTCAATATTCGGTGGTACACAAATTTGCATGTATATATTTAAAAATAAAACCTAATAAATTGTCCAAAGGTGCACTATATCGTAAAATGATGCAATATGGGATTTAATTGAGTACAAAGCATCCGTCTGGAATCAATGACAAATTTGAAAATATTTATTTAAAATCAATCATATTTTTGGTAAAAAATAAAACTTTTTACAATATTCTGATTAAGATTAAGATATTTTGTAAACAAAATTATATTGGTCTTAAATGTTTTGCCAATACTAGGTTTGGTATGTTTTTAGTTCAATTTGATAGACAAAATTATAATTCTCCGAAATGAAAATTCTGCAATGTATTCAAAATGACGTAGTTTTCAATTTCAATGACGTCATAAGAATTGCACATTGCGTTTTAAATATTTAAGCGACACAACCTCTCGCCATTCTAACATTTGAATGGACATTGTAAGTAACAAAAAGTAAAAATATAATGCAATTTTATTTTGTGGTTTTAAAGATACCGGGCTTGAAATATTCAGATTAAAATATAATTATACTTCTATAACACAAAAATAGGCCAGTAGTATCGAGTGGACCATATATAATGTGCTGTAATTATTAAATGAAACAGTACAGCCCGAAAATATTAGCATCATTATAAAGGTAAAAACTCATTCTTTTAAATGGTGCATAGTATGCATCTCAAAAATGTCTCTGGACAAAGCTACACGATAAAGATCAGAACTTTTGGATCATCCCTCGTACAACCAGAAAGCATTTTGACATAACTACCTCTCCTAGAAGCATTAATCTGACTGACAGTTTTACTTATTTAACAGCAATTTAACCCGAAAGCATCAAGGAATTCGGTGAGTTTAAAGGGCTTCCCCAGAAAGGGTTTAGTGGTTTAGTTGAAGTGTAAGAATAAATTTTCTCAGCAAATGAATATTACTATAAAAATATTCATCGGCAAGAATATTGTATTCACTCAGGGTCTTCAGTGTTCCCTATGCGATTAATGAAATGTGTCACTATGTTATACAATGTATGATAAAAAACATTTGTGGGAAAAAATAATGATACTAGGTACTCTGCCAAACAGTACATACCCTGATGAAATGCTGCATAATGTGACATTTATAATTATGGTCTACATGGCTAGCAAAGACAAAATTCCACTCACAGAAAGATATACATGTACAAGCTTACATGAAAATGATAACATGTGACCCCCCTCTTTACATGAAATGGACAGTCCCAAGTATACTGTTTCAAACCAGAAGGAAGGATCCATTCGGTACACGCTGCACTGTTTAAACGAAAGTTGTGTATTTGTTCTGCATGGAGTTGTATGCGATCAGTGTACTTCTGTACATTTTATACAGATTTCAGAAAGATAATACACTGGATCATATTTCTTAACCCTTATCCTGCTATCATTTTTTTCCATAAAATGTCATCTGCTTGTAAAGTCTGTCGCATATACAATGTATTTAAATTCACTACAGACTAATTTATCAAGGGTGCATACACTGCATGTATTAACTCTGATCGGACGGCAGTTGATTTTTATGCGATGGGCATTAGTAAAGTTTGGCATCATAACTCCAAAATGCTATAAAACAATACATTTTTGGAAACTATAATTCAACTGCTACTTGATTGTTTATTTTTTGTCGGTTTAGGACATGGCCTTCACGTGCAGCATGTGCAGCGCATGCTCAAATTGAGAAGGAATTTATATACTGGTGCAAATTTTAAACAAAATTTTTGGAAAAAAACGAAGGAAAATTGGGCACCTTATTTACGATCATAATATGACTGGTTAACGATTTGGTGCAAACTTATTCTTATTAAAATATATTATGCGATTACTGCTTGCAGTACTTACATCTTTGCATTTGGAAATTGTTGACTAATAAAGAAATGTTAAACTTGCCAAATGGGACTTTTTTCGATTTTTCTTTATACTTTTAACATAAATTGTACCACTGCAGGAGTATGAAACAAGCGTTTTGAGTACCAGTATAGGTTTTGCTCTATTTGTAGCGAATAATGCATAAAAATAATTTCATTGCGCAAAATGTGCGGCTTGTTTAGTTCTGTATTCCAGAAAATTATTTCTTATAACACTTCCCCTACTTTTAAAGAAGTGGGTGGGGTAATTCACCCCTCATATTTGAGCAATACGAAGTAAGTTCGATTTTCAAGATTCAATTTCAGAAGTTAGTTCCACTTTCGTTTTTTGATTTTCGGGATTCAAGTTCAGAAGCTAGTGTGGTTTTCGAGATTCAATTTCAGAAGTTAGTTTGATTTTTGATTTTCGATATTCAATTTCGATATTCGGATTGTAACTGTTTTTCATATTATTATGATCAGAAACCTATTTTTGCATTCGGAACGTAGGTTCAGGTTCTCAATATCAAAACTCACTTTTAATGCACGATTTTGCATATCAAAATACCATTTCGATATTCGAAATTTGGACTGTCACTTTTTTTCAAGTTATTATGGTCAAAAACCTTCTTTGGCGTGTGGAACGTTACCAAATATCAGGTTTTCAATATCAAAACTAAATTTGTAAGTTTTTTGACCATTATATCATAAAACAGTGAAAGTCAGAATATCGAAAATCGAAATGCGAATATCGAAATGGTATTTTGATATTCGAAACTGTGCATTAAAAGTTAGTTTTGACAATGAGAATGTGGTATTCGAAAACGTTTTGAATGCCAAAGTAGGTTTTTGACCGTAATAAGATGAAAAACAGTGTCAATCCGAATATAGTAAATCAAAATATGAATATCCAAATGGTATTTTGATTTTCAAAACATGCTTTAAAAGTGAGTTTTGATATTGAGAACCTGATATTCGGCAACATTCCTCATGCCAAAAAGATGGTTTTTGACCATAATACATGTAACATGAAAAACAGTGACAATCCGGATATCGAAGTACATGTGTGAATATCGAAATAGCATTTTGATATTCAAAATCGTGCATTAAAAGTGAGTTTTGATATGAAAACCTGATATTCGGCAAATGCGAATATTGAAATGGAATTTTGATATTCGAAATTGTGCATTAAGAGCGATTTAAAACATGATATTCGGAAATGTTCCGAATGCCAAAGTAGGTATTTGACCATAATAATAATATTGAAAACAGTTACTGTCCAAATATCGAAATTGAATATCGAAAATTAAACTAACTTCTGAAATAAAAACTCGAAAATCGAAATAGCTTCTGATATCAAATATCGAAAATCGAACTTACTTCTTGAATTGAATCTCGAAAAACGAAAATCGAACTAACTTCTGAAATTGAACTAATATAACTTCTTATTGTTCATATTTTGTTGATGTCATAAGAACTCTCATGGTTAACCATCACAAAATTGATTGATTTCTACTCTCAGGGTGTTTTTACTTTTTTGTTTGAATTTAAATGAACCAGAACGTCAACTCATAGCTAAACTTATCCTGCCCAGTGGGAAGATTTTAATAGTTATCTTCCCTTTGTTCTGGTTTACAAAATTTATTTTGGTTTCAATACAACGAGAGGCCCTGGAAGGGGGAGGTCAGTATCCCATATCCCTTTAATTATTTTGAAAAAAATATCCCATACATGTATCCCTAAAATAAATATGGCAAATATCGCCTAAATTCAGAAAGCATTGTATCCCCATATACATGTGTACCTAAAATTGATCTAAGTACTGTACCTGTATCCCTTTAAATATTTACAAAAGTATCCCGTTTGGCCAATATCCCTGTATCCCTAAAAACCTTCCAGGCCTCGATGAGCATAAAGTGTGCTTATATGACATTTTTTAACTACTGTCGGCTATATATTTCCAAAATATGTGCATTAAGACATACGATTTTAGACGTAAAAAAGCGCATTTCTAAACGATTTTGGTATTGCTTATCCGGTATTAAGTTATTAGAAACATCCAACTCGGTCATCAATTGTATAATCACTGTACCAGATTGTGGTCTACCAAATGGTACAAAATTATCTAATTTCATGAAATATTGTTAATGTTCTGCTCACTTTTCAAAGGGTAAAAAAGCTATATTTTCCACGGAAATTTTACATTTTTCAAACAGTACATGTATTCACAATAATATTTTTCGGGTTTGCATTATAACATTCTCATGAAATTTGTGCTATAACATAGAGGAAAAATATTTCATTAAAATGATATCAACATGATATGGTGGAGCGCAGTGGCTCAGTGGTAGAGTGCTTGACTCTAGACCCAGAGGCCGCGGGTTCGAGCCTCACCGGCGTCACTGCATTGTGGTCCTTGAGCAAGACACATTTATCCTAGCTTAGTACTGGTTCAACCCAGGAAGACCCGTTCATGTTAAACTGAAAGATTGTTGATGGGACGTAAAGAATCAAATCAAACGAAACAAAGCAAGAAAGGGTTTGTAAATGGGTTACTGAGATATAAGACCATGCTGCGAACTTGCCAAATGCCCCTCGTAAAGGAGCAAGTTGATCTTGATCCATATTGTTTGCATATTTAGACCTCTATCAGCTTGATCCAGTCGGTCAGTTATTCAAATGGTAGAGACATAAGATCCTTATTATCCATTTTCCTTTAATTTAATATTGTTACTCGAAATTTGTAAAAAGTGCTTTAAATTTCTAGAGTGAATGATGTCATTTGTTCAGGTCAAATGTTTAGATATCGCAACTTACGTGCAATAAATAAAGTTAGACACATTATGTTCAAGAAAAAATCTTTGAAATAACCAAGAAAAAATTATGAACAGTTCGAGAACACATAATGTTCATGAAATGTCTCTGAAATAACCAAGAACAAATGTAAGAACACATTATGTTCAAGAAAAGTCTTTGAAATAGTCAAGAAAAAATATAAGAACAGTTCAAGAACACATTATATTCATGAAAAGTCTTTGAAATCGTCAAGAATATATTTAAGAACAGTTCAAGAAGACCAGAGTCAACACATCAGTCAAGAAAAGTTATAAAAATGTTCAAGAGCAGTTTCTGAAAAATTCAAGAACATCTCAAATTCTTTAAAAGTTATTGAACTGTTCCCAATTTATGTTCTTGAACAGTTCAAGTACACTTGTTCTTGAAAAATTCAAGAATTCTAGCTAAATTTCATGAACTGTTCTTGAACTGCTCTTGAGTTAAGAACTTTATTTCGCAGTAGTGGAGGAATCTGATCAGACTGAATGCACAGCCTGTCCCGAGTCTTTAATGAGAGCAAATGGAAATTGTAGCTATTGCTGTGATATTCTTCAACATCACTTTTTTTTCAAAAATTTTTTTCGTGAATAACATCAGAGTGTCAAACAGCTTGGCTTTAGATCAGGTCGGATGTTCTGTCGGACCTTATTTGTGTCCAGAATATTTTCAAAGACCACCAACCCGCCAGCAGACGACAAAACTCCAAATTAGCAAGATATAATAACTCTTTGCCTACTGGAAATTTAGCATGCTTTTTGTCGTCTGCTGATTATTTTTCAAAATCAGCTTTTTTGAAAAATTCTTTCAGGAATACAATCATTGTCAAACAGCTAGGATCGAGATCAGGCCAAACATTTTATCAGCCCGGATCTGGGACCAAACTGTTTGCAAATGTAGTCAGCAGATTACATTTTCCGTTTTGTCGGGCCTGATCTAGGTTCAAATTGTTTGCAAATGTAATCAGCAGACAACATTTTATCGGGCCTGATCTGTATCCAAACTGTTTGCAAACGTGATCAGCAGAAGACAATTTGTTGGGCCTGTTCTGGGTCCGAACTGCTTAATTATTGCAAATGAAATAAGCAGATGACTTTTTGTCGGGCCTGATCTGGGTCAAAACTGTTTGCAAATGTAATCAGAAAACTACATAAACCATAAACCCACCCCACCCAAATGCTAAATGTTTTCTGGAGAATTTTGTTATGCCTTTTTAGTAGTTTCAATCAGAACTACAGTAATAAGAATTGCCTAAATCAGAAATTAAGTTTTCTCATATTGACTGTCAATCAAAATTAATATAATTAAATAAATATAATCAATAAAACCATATTGACTGTCAGTTCAAAGTTAATTAATAAAAATGTCATTAATCAAGTGATTTTGTATTGACTTAGTTACAGGTCCTCAGTCAGCTGTATTTGTCCTCAGCCTTCTGCCTGGGACTAATACAGCGGACCTCGGACCTGTAACTGAGCCAATACAAAATCACTTGATTGATAACATAATGATATCATTCTTCTAAATAATGAACCTCATTTTGTATCATTCGGACTCCCATGGCTTTAAAGTAGGCCGCCAATTTTCCTAGTTCCGGGTCATTTTTTCAGTTTCAAATCACTCTAGAAATTCCAAGAAATTACCTTCAGAAGTGCAGTCGCATTAATTTTTTGATACTGTTAGCTTAATCACTACTTCCATGGACGAGTTTGATGCATTATTCAACTTGCGCAGATACAGAAAGTTTCCTCAGGGGAGTCCAGGTCCGAAGTTTTGACTTTGTTTTAATATATATTTGTTTCAAAAGGGGAAAAGCGATCTGTACCAGTGTTCCTAAGGAAACCTATACCCAGTAACCATGGTGGCCCGTTTTGGTCAGCGGTCCAATGATGGCTTTTCCAAAGATTCCAAACCTATATTCCAGAGGAAATCTACAGCTTTGTGCTTTTCTATGCCGGAGGGGATGGTCCTTACCCCAGTACCCACTCTTCTGGATCTGGGCATGAATAAACGTCCTAGGACTATGAACATTTTTACCACATACAAGTCACACCCTCAATTTTTCAGATTTCCAATAACTTTGGGGCTAATGATCGAAAAATGTATAGGTAAGCTTATATAAGTGACATGACATAAATGTAACGGTACATGCAGTTAGTATAAGTGTAATAGCAAGGGGGGGGGTATAAGGAAAATGAATGGAAATGGGAACCTTCAGGACAAATGCCCATATACACAAATTGTGTGTATGAGAAGGCTCAGACGTCGGAGTAGACATATATCCCCAAAAGTATACATATTAATTTTCTATATGCGACATTTATCATTATCTCGTTTACTTCTCAAACACATTCAAAGTTCACATATGTCAACTACTTTATTGAAATTCTAATGATTATTCAATAGGTAACTGCTGTTTTTGAAGGTGAAACTACACTAATTGGTATATATTGTGGTACAACAGTCCCACCACTTATAATTCAGCCAGCTGATGTTTTATACATACAGTTCTTCTCTGACAGTTACATCGAAGGAAAAGGTTTCAACGCAAGCTACGCCCAGATAGAAGGTATAATTATATCTTATAACAACTGACTGATTATGCTGTCCAATCATACAGTATGAGTGCTGGGCATGCAAAACGGACATTCAACCTACTGAGCCAAGGGTAAAGGATAAAAACTGTTGAGAGTTTTTTTCTTTGTTTCATTACTGTATGTTAACTTCATTTGATTGTTCCATGTGATCGCATAGGTTTGGAAGCCACCGCCCGAGTTAAAAAGATAGTGCTTCAATAACAGCATATCTAGGGCAAGATTTGGCCAGTAAAATGTATTCATTATAAACGGACCACTAACGACATTTGAAGAGACATATATAACCATGTTACTGGACGTAATAAAGGTGTATATTTATTTCTTTTTGTATAACGATGTTACGCAAGTCACTATAATAAAGTTATCATATGACGTCGCGTCTGGGAGTGAAATAAGGTCATGCATTAAATTCGATACACCACTAGTCTAACGCATTTGCTTTTTAACGTGACTTCTGATTGGATAACGTCATAAGTTTGCTGTAGGAACCAGTTTGACTTCATGAATTACGTCAAATTTTGTTTGATGACATGCGGTATTTTGCCGCTTGCAATGTTCCAATTTGAGGCGAAACTGCAGAAGTGCATTTGAATGGGGATAACCATATTCAAAATTTTCATTTGGGTAGGTACGCTGAAAACTATATCCGGCGATTTACCTCCCCAAATGAAAATTTTGAATACAGTTAACCCCTAAATGGTTTACAGATTTTCGGGAAACGTTATGAAATAACATTTTTAACAACTTCAGGTACATATCGCAAAACCCTTATGTTCTCACGCCAAAAATGATTGCACTGTAATTTTAATATCACATGATAAAAAATCTAACATATGTACTCCTGTATTATTGAATTTATTAAACTTGTTGCGAAAAAAAGATAAAATACTCGGCAAGCCTCGCATTTTATCTCTTTTCCCCAACTCGTTTAATAAAATCAATAAAACATGAGCACTCATGTAAGATTTTCTATATAACTTACATACATGTACTTATTTATTAAAGCACCCTGTGGCCTCAGCTGCTGTCCATTCTATTTTGGTGGCTCTTTTTCTATTAAATCATTGTGATTGTGGTATTTCCTGATCATTCTCACTTACTATCTTTGGTCTGTGATTGTGCAATTTGTTTTTATAACTCATTTGCTTTTTGTTGATATATAACACCATTCAATTAATAAAATTAGGACTGTTAAAGAAACACAACATAACGCTATATTTCTTTATGCGTATTATCAACCTACAAGGTAAAGTTGTGCAAATACAACCCAGACACCAAGTTACTAAAACTAATGTAAACCGACTTTAAAATATTTAAATGTAAGAGTAAATGTTAGCTTGGGGTGACTATGCAAACAAAAGACAAGCGTATACAAAATATGCTGGACCATCAAACTAATGGGAACATGTTTGACCAGGACATTCCACTATCACTTACTGCAGACAGTAACCTAAATAATATCTCATATAGGTCACTGTATAGGTCACTACTGCAGACCACCCCAAGTGAGGACGAGACTCAAAACACTAACAAAAGGTAATCAAAGTAAAGCCACCAACCCTCTCTTTTCCAGGGAGATGATCGCAAAACTAGAAACGACAATAAGCACTGCAGAGCAAAACAAGCACAAAACACCAACAAAAACAATTGGAGCAGCCAAAAGCTATGAATCAACAACATAAGAACCACTACCTTAGAAGGAACAGCTGCAGCCGAAACCACATGGTTGCTTAAATTAATTTTACTGGCCATATATTCGCCAAAGTGACCTTTAAATGATGACAGTATTGCTTTTATTTTGATCAATTGCTTCATTATTGCGATTTTGCATTAAATTTTAACACATTTCTTTCACTAAGGAATAGATTTTGCTGCTTTTTTTCACATACGAGCCACGACATAGGATTTCCAACAATGTGGTATGTGCGACCAGCAAAGCCTCAGACCAGCCTGCGCATATGCGCAGTCTGATCAGAGTCTTTGCTAGTCGCTTGAATATTCTATGACCTTTAAAGTACTGACCAAACATCATTTGGGTTTCTAAGCTTAAAAGGAGGCTGCACAGGCTCGTCTGAGTCTACACCTGTAAAATGCCAAGTTGTTGGAAATCACATGTCATGGCTCAGGCCAGAAGTTTTTTATTAGTTGATTTACGGGAATTGTTTTTTTCATATTTAGGGTCGAGGGGACGAAAAAAAATAAATAAAAAAGCTCTGAAAATGACCAGTTAACTGGTCATTTTCAGAGATTTTTTTTTTTTTTTTTTTTTTTGTCATTTTCAGAGCTTTTTTTCAATATCTCCAGAAAAAGCAGTAAAACTAGTAAGGCAGTCTGTATTAAATTTTCAAATTTTCCTAAAAATCTGGACCGGACGATCACTTTTTACAGTGTCATTCTCAAATATACACAGACAGAACCTCAATCAAATATTGTTTTTTTCAAGGAATCAATTAATATTTAGAGTCGGAGGATAAAATAAAAAAAAAATAGAAATTAATTTTTATTTTTTTCCTACTTTCCGGAAAATTACAGTAGGAGGGATCGTAAATCAACTAATAAAAAAAAAATCTGGCCTCATATTGTCTTTGTACAGATCCCTCAGAATGTGGTGGTAATGTAACATCTTCACCTGGCACCTTCCAACCACTACACTTTGATGGCGAAATGAATTGCATATGGCGGATTATGGCAGGCAAACATGAGAAGATTCGACTGACTGTATTTGATCTAGATATCTATTCTTTTACACGTAGTACAAATTGCTCAGGAGAATTCTTCCAGGTGAGTTTTATAACCTTTAAACATATCCATTTAGTGAACCTAAAGCATGCTTTCCTGGTTTGCCTCTGCAATCATCTTTCATGCAGTAAACTTTCATTAATTAGTGATAATTTTATAACACTATTGCCCAAATATATTTTTGAGCCTTAAGTGATGGCACTATTTAACTTTAATAGTATTATTCACATGACGTCGCATCTGGGAGTAATAAAACGCCATGCAATGTGATTGATATTTCACTAGTTGTTTACAGATTTTCGAGAAACGCAATGACGTCCATTATAACGTTGCGTAAAATAAGGGAAACTCTTGAAGTTTTCACACCCAAAAAATGCAATTTTAATAACATTGTATTTTTAATGTCATGTGATGAATAGAATTTAACATTCGTATTCCTGTATTTTTGAATTTATTAAACTCGTTGCGAAAAAGAGATACAATGCTCGACAAGCCTCGCATTTTATCTCTTTTCCTCAACTCGTTTAATAATTCAATAAGCGAAAAAAGGATAAATGCTGGGCAAGCCTTGCATTTTATCTCTTTTCCTAAACTCGTTTAAAAATTCAATAAAACATGAGCAGTCATGTAAGATCCTCTATTACTTATGTAAATCAAAGAAACCTCAAATTACCTTTGCTAGGATTTTTGGTTTCATTGAGTCCGTTTATGCAAGTGGGTGAAATAAAACTTCTTATATTCCGGCTACCAGCTTAAGAACTAAAGAAAAGTAAGTGAGATTGACCAGGAAATACCACAATCACACACTGCAGACCAGCCAACAGCACCGTGAGGAAGAGCCACAGACCACTAACATTCACAAGACACCAGGAAGACAACCAACGTAAAGCAACCAGCTCTCTCTTTCTTCTCATGATGGTTGCAAAAGTAGAAAAACACAAAGTAAACCTTATATTCTCAAAGGAACTCAATATTCTAAAAGTAAGTAAAGATGATCAGGAAAGGCGGTACTTCTTTTATGGATAATTTATCTTTTTTTTCTGTCTTGTGTTTGTAATGCCTTTGTGCGCGTCTGTTTATTTGTGCCTTGTGGTCACCTGCTGGGAAAGGGCTAACCTCTTGGCTCTCGTTTGTGGTGTCTAACTGTGAGCTTATCACTTTTCTATTGGTATCCGTGGTCAGGTGTGGTACTTGATTGTATCGATTCCTGATCTTTACACCCTCTCTTACTTTTCCTAACAAATGCAATGCATCACCACAGAGGAACAATCTAATCAAATTAACAAACTTTGATGAACAAAAAAGGGCTCATGACCCACTGATAGTAAGAGCTAAAGAAAACCTCAAGTTGAGCTGCGGTGGGCCCAACCAATGGCAAGCAATGGACACCAGCCAATATTATTTTATCTGAGCAAACAGTGCAGAGCTAGGTTTCATCTGGATCTCGTGATGCCAATCAGTAATCCTCGGGACAGATTTTTTCTATCCCACCCTCACGCTCATGATAGATTCTTATACTCTCCTTTTTTGTGATTTTGAAGGATTACAAGGGAGTTTAAAAATTAATAGGTTATTTAGTTGAAATATACGACATGATGCTAAACAGAAGCGCAACCCTATGAAGAGAGAACTGGTTGTTTTACCTTAATTATCTCCCTGATGTCTTGTGATAGTTAGTGTTCTATGGCTCTTCCTCGCGGTGTCGTGGGTTGGTCTGCAGTATGTGATTGTGGTATTTCATGGTCATACTCACTAACTCTTACTTAGGAAATGCCTCATATTTACTTATTTCAGATTTATGAACCTGACAAGTTCTATGGTAGATATTGTGGTAATTCTGACGTTCCTATTATCTTATTTCAGATATATGAAACTGACAAGTTCTATGATAGATATTGTGGGAATTCTGATGTTCCTATTATCTATCATACTTATTTCAGATATATGAAACTGACAAGTTCTATGGTAGATATTGTGGGAATTCTGATGTTCCTATTATCTATCATACTTATTTCAGATATATGAAACTGACAAGTTCTATGGTAGATATTGTGGGAATTCTGATGTTCCTATTATCTATCATACTTATTTCAGATATATGAACCTGACAAGTTCTATGGTAGATATTGTGGGAATTCTGATGTTCCTATTATCTATCATACTTATTTCAGATATATGAAACTGACAAGTTCTATGGTAGATATTGTGGTAATTCTGATGTTCCTATTATCCACAGCTCATCAAACCTTCTTTTTGCACAATTTGTTTTATCCCATCGTACTGGTCTAACTTCTGGATTCAAGGCTGAATATATATTTATTGATAATGGTAAGCTAGCAAATATATTACATTATATATGTTTATTGATATCGATAAGAGGTACAATGTTTGAATACATTAAATTCACTTTTTGGTAAGCTTAGTAACTTATAACGGAATATATAGGATAATGAAGATAGATATACCATTCCAGAGTAAACATTTATTTAAAATGAGAAGCTTTCAGTTCCGTTTCAGATATGTTTATGGATGTATATTTCTCTAGGAGAGAGAGATAGAACAACAGAGAGAAAGAGTGAGAGAGAGAGAGGGCGAGAGGGCAGGGTGGAGGTAGAGAGGTAAAGAGAGAGAGAGAGAGAGAGAGATTTACACAGTACACAAAACATAAGTTGCATAATTTAAAGCATCAGTTCCATCCTACTCGTAAACGTATTGATATTACACGACAAGTTAAAATGTTATAGAATACAAATACCAAACTCACTTTTAAAATTAAGTTGCAACTTTAGAGGGACTTATATGTATAAGTGCAAGTAAAAAGAAGCTTTAATGTAAAAAGAAAAACGTGTAGAATACTGAAAATTCATCAGATCATGTACAGAATGTCATATTGCCATGGAGTGCAAAGGTCCGCTTCAATTGAGTCATGTTCAGCCTTCTAACGAATCATGGTGGGTAACCAAAGAGTCAAAATAAATCTGTTTTAGTTGGCTGTGTAATAAGAAACAATTATGTGACAAGCATGCGCGTTTAAGAATGTTATAAGTTAAATGTGCGTATGTAGTGGACTAAGGTGAAAGCTAGTCCCAACAAATGCTTTGCTACGGTACCTTGCAGTCTGACGCCACAATTATTATAGCTTTTACTTTTTGCAATGTTTTGATAAATCAGAATAATAGAAAATGAATGAAATAGAGCATTCTTTATTTCCACAAGAACAAATTTGCCAAGTTAAACATGACTGTTTGTTATTGTAGCAGAATTTGTGCGAACATTTTAATACAGGGGATAAATAAACTCACTGAGTCACCAGAGAGCGGGTTTGTTTTACTTTTATTGTCTTGTATTTGTGAGTGTGTCTTGGCTGTCCATATGCTGTATTCTATTGTGTCTTCCTCATGATGGTACGAGATCTGGTCATACTCACTTACATTGTATCATAAAAAAAATTGTATGACAAGGAATGGCCAGGAAATGTTACAATTACAATAAGGACACATATAAATAATGATGTAAAACATGTGTGTATGACCACGAAACGAGACAGGAAACACAGAACTTATGTAGCTAATGTGACTTCAGCAACCCAATCAGAACTATCTCTGCCAATTCCGTGGAATCAGACCTTGGATCTACATCGATGATCTACTTTGATGACATGACGCTGACGTTACATAACATGACGCTGACGTCACAAAAACTATGTCAACACAATAACAAGTGTGATTTTAGCAAAACAAACAGTTTTAAATGAAGTTATGTTTTTCAAAAAATCATAAACTTCATTTATTCTGTTGCGGTAATCGAAAAAAATGCATTTTAATAGGATGGAACCAGATGCAATACTACTATTTATCCTTACGCCAGTTTCGGTTAATAAAATGGAGCTTTTATGACATAGCGCTGCGCGTCAGTAGCTGATGTTCGTCCTTGGCTTGCTCCACCTTAGCTAAAATAGTGTTTGTTTTCAGATCTCACTCTCTGGTTAGAGTCATTTTGTTTTAACACATAGGGGATCTTACCTGCGTGCTCATATCTTATTGAATTTATTAAACTAATTGAGGAAAAGAGATAAAATGCGGAGATTGTGTACTTTCGCAACGAGTCTAATTAATTCAATAATACAAGAGCACGAATGTTAGATTCTATATATCATATGACATTAAGATTACGTTTTGGAATCTCATTTCCGGCGTAAAAGAGTTATAATTGTGTCATTATGTACGCAACGTTGTTATGGACGCCAGATCGTGTCCCACAAATCTGTAAACCATCAGCAATTTATCGATTTAATTGCATGGTGTTATTTCACTCCAAGACGAAGCTTCATATGATAAATTATAATAAGTAATGCAATCAGTGCAAGCTAAAATATCTTTAATTAGCAAGGGCAGACGCAGGGTGCAGGTTATGACAGTAAATTATATTTTAGAAAAACCCAATGACATTAACTACTGTCCATGATTATATGGGGAGTTTGTTGCTATTCATTTCATCTTTATTGTTGACCCTTTTATGTGTGTAGGGGGATATTTTGGCCCTTGTTTTTGATGAAGAAAAAGGTCTAAGTGCCCTTTCTAGTTCTGCAATCGCCTCACTGAAGAGGAAAGAACTAGTTGCTTTACTGTCATTGTATTTTGTTGCTATGTTGGTCTCTTTGGTCTGTGCAGCAACTTTGTCGTGCCATGGGTGCTATAGTGTAGATTTTATTTTCTTGTCCTTTGGGATCATGGGTTTTATTTGGGAACTTTGAAATTATTAGAGGGTCACTGGTGAGGCCTAAATGGCCGAAACTAATTAGTCTGGCCCAAAAACTTTTACACTCTAGTTTCAGTTCTTTGGTGCAATCTTTGCTTCCAAGGGATAACCTTTTTACGAACATATCGGTCTTTGATAGAACATTTCGTGGCCATACTCACTTTGTAGACGTGTGAGCAAATAGCACAATGTACACTTCGCCTCGACGCCTATGTGGTTTGTACTATTTGTATATATCATCTGGCTGTTCTTGTGGTCATTGCTTTTCCATATCAGGTGGTATCGAAAGGACCAGAGTTGAGGGCCACTGTGTCTTTGGCTGGGCCTACCATGGCTCAACTTTAGGTTTCCTTCAGCTCTGACTATATGTGGGTTGTGAACCCTAATCTTTGTCTCATCATTAGCGTGTTTCTCTGTGATGATACATTGCAATAGTTAGGAAGTAATATAAGCGATCTGAACAATGTTTATTCTTTACCACCACCAACAACAACAACAACAACAACAGAATCTAGGCAAATATTTGGCACTAGTAAAATACATTATAGCCTCCAGTGGCTTGGATTGCTGTACATTCTAAGGTGGCGGCTCTGTTGTTGTTGACTCTATGTTTGTTGTTGCTCCCATGTGGGTGACTGCGCTTGTTCCAGGTTTTGTTTTGCAGTGCTTTATGCCCTTTCTAGTTTGTTTGTCAATCATCTTGATGGGGAAGCGAGAACTGTTTTCATTGCTTTGTTTGTCTTCCTTTAATCCTGTGATTGTTTTGTTCTGTGGCTTTTGCTGACGTGCTGTGAGTGTGAATGTGGTATTTCCTGATCATACTCACTTACTTTTTAAGATTAGGTACATAAAAGGCTGCATGTATTTCTTGGTTTCAGTATTATATAGTATACCCATCATAAAGGTACATACTAGCTCCACATTAAATGATCCTTTGTTTGCTGGTTACTAAAGCTATATTAGTTTGATGTTATTGCGGTACATTTTACTTGATTGTCGTTAACTTACAGCTTTTGTTTTATTTGTCTTGTAGTGGGATGTGGCGAGACACTTACTGAACCTTTTGGGTGGATAGGGGTTGATGACAAAAGCAATTATGACATCACCCATTCACAAACTATAGATTGCTGGTGGACTATACTTATACTTGATCATGGCAAGAAGCAAATACAATTTCATCTTGAAAGCTATGGAGCCGAATGCAGCAATGGACACTTAAAGGTTCATATTATCACTAAAAATGCCTACGCACTGCTGTTAAGCTGATCATATTCTGAGTCTCAAAGCTACTGGGAGAGTTTATAACTACAGGAAGTCTTATTATCGTCGTCCATCCTTTTCAAGCAATTTACCTTTTGCAATCGAGTAGAGCGTTTCTTTTAGAAATGTACCATGTCCATACTTGGTAAAAGTTTTCGCATCTTTCGGCGACTTGAAACATTTGTGCTTCTTGAATTAATTGTGCTTCTTAATTCATATATTGTTCATATCATTTGATATATACACTTGTTTCTAAGCGTATGCTTTTGTAAAAAGCTTTAAGAGAAGTTGTGTGTTTACCAATTTATCTTGAGGTGACAGGAGGGGAGCCATATGAGAGAAATAGATATCGGAAGTTAAGCTCAAATGCCAAACAAACTGTATGTGAGTTCTACCATGAAATGACAGAATCACATGCAACATAAGGTAGGCGAGGTAGAGACAAATACCACAGCCACATGAAAGCAAGAATAAACAAATAAAGAAAAGCAATAAAGATGATTTAGGGTCAGAGCAAACACCAAGAACTATACCACAAGACGAGGACTCACCATAAAACAACAACAACAGCAACAACAACAACAACAACAACAACAAAACACACACACACGCACGCATGCACGCACACAAGCACGCACGCACACTGCGTAACAACAACAATAATAAGTTACTGTAGTGTAGCCCTTTAAATGGAACATTGTTTATATACAATAACATTTAATCTAAAATGCTTATTTTAAATAGAATTGGAGAAACATATTTAAACCAAAAAACCCTATTCAAAACTATTTTTTTGAAGTTTGGATACGTTTTCATAAAGGCGGCGATAGGATGGGATTTTAACATCCTTAATAGTTTATGCCTTATAATACTACCTTTTAGTACCTTGAGCAAAACGATTCACTGACTATCAGTTAAACATAAAGCAATGTATATACTAGCATAAACAACTTGCAATTTTAAATGTAGCTGCATATTGGTGTGTGTTGCTGTTTATCTGCCTAGTCTACAATATTTTGTTTATTTCCAACCGTGTCACAAAGATGATAATGTTAATAAATTAAACATCTATGCCTACTGAAATAAAGGCCTTCTCATTTGGAAGCCCTTGGTCAAGCTATTCCATGAATAAGTCTGCTTATTGATCCCACCACTCCCATATGCCGGATGTAAGCATACCAGGCATATTTTTCAATCATATAAAGTAATGGTAATAGTTAAAATATAAAACTAAATGCTGCTGTTTGCGTGTTGATTTAGATGCCCATCCATCTGTTGTTTTATCCATGCCAGTCTAATTGTACGCTCGCACATACAGACACATGTACAAATAATACAGATGGCAAGAAATACGGAAGCAGACAAAATGATAGTTTTTGGTAGTTGGTAGACACTAAATGCAAAAGTTACCCATTATTCCTAGACCTATATAAGCAGCTTGGATTTCATTGTAAATCATCCCAGATGGTGCCTTCAAAACGAAAATCGTCTGATCGTAATCGCTAAGGGACATTTTATAAATGAGCAAATACTGCGAACTCCAGCCAAGTGTATTGCACTGTTAGTCCAAAATGGGTTATGAAAGGGTATTTTCATACAGACAAAAAATAAGTTATTTATTTATACAATATATCAGAGCAGTAAGATTGATAACATTCTCCTTCAAAACTTAAATCTAGTTAGGTTTTGCTATTTCTATGCGCATGCAAACTCTCAGTGTGAAGTAACTTTTATGTAAATTTAAAAACGAAAAACTGTGTTCCATTTGAAGTGCATAACTACTGTAACAACAACAACAACAACAGTATAAGTAAGGGTGTAAAGATCAGAAATCGTACCAAGTACTACACCTAACCCAGGATACCAATGGAAAAATGACAAACTCACAGTTATACACCATAAACGAGAGCCAAGAGGGCATCCCTTTCTCAGCAGGTGACCACACGGCACATATAAACAGATGCGCACAAAGGCATAGTAAACACTATATAGTATATAGTATATGGACAGAAAAACACACACAAAAGATCACAAAAGAAGTACCGCCTTGGAACGGTCAGTAAAATATTATACTGGAGGTATTTAATCGGTTTCACGGCTCCAACCTCACCTTTAATTCAGATGTGGATCAAGACACATAAATATTTGGTTTGCATGAAACACCCCCAACTTATCGATGCATTATCTCCTGGAATATATAAATCAAGATATAACAAGGAAATAAAGCAAAGATAACGACTCACTAGTAAATAAAACTGAATACCGGAGCAAAAGAAATCCAACAGGTAAACCTGGGTGGGTCCGACAAACAGCCAAAGCATCAGGCCCCTACCATCTTATCAACAGATAAGTCTTTAAGTCGGAACTGTCATAGAGTCTGATTTCCGATCCACCGGCGTGCAATTAAAGAGAAAAGCAGAGTTGCCAACCGTGATTGGCTTGACCATCAAGCATACTGTCTGTTGCAATATTCTAGTCTACCGCCGTAGAACGAAAGCAGCCAAGACCAACAGAGTTGATGGGGAAGAAATATATCTTTGCTGTACTTTAATTGGCTTCCTGGTGACTTGTGACGACTTCATCACGCTGCTGTGCTTTGGTCTGCAGTGTGTGATTGTGGAATTTATTTTGATCATACGCACTTACGTTTTGATGGAGAAGTTAAACCTATTTTACTGGCCAAATCTTAGTCTTTTTTTAACTTTCAGAAAAACACTTTCTACACCTCAAACTCTTGTGGTTTAAACATTTTCAAATGCATATCACACACCTTCATTTCACCAGGTATGAGGATTTTTTTAGGGTTGGGTCTAATCAAAAGGTTAAATGACCAGCAAACTGCTGTTTTTATATATATATACAGTGAGCCACTTTAGTTACGCACCACTTTTTAAGGTCCCATATTTTTTCACAAAAATGCTGAAATCGAACATTCTCTATGTTAATTTACTTATTGACATTTTATCTGTTTGATGACATCAAACAAAACTATCGGAATCACTCATGTGAATAATTCTGCTACGAAAAAGGCAATTTTGACAAAAGTGCACGACTGCACGTGCAATCTGAACGTCTATATTTTCTATTTGCGTTTTGCGCTAGGCATTATCCATGGTGATCGTTGTAACAGAAAAACACCAAAAACAATTATTTTATTGAAATAAACCCCATTTTTTGGTCATTGAAATCAGTAACACTGTTACTGTTTGAAGAAATGCTCGTTTTGACGTCATAATAACGTCAGTTACAATAATCAAACAGATTTTCCTTCGTAAATTGTCTTGTTATGAGTCACTTGTTGACATAGAAGTATCAAAACGCTAAAACATCTTATCATTGACACGTCTTATAGTCTTGGTAGTAGTGACGTCATCACTAACGTCAACACCGTGACGTCAATAAATCCATTATTTTTTTACGAAAATAAATAGCGGATACATGGTTGTTTAAAATGAAATTTTAAAAGAAGTGTTTTGATATCTGGTTTACTAAGAATCATACGAAATTTTATCTAACTTTAAAAAAAGTACTAAAATCAACTTTTTTCAAACCTTGGCCAGCCGAGAACCAAACTAGTAAAACGTTAATTTTTTTTATAAAGTTAACAAACACATTCCATTCTTAGATATTGCCAAGAATAAATTGGTTCTTATCTCTGGCATAGCAGAAATTCGACCCTGAAAAAAGTGTAATGTGATCTGAGTTTCATTCGAAATAATGCAATGTGAAAGGGTGTTTTGAGGGTAATGCCCTTCAAGATCCATTTTCTCATTTGTTTCTGATCTGATCACAATACAAATTCAACGGCTTATGCAGCTATAGATGCACTTTACGCTGTTAGTCTCAGATTAAAAATGTCCTATTTCTGTTTTGAATAATTTTACATTTTATAAGTTGTGCGTAACTAAATTGGCTCACTGTATATATATTATATAAATATTACATTCCCTGCGCGGGTGATAGTCGAAAATATCATCCCGAGGAATGTGATTATCAACCGAGGCGCAGCCGAGGTTGATAATCATATTTCGAGGGATGATATTTTCGACAATTACCCTAGCAGGCAATGTAATATTTATTTTATTATACCGAACAGAACATTAGATCCCCTATTATTTTCTGAAGTACTTCTCTTACTCAATATACCTATCATGGTGAGGGGAGATCCGAAGGGGAAAAATGAACAGCCTCTTATCTGTATACATGAATGAAATTAAATCTTTCACAAAAAAATAATGTTATCGATCTGAATGCTCGACCTGATCACTGACGTTCCGTTTAACAAATTACGTCATTAAAGCTGATGACGTCAAACTCAATACCAAGCAGCGTCATTTTTAAAGGAGATACTGCACATGAGGCTGTTTTGATGCAAAATAGAAAATTTCGCCTAATCGACTTAAATTTGGTATCAACTTGTGCCTCTCGTCCTAGCTAAGAAAACGAGTACCCACACTTTATGTTTCTGACCATAAACTCCAAAGTTATTTGGAGTTTAAAGTCGCCCAAATCATGCGTCATGTCCGCCATTGCTGTTGAACGTCTCCTGACGTGAACGAACCGTACGCGCATCGGCGTTGCGCATCATGTGGCCGCCCTGATATTTTATAATATCACCCGCTGCTATGGCAAACAAGTGGCAGTATTCGCAGTCGCTGTAGCAACGGGTGATATTATAAAATATCAGTCGTTCGTCTATGGAAGTTTTGTATGGGGAATTCACGTGAGGTATAATATATATATATATATATATATATATATATATATATATATATATATATATATATATATATATATATATATATATATATATATATATATATATATATATATAAATTAAACAACATAAGCACATGGATGATTGTTTTACTATTTTTATTTTTGCCAACCGGTTTCCTATCTTCAGGGCAATAATGGCGTCAAAACATGTGTTGCTTCATATCAACGTCACTACTAAAATATGCGTACACATGTGTACACAACGTACGCTATATTTGTAACGTCATCAAAATATGTTTAACGTTAATGGCGTCGAAATATGCGCAGTTTCTTAGCGACGTCATTAACAAAATATGCGTACACATGTGTACGCAAATATGTGTACGCAAATACGTATAAATTGTAACGTCATCAAAACATGTTTAGTTTTGGAGAAAACGCATCAATGAAATAACGCTCTTTGGCTAACCTAGCTGAAACATCATCAGTTTGAAATTTATAAAACGGAAATATAGAGAATTTTGGTTGTGTTTTACAATAGTTATCAATATGTTTGCTGACAGGCATTTGTCTTGTTGATGGTTCTCTAATCTGTTGTATATATATATATACTAAAGCTTAGTTATAGCTTACTCAGTGTGTAAGGATGAGTTATGTTTATATTTTATGCAAAACGATAACTTTCTAAAAAAAGATGTAAGTAGACCATCGCCCCAGGGATGTATTGAAAATATACTGTTAATTGAATTCAATTTCATATGCAACTTGGCTATTAAAGAAAAAATACCTCAGACCTGACCCTGACAAGGTTTAAATAGCGAGAATTATAGACAACCTTTTGTTGACAAGCATTTTCTTCTCTTTGTGCTTTTAATTGGCGTACAAAATGACTGATTTCCCTCATTTTCCCAGTCTCCATTCCACTGGTAAGGATTGAGTAAAAGGCTTCATTAGCATACATGCTGATAAACTATTCATGTCCATCGAATTAATGTGCAACGTAACTCATTTCAGAAAATGCGTTTTCACCCATCCCTGTTTAAAGGGGCCAATGACATGTAAAAGGACCTTTATTTTTTACATAATTCTTTTAGAATCTTGGCGTCGTCTCAAGAAAACCTTACTTTATTTCGAACAAACAACAAAGACACAGAACAGCCTTTTCATTTGTACATTTTAATTCACTCTCTGGAGAGTATGATGGTTTAAGTTACTACAGGCTAGCTATAATCATTCTAGCCAGTCTTGGAGCTGCTGGCCCCCAGGTTATACAACTTTTTCATGCTCAACTTAACTGAGCACGAAATTTATCCTGCTCATAAAAACTATACTACTGAAAGTAATGAGTTTTCAATGCTTAAAACAATCAATGGTTGTATTTATCATGCTAATAAATGGTAGATGCCAACAGTTGTTGGCATTTTAACATTCATGAGCAGTATAGTTGAGTTGAGCAAGGAAACAGTGTTATAACCTCGGGGTCAGACTGGAATACTTGGTCGCAAACCCCATATACAGGTTTCCTGGAACACGACAATACTGCTGATAGTCAAAGGTGAATAACCCTAGTCTTATGTTAATAGAGGATCTAACATTAGTGCTCATGTTTTATTGAATTTATTAAACAAGTTGGGGAAAAGAGATAAAATGCGAGGCTTGCCGAACATTTTATCTCTTTTTTGCAATGAGTTTAATGCATTCAATAATACAAGAGCACGAATGTTAGATTATATTTATCATCATTTCTGCTGTTGAAACATTATATTTTTGCCATTATGTACGCAACGTTCTTATGGACGTCATAACGTTTCCCCAAAATCTGTTAACCACTAGCGGTTCATCAATTTTATTGTATGGCGTTATTTCATTCCCAGACGCGACGTCATATGATGATTTGTATTTCAGATATTTGATGACATAGTTAAAGATGAAGGACTATTGGCAACCTTTTGCGAGTACCAAAATACTTCAGCCATAATATCTTCTAAAAATTATATATATGTACACCTACACTATAATAGAATTAATGGTAACAACTACTTTAATGCATCATATACTTCAACAGGTAAGACACACCTATTTGTATAATTTAAGAGGATCCATGTGGGCCAAACTATTTATGCGTTTAAACAATAGCAGAATCTAGGGCCAAACTTCTTTGACTCTTCCTCGCTTTGCCATTGGTTGGTCTGTAATATGTGATTGTAGCATTTCCTGGTCATACTGACTTACTTTTTTCGATCAGTAAAGTATATCTAAGCCCCAAGGTGTCTGTGACTACTGACGATTCGTAGTCAGTGACTATGCCATTGCTGGTTTATTGTTTATTTTTTTTCCTCTTAGTGAAAGCACTATGTTGATACGCCCCGAAATTGAGCGTGGATTTGACAAAAGGGACCTTAAGGCACACCGGCAATTATTACGTAAGGCACATTTGAAAAATACCCAAAATATCAAAATTGTGGATGTCTTTATATTTCCATGAAAATCATTTCAAAATTTGATTCCAACAAAATAGCAAATGTTTTTTTTTTTATTTTATTACAGTAAAAGCTGTCTTAAGGTGCCACTTCAAAAAAGACAAAACAAAGGTCTTAATGGAAAATGGCAGCTTAATGAAGGTCGAAAGTATTGCAGAATGCTCCCCTAGGAACATTCTTCAATACCCTTGGCTTGCATTAAGCGATAATCTGTATGGAAAACCACTTTTTGGTGTTCGTTTTTAGTGGCTGCTTAAGACAGGTTTTACTTTATAAGTTTTGCATGATGGTTATTGCTAGCAGCAGTGGTCATAACACCTAAATTCTATAGAAAATAGAGTGGGCCACTTCGCCTTTGGATCATTACAATTACAACAAATGAGAGAACATTTAATTTGATAGCTTTTTATGCTGAGCACACACTAATCAACAAACAAACAGAGGCAACCCCAATCAGGGATGCCCTGCACAATTTGAGAATTGAATCAAGCCTCGGGTGTACGTAAGGCGCATTAGGCGTAGTACTATGTACGAAAAAAAATCCATTTCGTTAGCCAGAACATATGTAAGGAAAGATAGTACTGGATCATACGGGTTTCGCCCTATTGAAATCCATTTTTCTGATTACCAGAATCAGCAGAATAAATTAAGTTTATGTTTTATTACGTAAGACACATTTGAAAAATACCCAAAATATCAAAAATGTGGATGTCTTTATATTTCCATGAAAATCATTTCAAAATTCGATTCCAACAAATTTATTCTGATGAAAAAACATAAACTGCATTTATAACGTCTGTTTTGCTGCAATCACACTTGTTATTGTGTTGGCATGGTTTCTGTGACGTCAGCGTCACGTTTGTAACGTCAGCGTCACGTAATCAAAGGAGATCTTCGATATACATCCGAGGTCTGATTCCACGTAATTCCACGGAATTGGCTGAGGTAGTTCCAATTGAGACCAATCCTCTGATGAAATTATACCGTTAACGCCATTCATGACTCCACATTCCAAAATTAGTAAGTGAGTATGAACAGGAAATACCACAATCACAAACTGCAGACAATCCCTAGGCACCGTGAGGAAGAGCCGCTCAACCATCACGAGACACCAGGAAGACAAATAAAGCAAAGCAATCAGCTCTCTCTTCCCCATCAAGATGATCGCAATACTAGAATGGACATAAAGTAACGTACAACAAAACATAGAACAAATACAGACTCCCACAATGGGAGTAACAATAAACAAAAAGTCAACAACAACAGAACCACCGCCTTAGAACGGACAGCAGCCTAAGCCACTGGGGGGCTTAAATGCATTTTACTGGTACCAAACCTTCGCCCTAGATTCTGCTGTTGTTCAAGTACAAGAAATGTTCAGCTCGCATGGAGGCCATCTAACTAATGCAATGTATCATCATGGAAAACACTCTAATCAAATTAACACTCCATGATGAAACAAAGAAAAGGGCTCCAAACCTGATTACATATGTTGTTTCTAATAACCATACATTCAACAATGTTTAAAGGAAATCGCTTCAAGTTTCCAGAAATACTCTTTAGAGGTAGTATTTCCGAATAAAATAATAGCTTGAATTTGATAATTACGAATATAAGGTACCTTTTATTATATCCTGTCTTAAATATATGAGTTTTTCTAATAATAAGACACACTTATTGACAAAACTTAGTATCCTTGATGGGGATGGATCACTTTTTGAGTTACAATAAGGCTTTTAAAACATCCCAGAAAGTTTTAACACATAAACATCATTTATCCTAATATGATATATGTAGTGAGACCAATTGGGGCATACTGGTGTAAACCCACTCCTACAGTTAACATAACATCATGTGTCCATGTTTTCATGAGACTTTGCATTTAAATTGATACGCAACATGATCGTTTACTGAAAAAAAAAAAATTAGCTTTTGGCAAATCCCCTTAATTCATGTGATCAGACCAAAGCTTTTGACAAAAATCTAGTTTTCATACCTTTTGCTTTTTTGTCTGAATGCTCAATTTAAATTGAAAATATTTAAAACAGCAAAATCATTTGCGGAATTTAGATATAAACCTTTGAATCCGCAACATGATTTGTGGATAAGGGCTAATTTTAACACCTTTGTTCGTATCTAAGTAATGATGGCCCAGATATAGAAGTTGCTAGATAAAAGTTTCTTACTCGACAATCTAATATAGCTTTTTCAATACATATCTCTATTCTAAATAAGTCTAAGGCAGTAACTCAAGTGTCAATGGTTCTATATTATTGTAACATATAGTATATCGACTGTTATACCAATAATGTATCAAATCTGACGAATGCGCACTGAAATATGATTTACGACCGATGGATGGACAGAAAGATAAACAGATAGAAGAATGACGCACTGACGACGCCAAAAAGATTTGGCTCCAACTTTGTCCAGGAAAATAAGTAAGAATACAATTTTTTTTTATTTGGCTAAGACACTATACATCAAGAAGAAAGCACAATCACAATACACCTGCCACCTTACTAAAGGACATATAGTTTGAGATGCAGAGAATGAGCCCCACAATACAGGCGGAAATATATAACGACAGTCACAACAGGTAACATGTTGATTTATTCTTTGAGCGTTTTCAATAACTTAACATTAGCAAGAGGTTTGTAAACATTATGGCGACGTCATAAAGGGTTAAACCATCATACATATCTGTATTCTTAATTGTCTAAGATTTTGCTTCCCTAAGGCGCAGATTGCTTGTATCCCAAATGAACAGCATCTTCACAATACTTACAACATCTTCTATTTTGTCCCTATTACACGTTATATACTAAATACACATAGTAAAGTAAAATTAAACAATGGCAGTACTTTACATAGGACAGATGAAGTTGTGTTTCCTCTTTTGCAGAATTATATCGTGGATATGGAATGATACTTAGAGGAATGAAAGGATTAATCAGAGCCAAACTAGTTCCTGGTCCGTCAATTGGCAGTTTACCCCAATATGAATCGAACTTAGACTGTCTCTGGTCCATACTTGGAAAAAAGGACAATACAATTTTATTAAGATTCGCCGAGCTAAATAGATTCGCCACGATAGATATTGAATATGGAATTGACTGCGGGTACGATTATCTTGCCGTAAGTGTATTATCGACGTCTTTAAGTCACCAAAAAAAACTACAATGGAATTTAAACAATGATATTAAACAAATAAAAATAGTCCATCTTGCATATGTTTTGCTCTATCAGTATGTATGATACTACTCATCAAAACTATAAATGAGTATGACTAGGAATAATACCACAATCACACACTGCAGACCAAATCATGGCCGCCTGAATAATAGCCACAGCACACTTACTGTAACAAGACATCACGAATACTTTAGAGTAAAACAGAGCCACCATAAAAATGACAGTCTGTATTCCTGGTTATAAATATATTGATGATTAATAGCTATAGTTTCCTCTTTCATTGGATATAATAGGGGTGGGTCAGAAATCAGACTAAGTGAGGATGCTGACCTCAATATTTTATCGGTGGGTGTGTAACTGATGTGTTTTCTAGCTCTGTCATTGAGTAAAGAGTCTTTTTCATTGTTTCATCATAGTATGTTAATTATGTCTCCCCCATCATGGTCGGGAAACATATTGTTTGACCTTATGGATCTGTCAGTCTGTTTGTCTGACTGTCCATCACAAAAGTGTCCACTTTTGTAAGCGCAATTCCACCGTCATTTTTCCTGGACCTTGTTTCTCTGCAGCTTGTGATTGTGGTATTTCTTGATCATACTCACTTACTATACTATTTTGTATGTAATTTTCAGATTAATTTTGTCAATTTTTTGTAGTTTGAGCAGTCATTTTTTGGCTCGACTTTTACCAAGACACTGGGCATCATGTGAACGCAAAGACTCCTACAATTATACCTGGATCTTTTTGGAACTTTGCAGCTATTTATTTTTTATTTTAGTCTGAATATGTGCATGAGGTTCAGCCGTAATCCTCAATTATTTTTTTTCGCAATTTGAACTTAATAATATTTTGGCTCAACTTCTACCAAAGTATATAGACACTTGGTATCTTGTAAAAGCAACTCCTCCTACAATTTAAGCCAGATGTTTCTGAGAGTTTGCAGGTGTCTATGCCATGGTCTTTAATGTGAATGAGGTTAAGCTGTAATATTCAGACTAGTTTAGTAATCTTTTGACTAAACTTCTGCAAAAGCATATAAACATTGGGTATTCTGAGATCAACCTATTTATAAATCTTGTGAGTCATTTATGCACCGCCATGAGGTTAAGCTGTAATATTCAGATTAAGTTGGTCAATTTTTGACTCAAATTCTGCAAAAGCATATAGACACTGAGTATTTTGTGAAGGCAGCTCCTCCTACATGTTTGCTGAATCTGTTTGAAACTTTATAGGTGTTTTTTTCAAGATTTAAAGATGTGCATGTAATTTCCATTTTATCCTAAGATGTCCTTTTATTTTAGTTTGAACTAAGCACTTTTTGTGATGGGTCAGTGCCTGATGTTTGTCTATGACTGGACCCAGCATGGCTTTACTGGGGGATTATTTTATGTCTGACAGTCTGTTGGTTGAGAGCCACTTTGTTTGTTTCATCACAATATGTTATCGATTTGCTCGTTTCCCTTAAATGATACATTGCATAAGTTGGAAAGCTTCCACGGGTCTAACTTATTTTGTGCTTTGACATCAGAATTTAGGGCAAGAATTTGGCCAGTTAAATTCAATTAATCCACCAGTGGCTTTGAATGATGCATGTTCTATGGCAGTGGTTCTGTTGTTGTTTATTCATTGTCTATCTTGGTGTTATTTACCTCTACATCTCAGCGACTTTTGTTGGTCTGTAGTGTATAAGTGTGGCATTTTCTGTCCATATTCACTTGCTTTTCGCTATAATATGGCTTTCACAGTATTTGGTATCTAGTTGTCTCAGTTCCATGGGTTGATCTGTGCTACGTGATTATGACATTTCCTAGTCATGCTCACTTGGTTTTAGATCTGTCAAAAAGCCCAGACAGTGATGAGGTATATTGCAGCTATGGTGACTAATTAATAGCCATTCTCTGTAAGCACCAAACATGGATGGGCACGCATAGTCACCGATTTTGATGAAACTTTCACAGTTTGTGTGTAGTCACCCAAAAACAAATTATCCATGGATATTTTTTCTATTTGTTGACCTGTTGCCATGGAAACCGCCAGCGAAAATTTTTGCCAAAAATCTAGCACAATCAATGAAAATTGGTGTTTTTTTAAAAGATTTATATATCCAGGACAAAATCATGTGTAGCCAAAAGGCATTTTAAAATTGCCAAAAACAACCTCAAATATTAAGGTGTTAAGCGAAAAAATGCATTTAGTATTTATTTTGTAGCAATAATGTATCTCAAAAGTGATTGGGGTAACCAGATATATAAAAAGACCCTATTTTTAGGCATATTTGAACCACTACTGACAATTCCCCCGCTTACTTAGACACATATACAGTTGATGATAAGTTAGAAGTGTTATTCATCTTGCATAAGATTAAAAAACATGCGTGGGATTTTACTTTCTTCTGGCCGTAACTATGGAAACAATCAGGGTACCGTCGCCAAATATAAATCAAAGTAATTGCACCTTTTAGTGGTTAATATGTGTTCCAAATGGTTATAATGCAAGTTTCAGTGTGCTTAAAATATAGCCGAGTATAAAATGTTAATATATGATTTTTTCTATTTGTGATCATGATCCGTTTGCCATGGAAACCACCATCATTTTTTTGCAAGAAAATCAGCAAAAAAACAACGAAAATTTGGTGTGTTTTTTGTTTTTTAGTAAAATGTATCCTGGATAAAATTACTTGTAGCCCAATTTTATATATGGGCAAAAACAACCACATATGTCGATGTGGTAAGCAGAAAAATGAATTGGATTATATTTTGTATCAATAATGTGCCTTAAAAGTGGGTGGGGTAACCAGATATAGAAAAAAGTATTTTTAGGCATTTTTGAACCGCTACAGACCATCCCCGCCTACTAAGAGACATACACAGTTAACGATAAGTTAGAGGTGGTATCTATCTTTCATAAGATTAAAAAAACATGCTTGTCGCAGAGAACCCTGTTCTCTGCACACACCGGGATTGTTATACTATCCAATGAACAAAAAACACAAGTTTCCCTTATTCTTTTTAATAAACCGACTTTTAACTCATTTATTCTTTGAATTTGCTCCAACCCAAACCAAAAATGCTCTCTTTATATAGAGTGAAAATGGCGCCATAAGCCATCTTATTCATGTGCGACACGCGCATTTCATGCAACTCCATCGGAGCTGCACGTGCACTCCGTCGGAGCTGCACAAATCACGTGAAAATGGCAAAATAACGGCAGAGCATAAACATAGAATCATAATAAACAACCAAAAAGTTTATTGAGTTTGCTCGCTTCGTGACACTCCCACAAGGGGAGTAAAATGAGTTTCTTCAGTTAATATTTTAGTCATACTCTTCATAGAATTCCTGTTCCATGGATATGTCCGCATTAACAACTTGGTCACCAATATACTGAATGCGTCTTTGTAATGTTAGAATAATTGTTTGTGTCATCACCTGCATTTGAGAAGGGACCACTGCTTGCTCGTCTTCACTGTCAATAACTATGATGTTATCAGCTTCGTATTCGTCGTTGACTTCTGCTTCGTCGTTCTCATCGTTATACTGCTCCTCATCAAAATAATCCAACACACTAGAAGTATCACTACTGCCAATAACAGAGACAGCATCATCACTAACATTCAAAGTACCGTCATCTGCATCAACGGAATAATCAAACACTTCAGACACTTCATCACTATCAGCAACAGAGACAGTACCAGCATTGACGTTTGAAGCATCATCATCACTTTCCACTTCCTGATCAGAATTGTTACATTCAGTTATATCACTATAAGCTGTCTCACACGAAACCACATGATTACTGTTATCAACTGTTTGTACATCAACCACATTGACCATAGCACTGCTCTCCTTCTCATTCAGAATACCACTTGTTCCAGGTACGACCTCATTGTTGTTAAAATCAGTCACATCAAAATTTGAAATTGTTTCTTTATATTGTTCTGCGTAATGTTCCTGGTCCATTTCCTCAATCAGGTCAAAGATCGTATCATCATCACTCACTGGGTCATAATAAGTCGCACACTGTATGTCACCCTTTGGTGCTTGACATGCTGCCTCATGAGCCTCAAGCTTGCTAAACTCGTGTTTCAACATCAAATGTTTGGATAAGCAGCTCCTCCCTATAAATTTGGAAACACAATCACTTTTTACACAAAGCCAGTACTCAATTGTAGTATGTTTTTCTCGCACGTGGCGTTTCAAGTTTCTCTCATACTGGTATGTTTTGGGCACAACTCACACTCGAAAAAAGACATTCTTCTGTGAAAATATAAACCGCCGATTAATAAACGTAAAACAGAATACAGCTTTCCCTGTCCACGTGTACGTAAAGTATAACCTCAACAAAAGAATTATATCCCTAATGTAATGCATGAATAATTCGTCTGCACGAGTTTTGTATGACACTATAAACGATTAGCTCCGCCACAATGAAAATACACCTATCCACGTGCAATTTAACTGGTAAACATACACTATAATAATAGCTCCGCCACATAAATATCTACACGTAGTTGACGATAATATACTTTTAGCTCCGCCAATACATGTAAGTCTGAATGCCTGGTAAACACACACACACAAATACATCCATAACATGTTTGAGGCATATCCTTTGAGAAGACTATGCGCACGAGAATATATCTCAGTTCTGCTAATAAACATACAACCTCCGCCAAAACATGTATGCCTGAATGCCTGGTAAACGCACAACTAATTGGAATTCATATTTTGAAAGCACACAAAATCGACGAATATGCACGTTTGCACTGCTAATACACGTTCACTACGATATGCACTGTCGTAATGCCACGTATACGCACAACTACATACACTTCCAAGACACATATACCTAACAGGGAACAAAACTGCCTCCCAAAGAATATCGTTTGTCTAAAAATCTACGCTATTCATAGTTTTTGTTTGCCTTTTGATTGGTTAACACACAAATACACAACTTCTCCAATACTGTCACAGCAGTCACATAAAAACAGTTTGATATGATCTGAATGTCACAGGCCTATTCATTTACATTAGAAATACTTTCATTGCATTTCTATCTATTGAGACAATGCTCGTTTGATTTTTTCTCTTGCGTGCTTGGCAGAAACTCTAACAGGTCTTTCTTTTACTTCAGACTCACTTGAAGCTGACGATTTAGGAGTATTGTGGCGGTCATTTTTGTTTTGCTCACTTATACACTTATTTGATGCTTCAACTGGATACAAGAGATTCAATGGACGCGCAATTACGCGACCAGAACACAAAGATACCTTTGCTGAGCGAATTTGTCCATCTCTAGAAGTGACTAGCGACAGTAATTTGCCTAATCTCCAACATCCACGAGGAAGATCATCTTTTATAAGCACTACATCTCCTACACTAGGAGCACTTTATGACTTGATCCTTCCTGATTTCAAAGTACTCTGCATTCTCTCTCGCAAACTAAGTAGGTACTCATCTCGCCAAACTTTCCAAAATGCATTCAGTAATTTCTGTCCTTTTTTCCATATCTGCAAGAGTCTTGTAGATGAGCTTTCATATGGACTATAGTCCGGATCATATTGGTCATTTTCAGTTTCTGGAATTCCTGTATAAGGATTTAATAAAAGAAAATGACGAGGGGTCAAGGTTATATTTGACTCCAGGTCATCACCTATATACACAAGTGGTCTAGCATTTATTGTTGTTTCCACTTCTTTGAGAATGGTATGTAACTGAATGACAGTGAGAAGGTTTTTCTGGATTGTCTTTCTCATGGCTCTCTTTACAAGGCCAACAAGTCGCTCATAAAAGCCACCCATCCAGGGTACCATTTCCACAATAAATGACCATTTGGTTCCTTCATTTGATACATAGCTTTGAACATCCTCATGTTTGGTAACATTCTTCCATATAAGTTCTAATGCAGTACTAGCTGTTTGAACGTAAGGGCATTGTCACTTGTAATCTCAACTGGAGCACCTCTTTGAGAAATGAACCGACGTAAGGCTAGAAGAAATTCTTCTGTAGTCATATCTAGCACTAATTCCAGATGCACAGCTCGTATTATTAGACACGTGAAAAGACATACCCATACTTTCTGTGTTCCATTATTCGTTCTTATAAAAAGAGGTCCTAAGTAGTCTAGTCCTGTTCTAGAAAACGGTGTTGCTTCTCTGATTCGTTTTCCAGGTAAAGGAGACATACTTGGTAGTTTGTAGGGCCCTCCTTCATGACGACGACAAACCAAGCAAGACTGAATAACACTCTTAACTGCAGCTTGTCCATGAGGGATCCAATATTTGTGCCTTACTTGACTCAAACACTGCGAAACACCACAGTGTAAATTTTGCTTGTGAACCTTTTCTATCACTAAATGAGTGAACATTTCATTCTTAGGTAGCAACACAGGACGCCGTGCACTTTCACTTATCATAGTGGCTTGATCAATTCTACCTTGACAACGCAGAATACCATCAGCATCAAGGTCTCATAAAACCTAGTTGTTTCTTCAAGTTATTTGACTTTTCCTTTAAGATTGCATCAAACACTTCTTGGAAATTCTTCCTCTGAATATACTCCACCCACAGTATTTCTGAAGCACTTATTTCTGAAATTGTTAGGGGTCCTTTGGGACTAAACGACTTCCTTAGTCTATTTATGAAACGAAGTGCTAAGGCTGTCACTCTTAGCAATTTTGTGATTGATGAAAATCTTCTATAATCAATTCCAAGTGGTGCACTGTTCCCTACATATGATGTAAGTGATGTAACAACAGGTTCAGATGCGTTCAGTAATCCCTTTTCTTGCATTGATTTTGACTTCTTTATTTCAAATTCATACTGAACGTTTGTTGTGTCATCCATTACAGCGCTTGAGTGTGGCCATTCTTTCTCTGACTCTTTCAACCATCTGGGACCATACCACCATAAACTGTAGTTATGTAGGCTTGATACTGTAGTTCCTCGTGTCGCTACATCTGCTGGGTTTTCAGATGTAGAAACAAAGCCAAACTTTATGTCACCATCTTTGTTTATTTCCTTTACTGTATTTCTCACAAACACTGACAAATCCTTTTTAGAGTTTAGCCACCAAAGTACACACTGCGCATCTGTCCGCAGATACATGTTTTCAATGTGTATTTTCAATTGTTCTTTAGTGAATCTTAAACACCTAACTCCAATGAGCACAGCCATCAATTCCAGTCTTGGGATTGTCATCTTCTTTATGTGAGCAAGCCTTGTCTTTGAAAAGATGAGGTCAGATTTCGATCCTTGCTCTCTACTAGTTTGAAGAAGATACACTACAGCTGCATAAGCATCCTTTGAAGCATCACAGAAACAGATTAGATGATACTTTTTGTCACAACCATTACCATTCATAGCAATGCAACGATTGACTTGAAGATCTGATAAACTAGATGAATCTAGTCTTATTGTAGACCACTGCTTCAAGTCCTCATTTTTGATACTATCATCCCAATCAAAGTGTTTGCGACACAGTGACTGGAGGAATACCTTTCCTTTCAGCAGTATGGGAGAAAACAGACCAAGAGGGTCAAACACAGCTGCTTTTTCTTTTAATACACTCCATTTTGTTGGGTGTGTAGATTCTAGCGGAATATTTGGTTTCATCAGAGAAATAGAATCACTTTCCATGACCCAGATATGGCCTAGAACCTTTACTGTATCACAACAGACACTATCTACACTATCAATGACCGTGTTCACTTCAGAGTTATTTGATATCCACTCCGGTAGATTCATGGATGCTTCTCTGAAAATTGATTTTGATTCACGATAGACTTGTATTGCACTTTCAATGGAATCAGCTCCTGTTATCAAATTATCAACATATATGTCGTTTTTCAGTTTCAATGCCAATTCACTTTCAATTGTTGCTCCTAGCAGAAACGGGCTTGAAATAAGACCAAAAGGTACTCTACAGAATCTATACTCTTGTATATTGTCACTTTCAACTCTAGTTTCTCCACTATCCTTTAACCAGAGAAATCTAGTCACATCTCTTTGATTTGGTTGTATTCCTATTTGAAGAAAAGCTTTTTCGATATCGGCCACTATGGCAATTTGGTGTAGTCTAAATCGCATCAGTAATCCACACAGATCATTTAGCATTACTGGACCTTTGTACAGACATTCATTCAGGCTTTTGTTCTCATTCTTTGTTTTAGCTGACGCATCATACACCACGCGAAGTTTTGTTGTAGGTTAATGAGGATTGATTACTGCATGGTGTGGCAGATAATGTTTAAGGCCATCAACAGATCTGCTTTCTACCTTTTCAATAACACCTTTGTCTATTTGATCTTATATAATCGAATCATATTGCTTCATTAGATCTCGCTTATTTCTCATCCTTGCAATGTTAGACTTGAGACGGCCCATAGCAAGCTCTCTGTTGAGTGGTAAATCTGGGTTTTCCTATTTCTATGGCCAAGTTACCTAATATCGGCCATCCTTGTAGGTTAAGGTTTCTTTAAAGCGTTTCTTAACCAGTTCATCATTGGTTGTATCAGTTTTATCTAGAATTCCAATGGATTCAATGTTCCAGAAATCCTCTAAGTCTGGTTTGGTAGGTGTCACACTGTCTAAGGTTTGATAAACATTTGTTTGTGTAAGGTTTGTCCCATATGTCAGAATTAACACGTTTGTTTTATCTGCACTTGATTCACATTCATTTGTACGTCCTGTCAAAATCCATCCAAGCTTTGAAGCGAGAAGATATAGACCTTGTTGGATCTCAATTTTTTGTGAAAGAATTATATCTAGATAATAGTCATTGCCTATTAGTAACTCAATCTCTGAAGACTCAGTTTTAGAAGGAATTGTATCTGCCATGTCAAGACTTTTCACAAGATGATCTATATTTTGTGAATCATAAAATCTCAAAGCCTTACGCTGAACAGACCCACTGATCACTGGTACAATATTGGCACTTATATCTAGATATTGATCATTGTTCAACCTGATGCTCAACTTTGTTTGAACAGTTTTAACAGTTTTTGGCTTATCACTGCCAAATGTCACTAACTTTATCTCTTCCTCAGACTCTCTTGTCAGCTGCAATCTTTCTGCTAATTTTTCAGTCACATAAGTTCGCTGTGACCCAAAATCAAGAAGAATCCGAACTTGTTCACATTTGGACCTATTGGGACTTTTTATCTCCGTTTTTGCTGTCTGAATAAGTACCATTTCTCTAGATGATACGAGGGCTCCTTCGTCAGCATGTGCAGACTTTTCTGATAACTCATCTATTTCCTTGGTTGAATGGGCACTTGAAACGTTTGAGGTGAATTTCTTTGTACACAAGCTCCTATGATGGTCATTCACGTCACCGCAATGAACACACACATTACCTTTTTGCAGTCTTTGGCTATATGTCCTGTCTTTAAGCACTTAAAACAACTGTCTTTCAGCTGTTTTTTCCTCTCTGACACTGTACGATATTTTGGACATTCGTCATTCCAGTGCCTTTGGTCACAATATCTACACTGATCAAAATATCTTGTAGTAGGTTGCTGTTTTGTGTTAACAACTAATGCCTCTGCTGATCCTAGAAATGTTTTACTTGAATTCTGTTTTGCATATGTAACAGGGTTAAAACGTTTATTCACATTTGAATGATTCAGAAATTTTTCTCGCTATTCCCTACACCAGAGTTGAATCTCTTTCTGTTTTCGGATGTTGGTGGGGTGTTTCCTTTGAACATAGTATCTGTAGAATTATTACCTTTCTTCTCTGAATGTTCTCGAGCTGTTATATACTCAAGAAGCTTGTCACGTAATGCATATACTGTCCACTTCTTTTTTGCCCCTTTAAGCATCTCAAGTTGTAGCAGAACGTCCTCTGGTAAGGCGTTCTAGCGATAAGGCGTATATTTTGCCTAGTTGACATGATTACAAAACCTAAATTTTCAAATTGCCCTGATATTTTTAAAATTGGACTGTTTCGGTAGTAAAATATGCATAGAAAGCATCAAAATAGGTTTCAAAGCGATCCATCATTTACAAAGCCGTGAAAATTTGCGCCTTCTACTCCCACCCCTCATTTTACGTCTTTAGACTGGGTGCCATTTATACGATAGTTTTAGTAAATCCTTTGCAGGTTTTCAAAAAGTCAAAGTGCTAAAATATTAAGGATATAAGTGCCCTTCATTTTCAAAATTTTGCGGTATTCCTTCTGCGCATGCGTACGAAATATACTTAAAATTGTGAAATTTGTCATTGAAAACATGAAACTGGCGTCTTTCAGTTTGTTTTTAGATGCTTTCCCCCCTAGACCCAAGATGCCCTTTGGACAATTAAACGTCGCTATACAAATATATAACATATGTAAATGGCGTCTTGGGTCTAGGGGGAGAAAGGGGTTGTATAAGCGAAAGAAGACATTAAATATCTGACAAAATAGACCACTTTGCAAGATGGTCGTTTTTATTGTACATCAACTGTATAAATAGTTTTACTGTACATAGCGTGGTTCCCTGTTTAACGGTCAAGTTCCCATATAAATTACTGAATAACAAGCACAGTTGATGATCAAAATAAATTATCATTCCGTAAGAAGTAGAGTTATCACATGCATGAAGGAAACCCTGTTTTAAATATACAAATTCGGGGGCAATGGTGCATCGACGGCTCGTCTATATATATTTGTTGAATGTGCCTAGTTTCTGCAGTCGTTATTTCAACAAAATAAAACGAGCGCCTCGTCTAGGGAGATTGCTCGCCTTATCGCTAGAAATTCTTTGGCTCGTATCATGGCTTCAAATACATCTTGATTTACATTTTGTTTTAAAACTTCTAGACTACGGAGGTGCTTTTCCAGCTGATCTAGTAAATTTCTTAAGCTACTTGTTGTGTTACTAGCTGGATATAGATTGATCATTTGGTTGTAGTGAAGATCTATTATCTCCTGCTCATTGCCAAATCTTTCCTTTAAGATACCAATGGCAACTTCATAATTTTCATTTGATAAGTTCAGTCCTTGAATAGCACTCCTGGCTTCACCACTTACTTTATTTCTTAAGTAATTGAATTTCTCAACATTTGACATTTTCTTCTTGTTATGGACAGCACTTTCAAAAGCGTCCCAAAATCAAAATTCAGACCACTTCAATTTGTCACCTGAGAAAGTATGCATATCCAATTTGGGTAATTTCACTGACGTTGCTAACTCTTTTTCTCGCTCTTCTTGTTTTTCTAAGAACTCATGATGTTGCTTCATTTGACTAACTACTATAGTGTTCATTTGTTTTTGCAACTCAACAATTTGATCCATACCATATTTTCCTTTTGCTTTTTCCTTCTATAACTTTTTTGTACTTATTGCTTCTTCAAATTGCTTCAGACGTGATATACATTCAACTGCTTGGTCACATACTGTTTCATTTTCAGTAACAAGTATATTTGTAAATTCAGTATCAGAACCTCCTATGGCGTCTGCCAACTTTTCTGACTGATTCTCAACTTTATCACTATACAATTGCAGTCGTTCAACACAATTATTTAATCTTAAAACCAATTCTGTTTCATCGACAGTGTATTCAGCAGTTGCTAGAAGACCTAAAGCAATGGCTGTTTCTTTCTTAAGGATGTTCACATACCTCTTTCGCACACCCTTCAGATAAGGCACATTTGACATTTTGAAAAACTTTCACTTTGAAATAACGTACACTGATCACAGATAAAGTATTTGAAGAAACAAGTTAATTTACCTTTTTGCTTTTCACTAAAGGTCCTTGGTTAATTTCCCGGGTTCTGGCGCCAAACGTATGTCGCAGAGAACCCTGTTCTCTGCACACAACAGAATTGTTATACTATCCAATGAACAAAAAACACAAGTTTCCCTTTTTCTTTTTAATTAACCGACCTTCAACTCATTTGCTCCAACCCAAACCAAAAATGCTCTCTTTATATAGAGCGGAAATGGCGCCATAAGCCATCTTATTCATGTGCGACACGCGCATTTCATGCAACTCCGTCGGAGCTGCACGTGCACTCCGTCAGAGCTGCACAAATCACGTGAAAATCGCAAAATAACGGCGGAGCATAAACATAGAATCATAATAAACAACCAAAATATTTATTGAGTTGGCTCGCTTCGCGACAACGCTGGGGTTATTACCTCCTTCTAGCCATAACCATGGTAGCAATCAAGATACTGTCGCAAAAATTGAAAGAAAAATAATTACGTCTTTAAGTGATTAAAACATGTTCCAGCTGGTTATAATGCAAGTTTCAATATGCTTAAAATATAGCTGAGTATAAAATGTTAGTATTTGATTTTTTCTATTTGTTAATCCATTGCCATGGAAACCAACATCGATTTTTTTGCAAGAAAATTGGCAAAAAATGAACGAAAGTTGGTGTTTTTTGTTTGTTTTTTAAGTAAAATGTATCCTGGATAAAATTACTTGTATCCAAAAGGCATTTATCTATGGGAAAAAAAACAACCACAAATGTCGATGTGGTAAGCGGAAAAATGAATTTGATATTTATTTATAGCAAAAAATGTGCCTTAAAACTGGATGAGGTAACCAGATATAGAATAAACGTATTTTAGGCATTTTTGAACCACTACAGACCATTCCCCAGACTACTTAGAGACATATAGGTTAATTATAAGGTAGACATGGTATTCATCAATCAAAAAGTTAAAAACATGCATGGGTTTTAACCTCCTTCTTAGCCATAACCATGGAAACAATCGGGATACTGTCGCCAAATTGAAATCAAAATAATTGCATCTTTAAGTGATTAAAAATTATTCCAACTGGTTATAATGCAAGTTTCAATGTGCTTAAAATATAGCTCAGTATAAAACGTTAATATATGATGTTTTCTATTTGTTGATCCGTTGCCATGGAAACCGCCATTAATTTTTTGCAAGAAAATCAGGCAAAAAAACAACAACGAAAATTGGTGTGTTTTTGTTTTTAAGTTAAATGTATCCTGGATCAAATTGTTTGTAGCCAAAAAGCATTTATATATGGAAATAAACAACCATATATATCGATGTGGTAAGTGGAAAATGAATTTGATATTTATTTTGTAACAATAATGTGCCTTAAAAATGGGTGGGGAACCACTAAACAGATATATAAAAAAAATATTTTAGGCATTTTTGAACCGCTACAGACTATTCCCCCTACTTTTTAAAGTCATATACAGTTAATGATAAGTAAGAGGTGATATTTATCTTTCATAAGGTTAAAAAACATGCGTGGGGTTTTACCTCTTTCTAGCCGTAACGATGGAAACAATCAGGATACTGTCGCGAAATTGAAATAAAAATAACTGCGTCTTTAAGTGATTAAAAATGTTCAATCTGGTTATTATGCAAGTTTCAATATGCTTAAAATAAAGTTGATTGTCAATATTTAAAACTGATTTGGACTAAAGGGTTTAAAAGCATTTAATAGCATCTAAGTACAGAAAGTTTAATCAGTAGGGCGCAGAAATCTGCGACTTATTTCGATGCCAAACTTAATAAACCAGCGATAAATGCAAGCTGGTTACATTATTATATTCAATTCTGTCTTAATAGTGTTTTTCGATACACTATGCTCAAGATTTTGTATCTAGGGTACCCTAAAACTGCACAGAAAAGGTAAAAAAATGACTGCCTATAGTCTCTCTGTTAAGTGAAATATTAGGCAAACATATGTGATTGCTATTAAAGATCTTACGTCACACTTTATTCACTGCAAATTTAATAAATACCATTTGCTTTCACACTTATAGAAGCCATAATCATAAAACTGATGTATTATATATCAATCATTAGTTGAGTAAAGCGTGGCTATAGCGTTACTTTATCAGTTGCAGTTATAGAGCCATGTTGAAATTTTACAGAGTTATCTACCTTGCATGTGGAGCTTCAGCAATAATCATGCTCTGAAAATTATCTGAGCTTGAACACTGTGGTCATACTACACCGACAATTCCGCTAGCATCACTTATTCCGGTGTTAAGTTAACTTTCTCATCATGTTAATTTTGTTCATTTAATTACAGATAAACGCCCCGAAATGCTCAGGTTATGATTGATTTTGTTCATCAAATTCACATTGTATCTTTTAGCTTAAAAAATTAAAATCAAATATAAACTTTGACATTTCATGTCTAGGCATGAACTAACAAATTACGGTTTTGTCATCGTGGATAATTCATCTATGACAAAACCGTACAATTACGACGAAAGCGAAATAGACAACTTTTTAATATCTGTTATTGTAAAATAGATTTAAAATCTGATCTTATCCGTTTTGGTAAAACAACGCAGAGGTTGGTAACTAAAGGATGCAAACTCAAAGCAAACGTATTCAAAAGTTCTCATTTTTGTCAGCCTTTATTTGAAGGTAATTTTACTATAGGGCCTAACACTGGAGGAAGCGACGAAACGCAAAATGCTGGTAAAGTAGGCCTATTACTACAGTGTTGAATCAGATATCTGATGATCAATGGGCCTTTTTAACTGATTTGGACATCATTAATTATGACTTTGACGATCAGATACGCATATGCAGAAGTCATATTCAAGAATTGAAGGCTAGGAAATACCGCCCCATATAGCAACGCATAGCGCTCTGCGCGCAGAGAGAGAGAAATATCGAAATACTGGGAAGTAGGAGGATATGGATTCATCCCAACAACTGCTTTTGCCCCCTAACCATTTGAACCTATAAAGCCAACATGGCCTTTATTCAGCTCGAGTTGATCCCATTAGAGCCAGTGCTTGACCGGTCCAGCAAAATTGATTGCACCCATGCAGACATTGATCTTTGACATGAAGATAGCTAAAACTATGTACATAAACCAGGGGAGAAATGCAGCCCAAGGTGGGACTTGAACCTACAATCCCTGAAACACTAGAGGTGTGAATCTTTTGAAATGTACTTTAACCATTGAAGCATGTCTGCACTTTGGTATCAGAAGGAAGAAGCTGATAATGGTGTTATTCTGTCTGGTACCATATCTAAATAATTTGAGCACAGTTGCTTTGATTATGTCATTTTAGGCAATTAACACATTATTGTGGTGTTAAGAATCATAGATATAGGTTGGCGCCGTTAAACCGGTTTAAGCCCTCCAGTAAAATATTTTACTGACCGTTCCAAGGCGGTACTTCTTTTGTGGATCTTTTATGTTTTTGTTCTGTCTTGTGTTTGCTATGTTTTGTGCGCGTCTGTTTATATGTGCTTTGTGGTCACCTGCTGGGAAAGGGCTGACCTCTTGGCTCTCGTTTGTGGTGTCTTCTGTGAGTTTGTCACTTTCCCATTGGTATCCTGGGTCAGGTGTGGTACTTGATTGCATCGATTCCTGATCTTTGCAACCTTACTTACTTTTATAAACAGATTGAATTGCTCAAAACGTTTTTAATGCCCTCCATAAGCATGTTTGGTTCTTGGCTGTATCAGTTTGAACACTGCCTTACTCAACTTCCCTGCTCAAATTGATTCATCCATATTCAGCTTTGTTATAAGAGTCTGATATGGAGTTTAGTGCACTTTAGATGGCCAGCCTCAACTCTGTTTTATCTAGATATTTCAGCGCCACTACAAATTTATTTTTTCTTTGGTGTTTATGAGTCAGCACATGGGAGTGTTGTACTTATTGCACTTGTAAGCAGCAGCGGATCAGACTAAGAGATTTGCAGTCTCACAGGTTAACACATGTACACTTTATATTTTGTGGAAATTCAGAAAAAAAAAACACAAAAAATAGCTTCTTTAGCTATTTAGGCATACATAGATAACGCAATACTACACAAACAGTTATATGTACCAAAATCTTATGAGCAATCCTATTTGGCTATATAAAACTTATCTAAAGCCTGATTTTCTTTACCTTGGCGATCAAATAAGCACAGCCAATTGTACCTTTTTGGGTCCTATTACAGCAAAAAGGGACAAAATTCTGAGCATTACATTGCTAAACGGTATAATGTAATTTAAATTTTACTGTATATACCTTTATTATCTTTACTTTTTGCCAATTTGTGTTGTCTGCTGATAACCTTTGCAAACAGTTGATACCCAGATCAGGCCCAATTTTTCATCCAAATTGTTTGACACTCTGATGGTATTCCTGAAAATGCCAGCTGTGAGAACTTAGACAATTTTCCCTAATAAGGCTTTTCGTGTATGCATAGATGGTGCCTTCATGGGCCAACCAACCTCTACCACAGCTTTTAATGGAGCAATTTAATATTATGCCTATACAATGTAAACCTATTGAGCATACATATGCATGAAGGAGTTTTGTTCAGAAAAATAATTTTTGACAAAATGACAGCTATGAGAACTTAGACAATTTTTCACTTAAATGGCTTTAGTATATGCATGGATAATGCCTTTATGAACTCCTACCACATCCTTTGATGGAGCAATTTGATACTTGGCCGCTACAATGCAGTAATATTGAACATATGCCTGAAGGAGTTTGGTTCATAAAATTTAATTTTTGATAAAATTACATCTATGAGAACTTAAACTATTTTTCCGATATAAGCTTTGATATATAGAGCTTTCAGGTGTGAATAATTTTGTGTATTCTATCTTAACAAATGTTCCAGATTGCAAGCTTTAAGATCATTTGCACAAATTCAACAAAATTTTGTTTTCACAGATTCTACTAAAATGTTTTTTTCAAAACTTGGGTCTGCTGGTTTGAACTATCACTTGCCAAAACTAAGTTTTTTCACTGACCCTTACTGTGCCGGGTATCTAATGAGCATTGCTTATTGACTTATTTCATTCATATTGATTTATTCCATTCATTATGCATTATTTTAGTGATAATGCTGAAACATGTAAATTATTACAATCATTGTTGAATTTCATTGGTACCTTACAAAATAATCTTAATTTTTGGTAAAATTGCTAGTTCTACATCATTATTCAAGCAATGTTTGGCTATAAATATAGCCTCACCTCCCAATTGGTACCTTTCTCTATTTCAAATAGTACATATGCATCTAAAATTAGGTATAGGTATATTACATGCAATATAACGGCAAATATGGTAAGGCACATTCGATTTTAAAACATTGGCATGATTTTGAATTTTCATACTTCTTCTTCTTCTTCCCGGAAATGGACAGGATTCCGTTTGGAATGTACTTTGTCCAGCGAGAGTGAATGGGACAGCCACCCTCCAGTAAGGTTAACAACAATCCAGCTATTTACAGTTAAAATTATGTACACGTCACGGTTCATCTAGTACGTTGAGGTGGAGGAGAGGGCTGCTGTTGTCATTGCAGCTTTGAATTCCTCCAGTGATGTGCAGTCTGTGACATATGTTGGTAGGCTGTTCCAATCTTGAATTGTCCTTGGGAAGAAGGAGTACTTGTAGACACTCTGTACTGCTGGTATTTGGTACAGTCTGTAGGCTCCTCTTGTTCTACTGTCGCCCGGGCGCAAGATGTTGAATTGGCCAATGTCTACAGTGAAGTGTTGGATCTTGTAGAGCATGATTAGGCGTTGGTGGTATCGTCTAGTACTTAGAGGGATCCACTCTAAGCTGTTCAACATAGCTGTGACGCATCCAGGGGTTCTGTCTGTGTAGTTATTACACACAAACCTTGCACCTCTCCGCTGGACTTTATCAAGGGTGTTTATGTCCTCCTTGGTGTGAGGGTCCCAGGCAGTGGATGCATAGTCGAGAGTTGGCTGTACCATGGCGTTGTAGGCAGATGACGGAACTTCTTTGCTGCAATCTCGTAGGTTGCGCCGTAGGAATCCTAGGGTTCTAGAGGCCTTTGCAGCAGTGTAGTCGACATGCTTCTTCCAGTTCAGGTCTTCGCTGATATTGACGCCAAGGTACTTGTTGCAGTCAACAATGTCCAGGACATGGTCATGTAGCTTGTATGAGGTGTTTTTCCTGAGGCTCTTGTTGGTGCAGACTCTGATGACTGTGCATTTCTCTGGGTGAAAACGCATCTGCCACTTGGTTTCCCAATCCTCGAGGGCGGTAAGGTCAGTCTGGAGGTCCACTGAGTCTTTGTCATTTCTAATGTGCCGGTACAGGAGACAGTCGTCAGCAAACAGTCTTGCGTCTGAAGTCTTCACTACATCCGGGAGGTCATTAATGAAGGCCAGAAATAGCAGTGGCCCCAAAACAGTTCCTTGGGGGACGCCGGAGAGTACCTCTTTCTGGGAAGATTTTTGACCATCTAAGACCACCTGTTGAGATCGGCCACTCAGGAATTCTTTGATCCAGGAAAGGGTTCCTCCACGGATGCCATAATAGTCCAGCTTGTGAAGTAGACGGATGTGCGGTACTTTGTCGAAAGCTTTGGCAAAGTCAAGCAGAATGATATCCACTTGATCTTTGCCTGTCCGTAGTTTGCTTGCTATACCCTCTATGGTGGCGATAAGTTGTGTTTCACATGAACGTCTGCGCCTGAATCCATGCTGTTTGTCCGTGATTATGTCAAACTTGTCCAGGTGTTTCATCACTGAGCTATGGATGATGTGTTCGAGGATCTTGCACACAACACAAGTAAGGGATACCGGTCTGTAGTTTGGGGCTGAACATCTGTCTCCTTTCTTGTAGATGGGCGAGATAAGAGCATCCTTCCATTCCGTAGGTAGCACACCGACATCAAGTGATGACTGGAAGATAGCTGTCAGTACAGGGGCTAGTTGGTCAGCAGCAAGAATAAGAATGCGGGTAGGGATGCCATCTGGGCCAGATGCTTTATGTGGCTTAAGGTCTTTCAATAACTTCAGCACTCCATCCTTGTGGACTTGGATTCGCTTCATGGCTGGGTATGGGCTCTTCCCTTTATCTGGTAGTGCAGAAGTGTCCTCTCTAGTGTAGGCAGCGTGAAACTGTTCGTTCAAGATTTCAGCCTTTCTTGGTCCTTCACTGTGGAGGTAACCATCTTTGTCAATGAGAGATGACACTCCTGTCGAATCCTGTCTCTTACTCTTTATAAATGACCAGAACTGTTTTGGATTCTGTTTCATGTCTGAGCTGACAACATCTTCCATATATTTCTTGTGGGCATGCCTGATTTCCTTTTGGGCTGATGTCTGGATTTTCTTGTAGCGGTCCCAATCCTTTTTCTGTTTGGTTGATTTAGCTTTACTGTGCTGATATGATTTCTATGGTTACGATGTGAAACAGGTAAAATCCGAAATTTTTCTTTTTATCTTCTGAAAGCTGAAGACCTTGCTAGAACTAATTACTAGCATATACATCGCAAAATAGGTGGCACTTATGGTTATAGTAGCTCAAAAGTGGCCAAAAATTATATTTTTTTGCACCCGGTTACCCCACCCGCCTTCAGTAACCCAGTATGACATGTACAACGTTTAAAATGAATTGCGTTTACTTTGAATGTACTTATTTGAAGCTAATACGCTTAAATATACAAAGCCTCGAATGCAATAGGAATGATCTTCGTTGAATACCATGTTACATAAAAAATAAAATCTGAATTTTGGAGGAAAATTGCCAATTTTACACCAATAATGACCATTTTTGTACCTATAAATAAATCCATGCGTTCTGGTATGTACCAATTGACTATTTAATATTATTGTTAAGCATTCAGCATTAATTCTACAGATATGTATTGCAATATTACCCCGAATATTAAATTAAATGTGTCCCGAATATTAAATTAAATGTGTATTTAAACATTTTTAAAGGTTGTGCGTTTTTGCATTTTCTGTACAGTACAGTTGTTGTTTCCATGGTTACAACAAGAATGAGGCAAAACCCCACGCATCTTTTTAAATCTTATGAAAGATGAATACCATCTAGAACTTATCATTTACTGTATATGGCTCTATGTAGGCGGGGGAATGTGCGGTTATGGTTCAAAATGCCTAACAATAGTTTTTTTTCATATCTGGTTACCCCACCCTCCTTCGGTAGCCCAGTATGACATGTACAACGTTTAAAATGAATTGTGTTTACTTTGAATGTACTTATTTGAAGCTTTTATACTTAAATATACACAGCCTCAAATGCAATAGGAATGATCTTCGTTGAATCCCATGTTACATAAAATATAATCTGAATTTGGGAGGAAAATTGCAAATTTTACACTAATAATGACCCTTTTTGTGCCTATAAATTGATCCATGTGTTCTGGTAAGTACCAATTGACTATTTAATATTATTTGTATGCATTCAGCATTAATTCTACAGATATTTAATACAATATTACATTAAATGTGTATTTAAACATGTAGTTTTAAACGGTTATGTGTTTTTGCATTTTCTGTAAGGTACAGTTTTTGTTTCCCTGGTTACGACAAGAAGGAGGCAAAATCCCACGCATGTTTTTTAATCTAATAAAAGATGAATACCATCTAGAACCAATCATTTGCTGTATATGTCTCAATGTAGGTGGGGTAATGTGCTGTAATGGTTCAAAAATGCCTAAAAATAGGGTTTTTTACATATCTGGTTACCCCACCCACCATTGGTAACCCGGTATGACTTGACTGAAAATCATATTGTGTTTGATTTATATTCAAACTACTCCCTTTTAACCATAATGCTTCAGCATATAAAGATAAGAATCAAAATAGGTGTGTTATGGGATATATGAAGGTGCAAAAACTGTCTATTTTCACAGATATTTTTGTCATTTTTAGCACAAATTCTTCTTTGTTGGTTACCATTGCAACGGGCAGTAAATTTGGAGAACGGAACATGGATTAATTGTTTTTTGGTGATTATGGATGCACCCTGAAAATTTCAGCAAAATCTGAGACCTTGCGTGCCCAACCACCTATATAGCATGTTTGGTGCTTACAGAGAATGGCTCTTAAATGACTAATTTTATGACAATATTTTCTTCTGAAATAAACGATCAGAATTCAAATTGATTGTAAAGATATGTTCATAAGGTGGTTTTTGAAAAGCTTATACTGGCAAGCACTAATCCAAGAGTTTCTGATTTTGCTCTATAAAATCGGAGATCATATCATTTCCAGACAGAATCATCCGCTCAATGAAACCAAATCTTTACTGTCTCTGTACTATATTTCTGGGTTCACAACAACATATTTATTTAGACCAATTAGATACTAGAATTGTCTCCCTTACAGTCTAGAAACCAGCAGCTGTCTGTGTCAATTCAATATTGGGCGCTAGTAAAATGCGTTTAAGCCCCCCCCCCCCCCCCCGGTAGCTTAAGCTGCTGTCCGTTCTAAGATGGTGGTTCTGTTGTTGTTGATTTATTGTTTTATGTAGCTCTCATTGTTTGTGGGGTTCTGTTTTCGTCTTTGTTTTTGGTTTGCATTTAGTGCTTAATGTCCTTTTTAGTTTTGCAATCATTTTGGCGAGGAAGAGAGAGAGCTTGTGCTTGTTGCTTTGCGTTTGTTGTTTTTCAGATGTCTTGTTACTGTAAATGTCCTGTAGCTCTTCCTCACGGTGTCGTGGATGGGTCTGCAGTTTGTGATTGTGGTCATTTCTGATCATACTCACTTACTTTTTGGTACCATACAATACAATACAATACAATACAGAGGGCTTTATTTTTCACTCAGGTCATAACATGACATATGTGGAAATTTATAAAGAAATACAGGGTGGTAGTCAGTTAAGAGATATAGCAAAAAATAAGAGATTTGCACAAAGTAAAAGGCAATGAATTATATATAACTGTTCCCCATGTTAAGGCTATGTCCAGTATATCAGGCTGATATACTTCGGCATAAACTCTATCATGGGGTATCAACTCGGAATAAGATTTTACATCTAGTGGAAAAAATGAGTAAACAAAACAGTAAGTTGGGAACAGAAAAGACAGAAAAATAAAGTAGATGTCCAGCAACAGAAACCTGAAGGCGAGCCATCAAATTTAGCATTCGGAGCAATTGCTTATGTAAATTGGGGCCGCAATATATACGTGTACTCTTGTATATGATAGACTTATCGGTCGATTGAACGATTGATCAGTCTATAGATCAATTGTTCGATCGATCGATCGATCGGTCGATAGATAGATAAATAGATAGATAGATAGATAGATAGATAGATAGATAGATAGATAGATAGATAGATAGATAGATAGATAGATAGATAGATAGATAGATAGATAGATAGATAGATATATAGATAGATAGATAGATAGATAGATAGATAGATAGATAGATAGATAGATAGATAGATAGATAGATAGATAGATAGATAGATAGATAGATAGATTAACATTTTGAACGTGTGTATTCCGAAAGCACTGTTTCTATAAAAATCGTAGAATCACTTTTGTGCAGAACAATGCTGATCCCGCCAGCTGGATATATCCTTACTTCCTTCTGGTGGGGGTCCGTATGGTTCTGTATAGTTTAAGTCGAATCCCAGCTAGATATTATTCTGACACTCATCCCCACGCTTGGGTTTGGACTAAGGAAGGCGTGAAAGGCGTGGTGTTGCATTTAAGTAGCCAAATAGTTTTATGATTTTAAGGCAGTTAATGTTAGTATTATTATTCAATAACCATTTATTTTCATACAGTAAACATTGGTCATAGTCAGCGATTGATTGTATGTAGTAAGAAATTTGAGAAGAAGAAATACTACAAAAATAGTTAAAACGATTATAGTCGGTCGCCAGGGAGTGTTGCCAGTTGCCATTGTATACCTTTGTATGAAACTTTAATCAGATTTGAGCCGCGACATGTGATTTCCAACAATGTGGCATTTTGGCATGTGTAGACTCAGACGAGCCTGTGCAGCCTCCTTCTAAGCTTATAAACTCCAATTGATGTTGGGTCAGTAGCTTAATAATCCTAGAACATTCAAGCAATTAGCGAATGATCTGATCAGACTGCGCATATGCGCAGGCTGATCTGAGGCTTTACTAGTCGCACATACCACATTGTTGGAAATCTCATGCCGCGGCTCACTATCTCTGATGTCAATTGCCGAAATAGTAGACCAATGGTCAGATTACAAAATAATTTGACAGAGGTGGTGGTAGCTTTGTTATCTTTTACTTATTTTAAACAAATTTTGAGCTATTGAATATATGTTGAATGGAGCGCAGCCAGTTTACCATATATTCATAGATCCGAAACTATGAACTACTTAGAGGAGCATCCAGGGGTGGCACTGTGACCTCTTGTTTGCGTATTTTGCAGATATTTGATGGAATGTATGATAAAATGAACTTGCTGGAAAAACTTTGCGGATATAAAGCCCCTAGAAGAATCAAGTCGACTGGGCACATACTGGCCATACATTTTGTTACTGACTCCTATATAGGTGGATCTGGTTTCAAGCTGTCTTATTATCAAGGTACCATTAAAGAGCTAAGAGAGGTTATTTGATAGCATGGACGTCTAAAACACTTGATAAATAATACCTGAACTAATTTGGCAAGATAGTTAACTACTTTGTCATATTCATTTTCTGTCTTTCTTGATCTTTTCCTCTGTGTAAACGTAACCTTTAATCTAAAAAATCAATAATAAGTCTATCCAGATTGATAGTTTGCTCTTATACATGAAAACCCGTGTAAAACGGTCACTCAAAATAGATATCTTAATGACAAATGGTCGCTTAATGAAGGTCGAAATTACTCCTGTATGCTCCTCCGGGAACATTCTTAAATACATTTGCCCTGCATTAAGCGATAATTGGTATTGAAAAACATTTTTTTTGTCTTTTTGAGAGTGGCCGTTTTACACAGGTTTTACTGTATATACCTTTTGAACCATTTTCGTTTTTACTTTTAATTGGCGATGTGTAAAGTCTACAGCTAAGCAATTGAAAAAAGCACTAACACTAAATTTCTTCATTTTGTCTCAGATAAGTTTGCTCTGACTCATACAGTTAGGAGCCAGATTAGCTCTGTGATTGTGTTTTTCACACACGGGATGCATTTTCTGCTATTTACAGTCAGACAACAGAGCAGATACGTTTTGTCAGCGTTCGGGTAAAAAAGCAAGTGAGTATGATTAAGAAATACAACAATCAGACACGGCAGACCATCCCACGGCACCGTGAGAAAAGGCCACAGAACACTAATAGTCACAAGACATCAGAAAGGCAACTAAAGTAAAACAACCAGCTTTCCTATCTCCCTCAAGATGATTGCAAAACTAGAAAGGATACTAAGCACTACATAACAAAACAAGGACGGAACACAGAACGCCTAAAAATAATCGAAGCAACAACAAACACTGTATCAACAACAACATAACCACCGTCTTAGAACGGCCCTAAATGCATTTTACAGGGTTCAAATATTCGCCCTAGGGTTTGTTGTTAAAACACAAACATTCTTTTGATCGCATGGTGGCTTGTCAGATTATGCAATATAACATTTAATCAAATAAACAGAAGATGAGAAGGGCTCATGACTCACAGCTAGTCAGAGCTAAAGAAAACCTCAAAGTTGAGCCACGTTGGGCACAACCAAAGACAAGAATCAGATTCAAATCAACGGTTTTACGCCAGGATCATCATTGAACCTGAGGCTTGACCTTTATTTAATGAATAATCAGTCACTGCTTCATCTTCGCAAGCCAAGGGTTCTAATTCCACTTCGTTCCTTATGTGGAGTTAGTACCCTTGGCTTGCGAAGATGTCACTGCTTATACTTTATATTATTTGTCACTTCTTATTTTTTTGTCCAATAAGCATTTCTCATTCTACATGTGCTGCGTATAGAAATGTGTCTTTCCCAGAAAGTATGCGACTTAAAAAATGGAACAAAGAAACAAATATGCATTGTGAGCATGCTCATTTATCCTATATTGTGTTTATTTTCATTCTCTTAAACATAATGATTATTTAACATTTTCCTCATTTAACCAATGAGCACTGGCCTGGTTCTTAGTATATTGCGGATAAGAAAAACAAGAGCAGTTGGATTTCTGATAATGGCATAGTGTGAAAAAAGAAATGAGAATGATCAGGGAATACCACATTCACACACTGCAGACCAACCCACGACACCAAAAGAAAGAGTCATGAAAAAATAACAATCACAAGCCACTAGGAAGACAAACAAAGCGAAGCAACCAACTCTCGCTCTGAAAGTAAGTGATTATGATCATAAAATACCACAATTACACACTGTAGAACAACCCACGACACCAAAAGGAAGAGCCACATAACAATAGCAATCACAAGCCACTAGGAATACAAACAAAATGAAGCAACCAGCTCTCTCTCAGAAGTCATTTTTGATTATATATCTTTATCTGAAGCATATATATAACTCATGACTCCAATGGTTATCGCCAGGGTTATTTATAATTTTGCCCATACTGTCTACTGTATTTATTTCCCCTGACACACACACACTGAGCCCAAAATAACTTTAGTGTTTTTTATTCGACTAATTGAGGGTCTTTAGAACAGTTTGTAGATTAAGATTTGCTTCAATATCCTACATATTACATCAGTACAACTACAGGAGTTCTAAGGCACTGTCTATTTGTTTGTATGCATGTCCCTCTCTCTTTGTATTAAAATAAACAATATACACCACAATCACACACCACGGACACACTACTAGGAAGGGACACATATTATACTCCTACACAACAGCAAGAGCTTAATTTAAGTAAAGAGATTAATTGACAAATTAAATCTGGAATGATTAAATCTTTCTGCTCAACTAATGATGCCCTAATTCATTATGATGCTTAGCAATACTGGATGAATTTAGAGAACGAATGGTTGTTTTATTTGTTTTTATCACATGACGTTGCGTCTGGGAGTGATATAATGCCATGCAATAAAATCAAAAAACCACTATTTGGCGGTTTATTATGTAACGTAATGACGTCCATTATAACGTTGCGTAAAAGATGCCACTGTCTTGACGTTTTAACTCCAAAAATGCGGTTTTAAGTATTTTTTAATGTTATGTGATAAATAGTATCTAACGTGTGTGCTCCTTTATTATTGAATTTATTAAACTCGTTGCGAAAAAGAGAGGCTAGCCTCGCATTTTATCTCTTTTCCTCAACTCGTTTAATACATTCAATAAAACATGAGCACTAATGTAAGATCCTCTATCTATATTAACTCCTTTCTGACAAATACTTGTTATGTATTTTGCAGTAAACTGTGGTGAAATTGTTACAAAACCAGAGGGTACTTTTGTCGCATTGGACAATGATGGGGATGGGCTGTACGACAATAGTCAATTCTGTTTATGGAATTTTAATCAAAGCACTGACAACCTAATTCATATCAATATTTTCAACTTCACTGTCCAGCCACAGAACCAGTCATGTCTTCTTGATCACTTAGAGGTGAGTTAAAATTTCCAAGTGTTGGTTCAGTTAATTACCCTCTCCCCTTCCCCAATTTCAAGCTTAAGCTATAATACAAAAGCATGCTATTATCTTATGACACCGAGTTACGCCTGAGTGTGTAATAATGCAAGTGCTAAAAGCGTTTGCATATTCATATTTTGGCATCGTTTTGAAATGACGCCCATAGCACCGTGGCAGATATAAGGCAAAATATTGACGTTATATCGCTATTGTTATAAACGCAAAATCAAAATTAAATTATTTTCTCATGATAAAATCAATCTAACTTGTGTGCTCTTCTATTTCTCTCGTATTGAACTTGATGCTAAAAGTGATCAAATGCCCAACAGAGCCTGGTATTTTACTTTTAACCACACCCAACAAGACATGCGCACTATTTCAAGTGTTTCACTACTACTAAAGTGGATTCGATTTTGACGAAATTGTGTAAAATGAAAATGTTACTTTTTATAATTTTGTAGTTTCTGTCTAAATATAATTTCTACACTATATTTGCTACCTTGTATTTTTTGTTTTTGACTAAGAATTCTTACAGGGAGGCTTTGGTGGTTCACTAAAAACAAGAGATGCGTTATATTTTCTGGTTATGTCTGTTCTTTAATATCTTTTAGACGTTATGTTTTAAACTATATAGACTTTATAGCTAACTGCATGACGGTGGGTCAGGCCCCGAGGTTATAATACTTTTTCCGTGCTCAACTCAGCTGAGCACGAAATTTATCCTGCTCATACATGTTAAAATGCCAACAATCGCTGGCATTTAAAGAAGATTTATTAGCATGATAAAAACAATATTTGAGAGACTTAAATCAAGAATCTTCCTCATTTGTCGGTATTTTATCTTTTATGAGCAGTTAAAATTTTATGCTCAGTTGAGTTGAGCAGTAAAAACTGTTTTATAAACTCGGGGTCAGGCCTCAGAATCAATGACAAACCTGATATCTATTTGTCGGTGCCTGATGTTTGTCTTTGGCGGGGTCCACTGTGGCTCAAAAGAGTTTTTTTTCTTTAGCTCTGACTGTCTTTGAGTTCTGTGTTACATTTGATTTGCTTCGCTGTGACGAAAAATTGCATAGTCACCACGCAAGGAAACATTTTTGTGTTTTGACAACAGCAGAATCCAGGGCGATGATTTAGTCATTTAAATAATTCAAGCCCCTTGGTGTCTTCGGCTGCTGGCCGTTTTAAGGTGGTGTTGCCGTTGTTGCTAAATTATTGTTCGTTGTTGCATACGATATTTGTTAGGGTTTCGTCATGCGCCAATCCAGAAAGTTTTGCCAGAGGGGGTCCAAATTCTGGCAACGTTTTTTTATTTTATTTTTTTTGTTTTGATGAGGGGAGAGAGAAAACGAGGAGCCAAATAGCATTATAGGCGGGCCATCATCGACCCGCCAGCGAAATGCCATTTAAATGGCGTTTCGCTGGCGTGCCAATGATGGCCCAACATTATGCTGGTGTGGCAGCTTTGTGATTTTCCAGGGGATCCGGAACTGTATTGATAGAAAACCCTATATTTTTTGTAAATATTTAGGGTGTCTGGACCCCCTGTCCTCCCCTCTGGATCCGCGCATGTTTGTTTTAACTCATTGTTTTGTTATCCAGTACTTACTATCATTTATAGTTTTGTAATCATCTCGCTGAGAAAGAAAGAGTTGGTTGCTTTACTTTATTAGCGTTCTGTTTCTCTTCCTTGTGGTGCCATAGGTCGGTCTGCGGTCTGCGGTTGTGGCTTTTCCTGTTGATACTTATCTCATTTGCTTTTTATGCTGCGAGGAACTTTGTGTTGTCTCTGAAAATAACCAGGTTGGTCTAAATGAAGCATTTAGCTCTATAACCAATTATAATGTACTAGATGGCATTCTTAAACAATGTCAGTCCTTATTTAAGAACTTGTAAATAGATAAACCAGGACATGTACTATCACATACTACAAGAAAATAAAAAAAAATAACAGACAAACAAAGTACTGAATTTAAAATAAACTCAAGAAGTTTAATTGGTCACAATAGGCCACTACGACGGAATTTCTTACAAATGGAACATGTATTATATTACTGCAAGCGCATTGTTTACTGTCGTCGCCCTGGACCATGTCTCATTTTAAACTAACGGTACCGGGAGCCAACTCACGACAGTAAACTTAGAAGTCATTATACCGATTATGTCGTTTCATGTTCATCTATTAGGTAAATATGGATGGATTAAAGATGACATTCTGCAGCTTCATTGAGAACAGGAAACTAATTGTGTCTACGTTCAACTTAGAGATTGATTTCTATGCTGATGAAACAGTAAACAGGAACAACTTTTTGATAACGTATGTTGTGGATGATGGTAAATATTGCAATTCGGTAGATCAGCAAACGAGTATGACCAGGAAATACCACCATTACATACCGCCAACATACCAATATGGTCTAGGGGCCAAATTGATATATATGGGCTATTTTGCGAGTTTGTTGCACCCCCCAGGAAGAAAAACTTGCTTACAATACTTAAGGCCAAAAGTAACTTTACACTGTTATTATATATACCTTTTCTGGGTATTGGTGAGTGATATTTTAAATGTGTTTAATTCATATTAAAGTTCAATCAATTAATCATATGACCTTTTAAATTTCATGTTGTTGCTGTCATAAATGCAATCACAATATCCTAATGAAAGAAGCAAGGGGGCAAATTAAACTTTTCCAAAACGCATCACTTTTGATGTGTTACTGTAGCTTTGCAATTGGACAATTTTAATCTTAAAGAACCAGTCTGAAAGACAGGCTATTGAATTGTTGTTTAAAGTTCAAATCAGCCTGGATCACCCTTCGAGTAACACAAATTAGAGTTGTGTTTTTACGTACATACCCCTTTTTGTGAACTTTACAATGCTTTCAATGGAATTTCCCATAAGAAATTGTTTGCCGTTTTTCTTCCAAACCGATGGGAATTTTTATCAGATTACCTCGTCACATACTCAGGGCAGAAGTCCCAACAAATCGCTGGTAAAAAAATCATTATGCCATCTGAGATAAAGCTTTTAGCAGGGACTAAAATTTACTATTCTTTTAATTCAAAGGGAGATAATTTCAAAGTGAACCAACTTTAAAATACTGCAAAAAACAAACTATACGTCAGAGACAGAATGTCTTGCACTATTTTCAATGTGCGATCAATGGCCCTTAAAATAGCGTTTCCAAATTCTAGGTTTACTTTGGATTTTGTTAGGAAATGCTGATTTTGTGCTTTTAATGAAAGCACAGATAACTTGAAAGAAGATTAATTTACCTAAGTTGTTTTTCGTGAATTTAGACAGGGCGGGAACCAGCAACTCATTGCAGTATTTAATTTGGTTTAACTCAAAAGCAGTAAAGATATATTCGATAGATCAAAGTGTAAAGTAAGTTTTGGCTTTAAGTATATTTTCAGTTAGGGACATGTCCTGGGGCCTTAGAAACCCATGTTTTACTAAGTTTTCTGTGGTCAGCTTTCTGTAAATGGCCTGTAATCAACGTTACCTTATTAACATTGAAAATAGTAGTACTAAAAATACAAGACTAATAGGTTATTTTACAAAAGTATCAATGAAATTTTTTGAGCTTTAAATGGTTGATCGTGTCATAAACATCAATTGCAGACATCTGTGAGATGTATTTGTGCTCATCAGTGTTACGTACGTTACATTTGATACAAAATTGCAGATAATGACTTTAGAGATTGTATATAAGAATGAACCATGTTCTACAACCCCAGGAAGAAAAGCTTGGCTACTATTTTCAGTCAGAGAAATGTCCTTGGGCCTTAGAAACCCATGTTTTCTAAGTGTTCTTTGGTCAGTCGTCTGTAAAAGGCCTGTAATCAATGTTACCCTAATAACATTAAAATACCAACAAAAAAGACAAGACCTATAACATATTTTCCAATAGTATTAATGAAATTATTTGAGCTTTACACGTTTCAGCTAGACATAAATATCAATTGCAAACATCTGTGATATGTACTTCTGCTCTCCAGAGTTACTTTTGTTACATTTTTTATGAAATTGCAAATGATAACTTAAAGATTGCATATCAGAATAAACCATGTTCCACAACCATAAATATGTACGGTAATAAAGATTTCTATTCTAATGATGAATTTTCATTTTCACATATTTGAAGCAATTTATAAATTGCAACTGGCAATAAAGTGTAGTAAAATAAATATTTCAAGATGCATATAAGCGTCTCACTCCTACTGGCGTACATATTTTATTTTAGTCCATTTAAATTGCACTGGGATGGGCACTGTCTTCTTTAATCTCTTTCACAATGAAATTAAATAGCGACTAAACAGACAGGTTTAACGACCATGGATATTTAATTTCTGTCAATATATAAATAAGGTAATGCAGGTACCAAAATGATGTTTTGCATAAAAGGATAAAGATAATAAAATTTGTGGAGAATTGACTCAAATTGTTTGCCTTTGCCTGACTACACGCAAGGTAAAATTTAAGTCTACTCTCAACATGTTTTTAATAACTTCAATTACAGACAAATTATTCTAAATAAACACTAATATAAGAGTTTTGTATGTTTGGTTCTGTTACTTTGATATGGCTATTTGCATTTTTTGTCAATGGTTCATGGCAAAATGAATGATATTTACTACATGATTCAAATATTGGACTGAAGATACCGTATATCAATTAATAATTAAAAGTAAAATATCAAAGCAATGTTTCCTGCATCTGGTGGCAGGGCAGAGATAATAGTGCACGGTGTCTTCCAGAGCATGGGCTTTCTGTTGATTTTATACAGAGAAAGACAAATTTTAAAACTAATAAAGTTCTGGTTAAGCCTTCTTTTAACAAGCGCGAATGGATAACAGATTGTTCAGATTTGATGATTACTGCTTTACAAGTTATATACCCTTTACACTAAATGTATATGTAAGGTAAGTCCATAACATATGTTGTCGGGCCCACCGGGGTTTACCTGTTGGATTTCTTTTGCTCCGTATTCAGTTTAATTTACTGTTGAGTCCTTATCCTTGCTTTATCTCCTTGTTATATCTTGATTTATATGTTTTAGGAGATGATGCATTGATAAGTTAGGGGTCTTTCATGCAAACCAAATATCTATGTGTCTTGATCCACATCTGAATTAAGGGTGAGGTTGGCGCCGTTAAACCGGTTTAAGCCCTCCAGTAAAATATTTTACTGACCGTTCCAAGGCGGTACTTCTTTTGTGGATCTTTTATGTTTTTGTTCTGTCTTGTGTTTGCTATGTTTTGTGCGCGTCTGTTTATATGTGCTTTGTGGTCACCTGCTGGGAAAGGGCTGACCTCTTGGCTCTCGTTTGTGGTGTCTTCTGTGAGTTTGTCACTTTCCCATTGGTATCCTGGGTCAGGTGTGGTACTTGATTGTATCGATTCCTGATCTTTGCACCATTACCTACTTTTACTGCCATTATTTTAGCTTAAATATATTTTTCCTGCAACTTCTGGCTCTTTTTGACCTTAAAAGTATTCTATTAGGCTTGAAAAATAACTATGTTTGCTAAAAAGTGAGTATGACCAGGAAATGTGACAATCGCAGACTGATGACTAACCAATGGTACTGTGAAGAAGAGACACAGACCATTTTAGGTCTTGGCTGCATTTTGCTATACATGTAATCTAAAATTTCTAACTCATTTTTTAAAGACTGCAAACGTAATAACAATCAAAGTATTTATCAGAACAGAAGTAGCATGGTTTATACCCAAATGTACCTGGTGTTTTATAGATCTAGCCTAAACAGGTTTTCGTGTATGCTTAATACATTTAATTTTTACTGTTGGCAATTACATTTTGAAAACAAATAACAACAATGTTTCATCTGTCACAATTGCAATCTTCTCTACTTTTGTTAAGCACGATTCTTTTATATATCATATTGTAATGCTTATTTTTTTATGTTAAACAGCAATTTTGAAAGAAATTATTTTGTTTGCTAATTAAGAAAAGTTAGGGTAAAGCCATACTCATAGACTGAAAAACATAGTATGTGGTATCACTAATAACAAAGCTATAAAGATATTTCATGGTAACATTAATTGCAAATCGTTGTCAGTTATTGAATCTTATTTGGAAAGTCCATTTTCAGTAGTTACAACTTGAATTATAAACATGACACAACAAAATTAATCAACATGGTTTGAAACTCTGAAGCACACAGATTAAATTGTCAAATGATTGTCAGTTGGAAAAAAGTGTCACAACTAACACGCAGCTATTGGCTTTCTTACATTGTTAATAATGTAGTTTTGTGTTGTTGTTTTTTGCACCTATGGAGATATTTTAACAACTATACATGCTTGCACATGATCTATGAAATGAAAAGTATGAGACTTATGGTCAGTTTGTTGGTTTCAAAGATTAACTGAATAAGGCTTATTGTATGCAGAGCCATCCGAAAATGTGAATAATACTGCGGATAACAGCTTGTAGACAGCATTTTAGTCATAAACTGACTCATTAGTGTACCCATTTGTTAATACTTACAGTGTTTGAGGGCTGTCTTGTCTACAGTGAAAGGAAATCATTTCCATTTAATTTTAAATGTAGTGCCGTATTAAGATTACAAATATTTAGTACTGTATGTTGCCAGTTACAAGCGCTAGCTAATCTCGTATATTGCACTGGTTAATACCTGTAATATGATACTGTAATATAAAGATAAACCTTAAACCAACAAATCACGGTTTCAGCAAACTGATATGGTTGAAAAACAGATTCATTATATGTTAGGAAAGCGAGCATCCCAACTAAGGGATTGTTTTCTACATAATGCAAATCAGAAATATTAAAACAATTAATTATGTTTGCTTTGTAGTAGATACATCTTTCGTGATGTAATTTCTCAAAGCATGAGACATGACCTTTAATTAACTGATGAAAGACTGGGTATACACTGAAGCTGTCTGCTGATCTATTGTGGTGAATGACAGCTGCGTGCGTAGCATGTTTACATCATTGAATAACCTTATTAAGAGCCTTTGTCACCGAAAGACCAACCAAGACACACTTACTCTAAAAGGATATTTCCCAATAGTATCAATGAACTTATTTGAGCTTTAAATGTTTGACGTAGACATAAACACTAATTGCAGACATCTGTGAGATAGGTTTCTACTCGTCAGCGTTACGTACGTTAGGTTTTATACAAAATTGCAGATAATGACTTTTTAATTGCATATTAGAATAAAACATGTTCCCCAACCTTGCTTTTATAACGTTGGTCTCAATTAAAATGGTAAATTACCATTTAAACATATTTGCAGCTGTTTATATCTTGTACCTGTGGTGAAATAATATTTAAATACGCTTATTAGAATGTAACTTGTACTGGCTTACGTATTTTCTATCCTGATTTCATATGGTAACGTATTTTACAGGCCTATTACGAGTTTGACAACAGGAAACGTTACGGTAATAAAACAATCAGTCAAATATTTGAATATGAAGTAGATATTATGTTTAGTGTAATGAACCATTGGTAAAAAATCTGCAAACTGTCATATGAAAGAAGCAGAATCAATCAAAATTGCAAAACTCTCTTATTTTATTGTTTATTTAGAATGATTTGACTCTAATTGCAGTTATTTAAAAAAAGATAGAGAATAGACTCAAATTTAACCTTGTCGACAGGTTATGTCGTCAGGCTAAGGAAGAATTAGATGATACATTGCATTAGTTAGATGGCCTCCATGCGAGCTGAACATTTCTTGTAATTCAACAACAGCAGAATCTAGGGCGAAGATTTGGTACCAGTAAAATGCATTTAAGCCCCCCCCCCCCCCCCCCCGGTGGCATAGGCTGCTGTCTGTTCTAAGGCGGTGGTTCTCTTGTTGTTTGACTTTTTTGTTTATTGTTACTCCCATTGTGGGAGTCTGCAATTGTTCTATGTTGTGTTGTACGTTACTTTATGTCCATTCTAGTATTGCAATCATCTTGATGGGGAAGAGAGAGCTGATTGCTTTGCTTAATTTGTCTTCCTGGTGTCTCGTGATGGTTGAGCGGCTCTTCCTCGGGGTGCCACGGGGTAGTCTGCAGTTTGTGAATGTTGTATTTCCTGATCATACTCAATTACTATTTTTGAGTCTACTTTCCACACTTTAGTGTTTTTATCTATTTATGCAAAGGGCAATGCTGTTACCAGCGTTACCTTTTATATATTAACAGCAACAAACTTTCCATCGTCGTTGACCCTGTGTTTTAAATTATTATTTTATTTCACTTTGACAGAGATGAAAGAAGACAGTGTACATTCCAATGCAATGTAAATCAGGTCAGATAGAAAATATGTACGCCAGTAGAAGTAACGTGCTAATAAACATATTTAAACGTTAATTTTGCTACCTCTATCGCCAGTTACAAGTTATAAGTAGCTTTTATATGTATGAATGGACATTCTCCATTTCAATAGAGATCTTAATCACATGTTTAAGGTTGGGGAACATGGTTTATTCTAATATATAATATATAGTCATAATATGCAATTTCATAAAAAATGTAACATAAGTAACTCTGACCAGCAGAAATACACTCCACAGATGTCTCAAATTGGTGTTTAAGTCTAGCTCAACCTGTAAACTTCAAACAATTTCATTAATACTGTTGGGAAATATCCCATAAGTCTTGTATTTTGTGTTGCTATTTTTCAAGTCAGTAGGGTAACATTAATTACAGGCCAGTTACAGACAACTGACCGAAGAACTCTTAGTAAATCATTAGTTACTAAGGCCACAAGACATATCCCTGACTGAAAATAGTAGCCAAGTGTTTCTTCCTGCGGTTAGGGAACATGGTTCATTCTCATATGCAATCTATAAGTCATTATCTGCAATTTCGTATAAAATGTAACATACGTCACGCTGTTCAGCGAAAATATATCTCACAAATGTCTGCAATTGAAGTTTATGACTAGATTGAACATTTAAAGTTCAAATAATTTCATTGATACTTTTGTAAAATATTTTATTAGTCTAGTATTTTGTATGCTACCATTTTCTATGTTAGTAGGGTAACGTTGGTTACAGGCCATTTACAGAAAATTGGCCACAGAAAACTTAGTAAAACATGGGTTTCAAAGGCCCCAAGACATGCCCCTTACTGAAAATAGTGGCCAAGTTTTTCTCCCTGGGGGTTGCAACAGATCTCAAAATTTGAGATTTGGCCCCTACACTAATAGAGCCTCGTGGAAGAGACACAGACACAGGCAGTCACATGGTAATTAAGAAAGTAAGAAAGGTGGCAAAAGATCAGGAATCAATAAAATCAAGTACCACACCTGACCCAGGATACCACATGGAAAAGTGACAAAAACACAATTAAACATCACAAACAAGAGCCAAGAGGTTAGCCCTTTCCCAGCAGGTGACCACAAGGCAGCAATGAACAGACGTGAAAGTATGACAAACACAAGACATAAATAGCACATATAATCCACAAAAGAAGAACTGCCTTGGAACGGTCAGTAAAGCTAAAACAAGTGTCACGACACCAAATTCACCCTTAGTTCTGATGTGGATCAAGACACATAGATGCTTGGTTTGCATGAAAGACCCCTAACTTATCCATGCATCATCTACTAGAACATATAAAACAACAACAACAACAACATTTACACCTTCAAGGAGAGAACAGCCAACGACAATTGGGGCTTAAATAAATTTTACTGACTGAATCTTCGCCCTAGGCTCTGCTGCTATTGAAACAAAAAAGAACTGTTGAGAGTTTTACTTATAAGTACAATGCATCGTCAAAGAGAAACAATCAAATCAAAATAATATACTTTTTATGAAGGAAAAATAAAAGATCATATGCTAATCGATAGATAGATTTATTCATAAAAATAGACAATTTCTGTCTCTAAGTCCCCCTCTCTCTCTCTCTCTCTCTCTCTCTCTCTCTCTCTCTCTCTCTCTCTCTCTCTCTCTCTCTCAGTGATTAAGTTAAGCATTACTGTATGAATTGTAATGAGAAATACCCTTTATATTTTTGAATAACTAACGTAAATAATTAATATCTCTCATCAGAAGGTTTGAGATACTCTTTATTATATTTTCGACAATATATATACTCAGTGTCAGTGAAAAGAAACCAGTATCTAAAATTTCGATTTTTTGGAAAATATATGATACAGCTCTGACTACTTCTACGTTTATGTTTCTGGTCAACAACAGACTGTTTTGGAGAGAGAAAAGAGTTCCACGAGCCCTGAACTATTGTGCATGTAATACACATGCTTTTTATGTTTTTGCAGTTTTTAAGAATTTGACATAATCATTTTCAGAAGACAAAATGTCAGTACATGCCCTAGACATTTTTTTTATAAAAAAACGCCACCAAAATGGCTTGACTTATCCCATTAAACACAAAAATGAGGATCAAACTTTAAGATAGCACCAAAACACAGTTAGCTATACGATGCAATTAAAAAACTACTGAGGTCCATCAAGGAATGATTAAAAGTGCATAAGGATGTGATGGATACCGTTTTCCATAGTTTCAATGTATGGGACTCTTTGCCGTAAAGTTTAGTGCTGAAGTATTCGCAGCTCTACATTCTTACTGAACTAAATATTGTCCAATGTTAAGTGTATGTGACTTACTTGTAACTTTTCATTGACGCGGAGGGTACATCAGAATTTGCTCTATATTGTACAGATAAAGTGTAGGTATTTCTGTTAGCACTTAATGTACTCTTCTTCCTTCAGTTTTATTTGTTATTTTTGTTATAAGAAAGACATCACAGTGCCTATCTCTGACAACAATCAAGTTGATGTTTTGAAAGCATTTAATTCCCCTGTTAAGATATCTAGATTACTAATTCATTATTGATAATCTTTAATCTATGATGTCAGATATACCTTCAATACTTTATGGTTAATTAGAGCAATTATTGTGATACTGTAGCGCCATTTTAGTTGGACTTGTCCATAACTAATGACATTGTCTCTTTAAAAGTAAAAATTAACGAGATGATTTTTATTGTTAAAACTGTTTAGATTACCCATTTCTTGTAGATATTTTACTTGCTATCCTTATAGTTAATACATTTTGCAGCAGTTTGGGTTTGCTAGAGTATGTTTTTGTGTCCATGACTTTAACAATAGAAACAAATTTTGACTACTATGTTGAAAAAATCAGGCTATTGATATCATTAACTTAGAAAGCATTTCTTAATTATAGCACAGACACAGTGCAATGAGTTGGTCTGTGTTCTGTAATCATAGAATATCTTGATGTTATCACTATTTTATTATTACCAATAGTATTGTTTATATGATCACAAACTACGTTTAGGAACTTTGTCTGAAAAATAACATTAACCATACTAATTAGAGGGGCATTGACAAAAATTTTAAAAAGTAAGTGAGTATGAGCAAGAAATACCACTATCACACACTGCAGACAAACCAACAGCACTGTAAGGAAGAGACGCAGAACAATAACAGTCACAGGACACCAGGAAAACAAAGAAAGTAAAGCAACTAGCCCTCTTTTTCTCAGCAAGATGACTGCAAAACTTGAAAGGACAAAAAGCACTGCATGACATAACATGGAACAAACAAAAAAAACACGATGAAAGCAGCAATAAACAACAAACCAACTACAACAGAGCCATCTCCATAGGACAGACAGCAGCATAAGAAAAAGGGGGCTTATATGTATTTAATGGAACAAAATCTTTACCCTATATTCTGTTGTTGATAAAACACAAAGAAAACGGTTTAGCTCACATGGAGGCTATTAAACTATTGCAATGTATCTTCATAGAGAAACAATCTAATCAAATTTGCACACTAAGATGAAACAAATACAATGGCTTACAACTCATAGATAGTTAGAGCTAAAGAAAACTTCCAGTTTAGCTAAGCCGCAACAAATCAGTTCAAGTTTTATGTCAATGCCATCATTGAGTCTGGGGCCTGACCCACTGAGCTATTTAAGAGGAAACAAAGCTTTAAACTATAAATGGGTTTACAACCAGAAATTTGCCTTTAATTTTAACTGAAGGTCCATCCTATATATTTTATTGTGGGGAATAGACGACATGAAGTCAATCTCAAATCAAAAGAAACACATATGCAACAAGAGGAATTAGTACTCACTGACAGCAATAAGACCAGCAACCAGCTTACATGAGTTAAGACTAAATACATTTTAGACATTCTATTTGTTGTTTTATTATGGAAACAAATTGGCTAGTGTTATAATTTATTTTTCTTTACTTTGGCCAGAAAATAGCATCGTCAGTTTTATAGAAATATGTTGAAACTCAAATATATCTAGCATAAATATAGTAGAAACGTTGCTATGACAAGTAAATGCCACAACCACAGAGCATAAACCACCCCACAGCACTGCGAGACCGAGACACAGAAATACAAACAATTATACGCCAACAAAGAGGGAGTATGACCAGGAAATACCACAATAACACGCTGGTGACCAACCCATGGCATCGCTTAGGAAGAGATACATCACACTTATAAGCCACTATTAAAGTAAAGCAGCTAGCTTTGACTGTATCAGCAATATGAGTGCAAAACTATAAAGGAAACTAAGACCAACATCACAAAACAAGAATCCAACACCCCCACACGCACACAATGGAAGCAAAAATAAACAAAAATTAACAACAACAGAATATCCACCTTAGAATGAACAGCAGCTGAGGCCATCAAGACACTTAATCATTGATCTTATTTATGATGTTGTTAAGACACAAAAATGTTTAGCTGGCTTATTAGTTTTCAACTTATTCAACGTAAAATAACAGGGTAGAAATCAATTCAATTTTCATTTACAATGATGAAACAAAAAAGGCATTATCTGAACTCCTAGACATGCAGAGTTTAAATAATCACACAATTAAGCCAATATGGGACTCGCTAAAGACAAACATCAGACACAGCAAAGATTTAGGTCAGGGTCATCATACAGTCTGATACCTAACCAACCCTATACAATTAAAGAGGAAACATAGATATACTCCGTGACTGGTTTAACAACCAGGCATGCAAACTGTGGCATAGCATCAAGGTTATATTCCACTCTTTCAGGGATGCCAACGTACGTCACAGTCACGTGATTTTAACAATACGGAGCACACACATTTTCAGTAAACAACCCTAGACTTGGGTAAGAAAACTATCTTGTGTGTCGTGCATACATGATATAGCGAAAAACGGTACAGCGCAGCTACCCCTCATTGGTTTCTAGTTTTATTTGCATGTTTCATCTTTTCATGAAGTTCAGGCATTTGCGAGTTTATTCGTGTCAACCTTGCTTTTTCAAGTATATGGGACACACACGCCCATCAGCGAGTCAAAATATGACAAAATTAAATAAAAGAGGCCTTCGCAATTAGTGAAAGTGGTCTAAACTCTCGACTAAGAGATAGCCAGGCTTGTTGGGCTTACGAAATGTTATAATGATGCCTTTTACAGCGGTAACGAACAATGATAGAAAAACCAATACAGGACACACCACGATAAGAGGGGGTTACGGGACACACAAAACTATTTTAACAGATTGGTAGCTTGAAAGTTCTTCTATGCGAGCTTTATGCTATATCTTAACAATAAGCCATGCGCACTATGTTCAATCTAGAAAATTTTAAAGGTTGGCATTTTCATTTTTCTTACCAAAACAAGCGTAAGGCCCCTGTTTTGAATGCCTAAGTTCATGCTGCTGTAATGAGCTTCTGTTGCCAAAAGCTTTACCACACACTCTGCAAAGGACAGGATCCATCTGAAAATGCAAGGAATATATACTCAACACAAAGAATATATTCTCAACAAAAGGAGAGAGTTGTATTTGTTCCTATTATTATGCCTAATAAAGTTTCAAATTGAAAACCTGTGGTAGTCAATGTAAATACAAATTGAAATACTTCCTGTGGTTAACTTGAGAATGTCCTGTCACTTGTTTCCGTGGGGAAAACAGAGGTAACAGGTTAGATTTTTTCTGGTCCCCAGAAATATTTTGAAAAATAAAGAGTGTCATGTTATTAGTTGTTAGCTATTGCATGTCTTCCTAAAATAGTGTTTGAAAGCAGATAAAACATTTTACTGTTATCGCTTGTGTAGAGCTTGCTCAATGGCGAAAAACAAAAGTAAAAAGTCGTTAAATACAGGTAAATTAGCTCTCTTTTTTCAGATACAATCTTCCAGTCAGATGCGTCTAAATGCTTTAAAAGTTGTAATTTCACAGAAGACAACGTTTTCCATTCAAGGCACAGACCCATTTTATGCTGGTTATTAACTTGAAAAATGCAAATTGACATATGGTGACGATAATGGTAAATTCTCTTGGACTGGAAAATCATAGAAATATTATTCTAAATGTAGTTACTGTTGGCGTCTGTTAAAAACTTGTTTGATACATCTTCTGTGCACAGTGACAGCAAATTTATGGCTGTTTGTGTACTTAACATTCATTTGTTAGCTTTGCTCCTTCAGAAACATAGTGTAGATAATAATGTATGTAATTTTAATTAACAACAATATAAATACTACTACATGCATTGCACACTGATATAATTCGCAGATATACCAGACGCAAACTAAGAACTACATTGAGAATCACATTTTTCATGATTTTCCACTCAGAGTATTTGCCATTATAATCGCCACATGCCATTTTGACCACAGAAATTTTCAATTTTATCACGACATAAAGTGAATCAGCATATTGAAAAGAAAGTGTTTGTTTTCTGCGAAATAGCAAATATAGACGCATCTGAATGATACAAGGTCACTGGAAGCTTGCATCTGAAAGAAAACAGAGCTTATTTACATATTTGCGTCTTTGATGACTTTCTACTATCGTTTTCGTCACTGAGCAAGCATGACACAAGCGATTTCAGTAAAACTTTTTGATTTTTTGACATACCATTTGAGGTAGATATACAATAGTTAAAAACTGATAACATGACAATCTTTGATTTTTAAAATATGCCTTGGGACCAGAAAAATACTTCTATTTTCCCCTAGTGACAGGACATTCTCAAGTTGACCACAGGAAGTATTTCAATTTGATTTTACATTGACTACGGCCTGAGGTTAATTTGAAAGTTTACAGGGCGTGATTATAGAGAAAAATGTGAAGATGGTGGTGTGATTTCAATCACAGTCAGTTCAATAATAGTTCAACAAAGGTGACAGACATCCTCCAGCCCGCATATACTTTCCTGAAAAAAGTTTTCTGAATGGTTATGAATCAATTTATACCCTACCACTGATCGATATAAGTTTGAAGCTTCAATAGCTAGCAGGAACCATCTTGTCATAAGACGAAAAGTTTGACCAATCGCAGCGCACACAACAATCTTATGAGAAACATTGCGCTAAACTATTTTATGAGGGTGAGGCACAAGTTTTTTTTAAACCATGGATAAATTGTTTTTATCATACAGCAGCTCTGAAGCATTGAACTTTCTCGAGTGCTTTTTCAAAATAATTTCCCATTCACAAATATCGACCAAACTTTATTAATCGTAAAGTATACCATATAAGCAGATGCAAAGACAAAGTTTCGCTAGACCAGGCCCAGGGTTATAAAATTGCTTCCATGTTCAACTCAACTGAGCATGACTCATCATCTGCTCATAAAAAACTTTAGAAAGACTTTTTTGCTTTCAAACTCTCAAATATTTTAGTTACAATGCAAATAAATATTAAAATATGTACAGTTATTGTCCTTTTTATGTCATTGTATTAGCATGATAAGCTTCACGTGTAACTTGGTGAGTATGAAAAACCCTCTGTGCCAGGCATCCCGATTAGAGTGTGGTTTTGATATTCAATTTTCTAATTTCATAATCAAAATATATTTTGATGTTTTTCAAATAGAACTATGGCCCGACTTAACAGGTGAGTTGTGGTTCTTGATCACCTAAATAATCGATAAGTCAATTGTCCCTCTTACACCGTGGTCACTTTATCGCGAAATCGATTGTACCTGAGTTCAGGAATCGATGGTATTCGTCTCGCATTGATAATATTGCTGTTCAGTATTGGTGCTGACGAATGAGGCCTGATGGGTACCCAATTATACCATCTAAATATGTTACCAGAATGGTTGGATGGATTTTTCATTTATGCATCATTTTGTGCTCATAAAATATGTTTCAAATTGGAGTTTGCATGCTCCATTAATTAAAATCAAGAAAAAGGTTTTTCATCTTAAAATGTAATACATGTTTGCCCACTATTCGATTGTTCTGAACTGAGTCTTAAAACAGCACTTGAGTACTGCATTTCTTAATGTTCTTAAAACACATGGGCCACGATGTGAGAACAACTGTTATGGGGGATTTGCAAACATCAAAGGCGCGGACCAGTCTGTGCATCCGCAGTGATTTAGAAATATATACAAAGCTTCACCAAACAAGGCCGTTGGCGGCGGTACGGTCGGTTGGCCATGACCACTTTTTAGTCTGAAAAAGGTTTTAACAGGACCACTTTTTTGGCTGAATATGCTTTTTGGTCTGGTCATTTGTTTTCAGTTTCTTCTTGACTTAAAGCTTATTTTTTAATTAATAGTTGAAGCGTACTTATTTACCCCAGTGTGCCAAAGGCGGGCTTTTTAAAAACAAGATTAAGAAAATGACACCTGTGTTAACGACAGCAATTATAATTAAAGGATTATCGTTTGGAGTGATCATGAAGCAGAACGTTCTTGAATGTTCTTTTTTATATCAGAACAAAACAGAACGATTAGGCATATCTCAATGATACGAGAAGGAACATAATATGAGCCGCGGCATTTTGACATTTTGACAAGTGTAGACTCGGACGAGCCTCTGCAGCCTCCTTTTAAGCTTAGAAACTCCAAATGGTATTCAGTCAGTAGCTTAACAATCATAGAATACTCAAGCGACTAGCAATGGCTCTGATCAGACTGCGCGTATGCGCAGGCTGATCTGAGGCTTTGCTGGTCGCACATACCACATTGTTGGAAATCTCATGCACTGGCTCATATTATAATAATGTATTCCAAAATGTACAATTTTTTCACGTTTACCCTTATCAGTAATGTTGATGCAAATCCTGATCTGAGTCTTCTCTCGGTATAGAATCATAGGTCTAGGCTCGAGCCAATATCCCTAATATCTCCATTTTATTTCGAGGTGTAGATAATAAGGAAAAAAACAACTTAATATTGTGAATATTTTCTTATCCATCATTTTAACATTTGCTTTTGGCGCTCAAAAGAACCGTCTCACTGAGACAGTTCTTTGAGTACATGCTCGGTTCCTTTCTGGATTCAATTATACATTTTTTTCGAAAAAAAAATCAGCTGACATCTGTAAAGACTCGGACTGGGTCCGAGCAGAATACGTCACTGGTCCGAGGTAAAGAACATTAAGTTTGACAAAAAGGTCTGATCAGCGTCTTCGCTTCAAAGTTAAAAAATATAATACAGAAATATAATGCAGACAGAAAAATGCACCAAAATTTATGAGAACAGTGCTTTAGGCCAGATCCTTATCAGCTTTTAACACAGATGAGCGAACTCCCACTGAGTTCCTGCTGTGTCAACATGAAGATGACCACATCATAAAACGTGTGCCAGAAGTCAGATTATGCAGATATTATATGCTGATAGCAGTTTCTTGTCTTCATTGCTACTATATGCATGAATTTTCAGTAACCATATGCGAACAACAAATGCGAACATATGCGAACAACAAATGCGCATAATAGTTTATCTGCGCAGTCTGATCAGCCCCATAATTGCTGCTTGCTGCTGAAATAGCTTTACCTTTTATAAATTGTTTTTTGTCAGTTCTGGTTCTCAGGCCGGTGTAAAGGGATTTGAGCCGCCACATGAGATTTCCAACAATGTGGTATGTGCGACAAGCAAAGCCTCAGACCAGCCTGCGCATAAGCTAGTCGCTTGAGTATTCTATGATTGTTAAGCTACTGACTGAACACCATTTGGAGTTTCTAAGCTTCAAAGGATGCTGCACAGGCTCGTCTGAGTCTACACTTGTCAAAATGCTACATTTTTGGAAATTACATGTCACGGCCTGTGCATTCTGGGAATATTTAACCGAAACATATGGAACGCAAACAGCAATGGTTCAGGTCAGACCTGCGAGTGCAATCTCACCAGGACCTTTGCCGTTCGCTCAAGTTGAAAATTCGCCCGACTAGAAGAATTAAATGGCCTCACAAAAAATATACCATAATTTTGCAATTTATTTAAACGTCAAATATTGCAAACAATACATGCCCGGAGAGATGCTTTGTTATGAAGTATCTGGATTTACACTGTTGCTTATATGCTTCATTTATAGGACTCTTCGGCATAATATATGCATGAACTGAATAGAATTTCAAACGAAACTATTTGCGCAGTCTGAGCATCTGCCCATGAAGTGACAGTTTTAATAGTATGACTGAAAGAGTTTACTATACTGAACAGTAAATACCCTGACGAGAAATAGGAAAAAAAAATATTAGTTTTATAAAATTTTATCTCTATAAGATTTTATCTTACATATGATCTTAACTTATAAATATCTGTGCTATATCAATGTAAATTTCTGTGATACTAACCCAAATTTCCTGTGATTTGTTATATGTTTATACTTGTACAGTCTTTCACTTTGTTTGTCGGTAAAATAGCCTTAATGGCTAATGTTTGATATGTTAAAATTGAATGCCGACTTTAAATAAAGTTTCTTGTATCTTGTATCTTGTATCTTGAGAAGCTGCATGACAAAACTAGTAAGATGGGTGTACAGTGCACGAAGACTATGATCAGCCTGGGTGTCTGATTCACAACCATGTCGCATTTATTTATGCATAAGTTTTCAGTAGGATGGCAAGTCTGTTTATAAAAGACAGTTTATACAGAGTCGTTTATTCAGCAAAAACCGTAAAATCAGTATTTTATTACGACCAAGATAGACATTTAGCCCCAGGGATTATCAGACACAGGATTATCGCATATCTCAAAATACCAGAATCACACTGGATAGGTGACAATCGAAAACGCCCTTAACAATCGACGAACGCAGATCAAAAATCGCTAGAATCGTGTTTTCGATTGCAATTTGTATTCAGTCTGGCGACAAATAGCAAACAAAAACTCTGTTTCTAACTATTCTGATCTTTGTTCGCCAATAGAAATAACGTTTTCGAATGCCGCCTATCCGGTGTGAGAATGAAGTACGAATATTCTGCCAGATTATCTTCAATTAATTTCTTTTGCAATAGATAGGCGTTAATAATAATAATAATAATAATAATAATAATAATAATAATAATAGTAATTGTTAAACTTAAAATAAAAAAATAAAAATAATTTGAAGCAACTTGTAATAAAATGTTTGTTTTTGTTTTTTTAATTTCGGCAATTTGTCATAGTCAGTGATATTTTACTTCTTACGGGTTACAAAAGTTACGATATTTTTTTTCATAATCATGTCTCCAAATCAGCTAGGCTTTCCCTTTCTTTTAAAAATGATGTTAGATTTCTTGACATTCCCATTGTGCGGGAGCATTATAGACCCGCAATCCAATTGGGACTTAGGCATTTTCTCCGCCCTTTTAAACGCTTAGGCAAGAAGGTGCTAAAACTCAATTTTCAACCTAAAAATGACAGAATAAAATTTAATTTATTTGTAAGAAACTTATATGGTTGATATTGTTGGATGATAGAGATACCATTTATAACTTATAAAACATCGAGAAAATATCAGAATAGGATTGTTTTGGGGTCATAAAATGCTCACACTAAGCATTTTCATTCAATTTATATGGAAATGAATGGGATTTTACCAGTTAAAAAGATGAACAATTTGACAAAACTAAATATTTAGATATTTCATATTTGTTTATATCATTGTAAAGATAAAACATTAAATTTTCTTGTGATAGCTTATAAAACAATGGCAACTTAATAACAAGATAGTTATTAATGATTTATTTAAAGGGTTGTATACTTTTCTGTGTAATTGACACCACAGATTTCAACAGGTATGTTGCGGGAGTGGTCAATATTCAAGGGAGATAATCGGGCAGCTAAAACCGATAACAGCTGATATTGTCCCATATGTGGTGTTCAAAAGAACCGTCTCATTGAGATGGTTCTTTTCAGAACACAAAACATGTGTTTAAACTGAAGAATAATCGTACAATTTTACGATCAAAAACTTTGTAGACTTTTTGCTTACTGTAAAGGCGACATCTTTAATATTCATTTATGGGCGTGGTTCGGCAATTTTATCTGCTAAACAAGCGAAATCAGGTTCTATTTATAATTTGGTGAAGAATTAATAAGTTGTTTGGGCCGCGCAAACGTGCGTGCATTTCATGAAAATCCTAACCGTATACACACTGAGCTAACAGTTATTAATCCTAAATGCGCACAATCACATAATGTATGTTTTTGTGTCGTCCATTAAAATATTTAAAGTCTCATAGACAAACCGTGTGGACCCAAATCAGCCTGCTCCTGTAGGAGCAGTCTGATCTGGGTCCACAATGTGTGTCCCTATGCTTATGTTAATTAGACATATTCAGATGCAGTTATTTTGCTGGTGTTTTAAGGACTAAATAATGTATTTTGCCTCAAAACTGAGGTAATGGCGCTAGATGATAGTTATTTTTGAATAAAACCACGCCTCATTTTCAGCTTTAATCTATGTCTAAGGTCGACCAATCTAATTACGCATTCATGAGGTGCCGCCTTTACAATAACCAAAAAGTCATATAATATCATGAATTACGGACGCTTAAATATCAGTTAGATCTGTTAGGCAGTCATGGACTGTTGAGGCATCATTGCTTATGTTTCCATTCATGGATCGATTGATATAGACTATTAATATATTTGAGGCTGTGAAGCGAAAGTAATTTCGACAAAATTTCCACTTACAAATGAAGATGGGTCTAAATTGCGTAGCAAAAGTGTGAATTGGTTCACCAACTTTCCCACCATGACCATAGCGGTCAACTGGGACGATATGCGTAATATCAAAAAACAGAATCATGAACATGTTAAAAACTTCAAAGAGATAAGTTTTTTGACTTAACAGAAACTTTCAAACGTAGTTTTAAACTTGAAACAGGTGTGACGAACATCGAAATAGTCTAGTGCGTCCCGTAACCCCGCTCATCGTGGTGTGTCCCGTATTGGTTTTTCTATCATTGTTTGTTACCGCTGTAAAAGGTATTATTATAGCATTTTGTGAGCCAAAAAAGCCTGGTTGGGTCTTAGGCGAGAATTTAGACCACTTTCACAGTTTGCGAATGCCTCTTTTATTTGATTTTGTCATATTTTGACTCGTTGATGGGCGTGTGTGTGTCCCGTATACTCGAAAAAGCAAGGTTGACATGAATAAACTCGCAAATGCCTGAACTTCATGAAAAGATGAAACATGCAAGTAAAACTAGAAACCAATGAGAGGTAGCTGCGCTGTACCGTTTTTCGCTATATAATGTATGCGCGACACACGAATCAGTTTTTTTTTTTACCTGAGTCGATGGTTGTTTACTGAAAATGTGTGTGTTCCACATTGTTAAAATCACATGACTGTGACGTACGTTGACCACCCTGTCTTTTACAGATTGAACTAAACAGAAAAAGCTTTCTAATGATTTTGTTTAAAAAAAATATAAACGAAATTGCAGGCTTTAATATTCCATCTTGAATGAGAGTCGATGTAAACTACACATGTCATATGTCTAAAATATGGATCTTTCTTTGATAAAAGGGCTGACCCAACAGTGTGGAGGTGAGATACATATGGGTGAAGAAAGTGGGTGGTTCTCTGCAATTGACAATGATATGGATGGTTTCTATGATAATAAACAAAACTGTACCTGGCTAATTGTAGCTGACAATCATCCTACGATACGACTTCAAGTTCTTCACATAGACATAGAATGTGGCTATGACTATTTGCAAGTAAGTTACCATTTGAGAAACTTAAATACGTATATATTAACTTGAGAATTTAAGCCAATAATCATTATGTGTCCTGTTGACAATGATATTTTATAAACACAGCCATGCTTGTGAAATGTCTGAATTGAATGCATAAAAACAGACAAGTAAGTATAACCATGGAATGCCACTAGCACAGACTACAGTGAGTGATCAAACAATCATATAATTGAGTGTGTGCGATCTAGCAAGAGCTTTTCCTGCATTATTGATCTAAATGAAGACTAACTTTAGGCTTTTAACCTTTTTTGTTATCATTTCGCTTCTTTTGTGCATATGGTGATGAGTACCAAAATATTGTGTGCTTGCACATATACTTCTCCGAGAATACCCATGTCTTATTAAGGTTTCAGCTAATATATACTGATGTTTAGTTACTGTAAACTATTTTTAAGCCCGCTGGTTACTGAGGCTACTATTCATTCTTGCATAAAGACTTATTCGTAAAGCTGTTTTAACCCATTATCAAATAAACGTAATACATGTTCAAATCAGGAGATTCATGTGCTGTTTGAACATGGGGTTAAACTTAAAAATACTCAAATAAGCCCCAAGTTATTTACACGACGTTATATGCAGAAAGCGCAGCGGACTAGACTGATCATTTTGCCAGTTATTTTGTTTGCAAAAACGTTGCGCAAGGCCATATTGTTGTGACGACGTAATGACGTTCGAAAGTTTACAGTCAACGCCATTTTGTTTAGAGAAATTCAGTGTAAGAAAAAGGAAACTTTAATATTTTAACAGCGTTTTCAGTGCAAATTGGGTCTGAATAATGTAAAATATGCAAGAGTAACGATCACACATGTTTGTTTCATTGCATTAACACTGGCCATGGGAGATGTTTGAGCAGTCCGCCTATTGGCCCCATGTTCAAACACCTACCTCGGGCCGCCAAATGTCAATGCATGGAAAAACATGTGTGATCCCTGTATTCTAAGATGGCGATTTAGTAGTTGCTTGTTCAAAGTTTTTCAGAATAAACTTGATATAATAAGAGAGGATCTTAAAGAAGCGCTGGTATAAAACCATAGCAAAGGAATATTGAAAATGTGTGCAGGCATTGTTTGTCGAGTATGGACGTTTTGTCTGATGGTTTGGAAAAAACATGTGAGAATTTGTTGCTTAAAGTAGAAGGAGCAGAAGCAGCAGAACCTAATAGTGACTTATTTGAAAAGTCATATGACAGACAAAATAACACAAAATGAAATTTGCAAAGCAAAGACAGAAGAAGAAGGTATTGCCGAAATAATTAGTAGATGATATGAAAAATTACAACAATTAACAGCTATTAATTAACAACAAATGGTATACCTGCTACGAGGGGGAAATCTTTTTAAGTCTTTGGAGCAAACAAAATGACCCATAACAAATACTGAACATCAAGATGAACAGTATTTGTAAACAATTGTGACGATTTTGGAAATCAGAATATTGCAAATGAAATTCAGAACATGACAATAAAGCATCAGAAAATGAATAGAAGAAAAGGCTAACAACAAAATGCATAAGCAAATCTGAAGCAAATCCTGAAAACTGCAGGTTAAATCAAAATCAGAAGTGAAGAGACGATAGCCCACTTAACATTTTGGTTTGTACAAGCAAGATAAATCAGTAAGGAAAATTTCTCTGAATGGATTATAAGCGAAGAAAAAGACAGCACAGGGAAACTATGATAGGGTAGAAAATCGTCGTAATGCAAGGAAATCAAAGAAATTGACACCATGGTTTCGATGTGATGGAATACCTTAATAATGGACAGAAATGAAAGAAACAGACGCCATAGCTTCAACTGGATGGAAGTCCTTTGTAACAGAAGGAAATAAAAGAAGCAGATACTATAGGAAAACCTCAACGGGATGCAAAACTATTGTCATTGAGGGAAACCAAAGCCACAGAGAAAGCAGGTCACTGTTGAAAGAAATTAGAAGTGTAGTTGTTGTTGTAAAATTGATAAAACAGACCATGGGCTACTTTAAGCATACCAGTTTCCATCTGTACTGCTGCTTTCATGTGACCTTGTTGGCTGGCAAGATATTATGAAAGTAGCATCAAAATTTGAGTTTTGATATTAACATCGCCTAAATCATTTGTAGAATCTGTTTAGATGACTTCAAATATATACTTGCATTATGTTTATTTGTGTGTATACTTTTGAAGATGGATTGAGAAAAATATAGATTATATAACTTCATAATTAATTACACCTTCATCGAAAGATTACACGGTCCTTTTATGGCATCACGTATTATAGGTATGCATTTATATATCCTCACAGGCTTTATAGCCTACTGGAGTTCTTATAAAATTTTATTCTGTTCTGTTCTATTATCTCATTTACAGGTCACATTATTTTTTGTGCGAAAGTCTACATTATGTGAGCTTAATATTTAACACTTCATGAGATATTTCATTTCTATAATGGGTTTCCCAGATTTTTGCACTTGGCCATAAATTATACATACACACTATAGTAAACGTTAGTTAACGTTTGTGTATGCATTGATTCGTTTTAAGTAAACCCAGATTTCATAAAAGTGACAGTATAAATTTTATTGTCACATTTAATGCATGACAAATTAATATAAAAATGCAACACACGTTTTTCGTACCATATGTTTATACAATACAATCATTGTTTGCAAGTATTTCTACTGTATTGCAGTTTTATCTTCTTTCCTGTTACTTTTTAATTATATCAACAAAATTAGCAATATCTTATATGAATACTTGATTGATACAATATGCTTTATTCAGATAGGATCTGAACAATACTGTGGAAACACTGCTCCACCAGTCGCAGCACCGAATTTAAATGCAATACTTGTGCGTTTCTTTGCTGATGCATCCATAAATGGTGTAGGATTCAATGCAACTTACCATGGTAAGTAAAGACGTTTTAAACTTGGAAGTTTAGATCCTTCAATGGGGAAAATTATGAGATTAATACAGATTAAACACTTAGCTCAGTTCCATTGAATTGACAACTGTCCAACAATCTACATACACAGCCCAAACTATTTGATTACATCGATTCTAAACAGTTTTGTTCAGACAGTTTGCACATTCTACAGGATCAGTTCTTTGGTGCAATATTTGCTTCGGTGGTGGCGGTGGAACGTCTCACTGTCCTTCACTTTAGTGTAGATTTTTATTGTCTTGCCCTTTGGGTTCGTTGATTCTATTGTGAAACTTTAAAACCATTAGAGGGTCACGGATGAGGTCTAATTTGCGGAAACAATCAATTCTGACCCAGAAAATATGCACATTTGGCGCTTTTATTTTTTGGTGCAATGTTTGCTAAAAAGCTCAGAATAATAAGATGAGTGGTGACATGAGCTTTCCATCAATGTAGTATGTGCGACCAGCAAAGTCTCAGATCAACCTACGCATATCCACAGTCAGATCCGAGCCTTTGCTTGTCGCTTGAATATTTTATGAGTGTTAAGCTACTAACCGAACACCATTTTGAGTTTCTAAGCTTAAAAGGCGACTATACAGGCTCATTAGAGTCTACACTTGTCAAAACGCTACAGTGTTAGATACCACATGTCGTGGCTTGGATTATAAAGTAAGTCAATATGACCAGGAAATGCCACAATCACACACTTCAGAGCTACCCATGGCACCATGAGGAAGAAACACAGAACCTTAACAGCCATATGCCATCAAAACGTAATTAAACAAAAGTAAACAGATCTCAGTCTCTCTCTCTCTCTCTCTCTCTCTCTCTCTCTCTCTCTCTCAATTGCAAAATTAACAACCAAAGAACCGCCGCCTTAGAAAGGACACTAAATATTGCACAGCTAAATATGGACCAAACGCAAGAAAAAATTCCACAAAAATGGGCGCAAAAAACTTACTACATGTAGCACTGTTAGTGTTCTGTGTCTCTTGCTAACGGTGATTTGAGTTGGTCTGGCCATACTCGCATTTTCCATGTAGTGTTTAAAAGTTATGGGTTTGATATTTCCTAATCATATCTCTTATTTTTTCGGTTTCATGAAATATATTTTTTCAGTCTGTTTCACCTAATTTGTCAAAAATATTTCTGCTGTAAACTCTACCAGTCACCATAGATACCTAGCACAAAATACGTATATGGTTGGAGGACTAATCAATAAAATGTGATCTACCTTTCAGGTTGTCAAAATTTGTACTTTTGCAAACTTAAGATAAAAAAAATCTAGCTTTCTGACCGGCATGTGCTAGCACTTATAGTCACAAAAGTTATTGACCTACATAAAAGGGATATTTCCCATGAAAGTATATAAGGAATTTATTTCTTTATCCTTAGCCACACATGCATCTCTTTGATATAGAGAGGGAGTGAAGTGGCTAAGTGGTAAAGCGATTGACTCGGGACCTAGGGGTTGCCGGTTTGAACCTCTCAGGCGTCACTGCATTGTGTTCTTGTTAAAGTCACATTAATCCTAGGTTAGTACTGGTTCCCAGGCTAAGCGAAGTTCCAGGCCTAGCTTAGTACGGGTTCATCACCGGAAGACCCGTCCTAACATAACCCAGGAAGCCCCTTTCATAACATAACTGAAAAATTGTTGACTTGGACCTAAAGCATCAAATCAAACAATCAAATTTGAAATAGAGTATGATGAGTCCACATTTGCAGCATTTTCATTCCTACAATAGAATCATGTGTTTAAAATAGCCAGAAAATGAGGTGTATGCAAAAATACACGTTATGGCGATTGAGAAGTTGTGTTTGCATTCAATGAGCATTGTTTTTGTATTTTGGGTAATCAAAACAATCTCTTGATATTAATCATCGCTTATATAATCGCAGCCTGGTGGTATTCTCTTCTATACTTAAGGAATCTTCTAACGCATACAGTAAACAATGTACTACAAAATCTTAATTATGTTTAACAATTTCAATTTTCTGTTGTTAAACAAAAATTCAATATAATTCACATCATTTGCGAAAATTTCAAAACAATACCTTGGGTATTATGCAAAATACAGCTTATTCAATTTGAAAGGGTCGAAATCGAAAGTCACAAAAAATGAAATTTTTACGTTCAAGTATGTTTCGGTGAGGTTATTTTAATTTCATTTGTTATGCTTAACAATACAAACAAAACGTCATTCGGAATAAGAAATGCATAAAATTCACGATGGGTCAGAGTTCAGACTCCGTGACGACTATGGCATATCACTTCCATCGGTGGGTCAGCGCCTGATGTTCAGTTTCTTATGCTTGGCCCACTGTGGCTCAATTGTTTTTTTTTTCTTTAACTCTTGACTGTCAGTGAGTTGTGAACATTTTCTTTGTTTCATCACAGTATGTTATATATTTAATTATTTTCCCGTGGTGATACATTGGATAAGTAAGGAAGCCTCAGCGCGAGCTTAACATTTTTTCCTGTTTGACAACAGCAGAATCTAGGGCAAATATTTGGCTGTAAATTTAATTTAAGCCCCAGTGCCTTCGGCTGTGCATTCTAAGGCGATGGTTTGAACTATTGTTGATTCATTGTTTATGTTGCCTCCATTGTTTGGTGGGGGTTTATGGTTGGTCCTTGTTTTGTTGTGCATTACTTAGTTTCTAGTCTTGCAATCATCTCGCTGGGAAAGAAAGATAGCTGGTTGCTTTACTTTAATTGCCTTTTAATGTAACTTGAAATATAGTGTTCTGTGTCTCTTCCTCACGGTGCTGTGGGTTTGTCTACAGTGTGTGATTGTGTCGTTTCCTAGTCATACTCACTTACTTTTTCATGTGATTTGCTTAGTATAATTTTAAAAATCGCCACTATAAGCACCATCCGCACGGCTTTGCTGTTTGCTAGCAGGATAAATGTTTTACCATGTCCTAACTGCTACACTGATCGAAATCCAATCGAGCACATGTGCCATGCGATTGTCAGGAATTATCTGCTTATTTTCTGTATAATTCTATAGATTAAGAAGATAGAAATTGGAAGATTTTTTTTATTTTATAAATAATAGAATGCAAACTGACTTACGTTTGAAAATTATTCAGAATCATATCTCATAAAAATCGAATACAGTGACAAATGATTGCTATTCTGTTTTCCGTATTGATTTGTTTGAAAAATGGTAAATTTGCGACTTTCGTTTTTTGAAGTTTTCAATTTAAACATCCATATTTTAAGAATTCTGAGGCAGATGTCTTTGAAAATAATCATGTATTACCGGAAAGCATTGTTCTAATGTATTCCAAAATATTTTTAAATTCAAAAGTCAGGTTTTTAAGAAAATGCCAAAACAAAAGTGTATGCGTTAGAAGATTCCTTAGGTGTAGAAAGCAACTATATTCTGCAAAAGATATTTAGCAATTTTCTAGGTTTTATATTTTATAATTCGTCACCTGGATAACATATTCAGAAAAAATGAATACCATAATTCAAAAACCTTCAGAAAACAGTTCCATTGTTATAAATGAAAATCTGAATAACTGCACTTATTAAAAACAATACAAACCTATATAAGAAAGAGGGCAAATATCAGGAATCGATACAATCAAGCACCACACCTAACTCAAGATACCAATAGGAAAGTGATAACTTCACAATATGACATCACAAACGAGAGCCAAGAGGTCAGCCCTTTCCCAGCAGGTGGCTACAAAGCATCAACAAACAGAAGCGCATAAAAGCATAACAAAAACAAGACAGAAATAACATAGACAATCCCCAAAAGAAGCACCGCCCTGGAACGGTCAGTAAAAATATTTTACCGGAGCTTTCTTTGCTGAATAATTTTCCCATTGTAAAAATCTTTTTTCCACATTTTAACAAAAAGCACACATTCAATAACTAGTGTTTAAATGTCTCACATGACCTTTTTGGTTTCAGTGACGCCAGGGCGTCATTATTCAGTCAACACAACTGTCAAATTTCTGATAATAATATATTAGTATTACCAGAAAACGACGTACTTACAAACTACGGACCAACACACAGCACCCTGAATAAGAAAGACAAAACTCTAACAACCATACAATATGAAGAATATCATCAAAGCAATGGAACAAGCTCCCTCTTCCAAATTGAGATGGTTGCAAAACCATGAAAGTAAAATAGTTCGCGTAACAAAACAAGTACCCAACACATAAACCCCACAAACAAGGCAAGGAAAAATAAAAGTAAGGAAAAAGGCAAATATCAGGAACCATACAATCAAATGCCACAACTGACTCAGGACACCATATTGGAAAGTGACCAAATCACAAGAAAACATTACATACAAGAGAGCCAAGAGTTCACCCCTTTCCCAGCAGGTGACCACATGGTTGCCAGGAACAGACAAGACAGTATGACACGAAACATAAATAACCAAAAAATATCCACAAAAGAAACACCCCCTTGAAACTGTCAGTAAGAAAATTACAATGAATCAACAGCAGCAGAACCACTACCCCAGAATGGACAGCAACCTAATACACTTGGGTGCTTATGAATTTTACTGGTAGAATGATCACCATAGATTCTACTGTTGTAAAAAAGCAAAGTATACTAGGTAATGTAACATGATAGGAAAACAACAAAATCAATTAACATACTGTGACGAAACAGAAAAAAGATCTCAACTGACAGATTGTTAAAGCTGAAGAAACCACACTAGGCTGATATTTTTGAATAAAATTTAAGTGAGTATGCCGAGGGAATGCCACAATCACACACTGCAGACCAGCCCACGGTTAACGAGGAAGAGGCACAGAACAACCAGTCACATAACATCATGGTATTGTTCTGTGTCTCTTTCTCGTGGTATTGTTCTGTGTCTCTTCCTCATGAACTGTGGGCTGGTTTACAGTGTGTGATTGTGGCATTTCCTCGACATAGGCACTTACTTTTTTACACCTACGAAGTCTCCAATTTCGTTGTTCATTTACAATTTATATATATAATTTTTGTGCCATTATGTTAAATTTCTTAACTAGGCTATGCTGTTAAACATAATATATTGCATCTTACCTGTTCACAGTATGTAAATATTAGCTTCTCATGCTATTGTTATTTAAAGTTGTTTGCAATCTTACAGTTGCTGGAGCCAGCTGTGGGCGAATATTACGTGAACCTCATGGATGGTTTAGCCCTGTCCAGCCAAGTGGCGTGTATGACAACAACTTAGATTGTCAATGGCTCATACAGATAGACAGTCAACTTAGAGTACAGCTCAACATCCTCTATCTAGATATAGAAGATAGTGAAGGGTGTCTGAAGGACTTCTTGCAAGTTAGTCAGTCTTTATGTAATTGACCTTTATTAATCTGTAGCTACGAGATCAGCTAAATCACTTTGAATACAATTGTAAAAAATTAAAAAGTAAGTGAGTATTCATTCATCATCCTGCGCATGCTAAAACTGAAATTTTATTTCTATATTTACATGTAATATTACCAATCATTGCACCAAACATGCTTACTGCTCTTATAGGATTAATTATTTTATATGAAATAGGTAAGCTTGAACAGCCAGCTAACAAAAGAATTGAACATACCATCATGGAGGTGTATGAATGACGTTACACAGACAAAAAGAAAAACGAACGTTATTTTATGGCGTTAGCGTTAGTCAGTCCTCAGGCGCATGCCATATCATGTAACTATTCAATGTTTTGCATTTAGAAAAGCAAACAGCCTATATCTATAGTTTTACTACAATAGATATATAAAAAGTTTGCAATATACCATACAGGCGCTAAAACGGGTTATCTCACAGAAAAAGAAAACAGAATAAGTAAAAAAAAAAGCGGTCCAGGAAATCCATAGGAAGTAGTCAGGAAGGCAAATATTAGGAATCAATACAGTCAAGTACTATATTCTTACTGGAATACAATATTGGAAAGTGACAATAACACAAGAAACATAACACACAAGGGAGCCAATAGGTCAGCTCTTTCTCAGCAGATGATCCAAAGGCTTCAAGGAACAGACAATACAACATAATGAAGATACACATGAAACATTAAAAACAAAAAGGATCCACAAAGCAGCACCACATTGGAACAGGCAGCAGAAAACCCCATTGCGGGGCTTAAACATTTAATGGTACAAACCGCACCCTGCAGATAAGGATGCAAACAACGATGTGGTCGTTTGTAAATGTGCAACATTAACACTCTTGAGCACTGGTAATACCTCAAAGCATACATCGTCAGTTTGGTGAGTTTATTGATGAGTACCATAGCAAGCTTTCTACCTTAAACTGGTAAACTAAATTTCATAGAAAGCCCTATTACTAATTAAAAGTCATGGCCTACTACTGAATTTTCTAAAATATTGAGTTCTTGCCTCACTGCGATTGAAATCCATGTTATGAAATATTGTGAAACCGTTTATGAAAGGAATGGTAAAAATATATTTTGGTCTATTAAAAATTTAGGTGAAAATTTTAGATAAATTAAAATCTAAAGATATTTTAGCGTTAATATTTCTATACTCTCTATCCTATACTATGCCAAAGTTATTATACAAATTTGTTTTATTTTGATAATATCTTTGTTTGAATGCATGTATAAGTCAATTAGATTGCCTTAACAAAAATTATTTAATTAGGCGTTAAAACTTACTTTAGTTGTAGCAATATGTCTCAAAATGTTTGAAAACAAAGCACACTATTGAGGAAGGGTTGTTGAAAAAAATGAAATGCATAGTAATGTTCCAATATTCGATATGTGATATGCATTTTGGCATCATGAAAGCTGGGTTGATTTCTGGGATTTCTGACACAAGTGGGCTAAGTGTCAGGTCCAGTTATTCACCAATAAAAATGGGAATAAATCTGTTTGTCTAGACCTTTTTGAATTTATGTTTTCATTTAGGAAGTTGCAATTATTGTGAGAGTGAACATGAAGCTACGCTGTAATGTTTTTCTGCTCTTTACTATTTCTTAGCTGCAGAAGTAACACTATTTCATAACTTTTTGAATGACTTCCACGTTTTCGGAAATTTATGAGATATTGATTTTGCATTAAGGTGTATGGACGTGCAGGCAATAAACGCATTAATATCAATTAACTGAAATTCGACACTTAAATTTGTGCAATTCAGCAAGACAATTTACAAGTAAAGCCCCTCTTCTTATAGGCCTAACTTTAGAATGTGGGCTAGTATGGACTTTAATTTTTATGATCTCTCACAACGTCCTGCGGCCCAAACACTCTTTTTGACTAATCAGACTGAGCCTCACCAAACCATGATGCCGACAGTGTATTCTCTGCAAACATAAGATTCTTCATGGTTAGTTATGCACATTTAGCTAATGTGATCACATAATGCCACAATCATAGTCATAGTTCTTAAGCATATAATAATAGTATACAACTAGCATATTTTGTTAAACTGATACGTGTGTAAGAAACTTCACTAAATCAGGATCTAACACAATAATTAAATAAAAAGTAAAATTTAAAAAAAAATACAATAAAACAACTACCTAAACAGAATAAGCCATTTCAGCCATGAGGATGGTGGATGGGTTTAATCGTATATGAATGGTCAAAACCCTTTTTTATTTGTAGTTATGCATGCAGATTGGAATAGTATCACAAACATATCTCATTTTCTTTACAGCCATATGGAGAAATGTTATTTGCATTGCATGGATGTTTACATTTTAGCAAAATTATCTAGAGCATAGATTATATTGATAATTTTATAATATTGTAGGTATATATGGAAAGATACTGTGGATCGATTCTACCACCAACAATAGTATCTCCGACTAACTCCTTGTTTGTCATATTTTTTTCTGATGATAGCATAAATGGAGCAGGATTCAACGCAACCTATATGTCTATAGAAGGTGAAATATTTTCCTATTTTTACGAATAGAACCATTATGATTTCTTAAATAGTAAAAGGCTGCTGGTCGTAATTTCATTTTTATCAAATGTTATGGTAGACCCTTTTCGTTATTTATGTTTTATGTGTGTCTTTGTAATGATAGCTTGTTTGGTCATTGCAGCCATGTGATCACCTGCTGGGAGAGGGTTGACCTCTTGGCTCTCTTGCGTGTTGTATTTTATGAGTGTTTATGAGTTTATGTCACTTTCCCATATGGTCAGGTATGGTACTTGATTGTATCTTTTTCTGATCTATATTTTCAATTCTATGTTGTGGGAGTAATACCTTAATTAGATATGCATAGTGTACCTTAATGAGATATGCATCTCGTCAGTTTTCATCACCTATCATTGACATCAATGAGTCTTCTGTTTTTAAATTATGTAGCTCTCTATATTTTACATAAGATATATCACTAGATGTATAGAAATCGCAGGAATAGTTAAACTCTTCACTGTAAAAAATAATAACATACTAGTAAGTTTACATATCTAGTTTTTTGTTTTGTTTATTAAGTTCTTAAACATACAATCATAATGCCATGTAAGCTGGTGACAGGGTTTTTTGAAGTGTTGCACGTTTCCTTAAATTTCATGAACAGTCTAACCAAAAAATAAGTGAGGATGACCAGGAAATACCACAATTACACACTGCAAAATTTACAGTACCTCAATCACAGAGCAAACCCATCACACAGGCGTAAGAAGTAGATACATTTAAATAAATCAACCAGCAAGCCAAACAAGTTGCAGCCCAGCAATTCTTTTTTATTCATTAACTTGAGAAGATACACTTGTAAACATTATGTAAATATTACATGCCCTAAGAGGGTGATAGCCGAAAATGTTATCCTGCTAGTATTCACTTGGTTCAGCTTCTACATTTTCCTCACAGATTCCTCTCAGAATTGTACAACAGAGCTAAGTGTTACTGGAATACTTGTGCCACGGGATGGCAATGTTGATGGTAATTATGACTACAATCTTGATTGTTGGTGGATCCTGATAGCTAGAGTGTTGCAGATAATTCAGCTCAACATCCAATACATTGACATTGAAGAAGATACAGACTGTCATTCTGACAGACTTGAAGTAAATTACTATTAATTAAATTATGGTTTTTCTTGCCAATCATCAATTGGTACCTCATTGATTAAAGATTTTTTCTCAGGGTCATAATTTATCATGTAAAATGCACTATAGCTTTAAACTGTGAGTGATTTCATGATAGGGAATCAAAAGGTTAAATCTTATAAATGTATGTTAATGTAAGTCTTTGTTGTTCACACATATCATTGAAAGGATTCAACACGGATATCAGGTGACAGCCTGCATGACTTGTTCATGATTTAATCTCCCTTTTATGCTATAAGCGTTTGGTGCAAAAAGTAAGTGAGCATGATCAGGAAATACCACAATCACATATTGCAGACCAACCACTGGCACCGTGAGGAAGAGTCACAGAATATTTACAGTAACAATAAATCAGTAAGACAATAATAGCAAAGCAACCAGCTTTCTCTTCCTCTTCAAGATGATTGCATAACTAGAATGGACACAAAATAATGCATAATAAATCAAAGACAAACACAGAACTCCCACAAACAATGAGAAGTACATTTAACAATAGATCAACAACAACAGAACCACCGCTTTAGAAGAGACATCAGCATAAGCCAGCAGTTGGCTTAAATGAATTTTACTGGCGCCAAATCTTCGTCCTAGATTCTTGTGATGTTAAAACATAAAATTGTTTAGCTTATAATGTATCACTACATGAAAAACAAAGTGTCAATGTAGTACATTTTTCAAACGACCACAACGTTGTTAGCTGCCTTATCTGCTGGCGCTAAAACAAACTTCCTATGGAATTCTAGGACCCCTTTTTTAAACTTCTAAAAGCGAATTTATTTTTAGATGGAAGGAGATCTAGATCATTGCAATAATATGAAATTCTTCTATCAATAATTAAAAAAAATCTAAGTACTTAAAGCATTAGATTCAACTTGCTTTCTCTTGCATCATCGATTACAAAATCTTGGAAGGAACCAGCTATTTCTTCACGACCTTTTTGAAGTCTATCATTGGAGAAAACCTGTATTTAGGTCTTCACATATAATAGACCAAACTCTTGAATCAATAATATTTTATATCCTCATTGATTTTATCACCAGCAGGTTGATAGCCATATTTTGATTCCTTACATTCTCAAGAATCAGGAATAGTAGTTTCAAAAGCATTTTCATTTACCAATTTGTTAAGGTAAATACAGTTCTACGAAAAATAATAATTCGTTGAACAAATGATATACTGTTTATTGTCATAGCAATAAAGTAACTATTTATATAAAAGAATGGTTGAAATCATGATTGTAAAAAAATATACAGTTCCATTAGTGTATATTTTTCTTGCAAGACACAATATATGATATTTTTTCTTCTAAAGTGCAATTACAGAACTATATTACGCTAAACTCAAAAGAAAGCGATGTTTCATATCTTTCTGAAAAAAAATAAGTATAATTAAAATATGCTTTGCTTTATAAAACCATTTGTTAAAATATTACTACACCTTAAGTATGAGAACAGTTGAACCTTCTAGCCATATTCAATCCACATTCTAACTCTCAGACAACTATGCAATAATTCTCAGTTTAGTTTTAATTATGCGCGTCTGAATCAGACCCATTACCAGAGTTTGATTTGTTTTCTACAGTGATTTATCATATGACGTCGCGTCTGGGAGTGAAATAACGCCATGCAATAAAATCTGTAAACCACTAGTGGTTTATCGATTTACGGGAAACGTTATGACGTCCATAACAACGTTGCGTACATAATGACAAAATCATAACGTTTTTACGCCAGAAATGAGATTCCAAAGAATTTGTCATATGATAAATAGAATCTAACATTCGTGCTCTTGTTTTATTGAATTTATTAAACTCGTTGCGAAAAAGAGATAAAATGCTCGGCAAGCCTCGCATTTTATCACTTTTCCTCAACTCGTTTAATAAATTCAATAAAACATGAGCACTCATGTAAGATCCTCTATTTAAACACAGTTTATCTCCATCCGGTGGACATTCATTAGTTCAAGACGAATAACGTCCTGAGAACTGACTTGCTGTGCAGTGTACACTTAATAAGATCTGGTGCTGCTTGCGGCATACATGTATGTGGCTATGCAGAAAATATAGGTTGTAATCAAAAGCTATTCTCATGTCTGCAAGTGGACTGAAACGTTAAGTGTGTTTACCAGCAGTTTTCATGGTTTCAGTGTTCCTTCCCCGCCTCGCGAAAGAGCTGGTTATATTGTGAATTAATTACAAATATAGTGAGTATAGATTTAATTTAAATAAAAAAAAGACAAAAAGCAGACTGGTCAAAGGGACTATCCTTTTACTAAGACTGTTTAAATCAAAACATTGTTATTGCAATTTAAAGTATGGATTCAACTAGATTCAGGTAACATTTATACATCTAGTCCTATCGTTCGTCTAGTGCCATTTCTGTACACATTTCAGATGGACTAAACCCCAACCTTCATGGCAGGGCTTGTCCTCGCTATTACACTCTGTACTTTCAGATTCGTTGTTGGGGCTCCCTAATGCGTGTTTGAGAGACTGATAACCTTATGGCATTACAGCTGACACTGAATTAACAGATTCTAAATGTTGATTTTAACAGCAGTGGTTTTCACCATTTTTACCCTGGTATTACCAGAAAACCACTTTTCAATGTCGCAAGTGTGATTATCGTATACGAACAAAACATTCCAGTACATGTAAATTAGAAGGGACAGCAGCAACTTAGAAGTGATAATTTGAAACAATGTTTTAATAGCCTAAAGAAGTAATGATCACAGATACTGTAACATTGGAATTAAAAAAAATGAGACAGAGAAAAAAAAGAATAATATGCAATGCGCTTCAAGTATGTCACCGTGACAACGGGGTTATGTACGTTTGAACAACTGTTAAAGACAGACGATCTTAAATCCAAAAATGTCAAACAAGATAAATAAAGACTTCTAATGATGGCCAAGATCCAGCTAATCATGATTCTTCTGTAAACGCTAATAGATAAGTAAAAAGCTATCTGGAACATAAAATTGACATAGGCATTGGATACATTGGGTCAATAATACTTTGCGGTCCAATCAAAAAATGTTGAGTCGGTCCATGGAGTTTGTCATTTGTCCATGACTGGTACCATTCCTGGAAAGGACTAGACTACCTAATTGGACAACCAGTTGTACTTTGTGTCTTTCATCAACAGTTACTGACAACAAATGGTGGCTTTTAGGCAGTCGTCTACATTATTTATATAGTCATGGCAAGCTTCAAAAGGATAATTTTAACATTTAAAAGCAAGCCTTCAATAAATCTTTAGATTTTTGCAATCGTTTATAGCCTCATGAATGACGGAAATTTGATTGGCTTCTTCCAAGCTCAATTGCCCGTGCAGTACGCTTCCAACATCGAACTCATTCGCCAGAAGTGACACTGGTGATGTGATTGACAGAAAGCCACACCCCAGTCGCACGAACAAAGCAAGCCTCTTCTATCCTACATTGGCTATTCATTTTCACGTTGGCTGATCAGCTTTTCCGCCTTATACTCAGATAAAACCGTCAATACGATTACATATTGATACAAGACTGTTTTGTTTCCTTAATTATAAATAATTTTTATGTTTAGATATTTAAAATAAATGTAAATACAATGTATAACCAATAAATTTAATTGTTGGTCTGTTCATGGAATCATGAATACTTCGGGTCTCTTGAAAAGTTAATGTAAATAATTTTGGGCTTCAATTACTTTGCAAGAAACCTGAAGTATTCATGATTCAATGAACATTACAAATATCGAATTTATTTCTTAAATGAATTAAAGAAGAAACTTAGGATAGACAAGAAAGAATAACATAAACACCTCCCATACCACACATACTTGAAACACAACAGGTCTCCGACTTATTCTCAACAAAACAAGTAGGACTTGCTATGAGAGACTCAACGCCATCTCTTGACTCAAAAGTAAGTGAGTATGATCAGGAAATTCACATAAACCTTAATTAAAAGAGTAATATATTTATCATACATAAAAATATTCGACGTGCAAATGTCTTTGTTCTTATACAGCTCCGTTTTGAAGACGGAAGCGTTCTCTTACCCATATTGTATGCTTAAATGCTGATTAAGGAAGACTAAGCGGATAACCAGTTGAACTAAGTGGTTACTTAAATGGTTATGTTGCAGTTACTAAAATATACCAAAGACTTTCACATGAATAAAATTTTGAAAATAATGCTTTTGTTTTTTAAAATCCAGTGAAAGGATCGATGAAATTCAAAAGTTTTTACTCATAGAAATAATCTTCATCTACATCTCATACACCGTAAATGAAAAAAAGATTATTTAACGAAGTCTTATTATATCATTGTTTGCACCATTACTTACTTTGATCTCTGTATGGAAGAAAGTACATGCCATGAATGGACATCTATCTATCGCAGAGATTTAATCGTATGCTATGTTATTTTTTTTGTTTGCACTTTTTCATTAATTTAAAATATGATTTTTTAGTTGACGTTGACAGAATAATAGTTAAAGAGCGAGAAAAATATCTGCGTCGATGGTTTAAAAAAATAATGTATGGCATGATACTTCTACCGTAGGAAAGAATTGGCGATATTTGTAGGTTACATTCAACGTTACTAATATTTGTAGGTTACGATCAACTTAAAACTACTACTGTTTTAGATGTTTTTGGTACCAGGTATGTATGATACCAGCTTTTTAAAGACGTGTATGACACTAGCTATTTAAATATGCAGCATTTGTGCGCAGGGCATATTTTCTTTTTCGTTCTGACTTGAGTTTTTGTGAGATTCCAGCAATCCTGTACCCTAGAAGCATCACAACATATATTTTTGAATATCATAGGTTCCTTAAGCCAAACGCTTTACTCAGCTCAGCTGACCGACGACATAACAAAGTATAAACATCCCTCATTTTTTTCTCATTTTCTTTTAAAATTCTCACATTATTCATATCTCATATCAATTATGTCTATGTCACTTCGTTGTATATCTTTTTATAGATATTTCTTGGTTAACATATTTTCATAGGAGAAACATTGCAATTTGCCACAATACACTATCAGCGACAGCTTTAATTGACTATATATACATTTATACTCAATTTATGTATTGTATGATAAACAAAACACCTTAGTGCATGTCTTCTTTCAGACATCATGTCATGCGTTCAAGGAAAAAGTTTTTATTTGTATTGCATATAAGTTCTGCAAATTCGACAAAACAAATGATAACTACATCAAATGATCAAAAGTTGGGTCAGACCTTTCCAAGCAGGTGACCATAAGGCAGCAATGAACAGATGCGAAAGCATGACAAACAAAATGCACAAATAACACAAATGATCCACAACAGATGTACCGCCTTGGAACGGTCAGTAAAAATATTTTACTGGAGGGCTTAAACCAGATTCACGGCGCCAACCTCACCCTGGATTCCTATGTGGACCAGGACACATTTGTGAAAGTGACAAAACACAACACAAACGACAGCCAATAGGTAAACCCTTTCGCAGCAGGTGTCCACAAGGCTACACAGAACCGACACGACATTACAACACACACTGTCATACCAACATGAAGCATACCTCATTTAGGGAGCTGTGCTGATCAGAATTTGTATCTTGTAAAACTACCACGCATGTTATGTTTCCATTCGTACTTGTATGACACGACGGTGTTTCATGCCTCATGCTCAATGACAACACTCACTTTAAGGTTTCGTTGTTCGGTTAGTGCCTGCTGCTTTTCTTTGGCTGCCCCCCCCTGGCTCAACTTCAGTTCTGACTATCTGTGAGATAAGAGTCTCTTTCTATGTTTCATCACAGTTAGATTATATGATTTTAGATTGTTTTCATGTGATTATACATTGGATAAATTAGAAAGTATCCGTGCAAGTTTAGAATGTGTGAGTAGAGTCTAAGATGATTATAAGACCTTTATCACATGACGTCGCGTCTGGGAGTGATATAACGTAAAGCAGTAAAATCGATAAGCCACTAGTGGTTTACAGAATGATTTTTTAACGTAACATAATGACATCCATTATAACGTTACGTAAAATATAGCAAACTATTGACGTTTTCACGCAAAAAATGCGATTTTAAGTTATTTTAATGGCATGTGATAAATAGAATCTAACATTCGTGCTCCTGGATGATTGAATTAATTAATAGAGAGGAATAGAGAGCAAATTGTATTCTTATCGTATGTGAGCGTCTTGTTTTGTCAATGAACTGATTTCTCTTCATCATGGCGTCGTGGGATCGCATGTGATATATGATTGTGGTATTTCCTGGTCATACTCTCTTCCTTTACGATCTCATGGATTTTAAACAAATCTAAATATAAAGACTGGAGTTTATTACAGCATATTATTTCCGTGAACTCAACAGATACATTTATTTCAGATTTACCTGGGGTCTGAAGCTGACAAGACAATTATTGGTACATACTGTGGTAACATGTCAGCATTTGTGATCAACACTACCGCAAATAGAATGGCTGTACATTTTGTGTCAAATTATAAGATTAACGCCCGTGGTTTTATTGGAGTTTTCAGCTCTGTCTATGGTAAGTTTCAGGGACTGATGTCTGTAACACCTATGTTGTAATATTAGATTTCTCTGTAGTCTCGGCTAATCTGTGATCAGGCCCCGAGGTTATATTTTTTTTAATGCTCAACTCAATTGAGCACGAAATTTCAACTGCTCATAAAAACTAAAATACCAATAAATAAGGAAGCCTTTCAAAAGTTGTATTTATTATGCTAATAAATGTTAAAATGCCAACAAGTGTTGGCATTTTAACATTTATGTGTTAAAATGCCAACAATTGTTGGCATTTTAACATTATGCGCAGGATAAATTTCGTGCTCAGCTGAGTTGAGCATGGAATTTTTTATAACCTCGAGGCCAGAAATGTGGTATATCCTGGCATAACTCACTTGTTTTTAATTCGTTTCCAATGTTAATGCAATGGATTAGCATATATATAAAGATGCATATTTTTGGTCAGCCCTTTGCACCATACTTGTACATAAGCATTCAAAAAAGTAAGTTATTGGGTATTAGGCATACGTTTAGTTCAAAATGCAGATTGCTATGAAGATAAAGCCAACCAAAATATTTAATCTATGCATATTTGATGCTTTAGCAATCACGCTTTCGAAATTTCATTCAAATTTCACTGTTAAATAACGCAGTACATCAAGTCAAATTGCACAGGGGTCTTGCCTCAAAAGGCACATCGTTACTCACTACTTGACATGACCTTCGCCAACTCCCTCCCAAAGCAGCCACACAATGTCTCATCATGTCCATGACCTTATTGCCATCATTCCACTCCCGCACCTTTCGTCAAAGAAGGTCCCATAAATGTTTGATTGAAGAAATGTCATGTGATTTCGCTGGTCGTCAATGTAAACATCTTCATTTGAATGTCGCTTAGTATACACCTACGCTGTGTTGTGGCCCAGTCTAGTCATACACGTGTATGTACAACAGTTTAAGGGACACCAACGTCGTCCTTGAACTGTTTGTCACAAATCCGAGTTCCTGTGGTATTTCCTGCCAAGTCAGGTAATCTTGTGCTGCTAAGAAACCGATTACGTCTGATTAACTTCACTTTGTCAATGTCTTCTTTCCTGGTGGGATAACGTGGCCTGTCGGTATGATGTCCGACAGTAGTAATGGATGGCACTCTGGCCCCATTTGTTTTTTTGATCCTGAAAAGAACTTAGAATTTTTCAGGCTAAAAAAAATGGGGCCATAGATGCCTATCCTGGTAAGCTTCAGTGACTAGCTGTGAATAACTTAGTTTATTTAAGGGCTATTTTGGCTGGATCTATGATTGTGATAGTTTCCTGGTCTGATTTACTGGCTGGGTTGTGATTATGATAGTTTCCTGGGTTGTTGGGAAATGACTTAGTCATTTTTGAGGGGGGATAAAGGTCCTGCTGTGGTGATATATAAAATAACTTAGTCAAATTCAGCTTTGAAGATAACTTAGTCATTTAGGGGGTATAGTATGTGGTGATATATAAAATAACTTAGTCAAATTCAGCTTTGAAGATAACTTAGTCATTTTAGGGGGTATAGTATGTGGTGGTATATGGTGGGTGTAATAGTCAAGGCTACTAAGTACCATGCGTCTTAGAGTCTCTTGGTCAATCAAGACCTCAACTCCTAGAGGCATCACTCTGTAGCGTTAATTAGTGTATAGCTAGTCGTCTCAAGCTTACTACTGCTGATTTTTATTAATGAAAAGAACAATTTTTGGGATTATTCTGGCTGGGTCTATGATTGTGATAGTTACCTGGTCTATTGAGATCAACTTAATTTATTTTGACTGCTATGTAATTGTTTCCTGGGCTATAAAGAATGACTTAGTTTATTTGAGGTCTATTCTGTTTGGGTCTATGAATATGATAGTTTCCTGGGCTGTTGGGAAATAACTTAGTATATTTTTGACTGTTTTGTAATAGTTTCCTGGGTTATTGAGAATAACTTAGTCTATTTTAGGGCTAATCTGGTTGGATCTATGATTGTGATAGTTTCCTGGTCTGATTCACTGGTTGGGCTGTGATTATGATAGTTTCCTGGGCTGTTGGGAAATAACTTAGTCATTTTTGAGGGTGATGAAGGCTCTTCTGTGGTGATATATAAAATAACTTAGCCAAATTCAACTTTGAAAATAACTCAATTTATCTAGAGTAGGTGTGTACTTAGATATGATTAGGCTGCTTGAAGGTATTTAAAAATTATACTATTTCGGATTCTTGCATGAAGTCGTATTTGATAGCTAGTATCTATCTTATGATTAAGTTAGAGCTTCTTTTGATATCTTAGATAATCAGCATTGGCATGTAATAGTATTGGGTTTAATGATCAGATGTTGATGAATGTGTCCATATCGCTTGAGATGTGGATGCAATGTGGACCTTCACACGTAAAATGTGGATCGTATGTGGATCCACCACATCTCCACAATTTGAATGTGGATGTAAAGTGGAGCAATGTGGATGTATTGTGGAGCAATGTGGATTTCCACATTTCAAATGTGAATAAATGCATATATATTGCGGATCAGAATAATGGAGATTTACGTTCATTCTTTGATAAATACGAATTATATGTGGACCACCACACTTAAAATGTGGATCCGCCGCATCTCCACATCTTGACAATGTGGATCCACCACATCTCCACATCTCCACAATGTGGAGTTTCCACACCTACACATTTGACAATTTGACTTATACCCTCTCTATAATCAATCCCTGGTAGGCTTGAACATTGGGCTGTGAATAACTTTTTGGGCCATTCTGGCTGGTGTATGATTGTGATCATTCCCAGCTTTGAAAATAACTTAGTCAAATTTAGCTTTGAAAATAACTTAGTCATTTTAGGAGCTATAATTTGTGGTGATATATGGTGTGTGTAATAGTCAAGGCTACTAAGTTCTATGCGTCTTAAGAGTCTCTTTGTCAATCAAGACCTCAAATCTTAGAGGCATTACTTTGTAGCGTTTACTAGTGTATAGTTAGCCCTCTCAAGCTTACTACTACTTATGTTTAATAAAAGAACAACAAAGACTGGTGAACATTTCTATAATTTATTGCCCCTCTAACTATAACTGATTACAATGACAGAGGATTAGGGCTGTCCCTCTATTCATTGTTTACAATAAGAGAAATTAAAGAATATATGCCATCATACAAAGTAGATTGCAATTAGAATGTTTTAAGCATTGATCCAGGGCCTTTTTGGAAGTTGACTTTGAGTATATCTTGATCCAGAGTTGTGCTGTTGCAGCTGACTTGCTGCTTATTTTGATCCTGAACTCTGTTGTAATGAATCTGATTCATATTCTTCACCTAAGCAATAGGTTGGTGGGTCAAATTCTTCAAGTTTCCCATCCAAGAGGTATCTTTTTTTTTTGATAGCATATTTCAAAGCGTCATTCTCATCAAAGTCGTCTTCATCTCGTAGGCGTTTTGCTGTATCTGTTATCTTCTTGTGCAATGGATCTTTCTTTATGGCCTTGGAAAATTTAAGGAAGGCCTTGTATTGACCAATGGCTTCTGCTCTGTATCTTGGTTCTAGTTTATCAAAAGTGACCTCCTCTGCTTCATCTGTGTTCATGTCTGGATTTTTCTCTATTACATGTTGTACACCTTCATTGAATGTGTCCTGTAGGTTACTATGAGCTCCATTAACAAAAAATGTTCAAGGATCAAACTTGCTCTTTTTTCTAGAATAATGTTGGTCTTCATCATCTGCATCAGTATAGTCTGTATCACTATTGTCATGAATCCCATAATCTTTATCGTCATATTTCCCAAAGATGTCTTCCTTTTGATGACTTCTGGAAGTCTCTGCATCAGATTCCTAAAACATAGTAGATTCTTCATTTTCTGACATTGTTTCTGACTCCATATCTGTACTGCAGATACCACTTGTTAGAAGTCGTCTCAAACTGTCTGATCTTGCAAACTGTCGTTCACACTTTGGACACTGATGTTGACCCATTGAAATCGTTTTGGTAAATGAACAGCTTCTCCTTGATTGTATCCTTTATATACCTGTAGTGACATACAAACACACAGTTTTGTCAATATTTATCACAAAAATATGACAATTTCTACTCTTTATTATTTGCATGTACTTCTTTTGTTGCAACACTTGAGAGAGGACTGAATTTTCTTGTTTTGCTGTTCTCTTTTGCAGAAGATAAATTCTTTCTTTTATCACATCTTTGGTCCATTATATTTCTTCCTTTCATACATTTCTTTTCTAATGATATTCTTTCTAGTTGATTTCCTATCAGCTGACGAAGTTCTCTATGGCACATTCTACAGTACTTTGGTGGTCTTCCTTGCTGGTGTTTACTATCCAACGCTGTACTCAGCCTTTTCATCAGATATCGAATTTGTCCATAGCTCATATGATATTTAGTTGATATTTTAGATGCAGGTGTTTTCATATCATCATTGCAGCTTGTATTTTTCTGTCTTGCTGAGAGATCCATTCTTCTTCTTTTAGTGTTCGAAGAACAATAAGAAGTGTCAACCAGAACCATCATATTTATACTGATAGCAAAATAAATCAGCTTTTTATACTGTGGGAAAAACCCAGATTTTCTGAAATCTGAAAACTCTCAAAATTGTTTCATCAAGCGTAATCACTACTTGAATTTTTCATCCGATCAAATAGTTTCCATTAGCCAAACTACTGAAATTTTCACAATGTGGCAGGCAAAATCACTAGTTCTCAATTTTTTTCGCTAGGACTAAAGTGTCAAGCGAGACTACATTTTTTGAAAAAAAATTGCAAGAAGTATCAGGCACTGTATAAACAGCACCATTACTCCCCAAGTACTATCCTAACCTTGGAATATCTGGCGATTGAAACTGTCTCAAATACAAGTCAAATTCCTGCATGTCTCTATGGACCAGAGAATTTTAGGCGGAGCCACTCCAACCCGAAGGTTGGCGCCCTTAAACAGCCAAAGCTGCTCTACCTTTTTAGATGCATATTCAACAGTTTCTGAGGCACAAAGCCTAGGCGGACGTATATAGTACCAGTGGTCAGTTATTTGTGTTCAACATATATCTCTACTGACTTAATAAGCAAATATTTGCGATTCATATATAAAGTTATCCTATAACAAAATGAGTTTGAAGTGGTGTCTCAAATTCGCATACACCATCCCATAATAGTTATCATGCTTTTATAGTATGTAAAATCGATAACTTGAATATAAGAGCTATCTTATGGTAAAAATTTGAAGTCAATCGGATAAAAAATACCCGAGATATTACAAATTTGACAAAATTACGCATATTTTTTACTGTTCAATTTTCTTATTCAAGAAAGATAATTCATCGGCATGAAATAGCAAGAACCGGATTTCTAAAACGTTAAATCATATTTTCCCAATAACTTGAGTTTGCCTGGACCGATTTTCAAAATTTTGCACCCTATAAAAGCTTTGAACAATTTCTATCTTATCACATTAGAACTAATTCATCTGCAGGTAATACATAAAGAGAGCAAATCAGTTATGGCATATCAACTACCGACAGAAATGCAACATACAATTTGGACTCATGAATTTTACTTAGTTATTTATATATCATCACAGAAGGACCTTTATTCCACTAAAATGACTAAGTTATTTTCAAAGCTAAATTTGACTAAGTTATTTTCAAAGTTGGGAATTATCACAATCATACACCAGCCAGAATGGCCCAAAAAGTTATTCACAGCCCAATGCTCAAGCCTACCAGGGATTGATTGGAGAGAGGGTATAAGTCAAATTGTCAAATGTGTAGGTGTGGAAACTCCACATTGTGGAGATGTGGAGATGTGGTGCATCCACATTGTCGAGATGTGGAGATGTGGTGGATCCACATTTTAAGTGTGGTGGTCCACATATAATTCGTATTTATCAAAGAATGAATGTAAATCTTCATTATTCTGACCCGCAATATATATGCATTTATTCACATTTGAAATGGGGAAATCCAAATTGCTCCACAATACATCCGTATTGCTCCACATTACATCCACATTCAAATTGTAGAGATGTGGTGGATCCACATACCATCCACATTTTACGTGTGAAGGTCCACATCGCATCCACATCTCAAGCGATATGGACACATTCATCAACATCTGATCATTAAACCCAATACTATAACATGCCTATGCTGATTATCTAAGATATCAAAAGAAGATCTTACTTAATCATAAGATAGATACTAGCTATCAAATACGACTTCATGCAAGAATCCGAAATAGTATAATTTTTAAATACCTTCAAGCAGCCTAATCATATCTAAGTACACACCTACTCTAGATAAATTGACTAAGTTATTTTCAAAGCTGAATTTGGCTAAGTTATTTTATATTTCACCACAGAAGAGCCTTCATCACCCTCAAAAATGACTAAGTTATTTCCCAACAGCCCAGGAAATTATCATAATCACAGTCCAACCAGTGAATCAGACCAGGAAACTATCACAATCATAGATCCAACCAGATTAGCCCTAAAATAAACTAAGTTATTCACAGCTAGTCACTCAAGCTTACCAGGATAGGCATCTATGGCTCCATTTTTTTAACCTGAAAAATTCTAAGTTCTTTTCAGGCTTAAAAAAATGGGGCCAGAGTGCCATCCATTACTACTTCCGACTTTTTAAACTGCTCATCTGACTGCACTTGGTACTAAGACTGGATATCATACACTCATAACCTTGAGTATTTCGAGCGACTTGCTTATTTATCATGCTGGCAGTTAGCATTACGATCACAATGTTACGCTGATATTACGTCGAGTCAGGTCGACATCCCATCATGAAAATTTTCAAATTATACTCCGGTTTATTTGTGTTGGTACATGTACGCATCAAACAAAGCGAATTTAGATTACTTTGGCTACACATGCTATGCTGGGGCACGTATTTGTTATTATTTCTTAAACGTCGCGAGGCAAACGTAAGAAAAGCGCGCAAAATGGACATGAAAAGTGAAATTATATAAAACACAACCTACAAAACACATATCAATTCCTTTCGCATATTTGACAATGAAAAGAATTTGGATTAAAAATTGTATACTTACCTCTCAAATTATTTTTTAGAACCAACTACTTAAATATAGTATTTCTTTTGTTTTTGAATTTGTTAGAAGTTTTATGGAAAATAGATAAAATCGGAGGCTTTGCAGAACATTTTCGGTTTAAACTGTGTTGATTAAATTTATCAATACACGAAGACATATGTTAGATTTTTCATCATCTGACAATAAAAGTACTATGAAATTGCATTTTTGAGAAAACAATTGTCAAGTCTTTACTTGCAGCTATTCAAAACGATTGTGGTGCAGTTCTGACCAGCACCCATGGCTCCTTCAGACCACCAGACGAGGATAGTGATGGCCTGTATGATAGCTATTTGGATTGTTTGTGGATTATTCCCTCTCAAGAAAACCAAACAATAGTGTTGAAAGTCAACCAAATAGATATTGAATGGGATGCATTTTGCTCATTTGATTACCTCAAGGTGAGTAAATGTCTGGTTTTTGCTCTGAACCCAAAACGAATTTTTGATGCAAAAAATAATCTGGAAAAAATGAATTAACCGACTTTTATCATACGACGTCAAGTCTGGAGTGAAATAACGCCATGCAATAAGATTGATAAACCAATAGTGGTTAACATATCTACGGGAAACGTTATGACGTCCATAACAACTTTGCGTACATAACGTTTTTATGTCATAAATGAGATTTCAAAGTAATCTTAATATCATATGATAAATAGAATCTAACATTCGTGCTCTTGTAATTGAATTTATAGTTGCGAGAAAAAAAATAAAATGCTCGACAAGCCTTGCATTTTATCTCTTTTCCTCAACTCGTTTAATAAATTTAATAAACATGAGCATTCATGTAAGATCATTGAGAAAAAGACAAGAACGCTAGCCAGCCACATGGAAGCAGAACAACAAATTAAGTAAAGTAACCAGATCTTTTACCACGAGTGATGATTACAAAACTTGAAAGGAGAGGCTTGTTTCACCATCGTGCACAGTTTAAATGCTTGATGGCCAACCAAATCACAGTTGACAACTTGCTTCTCTTTAATGGCACACCGCTGGTGTGGACCTTAGACACTATGATGGTTCCGACTTAAAGACTTATCCATAAATGAGAGGGTTAGGGCCCGATGTTTTATCTGTGGTCTTGCCCACCAGGGCTTAACTATTGGATTTCTTGTACTCTTGTATTCAGTTGCATATACTATTGAGACATTATCTTTATTGTATCTCCTTTTTATATTTCGATTTGTATGTAGTAGGAGATGGTGCATCTATAAGTTTGGGATCTTTTATGTTAACCAAATATCTAGTTGTCTTGATCCACATCAGAAATAAGGGTGAAGTTGGTTTTGTCAAACGTGTTTACCCCTCCAGTAAGTTTTTACTGACCGTTCCAAGGCGGTGCTTCTTTTTGTGAATCCTTTTTGCTATTTGTGTTTAAGGTTTGCTGAGGAAACAGGATCTAGTTGTTTCACTTAAATTGTGTTTGTTTTTTTGTGTGTTGTTGACTATGTTCTGTTTCACTTTCTTCCTTGCAGTATCATGGATTGGTCAGTGGTCTGCGATTGTGACATACTGGCCTGATCTTTTTTCTCTCGTAAACCAGATTATGTTTGAACAATACAATGTACATTCATCACAAAACCAAGATCAGACACCAAACTCCAAAAAGGGAGAGAAGGCAACAGACTAGCTAGCAACTACTACCTAAGGTCAGATAGTAGACACAGTAGACACAATGGACATTGAGACTTTTTAATGATGATATTATTTTCATTATTTTAGGTATACAATGGAAGTATGTCTGAAGAAGATCTTATAGGAATAGGAAAGTACTGTGGTACAGTTGAGCAACTAGTTATTATATCTGATATTATACTATTTCTGGAGTTTGTATCAGATGGCAGTATACAAGGTCAAGGATTTCATGCAACCTACTCCCCACTCTCCAGTAAGCATTGCTGCTGTAAACTATGTATTAATTTTCACTTAATTACTACCAGCTCTCAAGTAGGCATTGCTCCAGTATGTAAGGTTCATGCAACATATAGTCATATTAAGTAAGGGTGTAAAGATTAGGAATCGATACAATCAAGTACCACACCTGGCCCAGGATACCAATGGGAAAGTGACAAACTCACAGTTAGACACAACAAACGAGAGCCAAGAGGTCAGCTCGTTTTAGGCAGGTGACCACAAGGCACATATAAACAGACATAGCAAACACAAGACAGAAAAACATAAACGATCCACAAAAGAAGTACAGCCTTGGAACGGCTCCATACCTCATTCCACTTGCTTCCTGCTCACTAGTAAACATTGCTTAAGTAAACCAAATCAAGCTTTTCATGAATTTACTATCCATCCTATAATAAGCATTGTTCCATAATACAAGGCAAAGGTTCTCATGACACACCAACTCTCTAGTAAGCATTGCTTTAATTTTAAAAAGTCAATGTTTTCATGGCACTGAGTTTTACTCTGTAGCAAACAGTTCTCTGTTGTGCAATGTTAAGGTTTTCATTACATTTACTACACTACCTATTGTAAGCATCGCTATGTTATACAAGGTAAAAAAGACATGCCACTTTCTATCATCTGTCAAATAAGCATTGCTTCCATTTGCAAAGTCAAGGTTTTCATGCCACTGACTACCCGCTGTGTAGAAAGCATTTCTCTGCTATGTAATGTCTTGATCTTCATGCCACTTACTATAGTAAGCATTACACAGTTAAACAAGGTCAAGCTATGTATGACACTTACTTTCCAGTCTTTAAGAATTGCTCCAGTATATAAATGCAATGTTTTAGTGACAGCTACTATCCGTTTCATTAGTTTAAAAAGTCAGTTTTCATGCCATTGACTGCACACTCTCTAGCAAGCAATTCACTAATACGAAATTTCAGTGTCTTCTTGTGACTTACTATAGAAAGTATTACACCATTAAAGAAGGTCTAGCTTTGTATGACAATTACTTTCCAGTATTTTTAGAATTGCTCCAGTATATAAATTCATTGTTGGTTTGTGCCTGATGCTTGTCGTTTGCTGGACTTGAAACTTAATTTAGATCTGACTATCTGTGAGTCAGGAGTCCTTTTCTCTGTTTCATCATAGTGTTAATTTGATATGAGTGTATCTCTGTAATTATACATTGCATAAGTAAGGAAGCCTTCATGCGAGCTAAACAATTTGTGTTTTAACAACTGGGTTGTCAACAAAGTCTAGGGCGTAGATTTGGAGCCAGTAAAATGCATTTGAGCCCCCGGTAGCTTAGATTGCTGTCCATTCTAAGCCGGGAGTTCTGTTGTTTATTTTACCATTCATTGTTTTGTGGAATTCTGTGTTTGTGTTTGTTTTGGTATGCATTATTTTGTGTCCTTTCTAGTTTTGCAATCATCTTGAAGATGAAGAGAGAGCTGGTTACTTTGCTTTTATTATTCTACAGATGTCTTGTTACTGTAAACGTTCTTTGGCTCTTCCTCACTGTGGCATGGGTTGGTCTGCAGAATGTGATTGTGGTATTTCTTGATCATACTCACTTACTTTTTTGTCGCCTGCGAAGCATGGTCGACACATAGGCATCATGACTCCAGCATAGTCGTCGTCATCGTCGTCAGTATCGTCGTCGTCCGCGTTGTCACACTTTTGGTTTTCGATCCATAACTCTTGAAGGGATGCATACATTTCGTTTACAGTGTACAGGAGGGCCAACCATCTTTAAATACTGGTCAAGTTGGAAAAAGAGATTAATCAGCAAACTTCTGACTGAGTTATGGCCCCTTTTTACTTGGATTTTGACTAAATTGTGGTTTACAAACAATAACTTTTGAAGAGATGCAACAATTTCATTCAGATTTTACAGAAGGGTAAAATATCATAAAATACAAGTCAATTTCAAATGTGGAGGTCATTTACAATCTTTTGACTAAGTTAGGTTTAGGCTAATAAATATAAATGCAAAAGCTATATATTGAGGTAGGAATCCCAAATTTGGTGCGTGGATGTATCTTGGGATGACAGAGTTTATATTAAATAAATAGTTGTTAAAAGAATTTCTTTCCAAAGGCTTCCAACACAACACGTCTTTAATCAGTATTGCTCCAGTGTCCTTAACCATGGGTCACTTAAGTTAGTATCATTGAAAGGGGTACTTTCATCTGTGCCCACACATCGATTTCTTCAAACTTTGCATATCAATAACTCAATATATATGAACTATGAAAATGTATTTATCGAGTTAGATGGTTAAGAATAAGGCTTGGGAATCAACCCTGGCGTAATCCACCTTTGAGGTGGAACCTGTCTCTAAATTTCCATGTCCTAAATCTATAGTTTTGTTTATTTCTATAATTTGTCATCTAGATTGAATCCAAAATACCATATACATTATTTTATTAACACAAAACTATTTGGATAAGTTATGGTTTGCGTTTTTAAAGAAGTAATTGTAAAATTTCAATATTTTTTTTCAAAATTTACAAAACATTCAACATTCAATTCAAAAGATGGATATGTTCTAGTCTTTGTCAAGATATCATATTATCACAAAAACATGCCATATATATATACTGCTTATCTGAGCCAAATATCATGAAAATCCAAAACCGGTAACTTTGTCATTTCCTACCTCTTATAGGTATAGGTCAGTATTAGCAAAATTAATTATTTAGTTCAAATGAATCAATAACTCGACATAAGGAGGTTGTTTTTTTAATATACTCCCTTTTTTTAAAGAAAGACATGTTTAGACAATTTTAAATGATTCAATGGTCAGAAATGCCTACGGTCATGGCCCTGTGTCATGGCACTATGGGGCCAAGACAATGTGTATCACTTCCTCAAGTCCTGCATGATATTGTTTAAGAAACATAATATCCTAACAATAAACATGTGAAAACAAGAAGACTTAATATTTCCTTTATATCCAAACTGAACTAGAGGAACCACATTTTGGTGCCGTGTCCAGGATAACGTGTAACAGAGTCTTATCAAAGGTATCACAGTTTTCTACTTGAATAAGTGAGGTCCAGAAACAAAACTGTATGCCTGGAATATACAGCCAGCTAAAGTATAAATGTTGCTATTTGATGGAAATCAGCATCAGTTTCACAAAACAGAATGAACAGAGAAGATTTAAGCATTAAATTAGCAATACCTTTGAAGCCAAAAGTTATCTGTGACCAAAATGGTTAATTTTAACCAATAGGTTTGACAGTGGAGTATATTGTGAAGGAGATTTATTAATGAGTCTTACAATTATAAAATCATAGATATAAGGTTCTTCTCCTGTATGAACTGACTTGTCATAAGATTTCTCTTCTGTATAAATCAAAATTTTAAATAATGTTACATATTAAGTGTAACATTGGCTAGATGTAGTTTTAATGTTAAAAACTAGATGTGTTAAGTACAGGTGTCAACATATTGTATCATTTTGGCTAATATTATTGTATAAGCACTTCATTAAATAAGAATCGTGGCACTTAATATCAAAGATTATTGTTTTTTCTTTCCTTTTCCAATCCATAATAGGGGAAACGCTGAACATATCAACTTCTATCAATAAACGTACTAGCATTATGATTCAAACTAAGCAAGTATTCAAGTATGTTTTACACCGAAACATAATTATTGTATTTTTTACATTTCGATGAATTAGGGCCATGTGTTTATATCAAGTTAAAAAATATGCTACCGGTCCTTGAATTTCATGAAATTTTGTCTACATATTCTTAACATATATGGATAGTTTATATGTTGAAATGGTATCTTGACAAAGACCGCAACCTGTAAAAATGTTAATTCCAAATTTGACTGAATACAAAATATACAGCGAACTAATCAATGATATAGCTATTTAATAAAACATTTCTCCCCCCGGTACATAAAATGTCAATTACTTTAGAAATGATTATAACTAGGTAACCTAAGGTATTATAGTGATATCATTCATGACGTCATAAATTAGCAATAGAATTGCATAAAAACTCAAACGCACCATATAAATTAAAGTTGGTTTAAACATATTTATTCATAATTCTGTCAAAATACATACACATAAGAAAGTACAACATAATGAGAGGATCTTAACGAAAGCCTATTACTTATAGAGTTCATTTCCTCGGTGATTATTAGTTATAATATCATGTATCATGTCTAATTTCCCTGTTACACGTATGCATATAATGTTCATATGATACTATATGTAACAGTCATTTTGTAACAACGAAGCATTGTTGTTTATTGTTTTGGTCCAAAATAATATAAGAAAAGTGAAAAAAAAAAGATGAAAGAAAAACTGGTCAACTCTCAATCCCTCCGTAGGTCCACAACCCCACATGATGTTAAAGTTTAAACATGACTAATCGTTTAAGATTTAGCTAGATAGCATTGCAAATCTTTTTGTAGCCAAAATATACAGTTGCACCTGCTTTAAAATAAAGTTGTTTTCTTCTGTTGTTGCTTCTGGAATACCAAACAATAGTTTAGGTACTGACAATTGCTGTGGAATGAGGTATAGATAACGTATCCGCTGGTTTCTATAAAGATCACATGATAGCAAATAATGAGAGGTGGTTTCTATTGCACCACATGAACACCGAGACTCTTGAACTATGTTTTTTGTATACAAGTGGTATTTAAGGCTACTACATTCTAATCTTAATCTTGAGTGGTATATTTGACCAGACCTTGACGTATGAACTATGTCAAAGTATTTAGGATATGGATTTTCGTTACGAGTTTGATTCAATTGACGTTTGAAGCTATTCAATGTAGGAGAATTATGTACTATAAGGTCTAAAGAATTCCAATCTCTGAGGGTTGATGGCAAGAAAAGTTTGCATGAGTAACCGTGCGAGCGGGTGGTACCTTAAAATTGTTCATGATACGTAGCTGGTATCTAGAAATATTTTGGACTCGCTGTGGAATTAGTGATTGTAAGTATGGAGGTGTTAATATAACTAGAATAATTTGTGGTTGTTTCGTCTCTTCTGAAGTGTTTGTATTCCTGTATTGTCATATAATTTCTGTATACTACATAGTCTCGTGGCACCTGTTATTATACGTGCTGCTTCAATTTGGATGCTTTCTAAATTTCTTTTATTTTCAATTGAACAATTATTCCATATTATGTTGGCATATTCAAAGAGTGATCTGATGTATGTCGTATATAGTTTTAACAATGATAATCTATCTAACATGAATTTGTTTCTTCTTAGCGAACCAATTCTTTTCCAAGCCCTTTCAACTATATACGCAATATGTTCTGTCCATGTGGCGTCACTACTAAAAATAAGTCCCAAATGTTTGTGTTTAATAAATTCATTAATTTGCGTAGTACCCATGTATGAAGGAGGGTGGAAGGGTTTGAAACGTTTTCTAGATTGAATAAGGGATACAGTTTTGTTTGGATGAAAGTCAACTAACCAAGTTTTGGCCCATTTGTATATCAAGCTGAGATCTGTATTAAGTTGGAGAGCTGCGGTAACTGGGTTTTCCACTATAACATACAAACTAGTGTCGTCGGCTAACAGCCTTATATTACAACGAAGGTCTTTAACTATATCGTTGATATAGATTAAAAATAAAGTTGCGCCCAAAATGGACCCTGAGGGACACCTGCTGTGATGAATTTCCACAACGATGCCACCCCCTTAATGCAGACACGTTGTTGTCTGTTAGATAAATAATCTTTAAACAGCCATTAATATTTTCTGAAACACCTATGCTGCGCAATTTAAACAAAAGACTCTTGTGCCAAACCCGGTCGAACGCCCTAGTGATGTAACAAAATACTATTCGAATTTCTTTGTTCTCATCAAGAGCCTTTGAAAATTCATGATTCATTAAAAGTAACTGATTGACTGTGGAATCGCCTCATTGGAAGCTGGATTGAAATGGAGAAATAACATTGTTTAAGATGAGGTACTCATTAAGCTTCTTATTTATTATTTTTTCCATCAGTTTACCTTGAATACTTTTAAGTGAAATTGGTCTATCATTTTTAGGATTCGTTTAACTATCCTTTTTATGAATAGGTATAACATTAGACAATTTATATGAGTCGGGGAACTTTTGAAGCCTTATTGACAAGAAGAATAATTTGGTGTAAGGATATGCTAATTCTTGCTTTCCTTCTTTGATCAGCTTCGGACTAATACCATCAGGTCCAGAGGCTTTGATGGCATCAAATTCATTTATTGCCTTATTACATCTTGCTGCGTGACTACAGTTTTATTTAAAGTATCGTAATTTGGTTCAACGAAGTTGGGAAGGTGAGCATTGGTGTCATCAACAGTTGATTGTCATTAAGTACTTCTGCCTTTTGGTCATCTGATTTTGAAGCGGTTTTATACCATGATTTACTATTAGATGAATTATTTCTTAAATCTTGTGACAGCGTTTGAAAATACTTAATTTTACCTTCTCGTAGGTGTTTAGTAACTTCATTTCGTTTTAATTTAAATTTATTCCACGCGCGCGTGTTCCATGTTCGTTCGTTTAGCCTTCCTAAATAATCGTTTCCGTTGTCTTATTAAGGTCTTAATTTTGGAATTCATCCATTCAGGTTCATTTGGTCTAATTGTTACTTTCTTATTTGGTATAGTGTCTTTTGCTGCAGTTAATATATGTTTTGTTATGTTATCTGAGATTTCATTTATATTATTAGAGGTAAACAATGCATCCCAGTTAGCGTCATTTAGTTTCTGCCTGTAATGATTGTAGTTTCCCCTGTCAAATAACCAAACTTCGTGTTTGAAAGTTTCTGTATTGATTTTCGAAATTTTAGTGTGACAAGTATCAGACAGTGGAACCGGACTAGATTTGGCACCATGGGGGAAATAACATCGCTAAATAAAACGTTTGAAGGATTGTTTACTAAGGCAAGATCAATTAGTGTCGAGAAATTTTCTGTAAAATGAGTCGGTTCATCAATTAGCTGACATAGATCATATGAAAGGATCAAATTTTGCATTCTATTGGGAAGTTTGTTATTATGCATATTGCAATTGAAGTCCCCTAAAATAACGATATCTTTGGTCGATGAGGTGTTTAAATTCTCAAACGAACGTTCAATAGAGTCCCATAGTTCAATCCCTGCGTTTGGAGGCCTATAAATGCCACATAGACATAGTAAAAATTTATGGTTTCGGATATTAATTTCGACACAGAGCCCCTCAAGATCGCCATAAATTAGATTTGTTTATTTATGAGATGATATTCCACTTTTAATGTATATAGCTACACCACCACCAGGTCAGTCATTACGGTCTTTTCTATAGAGGGCATCAAAATTTGGAATCATTATATCCTCCGTTTTTTTAGTTGGGTGACAAACATGTTTCTGTTAATACTACTATATCATAGTATTGCATTTCTACCTCGAGTATATCACGTTTGAGATACATGCTTTGTATATTAAGGTGCACGATATTTAAGTGGTCCCTTAGGACAGACATGCCAGGGATATCGCTACATGATGAGCTTGTAGAAGTATCTAAACTTACGTTGGGGCCAGGGTTGGGGTGTACATCGCCTGATACCAATAGGAGCAAGGAGATCACGCAAACAATGCAATGAAATAAAATGTCTGACAAGTATTGGCAAAAAAGCGCATTCTTAATAGCTTTTTGACCTAATTCAATTTTTCTTTTGGGAAAGCATATAAGGAATCTCGGTGCAATGTTCAACTGGTGTCTCAGGCTGGTTAATTCAATTGGACTTTGCAGTAATAATGTAAGAATTAGGGAATACCAGGTGAGCTTGTTGAACTTGTTTAATCTTAAACGATTGTCACTAGGATAGAAGTAATTAAACCCTTTCTGCGAGGTTGGTTGAGTCAATCTACACAGAGTTACACTAGCCATTTTCAAAAACAATTCTGAAAAATATATACAGACAGACCACTGCACCTGCAGATGGTTCAAAATATTTTAGGGATAGCACATGTTTAGTGAGGATATGTGGAACCGAGAGAGCGAACGAGAAAAGACCAGAATAAACAAAAAAAAGGATTTATAAAACAGACGGATAACATATATATTCTATGGTTTTAGTCATTTAAACATTCTGGAAAAATCTTATGTTTACCAAAATTTGTGACATTTATGATTTTGGATGGTTGTTTTCATCCTTGGAGTTTAGAAAATCACTCAAAGGTTTATATAAGATGAAAACAAGTCCATAGAAAGTTTCTTAACCGGATAGGAAAGGTTCTGATCACTAAATTCCCTGGGTAGTTATTGTGTGTTGTATACCTCCATTTTGCTTCTCGAGCCCAATCATTTCAATGGGGTACTGACATTTGTAGATCATTTTTTTCGTGATAACGTGCTGTATTAAATATTCTATCGTTTATTTCTTTTAAGTATGTCTACAGTAAAAAATTAACAGTAAAACAATTTTATTGTGGAACAAACTTTCTTAACACGCTTAATATGATTAACAGTCCATGCACGATTAATCCTTAATTGTATTGTGTTTCAAGTATTGCTTATTCATATTTGAAGAAAATCACTGAGAGTAAATTTTTTCAGGTGAAGAAACAGCAACTTTTTTCACAGATTACTTGACTTCTGGTATTTTAACCACACAGCCAAGTTTGAATCAAACCACGACAACGAAAATCACGACTGAATTATCAGATATATCAGAAACAGCAACCAATATAACTGTTACATTAGATACATCTGAAACAACTACCAAGACAACTAGTAAGACTGTCAACCCTAATGAACCGCTAACGTCTGAAATTCGAACAACCAAAACAACAAATAAAGAAAAGGAAACCACTTCTGATCACAAAAGTACTGAGACTCGTCAAACAACATCAACAACAAGTGCCAGCTCTACTAAACGAGTTGCTGTAACAAGACATCAGTCCATAAGTACAGATATTGACACAGCTCTACTGAACAATTTAACTGAGCAGATAAGCACTGTGACAGACGAAGAAACTACAGAACAGAGTGATGGAACATTAATCAAACTAGACAAAATGATTGTAATGTTTGGTTGTATGTGGTTTATACACTTCAAGTTATAAACTTTATAAAAAAACAATTCTAAATACTTTAGTTTGACATATGTGCAAACAATGCCCGTTTACGATTTTATATATATTGGCATCGTTATTAATATTTAAACTATCTGTCTTAATGGTCACGTCATTATCATATGTTTACAGAAATGTTTTCTTTTCTAGTATTTACAAGATCATAATTTAGCGCCGTCACTCGAAAGGTGGCTTATTGTAATCAATGGTGTTCGGAGAAAATGATGTTTAAAGTTGACATTCATTTGCGCACCAAATTTAGCCAAAAATGAGTTTTGCTATTAAACAATTTGTTGTCTTTTAAGTGTTCTCTCATTAAAGGCATCTGATATACCATAATAAGCCATGCAGCCATTTTGATTACCGTGACGACGTATAAACAAGCGAACACAGCCATAAAAAACAAGTTTTTTTTTTAAGTTAGAATCTAGCTAAACACTCTTTCGATGTAGGTCAAGAGGTGGTCAGTATCAAAAATGAATAAAGTTTACCGGATTTTTTTGTAAAATCTAAGCAAAATTAGAAACTCTCACTCTATCTCTCTCTATCTCTCTCTCTCTCTCTCTCTCTCATTTCACAAGTTTAGTCATAGAGAAGAAGATCAGAGGAAAGCCTTAGTCAATATTTGACTAGAAACGAAACGTTATCTAAGAATACAATAATGCTGAGTTATTTTTATATAAATAAATTCTCATTATAACAGTAGAAAATAATTTTCTGACATGTCATACAACAAATGTTATGGCACTGGTGTGATCACTGATCATCACTTGTGATTACTCATCATCACAAGTAATCACGCAAGTAACAAGAAATGGACTAACAAATGCTGAATTTGGAATTTCCCCAACGGTAGTTGACTATTTTAATATGTTATTTGAGCTTACAGAAGTGCCTAACAAAGCCTTGATCATGACATAGTTAGCTGCCCATTTAAACCAAAAAGGATAATTTTCACCTTTGATGGCAACATTGAGTAGAAGCTGGCATCAATGTTTATTATTTACCTGGATTTGTAGCAAAATCGATAGGGATGGGTGCCAAAAATGTAAGTGAGTATGATCAGATAATGCCACAATCACAAACCACAGACCAGCTCTCTCTTCCCCTTCAATATGATTGCAAAACTAGTGTGGCTCTTTTCGAGGTGCCTTGGGTTTGTCTGCGGTTTGCGATTCTTGTATTTCCTGATCACACTGACTTACTATTCTTAACTAATACAGTCTATCATTCATCACAGAGAAACAATCAAATCAAATTACCACACCATGATCGAAGAAAGGAGAGTGACGTATAGATAGTCAGAGCTAAAGAAAACCAAGTTGAGCTGCGCTGGCCCCAGCCAGTGACAAGATTCAGGCACCAACCATCGGATTAAAGTTTTACATCAGGGCCGTCATTTAGTCTGAAACGTGACCCACCCACACAAAAAAGGACAACTGTTGCGACCAATAAATAACCTGGAAAACATGGACCCTTGGAAGTAGAAAAAAACTTACAATATTAGATAGCAAACTCGGCTTTATTTGGTCTGTTCCTGAGAACTAAGGGAAAGTGTATGTAACATTGTCAAAGGCCTTTGGGAAATCCGTGATGATCAAATATGTTTCATTGTGTCAACACTACATAGTGCTATCCAGGTTATTTCTGATTTAGTGCACAAACTGAAGCAATTTGGCTTTAAAATACATTTGTGTTACGTCCTGAAGGTGGTCAGCACGAAATAGGGGGTATTTCTATTGTTGGCTCCTTCTGGATCACAGACCTTATATTACTTCGAGAGAAAAATAAAGCACGCAACCACTAATACATTATAACTATGTATATACTACATAACGTTGATATGAAAAGGAAGTTAGTATGACCAGGAAATGCCACAATTACATACCACAGCTCAAGAACGGAACCGTGAGGAAGAGAATATATAATTCAGAATTCAGAAACTAGAAACAGGCTAGCATTCCTTGTATATTTTGGTTAATCTACATCAACAAAATACTGCATTTTACTAAAAGTTGTATAGGAGGTTGTAGCATACAAAATAAATATTTGTGATATTACAACCTAGATAGAATCAAAAATGTATAAGTTTGAAGAATAAAAAATGATATATGTAACATAAAATACAATGCATTATAATTGAATGTAATCAGATACTGTATAAAGAGACTGTCTCAAAATAAAACTTTTATCTGCGTATGCAGTAGTTAATGTATTAATTTACTTTTAGCATTTAAACATACTTTAGTTCGTCTACAGCATACGAGGGATGATCAAATGTTCTCAGCCTCTTGTACTTCGGGCTACCAGGAGATGAACATTTGTTCATTACTTTTCAATATAATATCCCTTCAAGGCAATACACTTAGCCCATCTCTGTTCGAGCTTTCTTATCACTTCAAAATAAAAGGGCTTTTCCTGGTCCCCAAGTACTCGTTTACTGCCTCTATGACGCCTTTATTGCTTCCATTCTGTGTACCACGAAGATGGAATTTCAGTTTTGGAAACAGATAGAAGTCAGAAGGAGCCATATCAGGAGGATATGGGGGATGTGGATAGATTGTAAATCCACATTCAGTCGCAGCAGTCATGGCAACTTGTGACGTGTGGGCAGTGGCGTTGTCCTGCAAAAGCAGAACACCGTGAGTCAGTTTTCCTTGCCGCTTTCTTGCTATTTCCTGGCGTAGCCACCATTCGCCTGCATAATATATACCGTTCATTGTGCGACCTTGCTGAAGATAATCAATCATGATCACCCCTTGACTATTCCTTAAGATTGAGACCATCACCTATTCTGCTGAATGAACCCTCTAAAATATCTTAGGAGGGTGCTCTCATTATTTGCTCTGCGATAATGTGTTGCAGGCCTCACCGCTGAGTGGTTCTGGTTGCAGCACATCACATTCAGGCTTGCCAAACATTAATACAAGGAAAAAATGTTTTATCCTCTTATTGCATATTTGTAAGTTTATTCTTTAAATGACATTTAGATATATGCATCAGGAATAAAGCTATAATTTTTAGCTTTTATCTACATAAATCCTACGTGTAAGAAAGCATCAAAGTATCAAGACATGCCATAGCCATGCGTTAATGAGAATCATAATGTAATGTGCTGGGTCACATATGCTAGGTCAAAATCTTTTTTGTCATTTTCTACACCCATTTGTCAGTGCTTAATCAATAATAGCTATGTCTCCGCCTAGTGATATAAATAGGGCGTAGACAAACAAAAAAAAATGGTTGAAAGGGGAGACAACACTTATTATAGTCTTTATTTTTTTCAGGATTTTTCAGAAAAGTCACCAAAACAAAAAACGAGCACGGTGACACATATTTTTTATTCAATCTTTAGATTCTTCATGAAAATATCTTTGTAAAAATATGTTTTTTGTTGTTCCAGTTACATTCTCTAATATGTTTATTTTGAATATTAATGCTTTTTTTGGCATTTATTCGTTAGACTTAATTGGGATTTTGCTTAATAAATTGTGTAAATACATGCTATTTCACTATTTTTTGTTTTTATTTATATCTCTGATGTGAGTAGTATTTGTTCTGAAAAAAACTGTATTGCGTTTCTTGTTAATTTGTTAATAAAATCTGTGTTTGTTTATTTCAAAAACCTGCGATTTTGCAGTTTTTGACATCAAATAACTTTTTAAAAAGAACGGTGAGGTATTGTTTTTTTTTGTCTTAGATTATAAGTATAAGTCTATATTATAATATATTAAAAGATGAAACACTTTTGGACATATGCCGGTGAGTCCGGTACTACCTTAACTAACTAACTGATATTTTAGAAATAAATGCAGCAAAAGCTGACGCTAATTATCACTAAAAAGAATTTGACATGACCAAATTATTTAACGAATCCTTAATAGAAAAGTGTTATATGGATATTAACATGATATGAGTTGCATACACACCAGCGTATGGATTCAAAGTAAGTACGGGTACAAAGATCAGGAATCGATACAAACAAGTACCACACGTGACCCAGGATACCAATGAGAAAGTTACAGTTATACACCACAAACGAAATCCCAGCAGTGGCCACAAGGCACAAATAAACAGACGCGCACAAAGGCATAACAAATACAAGACAGAACAAAACCATAAAAGATCCACAAAAGAAATACGCCCTGGAATGGTCAGTAAAATATATCACTGGAGGGCGTGAACCAGTTTCATGACGCCTACCTCACCCATAATTCTAAAGTGGACCAGGACACATTTGGGAATGTAACAATACACAAGACAACACAACTCACACGACAGCCTTAAGATCAGCCCTTTCCCAGCAGGTGACCACTAGGCTGCAAGGAACAGACACCGCAGCACAACACACACCAACATGAAGCATAACTAACAAAAACGATCCACAAAAGAAGCACCGCCTTGGAACGGTGAGTGAAATATTCATTGGAGGGCTTAAACCGGTTTAACGACGCCATCCTCACCCTTAATTCAGATGTCAACTGCTCTGACAAAAATATATTAGAGAGAACACTCAACTCAGTATGAACAGTGTTACCAATTATAGACTTACATGCAATGTAATCAAAATATATATTCTTTTGGTGATACATATCTATGCATTTCTAATAACCATGTGTCTATTTATCTAAACATTATATTAGAAAAACACATTTCTTTCACATTAAAAAGGATATCATAAAGGTCCCTGAGCGGACTTAGTTGGTGAAGCGGAGGCCAGGATTCTTGTTTTCCTGAATATGGTCATGTTACATATCAAATTAAAGGGAACGACGCATACAGAAAATGGTAGTTAATAGTTTGCCTGCAAAAACACCCTCGAACCAGGGAGTGGCCTCCAAAAGTCAAACATTTTTTCTTCTGAAATTAGTTATGTTGCATATCAAATGAAAAAGGAATGGAGCGTAGAGCACCATGCAAGCTTACACAAACCTTTGGTCCCGGGAGTGAGATCAAAATATTTTTTTTTTCTGAAAGTGGTCATGTTGCATATCAAATTAAAGATTAAGAATTGTAGACCAACATGCAAGCAAAAACCTAGGACCTTACAAAATACCCTTGATATCTAGGGTCGCGTTGAAAGTTCATATTTTGACTAACGCAGAAACGCATTTTAATGAAGTAAACATATTGCCATCAAAACATAGTTGACAGTCTTTTGTTGAGATCTGAATGATACCTAAGGTGAACATAGGGGTTGGAGAAATGGGATTTATGCTTTTGCGATTTACACATTTCTTTAAATACCATTTCGTCTGGCAATAAATAATCGACGAATTTGCCTTGTTTCAACGTTATGCTGGTAGTTCTATCAGAGTCAGGAAGAAGGCAAATATCAGGAATCGATACAATCAAGTACCACACCCGACCCAAGAAACCATATGGGAAAGTGACGAAAACACAAGGAAACATCACACACAAGAGAGCCAAGAGGTCAGAACCTTAATAATGTCCTTTACGAGGGTTGTTCAAATATGAATGCAAGTAGCTTGATAACTCTCTCCTTGTATATGCTACGACAAAATGTCATACCTTTCTGAAAAGAACTATTTGTCGCCTTTAAAATGGCACCAAACATAAAGAAACAGTCACTATTTTTTTCGAGTTACAGACCCTTATATAAATTATATAAAGGCCGCGCCAGTATACTGACGTTTTTCTGAAGCAAATTGCAACAAAAGTTTTGGTACATGTGCGGATATAGTGTCATATCTTTGTAAGTTTGAGGCAAAATGACACCAAATTTTAGATGCAAGTTTAAGTAACAATCCCAAAGTTTCTTGTAGGAAAAAAATTATATAATCATGTTTCTCGAGTAAACAGGCACGTTTGTGACTTTATTAATTTTATGATAAACGTCATTTTGAGTTATAATAAACATCGATGTGTCTTTTTCTTTGCATTTTGCTGAAAACATGCTAAATATGTCATAAGGGAGTTTTCAAAATGCGCCGTTCTCTATTTACTGAGTTATCATATTTTATATCATTTTTCAAGCATTTTTCTGTTTCTTAATGACGTGTTTACATTAATTGAAATATGTTCAGTCTGTCTAGTCCTCAAGACCAGGTGAGTAATTTTATTGTAAATAACGCATATAGTGGTCAAACATAAAATTTACGTTGAAATTAAGAATATAGTCGCAATATTTTGAAAACAAAATTAAGTATAAATTCTATAACCCCTTCACTTTAGGCATGTTTGACTTAATAAAAATGTTTTTCAGCGTTTAAAAAACTACCCACTATCCATTAATAATTTATAGCAACAATTCAGTATGAGCGATCAACATATTGTCTTTGAGTAAACACTAGTTTAAATGTTGCTTCGCGCATTTTATTAGAGATACGTTTAACTGAAAACTGCAAGGTGATGTTTTGTTTACCATTTATTTGCAAACATAAGGAGTCTTCAGTGAAAACGATTTGTTGTAATTTAACAAAAGCATGTCGAATTTTCCCAACCTTCGCAGAATCATTATATACGAATATGGGGATACTTCCCTAAAATTTTCAAGAAATTTCACTTGTTTATCGAAGAATTATACGCTCGTCTCTATCACTGGTATATGTTCAAAGCATTCAGTGTTAGTATACTAACGTGACCCTTATTTAAAGGGCTATAACTCGATCAGTATACTGTGTTTTTCTTTAGGTCTGGTGCCAGTTTAAAGGTGACATACATTCCTTTACAGAAACGTTCACCATTTTGTCGTAGCATATATGTGAAGAAAGTTATGAAGCTACTTGCATTCATATTTGAACAGCCCTCGTAATAGTATTTTTTCTGAGTAAAGTATTCAGTTAGTGACAAATTGTTAAAATATTAGTTTACAACATGCACATTTTAACACATAATAAGATATTAAATAATGAGTATTTGCCTGAGGTAGGGGTGTTAACACATCACAGCAAATTATGAAATAAAAAGGTAGCATAAAATGATACCAATCTTACGATAGGTGTTCGTTGTAAGGAACATAACAATGTTATGTTTTATTTATATTGCAGTGAAAGCATATCTGTGAGTAGCATTATGTTACTTATGTTGCTCTTACACATTTACGAATCGCACTGCGGATCTGGTATCGCTCAGAAAGTCACGACAACGCCACAGCATCGAAAGCTTACGTAGCTGTTACGTTCACGGTCGCCTGTTGGCGAACGTTTAACGTAACAGCTACATAGGCTTTCGATGTTGTGGCGTTACTGTAGCCTTCTAAGCAATACCAGGTACGCTGTACGTTCGCAAGTCGATTCGTAAATGTTTAAGAGTAGCGTAAGTTTACTTTTAGTACTAGTACTGTCCATGAATATAATCAAGACCCTGTTCTATTTATCATATACATGTTATCAGCTGATGCAAAATGATAAGCAATAATATTTACTAACTTGAGTAGTATCTTTATTTAGGAAACAGATTTGATGACACTTTGCAAACAACTTACAAACAAAAACATATGATTACTGAAAAGGTTTATCAAACGTCATCCTACATTGGGACGTGTACAAACTGAATGGATAATTTATTTATTTTTATCATATGGCGTCGGAGTGCTATAACACATTTAGTTTATAAATTTAATATACGATAGTTTTCTTCCCTGTATACCACAGGTGCTTGCATTTATGAATATTTGTTTCTTTGTCTGATGCTTATGGGCCTTCGCTTTAATGTTGGAGAAAATAACAGACGTGAAAAAGTTGGGATTTGGTGGGGATGTATTGACCTTATGTTCTGGTATCAATGGGGATGTTCAGATCAATTTGGTCACGTGTCAAGTGACATTTTATAAAATCAAAAACAAAAACTAAAAAAAAAATGGAATAAGCAAACACATAACTAGAACGTTAAAACTTATTGGCATGTTACTATAATGCGCAATGCGTTGGTTCTAAGCTAGGTAATGGCGGTCATACCGACATCGAATATATATGGCAATAAATGCTATTTTTTATAATCAAACGCGATTTGAAAATAAGTTTAGTGTCATATAATAATAGAATCTAACATTCGTGCTCCTGTATTAGCAAATGCATTAAACTCGTTGCGAAAAAGCCATTAAATTGTTTGCAAACATGGAATTTTACCTCATTTCTTCACCTCGTTTAATAAATTCAATAATACATAATCACTATGTAGATCCTCTTAACATTCTCAAAAGAGGAACAAATGAATATCGAGCCATTACTGATCTAATAATTTATACAGTGTGTCATGACGAAGTGCACGTGAGTAAATTTCATAAAGGATTATTTAAGATTTACTCACTTTGATTTACCCACAACCCAATACAGAACTTGATTGAGTTAGTAGTAGACCTTTTTCAGTTACCACTGACCTTAGGATTTGTAAGGTGTATGGCACCTTAGACTTTCTTTATTTAAGAGGGGCGATGTCAGCAGTGTTACTCTGAAACTTTCAACAACTTCATTAGTTGTAACGTGCGACTCGGTTAATTCCTTGTTAGGATAACATATAATGTGCATTAATAAAGTCATCTTTAGCAAACTAATATTTTCTGTTAAAGTGCTGATGTAATGCAGTCGTGAAAATGTTACATGCTTTTTATGTCTGCTGATTATATTAAAATAGACTCTGGACTACTTTTATGATGGAAGTAAACATCATGAATCCAGAACAGACTGCAACTCATGCCACGTACACAATTGTCTGTTCAGGGTAGCATATCATGGAATCCGGGGCATATTGTCGATCTACACTGCACACTGTTTACTAGTTAGACAGAGGAAAAAAACAGTTGATGCTAGTGTTCCAAATGACAAAATGCAATTTTGTTGTAACGGTTTGACTCTGAGAGAAAGATTTCAACCACCACTTCTGCACTAGAAACCGAAATTATAATCAATCTATTGAGCCAGGGGTTGCGAGCTCGCTACTGACCTGGTCCCATACTTTTTGTAATTTGATCATGAACTAACTTCACAAAAACTAAGTCAGATAGACCTTGAGGTGCCAATAGACCCTGGTGCACCATATCGGGGATTTTTGTAGACATATATTTTCTAAAACCCTATTCAATTCCCTTTAAAATGAAGCTTGTTAGCCTTCTCAACATGGGGGCGTTTTACAATAACGGCCTGTTGATTACGTTACCTATAGGAATTTTCATAACACGCACAAGAATTATCATAATATAAATATATTTGATACATTTTTATCATTTAGCTTGTGACTTTTGCTCAGGATACTAAAGCAATTGTTAATCAATTTGCTAAAATAACGATAGTTTTGAATTTATAATTGTATGGTAACGTGTATTACAAAATAGTACATAATATTACATCTTTAAATATTTTTTGTCTAAAATAGTTTGGTTACAAACATTCCATAGTAAAGCTGTCCCAAGTATTATTTCATTATCATAAATGTCAATTATTATCTTTACAAAAAGTATGTTTGTAAGTCATACCTTGCATATGATGTCTGTAATTGCCCTTTAACATGATAACCCCGCGTAAAAGCTATTTTATTCACATCAGTTTGAGGGTAATAAAAAGCAGTATATGTTTCAAATCAATTTAGCCATCATCTTTTTTCAGTTCATTTATCAATTTAACTAAGATTCTAGATATATAGCAGTATTGAGGGAGGTATCTTTCCAATTACTGAAAAGTAACGTATATTACAAACAACGATGTAGACATATTACCCCCTTGATTGATTTAGACACTATTATAAACAAAATGCGCTCTATGAAATTATATTAATTTAACTTAACATTTTTATGTCATCAGATAAAAAAAATTGCATTCTGCTAAGTTGACTGATTGGTTACGTTTATTTACGTTACTTGTAAATTCCTTTAAATATAAAGTATATTCTGAGCATCTTTAATAGCTAAATTAAAATCATTCATTGTCTTAATGGTCAAATACTCTTTTAGATAAAATGATTAGCTGGGTCCAACAGCTGTTAGAAGATATTGCCTTCCAGTGGTGTTGTATGCATTACCATATTATTCTCTATATCATTACATAAACAATATTCATTCAATTTAAATATATTTATTGGACACCCTAACACTACCAAACAAAAAGATTTTCTATATATAAAATTATAATATTCTATATGCAGCTGTATACATGGTATATATAGTTGGTATATTTTTTGTCCAAAATACCAGCTTAATAAAAAAGATAAAGTGAAAAACCCTCATAAATCCTTTAAATTATAAAGTATCCCATTAACTTAAACAGGCTTTAGCTGTCCATCTGCAATATTATGTAATTCATGCTACATGCCCAATCATTTTGGGTTCTGACCTTATTAGCATATTTGAACTAATTCAGAATATATACGCCTCATTTTCTATTCAGAAAAAACGAAAGACATAGTCTGCTTTGTAGATATAAGTAACATCCCAGAGTATTATTTATGTTATCAAATAAAATATTCTGTATAGAGGCATTGTAATTGTACCATACTATACAATCTCATTGCAGCTTTATTCAATCTGGGGTACTTTACAGAAAATATATTCGTCACAGCTGCAAATTAATTAACGTTTCAAATTGAAATAGGTATTCTTCATTTCTTTGTGAATGCAATTTTTACCATACTGAAAGGTTGAAATCATCCAAACACAAGAATATTTATATACAAAAAATACTTTGAAAGTTTATAAAGTATCTTTTTATTTTTTCTAAACCTTCAAATCTTAACAACTGAATGGGAAACCACATAGACTGAGGACTTTAAAATAAGCATTGAGCACTTAACTTTACAGTAATGTGTTTTATGTGTACGGCTATATAGCAAGTTTATAATAAACAATAAACTGCATACCATATGATATATAATTGTGTATATTCCTTTAAGCTATGTTGAGGGAATATCTTGGGTGTTAATGTATTGTTTCCTATATATTATTCAATATTCAAGTATATGATAAAATATCACCATTTCTATTTCTCACTATACAAATACGTACTTTTGTGCACAAAGTGGGTTTCCAATTGCATTAATCAAACTTCTAAAGCATTATATTCCGCTTTTATAAAAAAAATAGTTGACATTGGTTGATTGAACAGGTACTTTTTTGTGGAAATCAGTACTCAATTTATTTAAAATACCAACTTATAATTGTATTGAGAAAAAATATGAAATTTCATCATGGTTTATGCAATACGTCTAGTAAAATGTATAATTGAATCAAATATTCAAAAGCTTTTAAAGGTTTTAAAATGGCAGTTTATGGTCTTCTCTTATATTCTGATCTTACAAAATAAGAAATAACTCTATATTCATGCCAAATTACTGTATAATGTTCTTAACCTTAGCACAAACACATTACAACCAGATAAATTATGGCTGAAATCATGCATATCTTCATTATTGTCCAATAAGTTACTCTGCTTACAGCAAGTGTATTCATAGCCATTACTTAATGTTATAATTATACTACTTGATCACACTCGCTTACTTTTTTATGCATTTTAGATAAAGATGAGTGCCAGTTTCTTCATTATCACCTGTCAGATCTACCAATTTTAAATATTAGTACATTAATATACGGAATGTTATGTTTTGTTGTTTGAAAAATCTCATCAAAAGTCTAGAATATTCGCAGTGAAAAATTTCAGTGTAGTAAGAAATACATAGAACTTGTTTTTATTATATATTTGAATATTGAGTTACTGCATGCAGCATACAGTATTAGAGACTTCTCTTAAAATAGAGCTGAAACATTTAACTAAAAAAAACAATGCAGGGCTTGACATAAGACTAAATACACATTACTGTTTATCTACTTAAATTAGGTAACTGTCTTTAATACAATTGAAAAGACCAGTGCTCCATACTTATTAAATTATACTGTTTACTTGATAACATGTAGTCGTTCAGTTTTTAAGGTTGTAATACCATAGAACATTTCAACATAACGTTACATTTGGGATCTTCTGATGAAACGATTTTGATCTTTGAGAATATGTAGAATACTTATTCTAAACTGAAATGTAATTTATGAATTAGAATTAACACAACTAGATGATTTGATATAAGTTTATGAATATAATACACATAAAAATCGAATATTTATTTCCAGTAAGCGTATATAGTATTATAGTGTCTTATAATGTTTCTTCTATTTGGCAACAGAGATACTACCAATTTCCTCAAAGTAGTAAACTTTAATTTTCTTTTATGTTAAATGAAAATGCAATCTATTCTTAACTAGTTCTGAAATACATTCTGAATTAATCCCAAAATGCTTGTTATGCCAATACTTGAAAGAGCTGTGCAACAGCATGGATTACAGGTTACAGCAGATTGCTAACATAAACAGCTAAACCCTCCTTTTAGATGACGCAAAAATTGCAAACTTTGTAATTTTAAGGGTTTTCTGTATTAACAACCTATTTAGCTCTCCGTTTGGGTAAATGCAGATGGCATAGAGTGATTGTTAGACCATTATTAAGCTTTATATATAAAGCGAATGGTTTTATTAAATTGTATAATGCTATCAATGATTATATTTCATTGGCTATATTTCATATGGTAACATATTCAACAGTATTGGACGTTTATATCTTATTCAATTATAAAGCATATGTAATCAATTATGTTATCTAAAATATATACAACTATATGGAATATGAATATATATAAAAATAAACAAACTATTAAATGTGTTCAGACAATATTTTAACTTCAGAAGAATAAATGGACAAGTAACGTAATACATTTAAAGATACCCCTACAGACAGCAAAACTTTTAATTAAATTACAAAAACATCAGTGTCATAAAAGGTCATTAGGAAAATTATAAGCTAGCTAGCTTTAAATTTGTGTTAAAATCAAGAAATTAGTCATTTTATTTTTTGGAGAGTAACGTAGTTCACAATCATATCAAATGCTTTTGCATGACTAAAACGTTGGAAATATCTGGTTTCATACTGCGCTGGTGTGTTTTAATAAGATAATATTAGTGTACAGCATGCTACTCTCTGATTTGTCTTTACACATTCTAACAGCCTGTGACTCTGATGATGCTGAACATTCTAATGTAGTTAGATAAAGTTAATGAGGACGAGACTGATAACAAGGCCAATTACTAGTCGAATCTTTCTCATACAACACATTTTTTCTTTGCTTTTTGGGCAGATATGTCACCAAATATTTCCTCAATGGAAAACTAGTAAGAAAAATAAGTTTCTGCTTTTAAAGCTTTAATTTTAGGGTTTCTGTTATAGAATTTATAAGATTGTTACTTACGTTAGTTTTTAGTAGCATGGATTACGTTACCATTGCACTTAGTCTGTATTTGGAATCCTAATGCAACCATCACAATGAATTGGTTACCTCATAAACTTTAAAAAGTGATTTGGACATAAAGTTCATGTTCTATTTCTTTGGTACATGCTTGTTAGTGGCCTTAAAAAAGAGGGTTGGGGTAGATAATCTTCATTTATGAGGTGATGGAAGGTCACAGCGGGCTCAGCTAAGTACCAATTTCAAGGCCATAGACAGTAGTGTATTAAAAGACTAGTTTTAATGCAACATCTGGTCAGAACTGAGTTCTATAAGAATCGATAAGAGGTAGAAGCGTCAATTTACATAGGTAATCTATGTTACTTGTATTATACCAGTGGTCAAGATATTCAAATGTTATTGAATTTAATGAATTAAGAACAAGTAAAATCTAAGCTTAATATCTAAAGGCAAATTACGGTTTAAACTTACAAATTACATATTAGTAACGTATTAAACACCGTCTGAAACGATAAAGCCCCAACAGCCAGAGTGCTTACAAGTTGGATTAAGTAGCTTAGGATACTGGCTATCAGAAAATATGTGTCTACAAAAATCCCCGGTATGGTGCACCTTCACCATATATACTGCCTCATAGTCTAAGATTACAATTATTTTTTACCTATTCTTAGTATGCAGGCAGAGGTGCAATATACATTGAAACATATCAAATGAAATTTTAGTTTGTAGGCCAGAATCCAACCTTTTGGGTGGATTTAGAGGTGGGGCGTTGGCCAAAAATCAACTTGTCAATTATTGTATATGCAACATGGTAGCAAATAGTTTGCCAGATGACACACCCTCTACCCTTGCATTCAGCTACATTAAATCAAGGCTTCGTTACAGCTTTACTCCTAGGGTATTTTAATCGATTGGAACTGAGCTCTGCTGGTACAAGAAGGGTTGTTGTTAGCTTCTAGCGTAGGTATGTGCGCTTAGTCAAGCTTGTTATGAAAAAAAACTGTGGTTCCACCCTCAACACACTTCACCAAATTAATTCCATGAGGTAAATAGCTATACTAATTGTCTTTTCGTATTTTACTCCTTCTGAATTTCTAAGAGTGCTCAACTAAGCGTGTATTGAATTAAACAGTTTTAGCATTTTTCAGGAGGTGGGAAATAATGATTAATAATAACTATCATAGATTGGTGAACTCCTTCAGTATGTTGAAGATAAGGAGCTAAATATAATAGGATGCAGCTTAATTACATACGTGATTAAGCCCATCGGACTTTCCCTCCTGTAGTCATTTATGATATTTGATGCATTTTGATTTTATGAGCACTGCCATGAACAGTCAATATCAAATAACGTTCACCCAAATCGACTCAACAATTATCTATATGCATGCCGGTGTAACGGTCAGTTTTTTTCCCCCGAGGAAAGATTTGAATAGTCACTTTTTCCCCACCCAGTCAGTTTTTCCCCCATGTTATTTTTAAGGAAAAGGTTTGAAAATGATATATGTGTCATTATGTAGTTAAATTAAATTAAATATCATTCTGAAATAGCTGTATTTTGTTTGTTTGGTTTGATTCTTTACGTCCCACCAACAACCTTTCAGTAATATAGGGACGGGTCTCCCTGGGTTGAACCAGTACTAAGCTAGGATAAATGTGTCTTGCTCAAAGACCACAATGCAGTGACGCCTGTGAGGCTCAAACCCGCGGCCCTTCGGTCTCGAGTCAGGCGCTCTACCACTGAGCCACTGTGCTCCCTGAAATAGCTGTATTATAACTCCACCACCCTCAACACAGCACAAAAGTGCAAAGGGTGTAGAAGGAATTGATTATAAATGGTTAGCCTATTCAAAAAAACAAAATGAGTATTTTCTTAATTCAAGATGGTTATTTGAATAGGTTAAAGAAAAATCAGCCCAGTCTTTCCCCATCCCACTAATTGGAAGAATCAATTCACTAAGATAAAAAACAAAGGTTGGAACACTTTGGAGGGGGATAACCAATAAACTTTTGGTTTGAAAATTTGATTATCTCTTTGGAATGAGTCATTCATAAGTCTTCAGATACAGTAAAAGAATAACATAAACTGAAAGACTTAAAGGTAAATAGAAAGATCAGAACATTTTGGAGGGGGGGAAAAGAATGGGCCGGTCCAGTCTTTCCCCACCCCACAATGTAGCAGTACAAATAAAATGTTTGGTTTAAGAACTTGATTCTCTCTTTGGAATAGGTCATTCATAAGTGTAAAGATACAGTGAAAGAGTAACATAAACCGAAAGACTAACTGATCAATAGAATGATTAAAAGATTTTGGAGGGGGGAAAGAATGGGCCAACCCAGTCTTTCCCCATCCCACAATTACGAATAACTTGCTGGTTTGAAAACTTGATACTCTCATTGGAATAGATCATTCATAAGTGTTAAGATACAGTGAAAGAGTAGTATAATCTGAAAGATAAAAAGAAACATCAAAACATTTTATGGGGGGGGGGAGAATGGGCGGACCCAGTCTTTCCCCACCCCACAATGAAGAAGTACCAATATACTTGTTGGTTTGAAAACTTGATTCTCTTTTTGGAATAGGTCATTCAAAATTGTTCAGGTACAGTTAAGGAGTAGCATTAACCAAAATACTAAATGATAGATAGGCGGATCAAAACATTTTGGAGGGGAAAAGAATGGGCTGGCCCAGTCTTTCCCTTCCCACTATGTATAAATACCAATAAACATGTTGGTTTGAAAACTTAATTCTCACTTTGGAATTGGTCATTCAAAATTGTTCAGATACAGTCAAAGAGTTGCTTAACCCAAAAGACTGAAAGATAAATAGAAAGATCGAAACATTTTGGAGGGGGGAAAGAATGGGCTGACCCAGTCTTTCCCCACCCCACAATGAAGCAATACAAATAAATTACTGTTTGGTTTCAAAACATGATTCTCTCTTTGAAACAGGATATTCATAAGTGTTCAGATGCAATGAAAGAGCAGCATAATCCAAAAGAGTGAAAGATAAATAGAATGATCGAAACATTTTGGAGGGGGGAAAGAATTGGCCAGCTTGTTCTTTCCCCCACCCCAAAATGTTGAAGTATCAATAAGGTGTTTAAAACTTGATTATCTGCTTGGAATAAGTCAAAAGAGTTCAGATACAGCAAAAGAATAACAAAATCCAAAAGTCTAGAAGATAAATAGAAAGATCGGAATATTTTGGAGGGGGGAAAGAATGGGCCTGCCCAGTCTTTCCCCACACCACAACGTAGAAGTACCAATTTACTTGTTGGTTTAAAAACTTGATCTCTCTTTGGAATAGGTCATTCAAAATTGTTCAGATACAGTCAAAGAGTAACATAAACCGAAAGCCTAACAATAAATTGAAAGATCCAAACATTTTGGAGGAGGGGAAAGAATGGGCTGGCCCAGTCTTTCCCCACCCCACAAAGTAGAAGAACCAATAAACTTGTAAGTTAGAAAACTTAATTCTCACTTTGGATTAGGTCATTCAAAAGTGTTCAGATACATTCAAAGAGTTACATAATCCAAAAGACGGAAAAGATAAATAGAAAGATGTGAACATTTTTTTTTTTTGGGGGGGGGGGAAGATTGGGCCGGCCCAGTCTTTCCCCATCTGACATTGCATAAGTACCAATAAACTTATTGGATTGAAAAGTTTGATTCTCCCTTTTGAATAACTCTTTCATAAATGTAAAGATACAGTGAAAGAATAACATAAACAGAAAGACTAAACGATAAATAGAAAGATCGAAAGATTAAGGAGGGGGGAAAGAATGGGCAGTCCCAGTCTTTCCCCACCCTACAAATATGAATAAACTTGTTTGTTTGAAAACTTGATACTCTCTTTGGAATAGATCATTCATAAGTGTTAAGATACAGAGAAAGAGTAGTATAATCTAAAAGACTTAAAGATGAAAAAGAAACATCGAAACATTTTATTGGGGGGGGGGGAGAATGGGCGGACCCAGTCTTTCCCCACCCCACAATGTAGAAGTACCAATATACTTGTTGGTTTGAAAAATAGATTCTCTTTTTGGAATAGGTCATTCAAAATTGTTCAGGTACAGTTAAGGAGTAACATTAACCAAAATACTAAATGATAGATAGGAAGATCAAAACATTTTGGAGGGGGAAAGAATGGGCTGGCCCAGTCTTTCCCTTTCCCTCTATGTAGAAGTACCAATAAACATGTTGGTTTGAAAACTTAATTCTCACTTTGGAATTGGTCATTCAAAATTGTTCAGATACAGTCAAAGAGTTGCATTACCCAAAAGATTGAAAGATAAATAGAAAGATCGAAACATTTTGGAGGGGGGAAAGAATGGGCAGATCCAGTCTTTCCCAACCCCACAATGTAGCAATACAAATAAATTACTGTTTGGTTTGAAAACATGATTCTCTCTTTGAAACAGGATATACATCAGTGTTCAGATGCAATGAAAGAGCAGCATAATCCAAAAGAGTAATAGATAAATAGAATGATCAAAACATTTTGGAGGGTGGAAAGAATTGGCCAGCTCAGTCTTTCCCCCACCCCAAAATGTTGAAGTATCAATAAACTGTTTAAAACTTGATTCTCTGCTTGGTGTAAGTCAAAAGAGTTCAGATACAGCAAATTATAACAAAATCCAAAAGTCTAGAAGATAAATAGAAAGATCAGAATATTTTGGAGGGGGGAAAGAATGGGCCGGCCTAGTCTTTCCCCACACCACAACGTAGAAGTACCAATTAACTTGTTGGTTTAAAAACTTGACCTCTCTTTGGAATAGGTCATTCAAAATTGTTCAGATACAGTCAAAGAGTAACATGAACCGAAAGCCTAACAATAAATTGAAAGATCCAAACATTTTGGAGGGGGGAAAGAATGGGCCGGCATAGTCTTTCCCCACCCCACAAAGTAGAAGTACCAATTAACTTGTAAGTTAGAAAACTTAATTCTCACTTTGGAATAGGTCATTCAAAAGTGTTCAGATACATACAAAGAGTTGCATATTCCAAAAGAGTAATAGATAAATAGAATGATCAAAACATTTTGGAGGGTGGAAAGAATTGGCCAGCTCAGTCTTTCCCCCACCCCAAAATGCTGTTTAAAACTTGATTCTCTGCTTGGTGTAAGTCAAAAGAGTTCATATACAGCAAAAGATTAACAAAATCCAAAAGTCTAGAAGATATACTTAACAACTAAAGAAACCTGACACATACTGTGTGTCATTTTTTTTTTGGTAGTAAATGAATACGTTGTAAGTTGAACAAAGGTAGACTATGATGCACTGAGATTATTTGAAAATATGAACTAATTTCAGACGTCAGCTATCAAAACGTCACGTTACCCCGAAAATCAATTTTCACAAAAACAAAGAAATCAGGCAAAATTCACCAGAAACCGCTTAAGTGTGATCTTTGTTATTTCATTGACCTATTCTGGGCATTGAAATAAAATATGCGTGCATTATTCAACCCAAAACCCTATTTTCATTTTCTTAACGTCAATTTTACGTTATCAGCGTTTTATGAGCTTTTAAAAAACACTGCCACTATATCAACTTAATTCATTTTGTATGATGTTTAGAATGCATTTTGACAATGTTTCACGGTTTTTGAACTCCGTAGTTGCTGCCTACGTCCATTTAACGACGTCAAGCGTTAAAATTACATGCTGATGTTTATATACTGCAAAGCTTGAAATTCATACGCGATTAAAGTAAAGTGTAGCCAATTGGCACTATAACAAGGTAGATAGCACACACTAAAGGGCGACAAAAGTTGACAAAGAAAAAACGGTTACTATCCATTGTTTATGTTGTTTCTTAATTGACGTTAAATTCGGTTTATTCCGCTTTTACCCTTTAACGTGACGCGAAACACAAGTTCTGATTTTTGGAAATGCATTCTCTTACAATTATTGGTTGACTCCAATTCATTTTAGTTTCTAAAAATTTGCTTAAACAAGAGAAAAAACACTTCCGTTTAAATAACGTCAAAAGCACAAGTTAAAACCAACATATCATACGTCACAGCAAGAAATTGCTAATTTTTAAAATGCACTTTTGTCTGTACTGGTATTGGCCTTGCATACATGAAAAAAAAATCAAAAAAAAATACCTAGACATACACTACTGAGGCAAAAATGTTATTTTTGACGTCGTGACGTCATGTTCTATAGTTGATAAATATATTTTTTCGAAGAATACTTTTTAATGTCTTGGTTTTAAAATAAGCATAAATGCTTAGGTCTATAATTTACGAGTTTGAAGCATGTAAAAAGTGTCAGGTTTCTTTAGTAGTTCAGTATAAATAGAAAGATCAGAATATTTTGAAGGGGGGGGGGGAGAAAGGGCCAGCCTGATCTTTTCCCACACCACAACGTAGAAGTACCAATTAACTTGTTGGTTTAAAAACTTAATCTCTCTTTGGAATAGGTCATTCAAAATTGTTCAGATACAGTCAAAGAGTAACATAAACCGAAAGACTAAACAATAAATTGAAAGATCTAAACATTTTTTTTTTTTTGGGGGGGGGGGGGAAGAATTGGCCCGCCCAGTCTTTCCCCTGCCCACAAAGTAGAAGTACCAATAAACTTGTAATTTAGAAAACTTAATTCTCACTGTGGAATAGGTCATTCAAAAGTGTTCAGATACATTCAAAGAGTTGCATAATCCAAAAGACTGAAAATATAAATAGAAAGATAGGAAAGGGGGAAAGATTGGGCCGGTCCATAATGAAAGTTCAATTACAGTGTAAAAGTTTAAACCAAAAGACTGACAGATAAATTAAAAGGTAAGAAAATAATGGAGGGGGAAGAATGGGCCAGCCTTATCTTTCCCCACCCTACTATTTTGAAGAACCTATTAGCTAAACATTTAGTAAAATTAGCAATTAGTAAACTTGGATTTCACCTTGACATATTTCAATCATCATGAGAGCTCAGATACAGTGAAAGGGTTGTGTAAACATTAAGATAAATAGAAAGGAAGTAAAATTTCGGAGGGATGGGGGGGGAGAATAGGCTGGCCCAGTCTTTCCCATCCCCACTATTGAGTTAGCTAAGTGCTTTCTTAACTTGAATTTCTTCTTGGGATGAGTAAATCATGAGTGTTGAGATATAGTGCAAGAGTAGTTTAAAACTCAAGACTGAGAGATTAATAGAAAGGTTAGAAAATAATAGAGGATGGAAAGAATCGGCCGGCCTAGTCTTTCTTCATCCCACTATTTCGAATAACCAATTAGCTAAACATTCAGTAAAATTAGAGCTCAGATACAGTGAAAGGGTTGTGTCAACATAAAGATAAATAGAAAGGGAGTAACATTTTGGAGGGGTGGGGGGAAGAATGGGCCAGCCCAGACTTTCCCCACCCCTATATTTAGAAGAATCATTTCTAAAGCTAAATGCTTGTTAACTTGAATTTCTCCTTGGAATAAGTCCATAATGAGTGTTCAGTTACAGTGTAAGAGAAGTTTAAACCAAAAGACTGACAGATAATTCAAAAGGTTAGAAAATAATGGAGGGGGGGGGAAAGAATGGGCCGGCCTAGTATTTCCCCACCTCATTATTTTGAAGAACCAATTAGCTATTAGTAAACTTGGATTTCTCCTTGATATATTTAAATCATCATGAGAGCTCAGATATAGTGAAAGGGTTGTGTAAACGTAATGATAAATAGAAAGGAAATAACATTTTGGAGGGGAGGGGGGGGGGAGAATGGGCCAGCCTAGTCTTTCACCCATCCCTCTATTTAGAAGAATCATTTGGCTAAATGCTCGTAACTTGAATTTCTCCTTGGGATATGTCAATCATGAATGTTCAGATTCAGTGTAAGAGTTGTTTAAACCAAAAGAATGGGCCAGCCCAGTCTTTCCCCACCCCACTATTGAGAAGGAACATGTATGCAGTTAGCTAAATCCTTTCTTAACTTGAATTTATCGTTGGGATAAGTCAATCATGAGTGTTCAATACTGTGCAAGAGTAGTTTAAACCAAAGACTGAGAGGTAAATGGACAGAATAGGAAATACTAGAGGGGGAAAAAATGGGCTGGCCTAGTCTTTCCCCACCCCTATATTTCGAAGAACCAATTAGCTAAATAATTAGTAAAAATAGCTTTTAGTAAACTTGGATTTCTCCTTGACATATTTCAATCATCATGAGAGCTCAGATACAGTGAAAGAGTTGTGTATATGTAAAGATAAAAAGAAAGGAAGTAACATTTTGGAGGGGGGGGAAAGAATGGGCCGGCCCAGTCTTTCCCCACCCCCTACTTAGTAGCTAAAAAGTCGAAGATCTATTTGACATAAGTCATTCGAAAGTATTCAGATACAATGAAAGAGTACAATAAACCAAAAGACTGAAAGTAAAAGTAAATGGTCGGAAACCCTAGAAATCACAACCCAAACAGCAATAAGTATTAGTACTTTTGAGACCTTTCGCTAATTTAATAGCGGCTTTTTAAATTCATGCAAAGAAAAAATAATCCCATTATGATTTTTGAAATTATTAGGGGGGGGGGGGGAATTCCGTTCTATTACACCTGGTAATTTTGCATGTTTTTTCATTGTATCTTTCCTTTTATTAAAATTAACTCATTTAAAAAAAGTCTTTGGTAAATACCATGACAGTGCCAAACAGTTTGTATTTGGATCAAAAATAGTAAGTGAGTATGATCAGGAAATACCACAATCACAAACTGCAGACAACCCCGTGGCACCGCGAGGAAGAGCCGCTCAACCACCACGAGACACCAGGAAGACAAACCAAGCAAAGCAATTAGCTCTCTCTTCCCCATCAAGATGATTGCAATACTAGAATGGACATAAAGCAACGTACAACAATACATAGAACAATTACAGACTCCCACAATGGGAGTAACAATAAACAAAAAGTCAACAACAACAGAACCACCGTTTTAGAAAGGACAGCAGCCTAAGCCACTGGGGGGCTTAAATGCATTTTACTGGTACCAAATCTTCGCCCTAGATTCTGCTGTTGTTGAAGTACAATAAATATTCAGCTCGCATGGAGGCCATCTAACTAATGCAATGTATCATCATGGAAAACACTCTAATCAAATTAACACTCCATGATGAAACAAAGAAAAGGGCCCGATATTTTGTCCGGCTTGATCTTGTTCCAAATTGTTCGCAAATGTGGCTGATCAATAGATGACAACAGTCCCCACTAGTGGAAATAAAGTTACGAGTATAATGACACTTGAATTACTAGAATTGACTGAGTTAGACTATATTGAATTTTAGTGTATTTACAGGGGCAGATCCAGGTTTTCTGGAAAGGGGGTTCATATATAAAGGTGCTGGGTTCGCTTTTCTGATTTTATCTCATTTTTCTTAAATATCCCATGAAAATGAAATAATTTGGCCTCACTGAGAGCAAATTATTTCATTTTCATATGATATTTAAAAAGACTGGGTGAGGTGAGAGGGGTTCACGTGAACCCCTTGAACCCCTCTGGATCTGCCATTGATTTAACATAAAATCAGCAATATCCCAGTATGCGTCATGGTTTCTTAAATTCTGAAACATAAGAAACTAGATTTTTGTCTCAATATATGGCTGAAGCTTTTTTCATACTCAGTGGCGTACGTACGTGTACGAAAATACACTTGGGAGTCCTTAGCTTTGCTTTATCTTTTTATATCTTGATTTATATGTTTTTGGAGATGATGCTTTGCTAAGCTAGGGGTCTTTTATGCAAACCAAACATCTTTGTGTCTTGATCCACATCTGAACTAAGGGTGAGGTTGGCGCTAAGAAACCTGTTTAAGCCGTCGGGTAAACTATTTTTACTGACCGTTTCAAAGCCGTACTTCTTTTGTGGATTTTTTGTGTTTTGTGTTTCTCATGCTTTCGCGTCTGTTCATTGCTGCCTTGTGGTCACCTGCTGGGAAAGAGCTGACCTCTTGGCTCTTGTTGGTGATGTTTATTGTATTTATGTTACATTCCTATGTGGTATCCTGGGCCAGGTGTGGTACTTGATTGTATCGTTTCCTGATCTTTGCCGTCTTTCTTACTTGTTAAGATGCAAGTATAGGGTTTTAACTATTCAATTTGATTTTAGGACGAAAATATCAGTTTATTGTGTTTATGCTACGTGTCTTCACAGCTCATTTTAGCTCTGTGAAATGCTCTAAAACCAATTTCCACAAAAGGGCCAAACCCCTGGCTCTATATAGGGAAACTATCCAGAGTGTGAACTTTATAAAATGCCCCAGGAACGCGCCTGATCCTTATATCTCAAGCATCAGCTTTCTGCTTCAAGTGAACTCTCTCACAATTAGTATAATGTACCAGTCGGTTTTAACCACGCACCCATTCCCCTGACATGGCGGGGTATAGCCAGGCAAAATTACTGTGTTTTAACTGTTTGCATTGTCCCATTGTAGCGGGGGAAATGTGGGGCAATAGATATACAAAGGCAAATATGGCAGTATAAAGTAAAACATGACAGACGGTGGAGAAAACTACCATGGTTTAACAAAAGTCAAAGTACCCGCTGTTCTCTTGTTAGAAATGACTAGTGCATAAATTCAAGTCCTCTTAAGGGTCAAGTGGAAACCCAAATTGCCTAGTAGTTTGGTACATGAATGATCAAAAAAAATACGGACGTTTATGCTTGAATTCCATGTCCGCTCCATATCTCCTTTACATTCGAAGACTTTGCAATTACTGTGGTCCAGCTATATTGGCTTGCACAAGTTGCGAACGCCGTATGCGTTTCAACTGTCCATTAACCAGAGCTTGAAGAAAAATATTGACGCCAAAAAATTATCATATTGGACGCAGAAACATCGAATTTACCTTCTTGCAAGTTACAACCAGTGAATGCATATGGAACAAGAAATAGCTTTAAAAAAAGATATTCGGCTGCAATATATTTTTCTGTACATTTTTTACACTTGTAAACTGGTGAAATGCCATCATGCGGCATTTCATCAGGGTATGCATTGTTTGCTAAGGTAAAAAAAGATCTCAGGACAAAATATTTGGTAGCAGACGAAAATGATAGATTCCAGTTACTGCTGACATCGCCCCTCTTAAATGAAGTCCGCAGTAGGTCTTCGTTGACGGACAAATCGTAATGTCAGCGATGACTGAAAAAGGTTTAGTAGAAAGTATTTCTATTTTATATATCAAAACATATTTTACATATAATCCGACAAAATATCTGGGATAAAGTCTGTTTAGTGTATACATATTTTATGACAGCAATGGGGTAAGGTCAGTAGTTGCAACATTAGTTACAACCGTCCTCCTACATAAACACTTCTAAATCTAAACATATAAACATGGCTATAAACACATCTTCAACAATGCCTGCCTAAATACAATGTGAGATATATACTGTCCTGTCAGCCAAGAGTGACAGTGACATCATTTTTTGTTTATATGATTGTAAGTAAAACATTAACGTGTACACTCAACTTGAGTTAATACGAATCAATAGATCACGTGTGTATTAATCTTATCCTGCGGATAGGATTAATACACAAGTGATCTACCGATCATAAGTTCCTGATATCTTTGTAAACAAAACATGACGTCGCTGTCACTCTTGGCTTGCAGGACAGTAGACACATTTTGCATTAACAACAGAACAGTAGAATTGGTGAGACAACTGATTATGTTGCTATAGTGTATACTTGACTTGTTGAATTATTGAAAGTAAACAACAGAATGTTCCATAGGATTATAGAGGGCGTTTAAGGGTAATAAACTCCTTAATGTATATTTAATTTAAAAACACCGTAAAAATATGACGGGAAACAGATTTAAACAAGTCGCGGACTTATGATTTGTGTATATAAATTGTTTGTATCATGATGTACTTATATTTGAATAAAATACTGTTTACACTAAAATATGATTGTGTGAAAATATTATGCTATCAAATTCAATGAGTATGACAAGGAACTGCCACACTCAAAGCCAAACATAAAAGCAATTACAGTAAAACCTGTCTTAAGCGGTCACTCAAAAATAGACCAAACAAAGATCTTAATGACAAATGGTAGCTTAATGAAGGTCGAAAGAATTGCAGAATACTCCCATTGGAGCATTCTGCAATACTTTTGACCTGCTTTAAGCGATTATCGGTCTTGAAAACCAATTTAGTCAATTTTTTGAGTAGGCGCTTTGGACAGGTTTTACTGTACAATGAAAGTAAAACAATAAGCTGTCTCTTCCTCAGCAAAATGATTGCAAAACTAGAAAAAGATACAAAAAACTATATAAAATGGGGCTCGTTGCGAAAAAACCCGTCTTCGGGGTTTCCGACAAAACCAGCTTCAAACCAGTCTCCTCAGCTACAGAGACTAGCTAGAAAATTGAAATTTTGCTTGTGGTAAGTTTAGATATGATGCGTTCTAATTAGGGAATAACAAAGGCGCTAATCAGACTGCGCGGATGCGCGGGGTGGTCTGCGCCTGTGTTGTTCGCAAACCCCGAAGGCAGGTTTTCTCGCGTCAAATCAAGACCAAACACAAAACTTCAACACAAGGTGGTTGCAACAATTCATGCGCGGACCCAGAGTGGTCCGACTCAACTCATTTTAGTTGATGAGGGGAGATAAGAGAGGATACAATTACCACAAAAACGGACCATCATTGGCGGGCCGATGATGGCCAGACATTGAATGCTGGCTTTCTAGCTTTGTGATTTTCCAAGGTATCCGGACCAGTATTGATAAAAAGGAAGAAAGAAGGCAAAGACCAGGAAACGATACAATCAAGTAACACACCTGATGCAGGATACCATATAGGAAAGTAACAAACATACAATAAACATCACCAAAAAGAGCCAAGAGGTCAGCCCTTTCCCAGCAGTTGACCACAATGCAGCAATGAACAGACGCGAAAGCATGAGAAACACAAAACACAAAACACACAAATGATTCACTAAAGAAGTACTGCCTTGGAACGTCAGTAAACATATTTTACTGGAGGGCTTAAGCCGGTTTAACGGCGCCAACCTCACCCTTAGTTCAGATGTGTATCAAGACACTTAGATGTTTGGTTTGCATGTAAGACCCGTAGTTTATCAATGCATCATCTTCTAAAACATATAAATCAAGATATAATATAGAGATAAAGCAAAGATAAGGTCTCAACAGTACATAAAACTGAATACCGGAGCAAAAAAAATCCAACAGGTAAACCTCGGTGGACATAACAACAGCCAAAGCATCAGGCTCTGTAGCTTTTTATTTTTCCAGGGAGGGAAGGGGGTGTCATGACCCCCTGCCCCCTTCTTGATCCGCGCATAACGATTAGCAAAGAACTAGCAACAATAAGATGATCTCCTTAGAATAGACATCAGCCACAGCCGACGGGGTAACGGTGGAGTCTTTAACCTTGGTATACTGTAAACTTTTACAAACAGTAAGGACCCCGATCAAACGCCGCATAATGCTGCATTTTCGTCAGGATTTAAAATGTTTGTGGAATTAAAAAGTATCTTCAGACAAAAAGATACATTTTTATTAAAACTTATAACCTGACATCCCAAGACATTTACAAGAGACTATCCCAAGTTGATTGTATCAAACCAATATACAAAGAGTTAACACCGTCAATTGGCAAAATCTTTCCACTAGCCTTTGTAATTGTAAAAATAAAAAAAAATTGTTTAGCTCGCTTAGAGTCTTCTTAATCTAATAAATGTATCATAAAATTGAGCAAATCCAATGAGTTGTCTATGATGAAACTGAATAAAGGTATTTCAGCGAAAGAGCTAAAGATAATACCTAGAATAGCCTTGGTAGACCCAGTCAAAGACTATAACCAGGCAACAAACCACCGATGAAAGTTTTAGATGAGAGTCGTCACTGAGTTTGATAAGTGAAACGTCGTTGTTTTACTAATGTTTGTCGACTTCTACAATTTAGATATTCAGTACGACTCCAAACCCATCGTTGCGAATCTAAAAGGGAAACAATAGCTTTCTGTTGTTTTTTTGTTAAAATTCATTAATTTGGTAAGCTCGCATAGAGGCTTCCTTATGTATTCAATGTACCATTATACATAACAAATCAAATGATTTTTTGTGGTAAATGAATCAGAGACAAAGAAAGTAATTAAGGGTGCAAAGATCAGGAATCGATACATTCAAGTACCAAACCTGACCCAGGACACCAATGGGAAAGTGACAAACTCACAAGAAGACACCACAAACGAGAGCCAAGAGGCCAGCCCTTTACCAGCAGGTGACAACAAGGCAAATATAAAAAGACGCGCACAAATGCATAGCAAACACAAGACAGAAAAAACATAAAAGATCCATAAAAGGAGTACCGCCTTGGAACGGTCCGTAAAATTTATTACAGGAGGGCTTAAACCGGTTTAACAGCGCACCGACCTCAGACTTTGTTCAGATGTGGATCAAGACACATAGATGTTTGGTTTGCATGAAAGACCCCTAACTTATCAATGCATCATCTCCTAGAAGATATAAATCAAGACATAAAAAGGAGATCAAGCAAAGATAAGGACTCAACAGTAAATAAAACTGAATACCTGAACAAAAGAAATCCAACTGTAATCCCAGTGGGCCTGTCAAACAGCCAAAGCATCAGGCCCCTACCATCTCATCAATAGATAAGTATTTAAGTAGGAACCATCATAGAGTCTGAAGTCCGACCCACCGGTGTGCAATTACAGAGGAAAGCAAAGTTGCCAACCGCGATTGGGTTGACCACCAAGCATGCAGTCTGTTGTAATACATTTATGTTATAGCCAATCTTTTTTATAATGGGAAATTATTTTAATGAACTGCACTGAAAAATTATTCGAACAAACAATCTTCTTCAATTTATATACCAAGTCACCATAGAATGTAGGTTCCAAAAGTCCATGGCGCAAGAGAGATTTAAGTCCAATCTTGAATTTAGAAATCAAATCATAGTATCGTCTATAAAATTAGAAAAAGGTTTTGCGAAGTTTATGATACTGATAGCCTTGTTTAAAAAGTTTCTGAGTTAACAATTTTTTGCAATTGAAAAGACAGCGTGGGTCATGGTAGGCCCAGCCAAAGACTATCATCAGGCACCACCAACAAATGAAAATTTAGGTCACGGTCATCATAGAGTCTGCGGCCTGACCCACCATTGTGTAATTAAAGCGGATGCCATACATGTCAGGTGTAATTTGGCGAATTCTTTGTCCTCTTCTTTACCTTTATAACCAAGCATCACATTCATATGTTAATCTTTTCTTTTATAACCTTTGATCATTTTTATTTAATCAATTATAGACAGATTGTCAATGATTCTTAAAAATTAAAAAAAACATCACCACACACTATAGTCTCAGATATGTCCTGTTCTTGACGAATTTCCAAACCAACATTATATCAACAATCAACTCTGAGTGTCTGCGATATACGATTTATCGGAATTTAGAAAAGGGCTTTACCAAGTTTATGACATAGATAACATTGTATTTTTTTAAAGTAACTAATCTGTCAAACATATTGTCGAAGCCATTAACATTATGTCATACTCGCGCACAACGAATAAGATATGAGCCGCGACACGAGATTTCCAGCAATGTGGCATTAGCGGCCAGCAAAGGCTCAGATCAGCCTGCGCATATGCGCAGTCTGATCAGAGCTTTTGCTTGTCGCTTGAATATTCTATGAGTGTTAAGCTACTGACCAAACATCATTTGGAGTTTCTAAGCTTAAAAGGAGGCTACACAGGCTCGTCGGAGTCTACACTTGTCAAAATGCCAGATTGTTGGAAATCCCATGTCGCGGCTCAATTATACATTTAATTTCAGAATCGAATCTTAATATTGAGCCATTACTGATCTGAGCCGTGGCATGTGATTTCCAACAATGTGGCATTTTGACATGTGTAGACTCGGACGAGCCTCTACAGCGTCCGTTTACGTTTAGAAACTCCAAATGGTGTTCAGGCAGTAGCTTAACACTCATAGAAGCCATATGCGCAGGCTGATCTGAGGCTTTGCTGGTCGCACATGCCATATTGTTGGAAATCTCATGCACTGGCTTAAATTTCTAATACACTAAACAGCCTGGGATATACGAAGTCCATGTAAGGGAACTTCAAAAGTTTAATATTTGCTCAAGATCCAAATAGTTAACAATTCTGTTAACATTGAAAATAATTTTAATTTCTTAAATGAGAACACATTTTTACACATAACCTGACTAAATATCTGGGATAAATTGATATATACTACGAGAGGTGATTCACAAATTTTGAAACACTTTTGTTTTATCTATAAATTTCTCATAAAAAGACTTTCATTGCAAAATATTTTCAATTTGTGATCCATGGAGGTTGTAGATCAGTATACATTGCTTATATCATGACCCAAGTGTCTTATTGGTAATGGAATGGTCCAGTTTTCTTATCTGTTTCACAATGCTTGTTAAGGCTTACCTAATGGTAGGTTACTTTCGCTTCTAAAAGCGTCTTATAAGGATTTCCCAAATCGGGGCGGCATCTGGACCTTGAGACATCCACTCCTGATGTGTTACAATGTTCACGTTTTGGAAACGTATATATAAATGTACGTCAACGTCTTTTTTGACGCATGGCTCGAAGACTTGTCCAGGTGAAATACAATGTCTTTAATTTGGTCACTTAGAAACATTCTTGCTTAATAACGTTTAATGAATGGTTTCAAAACTTTGCCTATATAAATTTTTTAATCGACCTTGACACCTTTAGGGGTGATCTGAGTCTCAGTTTTGCCGTGGAAACTAACTAGAGCCCAGGCCAAGAAACCCGGCGCAAACGAATCACTTTTAACATATTTGAGTTTTGAAGGATCTCCATGTCCTTTACGGATGTAACAGACTCAGCGACGACCATAGCTGCCATCCAAATTAAACATTGCCTCATCTGTCGTCATAAAGATTTTCCATTCGTCACAATTTAAATATATATAAAGATGCCACGAACATGGCCGCCATTTTTCAATTTGTGCTGCATTTAACTGGTGAACTTTGCACTATTTTTTGAAGTTTTGCGTGCAGTGCATTTTTAATAATGCTGTAAATTGTTGACTGAGATTGCCATTTCACGTTGTGAGGGTGGGTTAACCCTTTTTCATAATCACTGCAACTTTACGATAAGCTGCAAATGTTGACTTTTGGGGTGGCTTCCTGTATGGCCCTAGTTTTGGCTTTTTGCTACTAGCGCCGGAAGTGTTACATACAGAGTGCTTTACTAGATAAATTGTTGATATAGAAATTTCATGTTCATGGCCTTTTAACTCTCATTGTATATTCCTCTAGGACTTTTTTCTTCTTCAAAAGGTATGTAATGGAAGGTTCCACTATAATGTCGATTTTAGGTCTACCCATGTTACAATCCGCACAAAAACCAACAAATATATGTAATACATACGTTTATTGATAAATCAGGGTAAACTGCGTGTTGTTGAAACGCGATGCTAGATCATAACGAAGGATCCAAAAGTGTTTCAAAACTGGCGAATCACCTCTCGCATACATATAAATATATACATTTAGATATTTCGCACTAACAATGGAACAGCTGCATACATATGTTGTTAAATTATTTAGTGGTTAACTACACTATGTTCAATCATTTATTGGCGGCCTTTCATTAGAAGAAGAAATAAAACCAATATAAGATAAAAAAAGGAAAACACGATTTAACTAGAACACATTCGACGGCGCGCCATCGCAAATCTCCACACTCTCGAAGAAATCTAATGGTTTTTGAGCTTTGACCCCATCCAAAGGTCACCAGTTGATCGTAGGGTAAAATTTTTCAGTGTATCCTGGTCTACTGCTAATTATCTTTAATTTGATATACCACATGACCATGTTCAGAAAAGTAATTTTTTGAACCCCAGCATCTAGCAGACCAACCAAAGACTATTATCAGACACCAACTATCAAATGAAACTTTTAAGGAAGGGTCGTCATTGAGTCTGAGGCTTCACCCACCGTTGTGTTAAGAGGATGCACGTGACTGGGATTATATCCAGGCATGCACGCTGTCACATTAAAGCCATGTTTGGCCTACTCTTTAATGAATTGATAAAAAAGGCTTTCCAATGATTCATTTAAATTTAGAAATTAAATCACACTACACAACATTGGACTTTAACGCATATAAGCCTTGCATCCTATTTATAGGACATAGGCAAACAGTGCAGATCTAGATCAGACACCGCATGATACGGTGTCTGATCAGGAACTTCACTGTTTGCTTACAGAATCTTCTATTAAAATTTGGAAAATAAATGAAAAATACCACCCAGCACTAAGATTTGAAAAGGACTGCTCCAATTGATAGTAGTGGGGAATTCCATTCGGCTGAAATGGATTAAAACATGGACATTATAACAGAGATTAGCAGGAGGAATGAGAAGTTTTCTGTTACGGTAGCTGATGAGTCTGTTGTCTCATCATCCTTGTAGGTCTTGTCAGATCCAACGCAGTGAAAACAGGTGAAGAAGTTGTCTGGGTCGTAATAGTCCTTTACTTTCAGCAGGTCAGCATAATGATCTCCCCAGAAATCATCTTTCCAGTTTGGGCTTGTACCATAGCAATGATTGTAATCTTGTCCATCTTGGAAATTTCGAAGTTTCTCTGCAAACTGGGCTACGAGTGGTTTCATCTGTTCTTGGTGCTCGATGGTGCTCAGCCCGTGGTGCTCCCTGATACTAAAAGAATATGCGATGTTCAACAGTGCTCTTCGAAAGCCAGGATGAACAGACGATGAATTTACGTCATACTCGGCTACTTTTCCTGTAACAAAAAGGAGTCAACAGATGATAATTTGGTACATGTACTTGTCGCATATGCGCAACCCCTCCATTAAACGCCTATGTTGACGCATGTAATGAGATTAGCGGTCTTGATTTTAATTTTGGGTTCTAATCTACAGTCATACTTTGAGTATACGAGGCAGCGCTAAAGAGCCATTGCTCTTCAGCAATGCAATATGTACTGAAACCTAAAGTGCTGGCCTGAATGATCAGCAGACTACATAATTAACAGGCCTCCAGATAAGAGTCTAGAAAATTATTTTTCTTATTTCTCAACCAAAGCATATGTTGTTGGTACTCAAAAGAACCGTCTCAACACATGTTTTAATTGATGGGAAAGGAAATAAATACAATTTTAGGTGCACAAACTATCCTTACCTGGACCTATGATAGAAAAGAGAAAGTCACGATAAATTAGCAAATTCGAGTATAATGGGATACAGATTCATATTAGTCAAATGACTTTCTTCTAAATCCAATTTGTATACTAGCACTATATTATACGTCTTTTTATATGTTGTTATATGTACAACGTATACAATTAAAATATCTTTAAACCAAAACGAAAGTGAGTATGACCAGGAAATACCACAATCCCACCCTGCAGACCAACCCACGGCATCGTGAGGAGTTGCCACAGAACACTAAAAGTCACACAACGTCATGAAGACAATTTAAGTCACGCAATCACAAAAGCAAGTTAGTACTGCAGACCAACACACGGCATCGTGAGGAAGAGCCACAGAGCATAAACAGTCACAAGACATCTTGAAGACATAGTAAAGCAATCACAAAACCGAGTGAGTATGCTCAGGAAATACCATAATTACACACTGCAGACCAACCCACATCACCGTGAGGAAATGTCGCAGAACACTAACAGTCACGCTACGTCAGGAAGACAATTAAAGTTAAGCTACCAGCTCTCTCTTCCCCATCAATATGATTGTAAAACTACTGTAGAAAGGACACTAAGTACTGCATAACAAAACAAGGACCAAAACAGAACCCTCACAAATAATGGGAGCATCAATAAATAATGAATCGAGAAAAACAGAACTACAGCCTGAGAAAGGACAGCAACCTAAGCCACTGGAGGACATAATTGCATTTTACTTGTACCAAGTATTCGCCATAGATTCTGCTGTTGTTAAAACTTTCTCTTCCTTATCAAGAGGATTGCAAAACTAGAAAGGACACAAAAGTATTGCATACACAAACAAGGGACAAATACAAACCCCCATGAACAAAAAGATCAATAATAAACAATGAATCAGCAACTACAGAACCACTGCCTTAGAACGGACAGCAGCCGAAGCCATCTGGGGCTTTAATGTATTTTACTGACGCAAAATCTGTTGTTGTTCAAACACACAAAACAAATGTTAAGCTTGCATGGATGTTTCATAACCTATGCAATGCATCATCACAAAGACAAAACATATGGTCAAATTTTCACACTGTGATGAAACAAAGAAAAGAACGCATGATTCATAGTCAGAGCTTAAGAAATCCTCCAGTTGAGCCACGATGGACCCAGCCAAAGACGAGCAACAGGCACTAACCCGCCGATGGAAGCTTTATGTTAGGACATCATTGATAACCATCATGCAATTAAAGAGAACACCATAGCTTTAAAGCATGATTTACTTGATATGACTCACCACCTGCCAAATACCATAAAAAAGAACTGAAGAGAAACTCCAGATCTGCTTACCATCGTTGTGTATCTTTTCCTTTATTGTGTCAACATCATATTTTTCTAGCAATATCAGGACACAATTCCACCCAATGTTTATGTAAAGTGAAGACTAATGGCCCCGGTCAGACTGTGCAGACGCCCAGAGTGACTGTGCATTTGTCGTTTTACATTACATAGAAAGTGTTTCCACCGTGGCCCAACTTGAGGATTTCTTTAGCACTGACTATCAGTTAATTGCGAGCTATTTTCTTTGTTTCATCAAACCATTAATAATAGAAATGATTACAGAAGTAAGATAGAATATATATGAACATATTGAATATTGCAACGTTTCACACGCCATATAATATGGCTGGTAGATGAGGTATTGGTACTAATCGCATATGAGATAAAATACTACTAGACTACAGTCGATGGTAAACCATCGCAAATAACCGCTTTTTACCTTTCACCTTGACCTTGTTGATCAAGGTAACACAAATGTTGGCAATGCCCAGTACCCTCTACACCATGTGCCTTATGCACCTGCAAAGTTTGAACTTGCTACGTCCAACGGTTTAGAACTTTAGGAGATGCATTTACAAACAAATATATCATCATCTCACACAATATACTGCCCAGCGCCCACAAAATCATGTGACCTATACACCTGCAAAGTCTGAAGTTGCAAAGTCCAACTGTTGAGGAGAAGATACATTTAGAAGAAACTACATTATTAGACCTACGACCTTGACCATTGGGTCAATGTCACATGAAACGTTGCCCAGTACCATTTACATCATGTGACATATACACCTGCAAAGTTTAAAGCTGATACGTCCAACGGTTTAGGACCAGGTGCATCTACTAGATAATACATTATTTGACTTTGACCTTGGGGCATTTAAAAGATGCACAGTGCCCTCTGCATCATGTGACCAATACATTTGCAAAGCTACAAGTTGTTTAGTCTAACGGTTTAGGAGAAGATGCACTTACAAGAAAATATATAAGACCATGACCTGGACAATGTCACACGAGACATTGCCCAGTATCATCTACCTCAAGCTGCTACGTCAACGTTTAGGAGAAAATACAGTCACAAGAAAGGTGACAGACGGACAGACTTTGGTATGAAACGAATATACCCTTTGTTTTCTTATGAAAAAAGTAGGTATAATACCGCACGTGCTGACGTGTCCATCGTGGCTGAAGGTCTTGAGTCTTTATCAACATCCATACGTTTTGTGTATATCAATACACAGCGTTCTGTATGCATCACTCTCAGGCACAACATGATGTGATAAATTGAATTATTTATGCCGTTTCTTTGAAAAGAGTAAACAATTTCATTTTGCGTCTGTTACGGTTATCTTCACATACTAAAAATGTAATTTCTCCAGTTTAGTATTCTACCGCCAGTCTGGCTACAGGGAAACAGCCACTAGCGGTTAATGTCGATTTATCCTATATGGATAGACGATATGCAAGAAAAAAATTTGATCATTGGTATTTAGGAGCCTCTCAGTGCCCAGAACAGTTTTCCATTGTGTACTGTTTCACTTGTACCATTGCCTTCAATAACGGTTTTGTTTGATGTACAGGTAGCCACTCGACCATCAGCTAGTACAATCTGTGTGAAAGATAACATACACCCACAGGTATTAGTCACAAACTTGTTTTGAGAAAATATTGGCATGTATCTGTAAAATAGAGAAGGACTGTTATACTAGTTGTTGGGGTTCCATATTTGCCTCACCAAAACAGCCCGAAACTCAACTTATATAAGTAACGCTATAGTGTCCTGGCTTCAAGAGAAAAGTCTGTTTAAAAATACCAATCTTTTGTTCTTACGTTGAATAATCAAGAACAACTCAGATCATTTTAGCATCTGATCGAAACTCGTTTGATTGCACTTACCACTAGAGAATGTAAAAACTCAGCCCAAACGCCCTTTTCTGACTCCCATTGAAGAGATGACTCAACAACCGGTAGGTCCTGGTTTTCAATAACTTTTCTCTGCATGCAGTCGCTAAGAGCTTGAAAATTCATAACAAATGATAGCCGTTTTTTTCCAGAAATTACACCAACCTTTTCTACCTGACCTCCATGTTTGCTAAAATTCAGCTTTGAACACTATGCGATCACTGATTGGTTAATGCTCAGTCGAGGTTATAAATACGTCACATACGTCATATGAAAAAAGGCGAGCCCATCGGAAAAAATTCCCCATATTCACGTGGTGTATTTTCGGAGCGGTTCAGTTGAACCCCCCCCCCCAAGTTTAAACCATTACATTCAAGAGTCGACAGAGACGTCACAGGGTCATAGTGAATGGTATTTCCGAAAAACATTGAGGTCACGTAGAAATAGGTGGGCGTAATTTCTGTAAAAAAAAGTCGCTGTTTGGCTTTCATTTGAAAAAAAAAAACTCAAGATCTAAGTGACTGCATGTAGACAAAGGTTATTGAAAACCAGGCCCCGAGGTTATAAAACCTTTGTCCCTGCTCAACTCAACTGACCATAGAATTTCAAATGCTCATAACAAACTAAAATTCATAAAGATGAAGACATTTCTTGCTTTAAAACCCTCATATGTTGTATTTATCATGCTAATAAATGTTAAACATTTTTAGCATGATAATGTTCGTGCTCAGTTGATTTGAGGATGGAAAAAGTTTTATAACCTCGGGACCAGGACTAACCACCGTTAGTGGCATCTCTTCGGTTGAAATCCGAAAAGAGCGATTGAACTGTTTTTATACAGTGTCCAGTGGTAAGTGCAAACGAACGAGTTCCAAGCAGACTCACTTTCCCATTGGTACCCTTGATCAGGTGTGGTACTTAATTGTATCGATTCCTAATCTTTGCACCCTTACTTACTTTACTTTACTTCTATAATCCGACTTGTTCTTGGTTAGTTCATGGGACTTATTCAACGTAAGAACAAAAAAGTTGGTATCGTTAGACAGACTAGTGTCTATTGAAGCCAGGACACCATAGTTTTGCTAATATACGTTGAGTGTTCCGACTGTTTTGATTAGTCAAATAGGGTGCACTAACAACAAGCGTCACAGCCCTTGTCTATAAAAGTAAATATTGGCCTACATTTTCTATTCTAAGAGTTCGAGACTAGCTCCTGTGCATACATCGTGTTCGACCTAATATGCTAACACATCATATTTAAGATAGAACAGACTTTCAATTCCAAATATTAAATACATTCTTCCAGCGCATGCGTACGTAATATGCATGAAAACAATACGTTTGTCATTGGAAAGTTGAATTTTGTATCATATCAGTTTGTTTTAGGTACTTTCCCCCCTTAGACACAAGAAGCCCTTTGGACGGAGAAATGTCGCTACATAATTACACAACATATGTAAAGGGCATCTCGAGTCTTGGGGGAACAGGGTTGTAACAGCTAAAGACTGACAAACACCAACCGCTTTGAAAAACGCACCCTCAGTGTTTTTTATCATTATATTAGGCATCACCTGTACAAATAAGTATTATCGACGGTTTAATGCGTTATGGAACAATTGTTTACCTTGAGTTGTCGGTAGTTTTCCTATGTATTTCTTAATAATAGCGCGTACAGTATGTGGTCAAAATGATTTTTCATTCTAAACAAGGCAGAGTAATCAAAAGAAGAATAGTAAGCCCTTGTTTGTTTTATGCATCCGGGATAGAGTGCAATGACGACTGGTCTATATGTCTTTGGTGAATATGTTAAGTGTCTCTAGACGTTATTTCAACAAAATAAAATAAAAGTCTCATTAAGGGAAACAGTCCGCCTAATCGCTAGAAATCCTTTGACTGTTGGATTTCTTTTACTCCGGTATTAACCTGTATGTAATGTTGGGTCCTTATCTTTATTTCATCTCCTTTTTATATTCTGATTTGTATCTGGGTTGGGCGTGGCACTTGATTGTATCGATTCCTGATCTTTACCTTCTACCTTACTTTGAACAGTACCAATCTGGATTCTGTCCAGTGTGTAAGTTTATGTAAATCAGTTTTGAGGCAGGCTGCAGCCATGACAGGGTTCTCAACAATAATAGAGTGACTAGTATCATCAGCAATTATACCACCCTTACCAGCTTTAGCACGATATATCTCGTGCTGTGCAAGGTCTACACTGATGTAGGTGGTATAAAATAGTTATACCATGTTTGTCCACCTGTACGTAAGATAATCCACTCGCTAAAGCTCGTGAATTATATCCACGTACAGGCGGACAACCCATGGTATAACTATTACTTAGCATCTATGTCATTGTCGATGTGGTTTATGTAGAGAAGCGAACGCAAAGGACCAGAGGAACTTCTGCAAGGATATAAACCCAGTCTGATATTATGCCTGGAATGACAACTCTTTGTTTTCTGTTGGAGAGATAATCTTTAAACCTGTTAAGAACTGAGCCACACACTCCAGCTGAATGTTTTGCTTATGTCGCAGAACACAGCACTGACTTATTTGCTTTGTTCCACTGCCTGATAAATAGTATTATAAATATATGATAGTTGGTTGAAAGTCGAATTCCCAGGCAAGAAACAAGATTGAAGTGAGGTAAATATATTGTTGTCAATAACGTGTTTGCATAAGTATTTGAAGACATGTCTTTCAAAACTTTTGTCTTTGAAAATTAGCAATGTTACTGATAATAACTTAGTTGCGAAGGGTTATCTATCTTTAATATAGAACAAAATTTGATTTCTTTGTAGGAGTCAGGTACCATGCCTTCCCGGAGAGATAATTTAAAGAGGATGCAAAGAGGTACAGAGATTTAAACAGCTAGTTCTTTGAGTATGCGATTGTTGAGTCCGTTTGGTCCTTATGCTTTGCCAATAGCCTATTGTTTTACAGGTTTAACTTCAATAGGACTGAGTACGATACTACTAAGTATTGAATCAGTAAGGTGAACAAGTAAAGGAAGTGTTGCATGCTGGTCGTTTAAAATAGTTTGATTTTTGAAGAAAGTGTTTGATAAATTAGCCTTGTCTTTATCATCAGTGAAGATATGACCATTACTTTCCAGCGGTGGTATTTGAGATCTGGAGTTCTGATTAATGATATGTTTGAGTAAAGCCCACCAATCTGGAGAAGAACGTGTTTCAAAGAATGCCTTCTTAGAGTATAAAAGAACAGCTATTGTTTTATTTCTAAAATGTTTTTTTTAATTCATACCAGTGTGCAGGTTAATTGGTTCGTTTGGTTTGTTTGTAAGCTCTTTTACGTTTCTTGATACATTGTTTTAGATTTGTAGTTATCCAAGGCGGGCCAGATGGCCTAATTCGCATTATTTTGTTGGGGATACATTCTTTAGCAAGATAGATCAAATGGTTTGCTATGTTTTGTGAATAAAGATGTATGTTAGTGTCATGTAAAGAGTTCCACTCGATGTAAGATGCGTTTTGTCTTAAAAGTTCATAGTTGCCTCAATCGTAGCTCAAAATATATCATGTGTAAGTATTTAGTTTGGGTTAAGAAAATTTAAACATGCCGTAAATGGGACAGCAATATCAAACCTCTTGATTAAGAAATGGATCTCCAACTCCTCTAAGAATTAGTAGATTTTTGTTACTAACACGTAGTATACTGATGCTAGAGGAAGAGTGTTCAGTAAAGTGAGTGGGCTCATTTATAGACTGGTAAAGAGCAAATCGTTTCTAATGAGTTAGAGTTTTTAGAAAGATGGATTGTTGAGTACATTAAGATTAAAGTCTCCAGTATTGATTATATCATTTATTCCTGTGTGGACTTCGATAGTTCTATAATACATACTATCTGCATTAGGTGGTCTGTAAAAACATCAAGCATAATATGTTTTGACATATTTTCAACCTCAAACATCCAAAGACATTCAATACCCTGAGGTTCATGGCCATAGGTTCTTCATAATTGTATATTAGCATTGACATAAACCAGAATATCACCATTGTATCTGTAGGACAATCTTTGCATTCCGGCCAACTGTAGGTGTCAAGATGATAATCTTCTGTGGATGTTGACTGACTTAGCCAAGTCTCTGTGTATCGCTAGTATATCGAAATCAATAGACTCTGTATGAAGGCTGTCCTGTTTGTATACTTTACTCTGGAGATTATAATGTACAAATGAGAGAAGGTGAGAAAGATTTAAAGAATCAATGGCCATTATCTGAGAAAATTATGATACAATGTATGAATGTTGCAGTCCTAAATGGGTAGCCTCAGATGAAAGGTAAACATTTAGTTTGATCTTTAAAAAAACATTGTCTCATTAGGTTAAACATCTCACGTAAGTATGATGATTTCGACTTCTATTTTTAAAGAAAAAAAGAACATTCCAAGATGTATCCGATGTAAATACATTAGGAATTAAGTTAGACCTTTCGTAAGGTAGGTCAAGGTCAACATATGAGCCAGTGCATGAGATTTCCAACAATGTAGCATTTTGATATGTGTACACTCGAACGAGCCTCTGCAGCCTCATTTTAAGCTTAGAAACTCCAAATGGTGTTCAGTCACAGAATACTCAAGCCACTAGCAAAGCCTCTTATCAGACTGCGCATATGCACGGGTTGATCTGAGGCTTTGCTGGTCGCACATACCACATTGTTGGAAATCCCATGCACTGGCTCATATTTCATAACTTTTGCAAAGTTGGTAGGGCTTACATCCCCAATGTTACATACCAAGGCCCAATTTCATCAGCCTTCTGGTTCTGGAGAAAAGGACTTTAAAGGCTTTATATATATTATAGTGGCGGCCATCTTGTTCATATGACCAAAACAGTTTGTATAAATTTTATTTGACTTATCATAAGGAGTTTTCGTATGAAATATGAGTTCAATTGACTAAATGGTTTCTAAGAAAACTATGTTTTAATATATTGATGGGACTCCAACAATATCCTCATATACTTGTTCATTTTAAATTTGCTGGTATACTTTCTATTTTCAAAACTGAAAAAAAATAATTTACTTTTCTCCTAGATCTATATATCTACGTTTTGATTTTAACATTACCCCTTCTATATTATTGATTCCTTACATTAATCAATTGGATTTGTTTTTGCACTAAATCGACAACAGTTTAATTACTTAATATATTTATAACATTGTCACATAACTTATTTTCAAAGCGTTTTAGGTCTTCTTTTAATGTGCTTCCTCCTTTAATCTTCTTTCCTCTCTCTGAACCATATTTAATTGTGTTGCCCCTTATCATCATTAATATTTTTTTTATACATTGAATAAAATTTCATCATTGTACATTTGGTCAAAACATGAAAGGAGTTTGCGTTACAAGCCATAAGTTTTTTTTGTATATCCGACCTTGACCTCCAAACTCATGTTGGGTATATGAAACATTATATGAAATCTATATGCCATAGGCAATTATTATGTGAACTATGCATGCTTTAGATAAAAAAATGAAGGAGTGGGTGTCATGAGCAAAACTGACTGAAGGGCAGACATACAAACAGAACGGCAGATGAACGGATGGACGGGGTCAATGTATGTCATCACAAGGCTTTTGGTGTTCCTCTGGATGGATTTTTCTGTCTCTCACGATTATGATATATTCTTATACGCTATTGCATTCTAAAGTATACCTTTATTTCAAGGACGTTGTCCACACCAAGTCCTAACGCCGGATTAAATCGTCCAATTCCTCCCCCTGCTAAGTATCCACCTGAGCCAACCATTTTGCAATTCCCAGCAACTATAATGCGGTTATGCTTTTCAACCTGAAACGGAGTAAAACTATAAAACTAGATAATCTAACGTGAGTGAATATGTTTTTTATTGAATATTGTAAACGAATTGATAATCAAAACAAAGTGAGGTTTGCATGATTGACAATGCTTACGTAACAGAACACTAAATGATCTGGAAAAGCGGATCCTTAAGAAATAAAGAGAGCCTACAATATAAGAAAACATCAGACTCGGTTTTATTGAGTTTGTTTTTGAGAACGATTGGAAAGTGCAACAATTATCATGCCCCCTAGCACCAACTTAAGCGGTATTCTGCTTTCCATCAGAACCCAAATTTTCTCAAAGGACCAGAATATGAAAAAATATCAACACTATATCGATGCACGGGGAGAAGTTTTACTAACTACTCACATAAACAACGACAGCTTTTGGCCATGTGACCTCTAAATAATCTGGATAATCTGGATCTAATAAACGTATCCTTCAGAAAAAGAGAGAACCTACAATATTAGAAAACAGCTGACTCGGTTTTATTGTGTCTGTCCATGAGAACTAATGGAAAGTGAAACAATTCTGAAGCCCCCTATCACTGGCTTAAGCGATATTCTGCTTTCCATCAGAAACCAAATTTTCCCCAAGGACCAGACTATGAAAAAAAATACCAACACTCTATCGATGCACTGGGAAAAGTTTTACCAACTCCACACAGAAACAACGACCGCGGTTGCGACCACCAAATAGAGAGAGCCTACAATATTAGAAAACACAAGACTCTGTTTATAGAGTCTGTTCATGAGAACTAATGGAAAGTTTAACAAGTCTCATGCCCCCTAACACTGGCTTTAATGGTATTCTGCTTTATGTAAGAACCTAATATTCCCTATGGACCAGAATATGAAAAAATATAAACACTATATCGATGCACAGGGAGAATCTTTACCGACTCCACACAGAAACAACGACAGCTGTTGCGGCCGCTAAGAATCTGGAAAAGACTAATCCTTTAGAAATAGAGAGAACATATAATATTAGAAAACAGCATACTCGGTTTTATTGAGTCTGTTCATGAGAACAAATGGAAAGTGTAATAATTTCCACACACCCTAACACCAGCTTGCAACATTTTTCTAAAGAAATTTTTCGAAGTTTTAAGACCACTGGGACATGGCCAATTTGGACATTAGGGATATGGTTGACAGGATTTATGTATAGGACCACTAGACATTGCAACAAAGTTAACATATAAGCTATTAGCCTCGTGATTACAAAGAAGAAGATTTTGTATTTTTATGTTGTTTCCATTATAAGTCGATATAAACTCTTGATCCCTGGGGTGGTGCTAGTTTAGACCACAGGGTCTTAATTGGCAGGATACTTTTTAACATATCTAATAAGAGTTTTAAGTGTTTCCATTATAAAGTAAAGGTGAAGTCAAAGATCAGAAATCGATAAATCAAGTACCACACCTGACCCAGGGCACCACATGGGAATGTTACAAAAACACAAGTAAACATCACATACAAGACAGCCAAGAGGTTAGCCTTTCCCCCAGCAGGTGACCACAAGGTTACAATGATAAGTCAAGACAGCATGGCAGACACGAAACATTAACAACAAGATGGATCCACCAAAGAAGCACCACATTGGAATGGTCATTGTATGGAAACACTGGATCCTGGGGGCGGATTCAGTATAATTTTTTTAATGTGATTCTCATTATGAATAGGTAAGTGAGTATGATCATTTAATACCACAATCACAAACTTCAGACCAACAGACCAACCCATGGCACTGTGAGGAAGGGCTTCATGACATTAACAGTAACAAGACATCAAAAAGACAATAAAAGCAAAACAACCAGCTCTCTCTTCCTCGTCAAGATGATTGAAAAGCTAGAAAGGACATAAAGTAATGTATACCAAAGCTAAGAACCTCCAGAAACAATGTGAGGTACATAAAACAGTGAATCAATAACAACAGAACCACTGCCTTAAAACGGACAGCAGCCTAAGCTATTGGGGGCTTAATTCATTTTACTGGCGCGGATTCTTTGCTCTAGATTTTGTTATTGTTAATACACAAAACCCGTTATCTCGCATAGAGGCTTCCTAACTATTGTAATGAATCATCAGCGAAACAATCTAATCAAATTATCACACCATGATGAAACAACGAAAAGTCTATGGAAACTCTTGATCGATGCAGCCAAGCCAGTTTGGACCCAGAGGCTTGTGCCTTGTGGTCACCTGCTGGGACAGGGCTGACCTCTTGGCTCTCGTTTGTGGTGTCTAACTGTGAGTGTGTCTCTTTTCCATTGGTATCCTGTGTCAGGTGTGGTTCTTGATTATATCGATTCCTGATCTTGGCACCCTTACTTACTTTGAGTGGCAGGATTTATGTGGGCGCCCTAGACATTGCTACATACCAAATATATAAGCTGTGGGCCTCAAGGGTTCAGAGAAGAAGATGTTTTAAGGTCATTACATTATAAATAGTAAGTGAGTATGATCATGAAATACCACAATCACAAACTGGAGACAAAGCTGTAGCACAGCGAAGAAGGGCCACACAACAATCACGAGACACAAGGAAGACAAACAAAGCAAAGCAATCAGCTCTCGCTTCCCAATCAAGATGATTGCAAAACTAGTATTGGACTCAAAGTAGTAGTATTAATGTCACTATACGTGAAAACAAAGATGACGTAATATGACGTCATTGGCGGTCATTTTGTTTCTATTTTTAGTATCAAACGATCATTTTGCCTCTAATTTTAGTATCTAATTGCATCTAAGGACATGGGAAGATGTATGATAGATGCGCAGGCTAGGCAGCCATTTTGGATGACGTCATCGACCATTTTGTTCTATTTTAGTAACTGTTGTCATACATGTTTAGACCTGTAAGTCTATATCGAACTACGTAGAATAAAATGCACCCGATAGATTCTAAGGTCCCTATTGCCACACAAAAATTAATGCTTATCAACATAAAGACTGTATATGCATGATAAATACCTATTTGATTAAGTCACGTAGGGCAGTAGGTAACATACCGGAGTTCAGATGCTTGTCTGACTGCAGATCCAGGGGTCGTTAGCTCAATACCATTTAGATCCTACGGAGATTGATTGTGAAATAATGTCTACGTCCATTCAACTCCCTCTTGCCATCTGCTTGAAAATCAATTTTAATGTACGCTATAAAAAAGCAATAAAATGCACCTGGTCATTTCTAAGGCCCTTATTACCAAAATGAGGTATTTGATCAGGGTCTTTGCTGTTTGGTAGACGCCCATTGGACGTTCTATCTAGGGACATTATAGGCGCAGAAGCTGTAAGACTATATATTCAAGTGCAATGATGCATTTCATCAGGGTCTACGCCATTGCAAAGCAGACATGTTTTCAAACCACAACTGTACAGGTTATTCTAACACACCTCGCCTATAGAGCCAACGGTAACAAACTGTGATATATTGGAAAATAGTTCACAGCTAAAGTGTGTGATAGCTGACGTCACTGGAAAATGACGTCATTCATGGCGTTAGACGGTGTAACGTCGTTTTTACGCTTGAAAGACGTTATAATTACATGTAAAAGTATGCGACCTAGTCTAAGTATTGGCGGGAGTTCTTCAGTGCAATGGCGGAAAGTTGGTTGAAGCTGAAGACTTCGAATGTGTTTTCGTCGTTTATTGTGTGTTAGAATCAAAATAGATCAGCACCATTGCGTGAATTGTTAAGTAATAATTCACTGTTTGTCTGTCAGTTGTACGAAGATAAATCACTCGCGCTGCGCGCTCGTGATTTGATCTTCTTTACAACTGACCTCCAAACAGTGAATTATTACTCAACAATTCACTGCTAGAGCTGATCTATTTCTTAAATATATGATGGAATGCAGACATATCTCTAATATAGCCATTTCTCGCCAAACACGACTTGGTCGTTCCTCGCTCCCCTTCCTATGGTATATATATTTCTCAGCTTGTTCGTTTAGATAAAGTGTGTTCTAATGTTGATGACTTCAACAACAGAACTTATTTTTAACAGCTAAGCTATTAAAACAAGGTTATAGATATCATAAAATTCGAAAAGAATTTTCTAAATTCTACCACAGACACTCAGAGTTGATTTTAAATTCAACATTGGGTTAAAAACTCTTCTGCTACAAGGCATATCAGAACCTATAATACATGATGATTTAGTCTATAAATTCCAACGAATTGTTTGTAAACCTAATTTTTGTGATCAATTCAAAAAGATTATAAAACGTAATATAAAGGTTGGATATAACTTGAATGTCCTGCATGCCTGGTTTTAAACCCAATCAAGGTTTATAGCTATGGTTTTCCCTTTAATTGCACGACGGTGGTGGTGGGTCAGGCCTCATACTCTATGACGGCTCTGACGTAACGCATTAATCAGTGGGTTGGTGCCTGATGCTTATCTGTAGCTAAACCCACCATGACTCAACTTGAGGTTCTCTCTAGCTCTGACTATCTTTGAGTCATGAGCCCTTTTCTTTGTTTCATCATGGTTTGTAATTTGATTAGAGTGTTTCTCCATGATGATACATTAGTTAGAAAGCATCCATGCGAGCTGAACATTTCTTGTAATTCAACAACAGCAGAATCTAGGGCGAAGATTTGGTACCAGTAAAATGCATTTAAGCCCCCTGGTGGGTTAGGCTGCTGTCCGTTCTAAGGCGCCGGTTCTGTTGTTGTTGACTTTTTTGTTGTTACTCCCACTGTGGGAGTATGTAACTATTCGATGTTTTGTTGTACGTTACTTTATGTCCATTCTAGTATTGCAATCGTCTTGATTGGGAAGACAGAATTGGTTGCTTTACTTCATTTGTCTTTCTGGGGTCTCGTGGTGGTTGAGTGGCTTTTCCTCGTGGTGTCGTGGGGTTGTCTGCGGTTTGTGATTGTGGTATTTCCTGATCATACTCACTATGTTTGGGCCTGAACCTTCATCTACATCTATATTTTTTCCAATGCAAGCAGTAAAGACTGTGGCGATACTGTGCAAATATGCAGGCTCATCTGAGCTTTCACTACTAGGAACCTTCATCTATATTTTTCCAGTGCGAGCAGCATAGATTGAGGCGATACTGCACGAATGTACAGGCTCATCTGAGCTTTCGCTACTAGCAACCTTCATCTATTTTTCCCAACGCGAACAGCAAAGACTATGGCATTACTGAGTGAATATTCAGGTCGAGCCTTCGCTGTAAGCATATGCGATAAACTCTCATGAACTTGCCCACATATTTAGTCCTGCGAGTCTATATTTAGACATTAAAATGCACCTGGCCAATTAATCATTATAAAGGTCCCAGCTTGTTGAGACTGCGTAAACAGGATAACAGTTCAGGTGAACTGACCGTCCCTACATGACCAAAGCTGTTCATGGAGATGTAAAGAACCATATAAACATAAACCACGCATGCACACACACACAAACAGACAGACTATCAAGGCAGTGGCCTGATCTTGATCCTAACTGTTTGCAAAAAATACCAGCAGAAGACAATAATCGTAAAATAATTTAGATTTTAATCACAATTGATAATCGTAAAAAAACAATAAAATACACAATAAAACTCATTTGTAGAGAACCATACAGACAGACATATGGACACACGCACACACACTTCTGCGCGTTAGATTGTTTATACTGACAATAGTATAATGTGGCCATTTTTCATGACGCTTTATCTGGGTATGTAACGCCTAAAGCAGCTAAGTATAATTCAATGTCAAAGTTAACTGGTCTTCACACTAGTTTTTGCAAAAATTCAATTTACGGAGCCAACATAGGTTTTCATGCATTAACGTTCGCCAGGTCCCTCAGGATGTTTAAAACCTAGACCGACAGATCTGGTGGTTAAAGATGGACACTCGATCAGTCATTTGTACATGGACGAAGTGTTGAGGCCTGTCGTCCTGCCTTTCTTTTACAAAAACCAGTGACAGTACCAGGTCTAGGATGACAATGCCAGAACACACCTCACTTGAATCAGAAAAACAATATTGTGCACATTGACTCGTCACTACGGTTTGCTCATCAGACATGTCTACAATATGAACAAGTCTATGAAATTTATGGACAGAGGGTCCAACGCATAATAATGGGATCAAGTCTCGATGCAGTGTTGTATGAGATATCGAGGCTGATCCCTCAGCACCAAATCACAACAATCTTTCAGAGTTTGCGAAACCCGTGTTAGCCCTAATTTGCCGCTGACTGAGAACACACTCGTTACTAAAGGCATTCTCATCCTCGAAATGTGATGTTTAAGGCAATCAAGTTAATTTCATGTGGCATTCAGAGGAATTGCGTTTCATTTTTTGAAAACTTACACATTATTCATGTGTTTATGAGGAAATTCTCTGCAGATATTTTTACGAAAAATGACTTTGACCGATGGGTTACTTGACACTGTGCCAAAATAAAGGTATTGGTGCTATCAAACTGACGTAAACATGTTTTTCAACCGCGGACATGTATCTTAACAAATACATGAGAAATGAATAATTGTTTGTCTTGGTGCTCTGTTGTTGCATGACTTTCTGAGATATCAGACAAGCTATTATAATCGGCCTAAATCAGTATTTTGAGGATGGCAACTTATAATAAAAAGTCAGCCTCATTATCTTGATTCTGGAATAAATAGAGGATCTTACATGAGTGCTCATGTTTTATTGAATTTATTAAACGAGTTGAGGAAAAGAGATAAAATGCGAGGCTTGCCGAGCATTTTATCTCTTTCTCGCAACGAGTTTAATAAATTCAATAATACAGGAGCACGAATGTTAGATTCTATTTATCATATGGCAAATACTTTGAAATCTGATGTCTGGGGTAAAAACGTTATAGTTTTGTCATTATGTACGCAACGTTGTTATGGACGTCATAACGTTTCCCGGAAATCTATAAACCACTAGTGGTTTATCGATTTTATTGCATGACTTTTTTTCACTCCCAGATGCAACGTCATATGATAATACTTAAAATATTACCCTTGCATATATCAAAGCATTTAAAGAATGTGTTTACAGTAAACCCTGTCTTTGAGCCTTTTTACACCACTAAAAATATTATTTGATTTTGCCAAATTCTGGTGTGGCAAAACAACAACAACTGGTGGCTGTTTTAAGCGGCCACTCAAAAAGCAGACCAAAAATATTTTTTAAGACTGATTAACCTTGAATTCAGGTCGAGAGTATTGCAAAATGCTCCTCTGCAATACTTTCGACCCTCATTAAGCTACCATTTGTCATTAAGATCTTTGTATTGTCTTTTTTTGAGTGATTGCTTAAGACAGGTTTACTGTATTTACGCACGTACAAGACGTACCAAATTCCACGTGCCGACTAAAAGTAAGAATTTACCTCTTCGTAGAGTACCCTGGATGTTACCCCGGTTTCCACTGTGACTTCTCCATGTTCACTTCTAGGCGTGGCTTCTGGTTTTACGCTCATATATTTCATTTCCATCAAATTGATGCTTAAGCTACCATGAGCAGACGACCTACCCTATCGTTCAGCTCCTGTTGACTTTATGGTTACTCGCAGGTTGTGTATTTTAGCGAATCTGACGGCCTTCTGAATATCCTCGACATTTTTGCAGACCACATGAACTATAGGAAACCTGAATTGATATTGGGGTAAAGTTAAAAACTGTTCTATGTACAAAATTATAACATAACAGGTGGTACTTTAAAAGACTTATATGAAGACGTTCCTTCTTTACAAAATTTAAAGATAAGCTATGGCGAACTGGCACAATTTGATAGAATAACCTCTAACTCTCCATACAAACTAAACATAACCGTACACCTACTGTATATAGTTTAACTATTTTAGGTCGTGCAATAACTGATCACACCACCGACCGCGTATTAGTTCTTGTCCAAATCAATACGCATTGGGTTTTCAACGTGAATGCCAAATGGCTCGTCAAAGCTCGTTTTAGCCGTTAACGCGTTGGACAGCGCTCTAACTCATTTACCTGTCTACCTGATTATTTTTCAACGCGAATCAACGTGTGGCATTACGTATCAACGCAGGTACGTGTTGAAATGCATTGCTACATAACCAATCAGAACAGGGGTAAAACAAGACGTTTAATATGATTTTTAAGGAAAATAAAACAATGAGGTAAGAAATAACATTTTTTCAACGCGATTATATACATGTAACAATTTGACAAACTTTGAACTAGATTTAGCTTCAACAGGGTCAACACAGTTCAATATCGATTTTTTTAAAAATAATAAGCAATTTGATTGGATAACGCATCAATGCGTCACATCGCCTACGCATACTCATGAATCTTACATTGTGTTGATATGCGTTGATTCGCGTTTTCAAATTTAAATCCAACGTGGCTCAACTTGTGATTTTCTTTAGCTCTGACTATCTGCGAGTCGTGAGCCCTTTTCCTTGTTTCATCATAGTGTGTTAATTTGATTATATTGTTTCTCTATGATGTTACATTGCAATAGTTAGGAAGCGTCCATGTGAGCTTAACATGTTTTGTGCTTCAACGGTAGCAGAATATAGGGCGAAGATTTGGTTCCAGTAAAATGCATTTAAGCCCCCCCCCCCCCCCCCCAGTGCGTTAGGCTGATGTCTGGTCTTAGGCTGTAGTTCTGTTTTTACTTATTAGTTGTTGATTGTTTCTCCCACTGTGGCTGTGTTTTGCTGTGTGTTACTTTGTGTCCATTATAATAATGCAATCATCTTGATGGAGAAGAGAGAGCTGATTGTTTGTCTGAGTTTGTCTTCCTGGTATCTCGCCATTGTTGTGTGGCTCTTTCTCCTGGTGCTACGGGTTTGTCTGCAGTTTGTGATTGAGGTATTTCCTGATCATACTCACGTACTATTTATAATAAATATGATAAATAACAACATAAATCCGAATGTATCATATATCATACTCGAATTTGCTATAAAAACACACCTGCGACATATATTATGAAAGCATACACGATTTTTAACTTTATTCATAGAAGGAATCTTATACTTTCAAAATAATTTTCCCCACTACTTAAAGGGTTTTGGGCACTAGAGGGTTAGCTTGACGGAATATACACGACAGAACCTCAGGTCCAGCATCATGACCGTATTCTTATGGATGGGTTTCAGTTGATGACCATGAGTGTAGGTTTTAATTGGTTAGTAATGGGTTAGAGTACACATATTCATTTATTTATGCAAGGATTAATGCCTCGATATATATTAATGACCTCGAGATAATTAAAGGTAATTTAAGTATAATTCAAAGGGATTTTAATGTTTTTGTTCTGCAGTTGTGGACATTTACGGGTACAGTACCACGCCCAATGTAACAAACCCTCTCTATCGAAACTTAACAGGCAATAAAATCGATTTTCTACTTTTTGCTGCAAACTTGACCTGGTCAATGCTTACTTTGTTAATTTGTCCATCTGCTAACTTTCGCACGCCTTTAACAGTCATAACGCCTATTAACACAAACAATTTATTTTCTAAAATATGCGAACATATGACATACCTCAGTTAATATGATACCAGATGTGCAATAAGATAATGACATTGACTTAAAAACCTGTGAACAGGAGCCAACAATTATTTTGCAGCCAGTCATCAAGGTATGCAAACAACAATTATATGGTGTTTAATCATTTTTGAATGCTTGCGATTTTTAGTATAGAGGGTTAGACCATTTGGAACTGTATTTTATTTAAAATATTGAAGCGTGGCTTAAATTAAACGTGCACTTTTATAGCAGATACATGTATCTGGAACTTTAAAAAAATGCAATATTGAAATTAGTTTATATTTTATTCAATGCTAGATATTTGAAATAATTTCAATACCATTCATTTTTTCTGAATATACTTACGTTGTTGTCATGTGGTTGAATTGGGCGTTACACGACGTGTAGTTCAATTTGTCATCAGGCCAGACCAGCCTGCCCATCATACTGTCCTCTAGCTTCACCCACTCTAGTTCGCTCGGGAAACAAGAAAGGTCAGGACGACAACGCCGACGGATGGTTTCTTCATTAATTTCATCGTCATAATAAAGATCTGCATGCAGGGTGTTGAACAAGGAGACAATACAGAGCAGAGAAACGTACACACAATAGCTGCAAAATACAATGGACGGTAAAGCACTTTTATTTGACGGGCATTTTTATTTGGCCGCGGTTATTGACGAATTAAAAAAAAAATCGCCAAAATATGAGACCATGAAATACAATTTAGAATTCACAATACGCAATAAATGGACACACACCCTTGTATGTTGGTATCCGTATCGTCGACAAAACATCTTTTGAATGTTAGGGTTTGTTTTTCAACGTAGAGGAAACCACATTTTAAAAGGGGCTGCTACTATTAAAAGAAAAAATATGCTCCCCATAGGGAGTTTACCTTTAAAGTAGCACACTTGATCATAGAAAATAACATTAAAGGGCATTTAATTGAGAAACCGCCAAAAATAAGTGTTTAACAGTGACAATTTAGCCCTGAAGCTATGAATTTTTTCTTGTTCAACTGAACTGAGCATGAATTTTCAACTGCTCGTATAAACTAAAATGCTGAAAATAATAGAATAGTCTTGCTTTTAAACTCTCATATGTCATGCGCGGATCCAGAAAGATTTGTCAGAGGGGTCCAACTTTGACTTTTTTTAGTTGATGGCGGGGAGGGAGTATCGAAATACCACTATAATAGGGCTATCATCGAACCGCCAGCGAAACGCCATATCAATGGCGTTTCGCTGGCGTGCCGATGATGACTCAATAGTGAATGCTGGTTTGGTAGTTTTATGATTTTCAGGGGATCAAGACCAGTATTGCTAAGAAACCCTATATTTTTGTGATTTTTCAGGGAGGGGACAGGAAACCCTGCCCCCTTCTGGATCCGCGATGAATGCTGGATATCATATTGTCACTACAGTAAACGTCAGATTTAAAGCAATTTAGCTTCTAAGACGCCGACTGTCTTTGGGTGTGGAAAAGCCAGTACAGCTCTTGGCGGCCAGCCAGGACATATCTTGTGAACCTACCTCAACACAGAAGGTAACAGTCAAACAATTGAAATATACCAGTACAGGCACACTATTTGGCTTGTAGCATTACCTGGTGGACCTCGTCCAAATTTGTCCCAACAATGGCCCTGGGGCCAAATTTGGCTCTTGTCCCAGGGGTCTCCTGTTTTATATATAGGATGATTATAGTGCAAAAACTGCATTGGCTTTTTGTGTGAGGAACTTCACATTTTCCCATAGCTAGTATATCAAACGTGTTATCATTACCAGCCATGATATATAGATAAGCAGACCAAAGTCAAAAAGTTTACCCAATCCCATGACCCCTTAGACGGGGGTCAAAGTTCAGGTGTTTGCCCTAAGTAAATTGCACTACATTAAAAATATTTGCAATATCACGTTTTAAACAATAACGTGGTCGGAGTTTATTTTGTATTTTGCATAGAGTTAAAATTTGCATCAATTTGGGATTCTTTTGATAGGGTTTTCAGCATTTAGATTCTCTCATCACTCTCAGGGCAGGTTTCTTTTGGCCCGATAGAGTTGACCTTTAAGAATGACTTTCCGCATATCCGGTAATAGGTTAAGTGTTGTTATAATTACTACAGTGTAGTGATTCATTCTACCCTTGACCGATTGGGCGCCATGCATTTGCGCACTTTTTGCAATAGCAATATATTTTGAGCACTTTTTGCGATTACAATTGTGCACTATTTTTGCACACCAATCAGAAGCAATTAGTGATTAAAGGAGACATATTAAAGTTTTAAATCCAATAAAATATGGAAGAAAATGTTAAAATGTTACTAAGAGCAAAGCATATCAATTTTTGTGGTAAAAAATAAGAATATATTTTTTGATTAGACCGTTGATTAATTAGTGCAGATAATTTGTTATTCTGCTTATCTCCCTTGATTTCAGTAGCGGCGAGTCACTTCCCTTGGATTTGTGACGTCAAAAGGGCAGTTCGTCTGATGACTGTGAATTGACTGTATTGTCGCAGTGAATAATGTAGCACGGATGTAGAGTTTGATAGCAATTTAAATGATGTTTCAGGTAGACATTGACGAGTCTGGATCAATTCACACTAATCAATATTCCAACAAGTTGACCCATTGGAAACACATCGAGGCTCACATTGGCAGTCGCCTATAGGGCCTAATAAATGAGGGTCTGGGCGGGGTATAATGATTAGTGAATAATGACCCTTTTTAATAATAAATAGTGAATAATGAGCCCAAAACATAATGAATAGTGATTAATGAGGGCCTAAAATTAATGAATAGTCCAATTGTTTTTTAAATGAATTGAAGAAAAAATTAATGAATAGTGAATAATCAGATTTCTTTGCCACCTTTCTTTCTTTTAATGAATAATTGGTCTTATTTTAATGAATAACCCAAAATTTTAATGAGATGAATAATGGGCTAAATTTCTAATGAATAGTGAATGCCAGACCCCCATCCAGACCCTCATAAATTGTATGTCGTTGTAGGTCTACTTTTATTCTACATTACAAAATGCTCAAGTTATCAAAAAACAAACAAAAAAAAACGGGTGACGTTGTCGTATCACACCGGGCATGCGACAATAGCGAACGCATTGATTGAAACATGTTTTTGATGGACAACAGCAATGTTCTCTAATTTCAAACGATGACTTATACAGGTAACCGTGCCTGTGCAATGAAGTTCTTTCTTCAAATGTACAATACACAGGCAATGGATATTATGTTCCTTTAGTGTTCATGTTGTTGCCTGGAAAGTCAGAGGACATTTACCGTACTTACTGCATGTGGATTGCCGTAAGATCTTTATGTGAAAGATGTATTTAACCCTTAAACCTACCACCGTTCACATTGACTGTGAATAGCTATGCATAGAGAGCTTAAGAATTAGGCCAGTACATTTAGCCGAAAATGACCCTTTACCCAAAACTAATTCCTTGAGAAATTTTATTAACAGTTTTAGTATCAGGAAGGTGTCCTGTTTCACAGAAAAAAAGTCCTTAAAAAAATCTGTGGGGAAATGGTATTTTTCGGGGATGAAAAAAATGTGAAAAATGAAGAAAAATCGCTGAAAACAGGCAATTAATATCATGTTAGTGGTACCCTGGGATTTAATTTGACCTACCTTGCTACACCAGGGCAAGTTTTGATGGGTGTCAAATTGTTTATTGGGACCCTAGGTATGCCCCCTAAAAATGTCCCTAGCAAAAAATTTATTCTGGCTTTGTTTAAAGATGCATAGTCTGTAACTTTTGGTCTTTTAATTTTTGAAATGATGTTTCTATTTTTCAAGAACAAAGTAAAAAAACTAAAATTCAGGTATACATTTTACCAATTTCGTAAATATTTACAAATTATCAGTGTCAAAACAACAGCATTTATGTTAAAGCTTGACTGTCTATAATTATTGGAGGGACGCAAATAATTACCAACAAGAGGAAAACAACTGTTTTTATAAGATAATTCACTTTTCCATGCAGTTTTCAGCTATAGTGAACAGATTTATTGTGAAAACTTAACTTAATTCTGCTTTTACAAATGATTTAAAAAGAAAATATTTTTTTTCGAAACATGTTAAAAGTTGCAGACTATGCAGCTTTAAATGCATGGTTTCCATGGCAACCTATAATCCTATTCTCCTGAATGGGGGTGTACCTACAAAACAACCATATCGCGGCTGCTTTTCAGTCTAGACCACCTACTTCGGTACCAAATTAAAGCTTAGATAAAGGCCTTTCATTTCATGGTCAGATATGCAAATTTCTAATTTTAATATTCATAAATATTAATGAGAACTTTAAAATGGGGGAAATCGTCCAAAAGACCAGTAGATTAACTGATTTCTGCCCAAAATCATCACTGGTGTATATTGTATACTGTTATATATCATAAGTGATGCAATTTGACAAGTTCTTTCGTCATGTGTTCGTAGATGTTCATAGATGTAAATTACCTCATTTGCATATTCATGAATATTTCTGAAAACTTGAAAAGTGACAGGAAAATCATGGGAAACGACTAGAAACTTGGACCCTGTGATAGTAGAGCTACCTTACACCCCGATGACAATTTCTATTGAATACCAAATTATTAATTTGGACCACCAAACTGCAAAATTAGGGTCCTCAAAATTTAACCCATTTGGGTTATGTGAAATTACATGGTTTCCATGGCAACCTATGAAATAATTCTAAAGTATGGAAAGTACCACCAGAAATTCTCATATCTTAGCAGCAACTCATCCAAGAATACTGAAATTGGTATCAAACTAATTCTTAGTCATAGATTTTATCTAGACTGTCCAGTATGAAAACCTGAGCAATTTAGATTAGAGAGAAATTTCAGGAAAAAGGGGTGTACTTACTTAGCTGCTAATTACTCTAGAGTGCCAAACTGGTACCAGATTGATGGTGAGACAAAGCTCTTCTACTCTGGTTAAATATGTAAATTACCTAATTGTCATATCCACCAATATTGATGAAAATTATAGAAGTAAGATAAAATTTGTCAAAAAGAAACACAAGAATAAAAATGCAAGGGAGTATACTCATATCTCAGAAATATTTTACCAGGTTATTCAACATTCAAAGAACTAAAGGACCTCGGACAGTCTCCTATTCAATCTGCCCAAATTTTGAAAGCCTGTGGCTAGAATAATGCATTATTTATAACTAATTTCTGTGCTTAAATCAAACCCTTATATTTATAGTGCACCTAGCAAAATAAAAGCATTTGGAAAATATTGCATATTAATGCCAGGACTTCATGGTGTAGGGGGTGGGGGTATTTTTGTGACCAAATTTTATTTCACAGAAAATCAAGGTTTCGTCAGGTACTCATCTAAATACACGGAAATATATTGTTTGCAGCATAAAACTTTTGACATCGCCCCCCCCCCCCCTCAGTAAAACTTTTTTCTATTTCCTATATGTTGAATAGCAAAAACAGTAAGGTACTTGTCCAATGCGAAAAACACTTGTGCGTATTATTCGAGAGTTAAAATTACTATCTTTTTCATGGAAAAAATATCATTTTCTTTGAAACTTTTCTCTGACCATTTTTATGAGCAATCCCTCATTAAGACTGTCTGAGGTCCTTTAAATATTCATGGATATTATTGGAAAACTATTGGAAATGATAGACAAATCACAGAAATAAATAGTAGGTATACCTTTAAATCTACTCATATCGTAGTTGCTAGATGCCCTTAATTATCAAACTTGGCTCTTAATTGTTGCTAAGACATATTCCTTATACCCTGTGGTTCAATATGAGCGTGGATCTGACAAAAGGGTCCTTTGGGCATTTTAGCAGTAATTGCGTAATCAAACTTTCAAAAACGTCTAAATTTTCAAGATTTTTCAAGTTCTTACAATAGAGTCAAATTGCATCTAACATGTAATACAAGCAAAGGCGCAAACAGTTCTAATAAAATTAAGCGATACGCATAATGTATGTTGCCATGACAACAGCTGTTCATATGAACTACACACTTCCTTTAAAACAGGGTACCTCATTTCAAATGCTTTTGTAAACACAGGATGTGAGTATGTGGGCTATTTGTGCAGTCTATGCAATTGCATACACATCAAATTTGCAGAAACATGGAGCATTCTTAAAATATTGCTCCTAGTGTTTTTGTATTAGTGTCAAATGATCACACAATGTAGTTGACGTCAGAACGTCATTAACAACGTTAAGTGACGTCATTTTTAAAACGCATCATATATACGAGTTTAAACACTCATATCTTTGTTATTTGTAAAGATAATCTCTTCAAATTTCCTGTAATTGTTTACAACACCTAGGTCTTTCTTTCTCTGTAAATATCTCACTTTTGACTTTTATTGCCAGAAGGTCCCTTTTGTCAGATCTTGGCTCATATGCATATGATCTAATTTTATTTTACATATATGAATTTATGAATCATTGGAAATTATAGACAAATCGTAGAAAAAATAGGAGAGTATACATACAAAATTACTTAGACCAAATAAATATGTGAGTTTACTATTGCATGGAAAATTAAAATAAGGTTAGTCGGTCTGATTTGTTTTCTAAAAAGAATTTATATGGGATGAGTGGGGAAGATGGCCGGAAAGGGGGAATCCCCATATACTATTGAACAAGAGGGCAAGTTTGGGTGGCTCTGGACCGCTCACCTGAATTGTAGCCCTGGAGGCACGTTTGTTAAGAGTAGTTGTTTGAATTTGAGCAAACTTAGGAACATAGATCATACAGAAACATTCTTTGTAATTATTCTGGATCAGATATTGTGTAAAGAGTTCCATTTTAGCTCTGTAGACTATTTTGTTCAGCAGAGCAAAACTCGTTGTGCAGTTTTGGTAGAAGGCCTTAAAAGGAATGGCATTAAAAGTGTATGAAATTATTTCTAATTTGGAGATGTTTAAAATATTTCTCATCTAGAGCTCTGGTGACCATCTTGGCTGGCACAGCGGAATCATTTAGGCATTTTTAGAAGTCTAAGAATTACAGCAGCTGATTTAGATCTATGGGTACAATACTATTAAAGTTTCAACATTTTTCTCTCATTTCTAATAACTTTATTAATATTGGGGATTTTGCAATTCAAATATTTCTAATAATGAACATATGATTAAATGATTAATGCTCTAGCATTATTTTGGTACCATGTTTGCTTCTCTATTGCAATCAGCAGCTGAGTTATTAGTAATTTTATATGTATACCTTCTTAATTTTCTGCGATTTTTCTATGATTTCTTATATTCTCTTTAATAATCATAAATATCAAAATCAAATTACTCTCAGTTGAACAAATGTATAAAAGGAATGTGTCTTAGCATCAATTCAGAAACATATTCGGTAACTCAGGGCAAATAGCAACTGTGATATGAGTAACTTTGTAGGGATACCCTCTTATTTTTTCTGTAATTTTTCTATAATATCTAATGCTGTATTGATAGTCATGGATATTTAAAGCTTATTATTTGCATGTTGAACCAATGGGTAAAAGAATAGTATCTTGGTATCAATCTGGTATGATGTTTGGTAATCGAGGAAAGTTAGTAGCTAAGTTATATTCAATTTTGTAGGTATACCGCCTTAGTTTTGTTAAGAAATTTCACTTATTTCTAATGTTTTCATTAATATTGCTGGATATAATAATTTGATAATTTGCATGTTAAACCACAAAGTAAAGGGACAATGTCTCAGCGTAATTTTTGTACCAAGTTTTGACCTGTTGTTTAATTAGCAGCTGAGATATATATAAACTTGTAGGTATACCCCCTTAATTTCTCTGCATTTTTTCTCTGATTTCTAATGTTCTCATAAATATCCATGAACATACAAAATAGATAATTGCATATCTGACAGTCAGGAGAACATAAGACAACTCAGAATTAATTTGATACCAAGTTTAATATTCCAGGATTAGTTGCTGCTGAGATATGCACAATTTTGTTGGCACACCCCCATTATTTAGATATTATGGGTTGCCATGGAAACGATTATGCTCTCTGCTGACCACTCGGTTTACACACTTATAGTCTTAAAACCATCCTCACCTGATATATTCAGCATTTACTTAAAAAGAATGTGAAATATATAAGCATTTTTTATCAAAAATGATTTTTTTTCCATTTTTCAGGTACCCCACCCACTAATGATAAAATCTTAAATCTTAATTTTCTCGAATTTTGCACCGAGGACTTTTTTATGGTTATTTACATTACACACAACCCTATGATTTGGCGCTAAAATAATTTCTCAAGGAATTAGTTTGACTTTAAAGGTTAAAGTTCCTTGCCTAAATGCTCAATGCTCCTTTAAAACGAGTTAAAACTAGCTGTAACGCTTTCAACTAGCTTAATAACCCCTAATTGATTTTAATGAGGTGTGAAAAAAGTGCGCGAATGATATGCAGAATCGTGTCCAAACAAAGGAATCAAAGTGCGCAAAAGATATACTGAAGTGCTCAAATGAAACGCGCCAGACCGACTTGGCTTTTATACAAATACAAATAATTTATTCAGCATTAAACATCAGTACAATGTTTATAGCCATTTAAACAACATACACAGTGAGAACAAAAGATAGAGAAATAGAATCCTTTTCAGAAGAGTAACTCATTTGAAACGTCAGTATTATAAAACAGGATGGAGAGGCTCTAGTTGAAAAACTCCGTCAGGTCCGAACTGTTTTGTACTATAGGCCTTAATTATTTTTGATTTGATCCCTACATCATTTGCAATATAAATGCATATACAGGTTACATGTACCCATCAATCCATTCATATATACAGTGACAAAGTTCGCGTTTACGATCTAATCTCAAACAGTGCGTAATACAACATTTGCTATGTACAGAGAAAGTAAATTTTACACTGTGAAGAATTGGTACCAGTTCCTCACATCGCGTGAAAAAATGGTACCAACACGTCACATTACTTATATTGATATATAACACTTTGTGAAGAATTTGCATGTGAAACAACTCAGAAGAGCACCAAAACATAAACATATGTTTTATAAAGACGATATGTTTTATAAAGACGATATGTTTTATAAAGACGATATGTTTTATAAAGACGTTTCTTTTACGCACCAAAACAACAAAAATCATGACGAACAAACATCTCAATATTGTTTTTCGTTGCAACAATCGAGTAAACATTGGCAAACATTACAGACCCATATCAGGCAGCATATTATACGCTTTCCGATCCGGGTCCATATTGTATGCGGTGACAATTAAAGATTTTATTATGTTTATGGCAAGACCAATGCAACGGGATGATTTTAATTTTGAAATAGTAAATTTCCCATTTCTTGATGGAGATGTTCCTCGCTCTCCTTCCTATGGTGTATATATTTCTCAGCTTATTCGTTTTGCTAGAGTATGTTCTAATGTTGATGACTTCAACAACAGAAACTTATTTTTAACTGCTAAATTATTAAAACAAGGTTATAGATATCATAAAATTCGAAAAGCATTTTCTAAATTCTACCACAGACACTCAGAGTTAATTGTTAAATACAACATTGGGTTAAAAACTCTTCTGCAACAAGGCATTTCAGAACCTATATTTTATGGTGATTTAGTCTATAAATTCAAACGAATTGTTGGAAAACCTAATTTTAGTGATCAATTCAAAAAGATAGTTAAACGTTATATAAGGGTTGGATATAACTTGGATATCATGCGACAATCTGCATGCCTAGTTGTAAACCCAATCACGGTTTATAGCTATGGTTTCCTCTTTAATTGCACGACGGTGGGTCGAGCCTCAGACTCTATGACGGCTCTGACGTAAAGCTTTAATCGGTGGGTTGGTGCCTGATGCTTATCTGTAGCTGGACCCACCGTGGCTCAACTTGAGGTTTTCTTTAGCTCTGACTATCTGTGAGTCATGAGCCCTTTTCTTTGTTTCATCATGGTGTAGTAATTTGATTAGAGTGTTTTTCCATGATGATACATTGCATTAGTTAGATGGCCTCCATGCGAGCTAAACATTTTTTGTACTTCAACAACAGCAGAATCTAGGGCGAAGATTTGGTACCAGTAAAATGCATTTAAGCCCCCCGGTGGCTTAGGCTGCTGTCCGTTCTAAGGCGATGGTTTTGTTGTTGTTGACTTTCTGTTTATTGTTACTCCCATTGTGGGAGTCTGTAATTGTTCTATGTTTTGTTGTACGTTACTTTATGTCCATTTTAGTATTGCAATCATCTTGATGGGGAAGAGAGTGCTGATTGCTTTGCTTAATTTGTCTTCCTGGTGTCTCGTGATGGTTGAGCGGCTCTTCCTTACGGTACCACGGGGTTGTCTGCAGTTTGTGATTGTGGTATTTCCTGACCATACTCATTTACTATTTTTGATGTCACGACTCTTGTGTTTGTGCTGTGTGGTTACTGTTAAAAGTTTCCCCGTACTTGCATTTAATGTCGTTATTATTACTATAGTCAGGATTTACACTTGACAATCATTCATTGCATTAACTTCCCTATTGGTATCACTTAAATACCTCATTTAAGGAGCAGTGTAGACCAGCATTCGTATCTCGTTAATAACTATTGCTTACTCTGTGTTTCTTTGTACTTGTATTAGACTTAGTTATACGTTGGGAGCTTTAGCTATTTCTCAAATGCAGCAGCTGAATATTGCTATAAATAACCGATATGAATGCTGCTTTTCAATGTATGGTATAAACTTAAAAACTCAATTATGAATAACCTAAAAACAGTCAAAATTTTACTTTCTCCTCTTCGGTTACATTCTGATTCTTCCATACAGATTCCCCAGTCCACCATTAGATATAATTCTATGTTACCATCTGTTTACGTTTCACCTCTGAAACTTCATTCGGCCACTAAAATTAATTTACATGGAGTTTCTGACTCTGCTCTTTTCAGAAACCACTTAAAAGTTCGTCTCTCACCTCTTAAGTCACCTGTACTAAGGAACTCTAGGAGTAAGTATAGAAGAAATGTAGTGTATCCCTCTATTTCTAAGTGCAATACCAAGAGGTGTAGCTGTTGCAAACATTTATGTTGTAAATCAACTATTAAATCTAACGTTAATGGAAGACAATTTTCTGTAATTACTAATTCTGATCTTGATTGAAAATCAACTGATGTTATTTATGTTTTATCTTGAGAAGAGAAAGATTGTGGCATGCAATATGTTGGCCAAACTTGTAGATTTCTAAAAACTAGATTTTCTGAGCACTATCGTCAAACAAAAAAGCCTCGCAAAATTGATAATTTTCTTTATAGGCATTTCAAACAAACTAATCACTCTACTAGCAGTATTTCTATTCAGCCTGTTGAAAAGATAATATATGGTGATAATTCCACTAAAAGATATAGAAATATTCTTAGGCATGAATTAGAATTAAAATGGATAAAATTATTACAAACACCACATCCACTTGGTTTTAATGATAATATTTACCATGAGGGTAACATTTCTAGATTACCTGATTTTGATGTTTTTTCTCTTTTAGATACCCGTAAACGCAATAACCGATCTCATGGTAAACGCAAAAATGGAAATTTAAAACGCAAAAATAAACATGTTTTAACTCTTTCAGAATTAAGTATTATCTTAAAACATTCTGGCCGACATATGGCCCTTTCACGTTTAGTAACTCTTTCTATATCTTCACTTCGTACTTTGGATATTTAGGCTAATAAATTCTATGATAGAGCTCATCGACTTTATGATGCAGCAATTCTTACCCGGTGTTACACTCAACATGCTCTTCGGCCATATATAGATTCCGAAATTAATCATATTAGGCATTTTATCAAAATTCAATTTGTCAACAAGGGGATTGAATTCATTAACTTACCCAGTATATTTAAAGGTAAATCTGTTATCTCTTCTATTCCTACTTATTTTGAAAACAAGGAATCCCCTATCATTTGTTATAAGTATAATAAACCTATTCGTAGTACTGTTTTTAACTATAACAAATTAGTAACAGAACTTGATATTGAAAATTCTATTCCTGACTCTTGAGATTGTAAGGACTCTAAGTATTGCTATCAACCCGCTGGTCATATAGTCACAGGGGATTTAAAAATCATAACAGATTCAAGAATTCGTTCTATTATATGTAAGGGACCTAAATATAGGTTTCCTGTGCCAATAGACTTCAAATCATGTCGTGAGGAAATTGCAGGAGCCTTACAAGAATTTTGTAATCGCTGGTGTAAACGAGAGCATGTTGAGTCTAATGCCTTAAATAGTTGGAAACTAGATATTTTTAAAATTATTGATGGTAGAATTTCATTTTATTGCAACTATTTAGATCTTCTACCACCTAAACCTAAATTCACTTTTAGACACTTGAAGAAAGGGATCCAGGAATTCCATAGGAAGTTTGTTTTGGCCCCCGCAGATAAGGCTGCTAACAATGTCGTGGTCGTTTGAAAAAGATACTATATTAACACCCTAAAGCAAGAACTTAGCACTGCAAAAACATATGAGCATAACAGGCATGATGAGACTTCTATCGTTGATAGGCATCGATGCCATATGGCAGCTAAGTTTGGGTTGTTTGTTGATGAGGACCATAGCAAGCTTCCTACGTTATACTGGTTACCTAAACTTCATAAACGGCCCTATAAGTCACGTTTTATTGCTAATTCTAGTGCATGTACAACTACTGAGTTGTCTATTCTTTTGACTTCTTGTCTCACTGCAATTAAAAACCATGTCATTAAATATTGCACAACAGTTTATGAAAGAAATGGTAAAAATTTATTTTGGTCTATTAAAAATTCAGGTGAAATTCTTAATAAATTGAAGTCTAGAGGTTTTCTAGCATCTGGTTTGTCTACATATGATTTCTCTACTCTCTATACTACATTGCCTCATAATCTAATAAAAGAAAAACTAACAGAATTAATTGAACAAACATTTAACAGAGAGGGCTCACTTTATTTGGCCTGTAATGATAAAAATGCCTTTTTTACTTCTGAACAACCTAAACGATATAAATTGTGGTCATGTCAGAAAATGTGTGATGCGCTCCATTATCTTTTGGACAATATATTTATAAGATTTGGCTCAAAATTATATAGACAAATTGTCGGTATTCCAATGGGTACTAATTGTGCTCCTCTTGTTGCAGATTTGTTTTTGTTTTGTTATGAGAGAGACTTTATGTTGTCTCTGTCAGACAATAATCAATCTGATGTTATTGAAGTTTTTAACTCTACCTCCAGATATTTAGATGACTTACTTAATATTGATAATCCTTATTTTGAACAAATGGTAGGTCAGATATATCCCACTGAACTTCAGTTAAATAAGGCGAATTCTTCTGATACTAAAGCTCCATTTTTGGACTTGAACTTGTCAATAACAAATGGCATAGTTTCTTCTAAAATTTATGATAAACGGGATGATTTTAATTTTGAAATAGTAAATTTCCCATTTCTTGATGGAGATGTTCCTCGCTCTCCTTCCTATGGTGTATATATTTCTCAGCTTATTCGTTTTGCTAGAGTATGTTCTAATGTTGATGACTTCAACAACAGAAACTTATTTTTAACTGCTAAATTATTAAAACAAGGTTATAGATATCATAAAATTCGAAAAGCATTTTCTAAATTCTACCACAGACACTCAGAGTTAATTGTTAAATACAACATTGGGTTAAAAACTCTTCTGCAACAAGGCATTTCAGAACCTATATTTTATGGTGATTTAGTCTATAAATTCAAACGAATTGTTGGAAAACCTAATTTTAGTGATCAATTCAAAAAGATAGTTAAACGTTATATAAGGGTTGGATATAACTTGGATATCATGCGACAATCTGCATGCCTAGTTGTAAACCCAATCACGGTTTATAGCTATGGTTTCCTCTTTAATTGCACGACGGTGGGTCGGGCCTCAGACTCTATGACGGCTCTGACGTAAAGCTTTAATCGGTGGGTTGGTGCCTGATGCTTATCTGTAGCTGGACCCACCGTGGCTCAACTTGAGGTTTTCTTTAGCTCTGACTATCTGTGAGTCATGAGCCCTTTTCTTTGTTTCATCAAGGTGTAGTAATTTGATTAGAGTGTTTTCCATGATGATACATTGCATTAGTTAGATGGCCTCCATGCGAGCTAAACATTTTTTGTACTTCAACAACAGCAGAATCTAGGGCGAAGATTTGGTACCAGTAAAATGCATTTAAGCCCCCCGGTGGCTTAGGCTGCTGTCCGTTCTAAGGCGGTGGTTTTGTTGTTGTTGACTTTCTGTTTATTGTTACTCCCATTGTGGGAGTCTGTAATTGTTCTATGTTTTGTTGTACGTTACTTTATGTCCATTTTAGTATTGCAATCATCTTGATGGGGAAGAGAGAGCTGATTGCTTTGCTTAATTTGTCTTCCTGGTGTCTCGTGATGGTTGAGCGGCTCTTCCTTACGGTGCCACGGGGTTGTCTGCAGTTTGTGATTGTGGTATTTCCTGACCATACTCATTTACTATTTTTAATAGTGCGTGCATATGAATGACCTTCGTGTTTCACCATAGGCTACCTACTGTGTATTTCCCAAATTTGATAAATTAATGGGCTTCTAACGGTGATCAGTTTGTAGATGAGACGGACCAACCTTTTTCTTTTCTTTCTCTATATACTGCCTGACGCCCTCACGAGCATTATCAGCAGGTGTACTTTGTACACTCCGGGTTGCAAGTAACCATATCTAAATTATCGTAGGATTCTTTAACCTGCACAATTGGTGAATTTCCATGCGCAGGGGACATCCAGTTAACGTCCCGATCCGAAGGACGGTGCACTTATTTAGTGTCATCCTTGCAAATGACACTAAGGAAAGCGTGTTCGGACACCGAAATGTTTGAACCTGGGACCTCTAGCTCCAGAGGCAAGTGCGCTAACCACTGAGCTACCACCTTACGATAGATACGGTTTATTTCAAATTCAAAAAGGCTAAGAAGCCGGACATGGTGTAATACAAAATAGTACATGATGGCTGATGTCAGAACTGACACATATCATTGAGAACTATAAAAGGAATTACACTGCAGCAGAGGCTTTCCAAAGCATTCTGTAATGCATTTCTATTCTACTCATTAAAATGTCAACATTTTTTGGATGAATGATGCTATCAGCATGATGCATACCAATACATATGTTAAACAAGATTCTTAGTAACCTAAGTTGTTTTGATTAGCACGATTTTACAGGTAGCTATATAACCCATACGCTGTTTTGAAGGTCGTTTTTTGCTGTTTTGATGAGCCAATGTGCTGTTTCGAGTATGTGCACAGTCATTAGGTGGCGTCTTCGCATTTTGGCTCTAGAAACTACACATATTCTTCTATCCTGACAGCAATGGTAGTGATCAACATGCGCTGATCCGCACTGGGTGATCTTGTTACTTCTTTGGGTGTCACACAGCTGTCAAATGTTTGTTTGTATGTTGTAGGCTAGATAATAATGTATAATTTTAATGCCGAATAAAGTATTTGTATTGTATAAATGGTACAAGGTTTTACACAGTATTTAAAGCTGCATAATCTGTAACTTTTGATATTTTCATTTTAAAAATAATGTTTCTATTTTTCAAGAACACAGTAGAAATACTAAAATTCAGGTATACATTTTACCTTTTTCGTAATAATTAACAAATTATTAGTGCCAAAACAACAGCATTTATGTTAAAAAAATAACTGTCTAGAATTATTGGATGGACGCAAATAATTACAAACAAGAGAAAATACACCTGTTTTTATAAGATAATTCACTTTTTCATGCAGTTTTCAACTGTAGAAATAAGATTTATTGTGACAACATAACTTTATTCTACTTTTGCAAATGATTTAAAAAGAAACTATTTTTTTATCGAAAAATGTTCATAGTTACAGAGTATGCAGCTTTTATAATATAAATTGCCATTACCTTCTATAAAAATGTGGTAAACACTAACGTTTTAAGTAAATTTCGTCAACTTACCCCACTGTGCAACGACCTAAATGCCTCTGTGTCAAATTAAAGAATGCAGAATAAATATAGACAAGGCTATGCTATGATAAAACGGTTCTTATCGTGTGTGCTTAACGTGCATGCACATCTACATGTATGTATTTGGACCAGAGGTCAAATATTTGACACATGTTCTCATTAACCGTGTGTGCGAGAAGCGAAGACTCGGGCGAGACTGCGCGGATGCGCAGGCTCGTCCGAGTCTTCGATGTCCGCCGATTCAATAAGTACCAAGATCGTATATGCTGGCTCTTATTTACAATGCGTAAGATGATACGCACTATCATTTTTACTTACGTGAGCCGCGACAAATGTAATTGCACGTCGGGTCTTTCGATCGATAAGAGCCCCATGTCTGTGTCATAACATGTACCTGTCTGATCTGCACCAGTTTGCACTGACTAATTTGCACGCGTCTTAACTCACTGTGGCGTATCGAAGACAGTAGTATAGGCCCCAGTTTAGCGTCAATGACGTCACGACGTCAGATCCAAGATGGCGGCCCCCACACTTCCGATCCAAGATGGCGGCCGCCACGACGTCAGATCCAAGATGGCGGCCCCCACGACTTCCGATCCAAGATGGCGGCCCCCACGGCGTGAGATCCAAGGTGGCGGCCCCACGAAGTCAGATACAAGATGGCGGTCCCTGTGACGCGTTCGGTTATACCTCAGAGGGTGAGTCAACGCCCTAGACCACGCGAAGGTAGCGTCACGTCCTAGAGCACTGTGTCGTTCTTCATTCAGATGCTCATTGGGCAAGCCATCCTTTTAAATTGAAACTATTATAATACAAACGCGAGCCATCATTTTAAAACGCCACTTTTACAATCGTTTCAGCTACGTCCTTAAAGTGCACAAAGCAGCTTTCTCATCAGACTAATTATCAGACAGACATTGATCTATCCATCCATCCATGCATACATCCATACATACATACATACATCCATACATACATACATACATACATACATACATACATACATACATACATACATACATACATACATACATACATACATACATACATACATACATACATACATACATACATACATACATACATACATACATACATACATACATACATACATACATACATACATACATACATACAAACATACATACATACATACATACATACATACATACATACATACATACATACATACATACATACATACACACACCCACCCACCCACCCAACCACCAACCCACCCACCAACACACCCACACACAAACACACACACACACACACACACAGGTAGCGCAGTGGCTCAGTGGTAGACAGGTCATCTCGAAAATTGACATTTTTCTACACCATCCAATTTCCCCCAGCTTAAGTCAGACCAGACCGTCCCAGTCCCTATGAGCACATTTAGCTAATAACAAGAGTTTAAAGACACCATTTTTTCAGGAGCCAACCAAGCAATGCAATAAGCGCGGTAAGGTTCCAACGAAAAACTGCTGCGGTATCGAGTTAAGCAATATTCACCTACATCCATACTTTTTCTATGGAACCTCACACCACAACCACCAACATTAACATTACCAATTCAACCAACAACGCTAAGCACACCTATATGGCTCATATATAAACTACATCCATAATTTTTCTATGTCGACAATGCATTTTCGTGGGCGAGTCTTCCCTTTAAAACCTTAAAAACATTTAAGTATTATACATACCAGACATACATACAGGGAGCGCAGTGGCTCAGTGGTAGAGTGTTTGACTGGAGACCGAGGGGCCTCGGGTTCAAGCCTCACCGGCGTCACTGTGTCGTGTCCTTGAGCAAGACACATTAATCCTAGCTTAGTACTGGTTCAACCCAGGAAGCCCCGTTTAACTGAAAGATCATTGATGGGACGTAAAGAATCAAATCAAACCAGCAAACAAAATACATACAGGAGAAGGGGGTAACACTTATACACGTATCTATGAGGCAGCATTACTATGAGAATGAAAAATGAGATTCTGATTGGTAGAGAGACTTCGCTTGACTCAATAGTCGCCTATCCAGGCCAAACCAGACTATCCCAGACCCGACTAGATCCTTTAATACATTCCAAACTGCAGAAAAACAAATAGGCCACCTGATCAAGTACTCAGACACCCACTCATTTACCCTGGCACTCGCGCACTCACCCCCTCAAATTGTCTTCTGAATAACCATATGAAACATGGATTGTAAACCAAGCCATTTTGTAAAAGCTCGGTTTCTCTGGACATTTATAGACAGCTTATCTGATGCTGGAACTATGATAGGACTGATTAGTAATAATGCCATTTTAATTATGGGAATAAAGAGCCACTTACGATACCTTTGATACGCATCAATATAATTAACTGCTGTTTCTTTGATCGCTTATCGATTTTACAATTCAGGAGTATGCCCACGGAAAACCTACCTTTTCAATGCTGTTCAACATCGAATTTACTGATCAGAGTGCGGTATTCAAGCAGATGAGCCTGTCCATCTGACCAGACGTGTTATGTTATGTACTAGGAAAGGCGATTTGACCCTTTTCAAAGGTCTAAGGCATATAAATACTTCTTATTCGGTCGTCTGCTGAGTTCGCCTTTGTGAGATGGCAGGGTGAGACGTCTATATTTACCGAAGAACTAATGTACAAAGTACTGATATAGATGTTGTTTAATTAAATGCTCTCACTACGCATGGGCGACGGCCATTTTGGATGACATCATCGTATGTAGACATTAAATAGTCGACTCATGATCGCATTACAGAGCTATCCTATCTCTCGCAGTGACTAGGCATCCTACGCTCATAAAGATTTCTTAAAAGTATTCATCAACGACTTAACACAAGCTGGTACATCAGCGCAGACTCCCCAGAGCCTTCGCTGCTCGTGTACAGGTAGGTACATGAGACAGTTAACCCCTAAATTCAACTTACGTATCGACTGTTCATAGTCTAGAGACGAATTGCGAGATAGACAGTTAACCGTTAAAAAATTATACCACCCTCACCAACTTTAGCATGAAATAGATGTAGGTGGTATAAAATAGTTATACCACCCAGAAGCCAGCTGATCTGGATCTAAGCGATAGACATTTAACAGTTAAAACATTATACCACCCTTACCAACTTTAGCACGAAATAGATGTAGGTGGTATAAAATAGTTATACCATGTTTTGTCCTCCTGTATGTAAGATACTTGTTTAACATTTATGAGCATGATCAATACAACATCTGAAAGCAAAAGTATGTATTTTTCAGTATTTTAGTTGAAATTTCATGCTGAACGTCTTTTTGATAAGTCTTGCAGCTGCCGCTAATTAGCACTGATGGGCAATAATGGGCAATATAATTGATATTAATGGATTTTTCTCTGGGATAATCATTTTAGATAGCTGGGGGGTCCCTCTGGGGTCAAATATAACGAGTCTTTGCTGATAGAACGTTAGATCAAAGACAATGGCACAAAGTACGGACCGTATAGTTAAACGTTTAATTGGTAATCTTAAGGACATATGCTACTAAATACTTCCCACATTGAAATATTTTAAATACTTTGCATACAGTTTGTTTTATGCATGGGCTATCCATTTATGAAATAAAATGGGGTATGTCACCGTGCTTATTTTTTCAGAATCTCATATTGAAGTTTACAGCATTTGACCAATTTTCTAGAAATATAAAATAATAATACTAGTCCTAATTATCGAGCTAAAACGGTTGTAATCTTCACCCAGCTTCTTTCTTTTAACTTAAATTACTGCCCATGACCTCAAACTTTTAAGAAAATGTGCATGTTTACTTGTTACCCCGTGCTGTGACAAGATACTGCATGATATATTTTGGCAATTCGTCGAAAAATGGAATTTGTTTTTAGAATAAATCATGTATTAAAAAATCTGACATTGAAAATCTTGAAAATTTATTTTTAATTCAGGGACTATTATAATACCTTTCAGAAAAAAGAATAAAAATCTGGGGTCACCGAACTAATTCTCTTTCTAGAGGGCCAAATTTAACCCCACCCCCATAGGTTTCATGCGTAATTCAATATAAAAAGTTCGGGGATGACCATTTCGGTCGTTTTGATGATGCCATTTTACTAGTATATGAAGTAATTTAGCATTAAAATGTTAAAAAAGAAAGAAAAAACACACTGAAAATATGTGCGCATCTGGGAATCGATCCTGGTTCTCTGGCTTTGTAGCCAGGCGCGCTAACCACTAGGCCACGAGGTCAGGTCGTGCGCCGCTCTAAATATCCATACAAATAGTATAGACTCGGCCACTATCGTATTCGTAACCAGGGTTATTGTGTACGTCGTTTGATTTCGACTGAGCTACATTTATCTGTCTTTAGTGCTGAGACGATCAGTTCTGAAAAGATGTCAATAGATATTTCGAACACACTTTAATTAGTTATTTTGTGAAGAAAATGTCGGAACACCGATATGACATAAGAATATTGGAAGCTGTATTGATCCGAATCCGTTTAGGGTCGAAAGACAGGACCCAGACAACTTTCCCCGTTTGCAGACGCGGAAAAGGTGAGCATTGGAAATAGCCCCATATGTCTTTAATTAGTAAAGCTTATATGACTCTTAATCGCTGTACGCTTCTATTTTCAAAAAGTCTTCATGCTCTGAGTCTATGTAAACCACATTCTCTCTTCTGGTTTTGGTCAGTATAGAAGCACGTGCACGATATTGACTCAGTGACAACAGGGTTCATTGGATCCGCGCAGGCTGATCAGCGCCTTTGCTGTCCGCTTTTTGCAAAGTAAACATCTAATCTTGCTTCATGCAAATTTTCATTTTAGCTAGTCTCTGAAGCTGAACAGACTAGTTTGAGTCACCCAAACTCACAGAACAAATTTTCTCGTGGCATCCATAATTTGTGTTTGCGAGCAGCGATGATTCTCGCTATCAAATTAATACACTTTAAATGCATGCGTCAAATATATGTTTTGTATATTATGTATTGTTGTGATGATGAGACAATAAAATTTCTGTTCTGTTCTGTATGTTAATGTATCTAACGCGTGTGATCAGCAAAAGCTCAGATCAGCCTGCGCAGTCTGATCAGAGCCTTGCTAGTCGCTTACGTATTCTATTGACTGAACATCATTTGGAGCGTCTAAGCTGAAAAGGAGGCTGCACAGCCCCTTCAAAAGACTGTTTATTGGTGGAATTGAATCGATGATGTAATAATTACAAATGAAACGTTAACCTACCTACCTCACACGTGAGTGTAGTAGTATGTAGGATGCCATGGGTACACGAGTACTTATCATAGGCCTTTATAACGATGTTACTAAAAATAGTACCGTTATTAAACGGACCAATCAAAAGATGGTACTGTTACTAAATGGACCAATCAAAAGACAGCACTGTTACTAAAATTAGAACTGTTATTAAACGGAGAAATCAAAAGACGGCACTGTTAATAAAAATAGAAAGTGACACTGTTACTAAAAATAACGGACCAATCAAAAGACGGTACTGTTATTAAACGGAGAAATCAAAAGACAGCACTGTTACTAAAAATAGAAAGTGACACTGTTACTAAAAATAACGGACCAATCAAAAGACGGTACTGTTACTAAATGGACCAATCAAAAGACAGCACTGTTACTAAAAATAGAACTGTTATTAAAGTGAGAAATCAAAAGACAGCACTGTTACTAAAAATAGAATATGGAACTGTAACTAAATGGACCAATCAAAAGACAGCACTGTTACTAAAAATAGAATACGGTACTGTTATTAAACTGACCAATCAAAAGACGGCACTGTTACTTAAAATAGAAAGTGACACTGTTACTAAAAATAACAGACCAATCAGAAGAATACTTGAAGAGAGACAAGTATATAAGAAGGAGTGAGAAGAGATTGTCTCATTCTTAACATAGAATTTCAACAATCCACATCATGAACTCTGAGAATCTGTCAGAAGAAATCCAAGAAAGCGGTCGTCTACTGTTGGCAGACGGCCCCTGGGATCCTTTAGGGGACAAACCTAGACCCCTGGAATATACCATGAGAAAGAAAGGGGAGAGAACCTATGCAAAAAATGCGGCCGTAGACACCACCTTTCAAGTCAAAGTTAACGATAGATACCGCGGCCAACGCCTCAGAGACATACGACTAGGTCTTCACGGTATGTTCGAAGACATCCTCCAAGAGGCGCGCGGCGATCTGGCGGGCAATGATTTGGGACGTGTTATGATTCATCACGACGGGTTACACGACCCCATCGTGGTTCCCTTATGACCTTGGGACCGTTTAAACGTCAACGTCGTGATGGAACATATAGAAAAGGTGCTGAACAGTCATCAAGAATTGTCCGTGAATGACAGTTTTGACATCACGATTGGGACAATAGACTTACCCAAAGGTGGCGGAAAAGGAAACAGAAGACCTATTACCAGCCTCCAGGGAGACAAGAATTCGATACAAATCAAGAAATCTCTCGTCACTATAGACAATAACGACCAATTGTGTATGGCGAGAGCCATTGGAGTGGGATGGGCCAAACTCAACTTATGTACCCAAGAAGAATGGAATGATTTAACCCGATACCAGAAGTCCAAGAGTAACTCAGAATTAACGTTAGAGCACCGAAAAGTACCTGAAAGTCACTACAAAAACCTGAGAAACAAAAAGAGGAACGAACAAAAAGACCTGGCCGTGGCTATCAGCCAATTGGCCGGGGTACCCTTAGACCGACCCGCAAGTTTGAACGATATAGAGGCGTTTGAAGAAGTCCTGAACACCCGAGTGATGGTGGTGAGCGCTCGACTGGGCAACAAATTTATTACTAGTCCGAGCACCGACGAGCGACCCTGTATCTACATTTACTTGGTCGAGGATTGTCATTTTGATACCATCTCCAACATAACCGGCTTTTTTTCGTCGAAATTCTTTTGTTCAACATGCCTGAAACACTATGACCACAAAGAGAGACACGAGTGTGAAGTGACCTGTATCGTGTGTAAAACCACACACTGTCCCAAAACCGAGTCACCGCTCACGTGCGACCAGTGTCACATGACGTGTAGGTCGACGAAGTGTTACCAAGAACACAAGAAAGTACCTCTACACGAGAAGGGGGCAAAGAAGGGACAAGTTAGGGGACCTTCTGAATGCGATAAATGGTGGAAATGTCCGGCCTGTTACAAAGTCATCAACACGACCAAAAGAGAGAAAAAAGACCATCGATGCGGAGAATACCTTTGTACGTCATGCGATAAATACGTACTGAGAGATCATCTTTGATACCTGAGATCCATACCGGCCAAACAGGAATTTATTCCCAAGTTCATCTTCGCCGATTTCGAATGTAGCCAAGATGAGAGATCCGAGTGTACGGAGGGGTACGCGCCACTGATGAATCCCGATTGTACGTAATGTCAACCAAGTAGGACGTGTACTCCCTGTTCGAAATGTCAACGATGTAAGACGTCCTGGTGCGGAAAAGCCACCCACAAACCCAATTTCGTGGTGGCCCATACGGTCTGTCCTACGTGTATAGATAGACCTGTGACGTTAATCCAGGTGTCAGGATTGCGGTACCCGTTGCTCCAGATGCAAAGACCTAGATGTCCCTTGTAACAGAAAAGCTTGCGGTTTGAGAGAGGTCGTCTTCCAAGGACAAGACACAGCTCGTACGTTCGGTAAATGGTTATTTTAGAGTCAACATAAATACTTTAAAACCGTCTGTCACAACATGAAAGGATACGACAGATACTTCCTGTTGGAGTACTTGATAGACCAATCCATGAGACCGGACAAGATTATCTACAACAGGTCCAAAATCATGTACATGACGGTAGAAAAAGACCTCCACATCAAAGTCATAGACAGTCTGAATTTTCTACCCATGAAGTTATCCAAGTTACCCAAAGCCTTTGGATTGAAAGAACTAAAGAAAGGTTGGTTCCCCCATTTCTTCAACACCCGGAAAACCAAGAGTACCTCGGACCGTACCCGGATCCTAAATATTACGGATGTAACTTTATGGGATACGAGGAAAGGGAGGAATGCTTAGCATGGCTCAAATCCAAAGAGAACTGCGTCTTCGATTTTAAGAAAGAAATGTTGGACTACTGCCGAAGTGACGTGGACATTCTACATCAGGCCTGCCTCAAGTTTGGAGAACTGTTGATGTCCGCCACCGGGGATTGTGTGATGGACCAAGGAGGAAAACCTCAGTGGACTGGGGCGATGGATCCCTTCGACTCGGTGACCATCGCCTCGGTGTGTATGAACGTGTACAGAACCAAGTTTCTAGAAGAAGAGTGGAGGGTCAAATTAGCGGAAGACACGAATTGGTTGACGGCCAAGTACAAGAATGACTGCATGAAAGTCTTACGGGGTGACCAGTGGGTGTCGGAGGATGAGGTGGTCATCAGGGAGAAAGAATTCGTTCGTTCCCCTATCACCAAGATTCCATCAGGCGGGTATAAGATGGACCAGTACAGTAAATCGTCCATCCAGTACTTAGAATGGGTATCCAGAAGGGACAATATAAGAATACGTCACGCCCTGAATGGGGGAGAAATACGTCTCCCGGGAACCAGATACAGGTTGGACGGCTATTCCTACGAGACTAATACTGCTTTCGAATACCAAGGATGCGTTAATCACGGATGCCCCCGATGTTTTCCCGAGGACAGAGAAGAGACGAAACACCCTATGACGCAACAATCCATGAGCGAACTCTACGCCCTAACCATGAAAAAGAAATCTTACATCAAAAGTCTAGGAATGAAATACGTGTGTATGTGGGAACACGAATTCAGAGAAACCTACCGAAACGACCCGGAACTTAGACACTATCTCCAGAATTTAGACATCACGGATAGATTGGATCCACGAGAGAGTTTCTTCGGCGAAAGGACCAACGCAAGTCAACTGTATTATAGGAAGAAAGAAGATGAAAAGATAGAGTACGTGGACTTCACCTCCTTATACCCCTGGGTCAACAAAACCTGCCAGTACCTCGTAGGTCACCCGGAGGTAATAACGTCAGACTTCAAAGATCTCGACCAGTACTTCGGAATCGCCAAAGTGCGAATATTACCTCCTCGTGGACTGTATCACCCCGTGTTACCCTATAAATCGAACGGAAAGTTAAAGTTCCCATTGTGTCAGACCTGCGCCGAAAAAGGAGTCCATCTCTCTGCTGGTGTTCTGACGAAGATCAAACCATGACCGGGACTTGTTGTACTCCCGAACTTCAGACAGCGGTACGACTGGGATACCGAGTCCTCAAAATATACGAGGTATACCACTGGAAGGACACCACCCAATACGATGCAGAGACGAAAGAAGGAGGACTGTTCGCCTCTTATATCAACACGTTCCTGAAGTACAAGCAAGAGGCGAGTGTCCCTCGGGATTGGATCAAGACCCCCAAAGATGCCAAAGAGTATATCGATTGGTATTTCGAAAAAGAAGGGGTATCCCTCGACGGGGAGAAAATCGAAAAGAATCCGGGAATGCGGGCATTGGCCAAGCTCTGCCTAAACAGTTTCTGGGGGAAATTCTGACAGCGACTGAACCTGAAACAGTCCCAATTCTTTCATGAGACTGAGGTGGATGCCTTTTTCCGAGTTCTTTCAAATCCTACCAAAGACGTCCAGGATTTTCACATTGTGGCCAACGATACCATTCAGGTGGAATGGACCTATAAAAAGGACTGTCAACCGGAAGACAACAAGACGAATATCTACTTGGCGACCTTTTCCTACGCGTTGGGCCCGACTGAAACTCTACAGCATCCTTGAGAAAATAGACAGAAACGTTCTGTACTACGATACAGACTCGGTGATTTACGTGAGTAAGACGGGAGAGAACGATGTACCACTAGGAGACTACCTGGGAGAACTTACTAACGAACTAGAAACCGGAGAACATATAATAGAGTTTGTGTCTGGAGGACCAAAAAACTACGCCTACAAGACCAATAAGGGAAATGAAACATGTAAAGTTAGAGGGTTCACCCTCAACTTCACTAATAGCCAACTTATAAACTTTGAATCGGTGAAGACCCTATTGATAGACCCCTCCGAAAAATCGACCATTACCGTTACCAATCCTCATAAAATATGTCGTGATAAGGGAAAAAGAAAACTGTATAATAGAGAAGAAGAGAAAAACTATCGAATGGTGTACACAAAAAGACGACGACTGGACAATTATGATACGGAACCCTATGGATATTGAGAAAAAAAAGACAATAATAAACTTCTAAGGTCTAAATGGCCATTCAATTTTTGTTACTATCAAATACATTTTTGTCATTGTTATTTCATTTTTTGTCCTTGTTAATTAATTTTTTGTCGTTGTTATTTCATTTTTTGTAGTTGTTGAAGAGATGTTTTGTACTTGTAAGAATGCTTGAATGTTTAAATTTGTAATAAAGATGACAAACTGGAAAGAGTATCTGTCTTCTTTGTATTTTAATCCCAAGTTACCATCCAGTTACTTAGGGCCGGAAAAGCTATATCAACTGGTCAAATCCCAAGCCAAATTTAAAATAGGTAGACACCGTATACGTAAATGGCTACAAGATCAAGAGGCCTATTCTCTAACCGGTGGTGCAAGGCGCATTGTAACAGGGAGGGTACAGTGAGAGTACAGTGGGGTACAGTGAGGATACAGTGAGGGTAGATTGGGGCACAGTGAGGATACAGTGAGGGTTCAGTTGGGATACAGTGAGGGTACAGGGAGGATACAGTGGGAATACAGTGAGAGCACAGTAGGGTACAGTGAGGGTACATTGGGGCATAGTGAGGGTTCAGTTGGGGTACAGGGGGATACAGTGAGGATACAGTGAATGTACAGTCAGGAAACAATGCTCCACCATGTGATGGGAGTGGGTGGTGGTGGTGGTGGTGGTGCGGGTGGTGGAGGTGGTGGTGGTGGTGGGTGGTGGTGGTGGGTGGTGGTGGTGGTGGTGGTGGTGGTGGTGGGTGGTGGTGGTGGGTGGTGGGTGTTGGTGGTGGTAGTGGTGGGTGGTGGTGGTGGTGGGTGGTGGTGGTGGGTGGTGGTGGGTGGTGGTGGTGGTGGTGGTGGTGGTGGTGGGTGGTGGTGGTGGGTGGTGGTGGTGGTGGTGTCGGTGGTGGTGGTGGTGGTAACAATGATACAATGATCGTAAAAAGGATGACACCCGTATGATGGTAGAGAAACAGAGACAAAATGATCCGGTGTTTGATCTGCAACCAGTCCTTTAGTATGCGTGATGCATTGCAAGGACATGAATGCAATGTCCATGGATGGACGGCGTAAGACAGCAACTTCGGACTGGAATTCATTGAGATACTAAAGGACGAACAGCAAATAATTGCGCAATATGCTCCTAAGTTAGACAGACGCCATATTCATGGCGAGGAGCACATTCTACGTTGATGGACGATCATATCCCTCTCAGCCTTTACGACCCAATTACGAAGCCGATCAGTACGTGGACTGTTACAGAACGCTGACGTGCTTTCGGAAAGATATAAACGTTAAACGATATGACTATGTTAAAGGCTATTGCTTATACGCGTTGGAGATCGATCCTTACTACTCATTCAATGTCAAGAGACAAGGGCACTGCCGACTAGAAATGAAGTTTGCCAAGCCCTTACCGGAAAGCGTCACCTTGTTCCTATACGCTACCTTCCAAGAAATCCTCAATATAGACTCCTCCAGATCCGTGTTCGTTCGATACATGAGAGGCCGTAGATACCCTTTGTATATAGAGAAGAACGACACCGCACTCTAGGACGTGATGCTACCTTCTCGTGGTCTAGGGCGTTGACTCACCCTCCGAGGTGTAACAGAACGCGTCACAGGGGCCGCCATCTTGGATCTGACGTCGTGGGGGCCGCCATCTTGGATCGGAAGTGTGGGGCCGCCATCTTGGATCTGACGTCGTGACGTCATTGACGCTAAACTGGGGCCTATACTACTGAAGACACGAGGGAAATGGTTTTATGAAGAAAGAAGAGACGTTTTAGATGACGAAATTAGAAGAAACTAAATGTTGAAGAAAAACAACAAATGTTTTTTATGCAAAAAAGATTGTTCTGTCGATAACATAGTTGCACTAAAACGCTAATGGCTGCCGAAAATGCAAAGTTTTCGATTGAGGTGTGGATCTTAAGCGGTCTACTCACGTTATAGCATCTTTTTGACGTTATGCCGCATATATATATGAAACATATTCCCTAAGATTTTCCCATTAAGATCTCAAAATTCAAATTGTCATAAAATACTTGTTTCTGATCAAATCTTGCTCGAGTGTTGTTTAGATTAATATACAAAAACACTTATGCAATATAGACATGTTTATTCAATGAAACTGTATGCATTGACTTTCGAGTAGGTTTTACAAAGTACGAAAAACGATGTCATTATACAATTGATGGATTCTTTTGAGGTTAACCTCAGTATTTTGTCAACCTGTGTAGCACCCGTTCGTGTTGTGTAAACGTTGACAATAACAGGAGAGTTCGCTCCCGTTACTGTCAATGCGTTTACAGTAACAGTACCGTTAGTGTAAACGTCACAGTAACGGGAAAGATCTCTCCCGTTGTTGTCAACGTTTACACTAACGGGAGCGTATGACGATAATATGTGCGATATCAACGCTTAATGTTAACAATGTCGGATTTTATTTCCTTAAAGGAAAGATATTTGGGTCCTTAAAAAGGAAGGCAAAAATTATTCAACCACGAAACAAAGGTCAGAGTGACCTGTACTAATTTTAGCACAAACTTCTTGTCATAGTTACTTGCAATCAGCAAGTATCATATTCACAGACCAAATTACGAGGGTCAGTCAAAAATAGCTGAGCTCTACCTCATAAAATTTGAATCAAATAAAATAGACATTTATTTAGATGATATTTCATTGCAGTTGTATGTCATCTATTTAATCATCTAATTTGTTTGTGTTGGTCGGCTTTTTCGTAATAGTTGCTAGGCAACAGAATATGACCTGTCAAAGGGGTACATTCACGCTGTGATACATCTAAATCTAAGCGTTGCTATGGAAACAGTAATGTAAAAGCAAAGTTTATTCACTGTTGTTGGATATCTATAACCTGTACCTATTCAGTATCACAATATAGAAACCAACTGAACCCAAATTATAGATGCTATGGTAGTTTGATCTCAGAATTTATCAAATTTTAACTTGCCTGAAGTATTATATTTTACCCCACCCACATTCATATTTACATAATTTAAACAGAAAACATAAAATATTAGCCTAAAAATGCTTTAACAGTACTGCATACACAAACCAATCCTCAGACATATTAAGTTCTTTGATTTAATTGCATAATTTCGTTTCCATGGCAACACAATCCTTGTGTAATTGAAAATTTGTGGAATTTTGCGTTTTTGTTGCTGGGCAACGCATGCAATCAATGTTTACCTAAACATAAAGGAACCAAGACAATATGATATGTGTTATTCAAATAAATGACAAATATGTCGTTTACAAAAACTATCAAGTACACAATGTTCTTAAACACATACTGTATATTCCTGGTGGCTTAGATCTTGAACGCATCGCTCTGACTGACGATCTACAGTTGCCTAGCAACCATAACAGAAGCTTCACTGCGCAAATTTTCCGGGTCAAAACATCTATGACATATAATACTTATAGAACATAATCACATTTGTTGTCTACAATGCCAAACTAAAAGGTAATGAGGTAGGGCTCAGGTTTTTTTGACTGACCCTCGTAATCACTTTTAAAGTATTTTTTTTTTTTTAAAAATTGGCCTATTAATTATCTACTAGGTTACTGACAAGCTCTAATGTGACTCTGATGAGATGCCACATTGATGACATCTCATTTGAGTCTGTACTATTTGCTAATGTCATATTTGCAGAACATACTGTTTGCTGATGTCATTGAGCGCAAAATCTGTACTGAAAACGCATAAATACTTCTCTAAAAGATCTTTCTACAACTTAAAAGAATCATGGTCAGCATGCCCTACTTTCACTTTTTAAGTTTATTGCCTAACTCAGTTTTACGCAATCTAGAGTGTGTTCAAATTTGACTATTTCAACAACAGAAACCTATTTTTTACTGCTAAGTTATTAAAGCTGCATAGTCTGTAACTTTTGATCTTTTAATTTTAGAACTAATGTTTCTATTTTTCAAGAACAAAGTAAAAAAACTAAAATTCAGGTATACATTTTACCAATTTCGTAAATCTTTACAAATTATCAGTATCAAAACAACATTATTTATGTTAAAATTACCTGTCTATAATTATTGGAGGGACGCAAATAATTACCAACAAGAGAAAAACACACCTGTTTTATAAGATAATTCATTTTTCCGTGCAGTTTTCAGCTATAGTAAACAGGTTTATTGTGAAAACATAACTTAATTCTGCTTTTACAAATGATTTAAAAAGAAAATAAAAAAGATCGAAAAATGTTCATAGTTGCAGGTGGCTGAGGCTGCTGTCCGTTCTAAGACGGTGGTTCTGTTGTTGTTGACTTTTTGTTTATTGTTACTTCCATTGTGGGAGTCTGTAATTGTTCTATGTTTTGTTGTATGTTACTTTATGTCCGTTCTAGTATTGCAATCGTCTTGATGGGGAAGAGAGAGCTGGTTGCTTTGCTTAATTTGTCTTCCTGGTGTCTCGTGATGGTTGAGCGGCTCTTCCTCGCGATGCCAAGGGGTTGTCTGCAGTTTGTGATTATGGTATTTCCTGATCATACTCCCTTACTATTTTTTAGTCTCTTTAAAACAAGGTTATAGATATAATAAAATTCGAAAAGCATTTTCTAAATTCTACCACAGACACTCGCGGTTAATTGTTAAATACATCATTGGGTTAAAAACTCTTCTACTACAAGGCATATCAGAACCTATATTTTATGGTGATTTAGTTTATAAATTCAAACGAATTGTTGGAAAATCTAATTTTAGTGATCAATTCAAAAAGATAGTAAAACATCATATAAGGGATGAATACAACTCTGATATCATGCGTCAGTCTGCATGCCTAGTTTTAAACCCAATCACGGGTTATAGCTATGGTTTCCTCTTAAATTGCACGACGGTGGGTCAGGCCTCAGACTTGATGACGGCTCTGACGTAAAGCTTTAATCGGTGGGTTGGTGCCTGATGCTTATCTGTAGCTGGACCCACCGTGGCTCAACTTGGGGTTTTCTTTAGCTCTAACTATCTGTGAGTCGTGAGCCCATTTTTTTGCTTTATCAAGGTGTGTTAATTTGATTAGAGTGTTTCTCCATGATGATACATTGCATTGGTTAGATGGCCTCCATGCGAGCTGAACATTTCTTGTATTTCAACAACAGCAAAATCTAGGGCGAAGATTTGGTACCAGTAAAATGCATTTAAGCCCCCGGCGGCTTAGGCTGCTGTCCGTTTTAAGGCGGTGGTTCTGTTGTTGTTGACTTTATGTTTATTGTTACTCCCATTGTGGGAGTCTGTAATTGTTCTATGTTTTGCTGTTCGTTACCTTATGCCCATTCTAGTATTGCAATCATCTTGATTGGGAAGAGAGAGCTGGTTGCTTTGCTTAATTTGTCTTCCTGGTGTCTCATGATGGTTGAGCGGTTCTTCCTCGCGGTGCCATTGAGTTGTCTAAGGTTTGTGACTGTGGTATTTCCTGATCATACTCACTTATTATTTTTGGTACTATAGAGCAATTAACTACTGTAATGTGAGTAATTTTTGAAGTGCACGCCTGATTTTTCCGCAATTTTTCATTAATTACTCTTTTTCATTAAAATTTAGGAATATTCCTGTTAAATATTTTTCATATCAGACCTTAAGGTAAAAGTGCAATGTCTAAGCATTGAATTGGCATCAGGTTTGCCTTGTGTTCACCTGAAGGGAAAGGGCTAATCGATTGGCTCTTGTTTGTGATGTTTATGTTGATTTTGTTACTTTCCCATTTGTAGTCCTGGGACACGTGTGGTATTTGATTGAATCGATTTCTGATCCTTGCTGTCTTTCTAACTTTGATACACTAGAACTAATGGTAGGTGAGACATTGGTAACTTTATACGTACAGCCCTTATTTTTTCTGAGATTTGTTCTCTCATTTCTAAAATTTTCATTAATATTCATGAATATGGATATTAGATAATTTGCATATCCAACCATGTATTATAACTTGTATTTTCGGGAATTAATGTGGTACCATGTTTAGTATTCTATGATGAGTTGCTGCTGAGATATGAGCATTTTTATATGTATACCCCAATCCTTCTGGAGTGTTTCCCTCTGTGGAGTTATGCCCCATTTAAAAGGGTCATAATGGAATTTTTAAATCAAGATATCTCAAAAACTTTTTACACATAGGAGCTTCAAACTTGGTCAGCCAATAGAGAATAATGAGTAGATAACCTGGTGAAAATATAAAAAAAAAGATTTTGAGATATTGCCCTTTGCAAATTTTGGCATTGTAAACTTGTAATCAGGATAATCCAAAATCTGTTACAGCAAGTAGCTTTAAACCTGGTCAGCTGATAGAGGGTAATGAGTAGATAACCTGGTGAAAAAATAAAAAAAAATGAGCTATTGCCCTTTGCAAATTTTGGCATTGTAAACTTGTAATCAGGGTAACACAAAAAGTATTATAGCTAGCAGCTTCAAATTAGGTCAGTCGATAGAAGATGATCAGTAGATTACCTGGTGATTTTTTTTAAAGTTATTTTTTGAGTTATTGTCCTTTGCAAATTTGGACATTGAAAACTTGTAATCAAGATATCATGATAATTATTATAGCTAGCAGCTTCAAACATGCTCAATTGATAGAAGATGATGAGAAGATAACCTGGTGAAAATTAAAAACTAAGTTTTTTGGTTATTACCCTTTGTAAATTTGGGCATTGAAAACTTTAATAAAGATACATGTATCTTGAAACTTTTTATAGCTAACAGCTTCAAACTTTGTCAGCTGATTACTGCGTGATTTTTTTTTATTTTAGTTTATATTAGGTCAGCTGATAGAGGATGATGAGTAGTATAGCTAGAAGCTTCAAACTAAAGATGGCCAGTGTATTATAAACCCTTCTTGACAAACAAAGGGTTCGGGGCATAGTGTTTCAAAACATCATTTCTAGTTTAAAGTTTTCATTAATATTCATAAATTTGCAAATTAGATGATTTACATATCTGACAACAAGAAGAATGGCATGTGCCTAAGCTTTAATTTGACACCAAAATAAGTGCTCTAGGATAAGTAGAACCCTAGGTAGGATTGCATTTGTAGGCTTATCCCTCATTGACGAGAATCATATTAGGGGTTGCCATGAAAACCATGCATTTTCACATAGCTGACCAAGGATACCACATGGGAAAGTGACAAAAACAAGAGCAAAGAGGTCAGTCCTTTCCAAGCAGGTGACCATAAGGCAGCAATTAACAGACGCGAAAGCATGACAAACACAAGACATAAACAACACAAATGATCCACAAAAGAAGTACGGCCTTGGAACGGTCAGTAAAAATATTTTACTGGAGGGCTTAAACCAATTTCACGGCGCCAGCCTCGCCCTTAATTCTGATGTGGACCAGGACATATTTGGGAAAGTGACAAAACGCAACAAAAACGACAGCCAAAAGGTCAGCCAATTCCCAGCAGGTAACCACAATGCTACAGGGAAGAGACACGACGTCACAATACATACCAGCATGAAGCATAACTAACAAAAACGATCCTCAAAAGAAGTATTGTCCCTCTTCCTCTGAAGATTGATTTTGTCTGAGCAAACAGTGTCCGAACCTGACCAAATGCCGCGTTATAAAATTAAAAGCACTTGGATGTTCGTTACATCAGTATTTGATCGAATTTGAACCTATTCAATGCCGCGGTACAGAATTGAAAGCACTTGAATGTTCGTGACTTCAGTATTTGGTCAAATATGCACCTACTGAATGGCGCGTTATAGAATTTAAAGCACTTGAATGTTCGTTACGTCCGTATTTGGTCGAATTGCACCTTCTGAATGGCGCGTTATAGATTGAAAGCATGTGAATGTTCGTTACGTCAGTATTTGGTCGAATTGCACCTTCTGAATGGTGCGTTATAGATTGAAAGCACGTGAATGTTCATGACGTCTGTATTTGATCAAATTTGAACCTAATCAACTCATTTTTCACTAAATGCTTGAAAACAATGTTTCATCTAAAACCCAATTTACCTAAATTAACGGGTACAATGACAGTGAAGACCCAGACGGAATGCCACATTAGATGACATTTCCATCAGGGTCTGCACTGTTTGGTGAGACAAACTCGATCTTCAGAGGAGAAAGAAATGCTATATATTTTTGCAATTTTTAACGTTACTCGATATATCTCCCCATATTATCCAATGGAACTTCAAAAGATTATTAAAACAAATCAGAAGGAAAAATCCATAAGTACATACGGGGTTAATCTCATGTACAGACCAATTGAAACCAAATCTGCTGTTTTAACTTTTTGTGTTTTAACAACAACAGAATCTAGGGCGAAGATTTAGCGCTAGTAAAATGCATTTAAGGCCCCCGGTGTCTATAACTGCTGTTCGTTCTAAGGCAGGGGCTCTGTTCTTGTTGATTTATTGTTTAATATACTTTTATTTTTTTTGGGAGTTCTGTGTTTGTCTTTGTTTAGTTAAGCATCACTTTATGTCCATTCTAGTTTTGCAATCATCTTGAAGAGGAAGAGAAAGCCGGTTGCTTTGCTATTATTTTGTTACAAATGAATTGTTACTATAAATGTTCTGTGGCTCTTCCGCACGGTGCCGTGGGTTGGTCTGTTGTATGCGATTGTGGTGTTTCCTGATCATACTCACTTACTTTTTGTACATGGGCAGATCCAGAGGGGGTGGTGGATTGGGTCTGGACGGTGACCAGGACCCCCTTGAAAATAACGTTGCTATATTTTTCTTAGACATACTGAAACTTACCTCCTTCAAGAAGCAAGTTGACTCCTCGGACCCAATTGCTTCTCGAGGTTTCACTGTGAAATATGTCAGGACTCATGAGGTATTATAAGAATCTATTATGAATATGAGGGTGGGATAGAAAAATCCGTCCCGAGGATCACCGATTGGCATCACGAGGCTTGCCGAGTTATGACAATCGGTGATCGCGAGGGACGGATTTTTCTATCTCCTCTTCACACGATTAATGGATTCTTTTTTGCTTACCACTTAATATCTCCTTTATATTGAAAAAAACTTGAAAAAGACTTCCAGAAAATCCTGAATACGGTCGGATGCGATATGACAACGTCATTTTAACATTACAATGACGTCAGGGATTGACGTGCGGCCAGCGAGCGGCTGCTCGTTTTTTATCTTTACCTAAGGCTGGTACAAAATATCTCACATGGGTAAACAACCGTTATGGATATCCCGATCTGGTGTGCGATAACATCATTCTCTACTATGGACGGGGTCGTTGTCCTTCTTAGATTTCTCGCGGTGTCTGTTATCGGCACACTGTAAGTCTGCCTTGCATAATAATGGGCCATGTCGGGATAAAACCTGTTTGGTGTTTTCATCAATGGAGACACAAACCAGTCTACTCAGCTACGGTAACTAGCTAGAATATTGAAAATTTGCAGGTTGCAAGTTTATCTGATACACTTTTCAGAGAACGACCTAAAGAGATGCTGATCAGACAGTGTGGATTCGCAGGCTGATCTGCGCTTTTGTTGTTCGCAAGCAATAAGGTCAGATTTCTCGCGACGAGGGTATAGTTACTATGCTATTAGACATTTTTCAGTTACCAGCGGACCTTAGGATTTGTCCGTCGAGCATACCTTAGATTTACTTTACTTATGAGGGGCGATGTCAGCAGTATATCTCACAAACTTTCAACCACTTCATTAGTTGTCACTTGCGACTCGGCTAATTCCTTGTTAGGAAATCATATGAAGAGTCTTAATAAAGTTATCTTCAGCAAACTAATATTTTTTCGTTAAAGTGCTGATGTAATGCAGTCGTGAAAGATGGTGCATGCTTTTAATGTCTGCCGATTATATTGAAATGTACTCCAGACTATTTTTATGATGGAAGTAAACATAATGAATCCAGATCAGACTGCATCTCATGCCACGTACACAAATTTCTGTTCAGGGTAGCATATTTTCCCGTACGTTTTGAACGTACATTAGTTGTCAAAACGACGTCTATTGTCCACGTTTAAAGGCTGTATGTGATACATAAGGCTATAAAATCAACTGGTGAGTGAATGACGTGATGCAATTCCGTAGCCAGTCCGTGCAGTGATCTATCAAATCATTGAATTGACTAAACTGTACAGTGTTAGAATGCGTTCTAAGACTCTGGTTCTGTTGTTGATGATTCAATGTGTTATACGCTTGGTCTTTGTTTTATTGTGTAGTATGCCATTCCTAGTCTTGCAGTCATCTGACTGGGAATGAGAGAGCTGGTTTATGTTCTGCGTCTCTTGCATGGTTGCTCTGCAAAAGCTGTGTTTCGCCATTGATGTTCCTTACTACCTTTAATCACTTTACGTGATGGGTATGACATTCAGAGCAGACACAAAAGCATGAACAAAAAATGCAAGTTAAACAGATACAAATCATTTCTTTACATGTTGAGTAATTTTTCACAACTTTTTTTTCGTCATCTGTTGACTTTTTTAAAAGGAACTCTTTCAAAACATCTTACAGGAACACTGTATAGATGTTCTGTTGGGCCTGTTCTGGGTCCAAACTGTTTGAATCGATCAGCAGCAGATGACTTAATTTGCCAATATTTGTTGTCCTGAAAAAGATGTCTCTTATTATATCACATGCATTCAAGTGCATTACAGTCTAGTCTTGATCTTATGGAAGCAAATGATTTGACCCATGACTAGAATGATCTAGACTACCTATATAGGTTACCTAAGCACATAAGCAGATGAGAGAGAGCAGATGACAAAAGTCGTGATGGGCGGCATTTTCAGTGCATTGTAAGTGGGTAGCATTTAAATTGCGCTCAAAACATATATCAACGCATAGGACGCACTATGGAGCCCATGTTGTGTAGTGGATAAGCCACTTGCCTTGTATACCAGGTTCGATCCCCGGATTCAACAGTTTTATTGGATGAGACTTAAAGCTGTGGCACCATCTCCATATGACCTTGACTGTTGGTGGGACGTTAAACACTTAAACACAAGACACTTTAATGGGTTATCCAATTAATTCGCTTTCATATTGAAAAACGTTGACTTTTAACTCTGAAAGGTAGTTTTAAGTCTGTAAAATTGCTATATAATCGGTTCTTTAACGAGGTATTCAGTCTTACCTCAGTGTCTTATTTTGCATATTTTAAATAAAGGCCTACATAACTCCTATAATGTTAACACGAGGATACGCGTTGATTCGCATTGAAAAAACAGCTACATCGATTGTTACAATTGTAGACTGGAAATGCGTTACAGGCAGTTCACTGAGCTTGGATTGGCCATTTAGAATTCCAGTTGAAAAATGTATGTGCGTATTATTCGTGTTTTCAACGCGATGGGACTAGTACAAATACGTCGTGGGGTGTATTTGTAGACCCATTAACCTTTTCCTTCACGAATATTCATGCTTAGCTCCAGCCCCTTTGAATAGTTATATATACTTAACTACATAAGAAACCTATCAGTCACTTCTCAGGGCAATTATGGAAAACAGAATAAAAAAAATGAAAGTATATTTATGGCATATTCTTTAACAATCAGTTCTGCATCAATTCATTGAATAATGTAATAGTTTTACTTAAATCCATTCATGCTGTTCGCCAGTGCTTAGACAAGGGGTCATTTTCAAAAATGACGAGTTTCCACTAAACTAATGGGGTTTGTTTGGAGTCTACACACACATGATGTCTTCATCAGAGAGGGGCATACTGTTCCGTGTTTGGACAAAGTGAACTGATTTAGACGAGAACTCGAGTGAAAACCAATTGTCTGAAAACTTGTCATTTTTAGAAATGACCCCTTGTCTATACACTGGCGTACAGCACGAAGGGGTTTAAGTAAAACCTGTTACCTTATTCAATTATTTGATGCATAATTGATTGCTAAACAATATGGTATAAAATACGTTTTCATCCATAATTGCCCCAAAAATGACTGATGGGTTTCTTTTGTAGTTGAGTATATATGGGTCATTTTAAAAACATGGAGGAATCTGTGTCCTTGATGATTTTTTCACATGCCTGACTTCCACCCTGTTGTCTTTCTGTCTGTAACACTTTATGACGCCATGTGCCACAAGAACAAAATACTTTGTCAGGTTCCCGACAATGTTGTTTGAAAAGTATAGCTGACACAATTACATGTATACGAGGGTCATGCAATAAGTTCTGACAATGACCCCATAATACAAAATCTATTTATCTAGGACGTATTTCAATAATCTTCACATGTAGTTTAGAATATAAGGAATTTATTCACCTGTTCAAATATTTTTCATGTTGCAAATGCAATGGTTGCTAGGCAACTAAAGAACACAAGGTAAAAGGCCATGGACAGGACACTATATGCGGTATATATGCCCAAATTTTTAAGAAATTACAAACTCCTCTTTAAAACTTTTTATATAGAAGAATAAAGGCATTATGTATGTTGATTTTGAACATAATAAATAATGGTTTAGCTTTCGACTGTGGTGTTAGCAGGGTTTTGATTAAGACATATCACAGATTTTGCAAGACATATTTTCCTTAAAAATGGGTTGTACTAATGATGTATTATATTTTGTATATAGCATTGATTGAAATGTTATTATTTTCTTTACGTTCAGAAGAATATAGAACAGATTTATCGAAACATGTGTCTATTAATACGCAAAATGATCACAATGGCTTATTTAAATGTTTAAAATATCCTGTTTTATATTTAACGTTTTAAGTGAGGCAAAAATGTAATTTTATGTCGTTGCCTAGCAACTAAGAACGTTCAAAGCAACTAGGTTAATGTCATTGTGGTATTTGCTTTTATTGGTCATTTGTGTATTCAGACAACATCGCCAACCACTAATATAACGTTCCAAAGAAACATACTGCATCTTTGACTAACTCTACCCCCAGCAAAAATTTGTTAAAAACGTGATTTTCGCGGCCATGGGCTCTCACAGTGTTGTTTACAAAGTTGTATAGCATCAGATCAGGTTGTGATTTAGACTCCATATTTCATACATGAGTAGGCAACACCCATGGCCACATGCAATGGGTAATAGAATTTTGATTTCAATAACAGTTTCTGAGATATGAGACCATTGACAGAACTTATTGGATGACCCTCGTATAAACTTTCATATTTGTACATTACTTGCCACGTCGCTTATGTAGTTACAGATATATCATATTTACTTTTAAGCAAACAGAGTAGACCCTCATCAGACAGCTCTTACAAGAGAAGCCTGATCTGGGTCACCTCTGTTTGCAAAAGCGTTAAGAGGCGTCTCTGTGAGGTTAATGATGACACCAATTGTATAGTGTAACACCAGTCAAGGCGACGAAACGAAAACTGTCAGTATAGACGTCTCTTCATTACGGCGCCGTGTGTGACTGCATTGGTGGAAGCTTTTTGCATACTCATGGGCGTATAACTTGCGATGCAAGGGTTCTAGCTTTCAATTTGATTTTTGAAAGAAAAATGCAGCTTATTGTGTTAATGTTGCGTGTCTTCAGAGCTCATTTTAGCGCTGTGAAATGCTATTAAACCCTTTTCTGTGAAAGGGCCAAAATCCTGGCTATAGTCCGACCAGTTAAGAGAGACTGAGCGGTTCTTAGCAAAGACACACCCTTGGCCATTTCCATATAAAAATCGGTATGACAGAGTGTATTCATTCACCTGTGAAACGCTTTACAGCTGTATACCTGTATATACATGTTGTAGTTTTGACCCCATTGTGAGAAAAAGGCATCTCGAATTAATTTGGATAACAAGGAGACTGGCTAGTCTAGATATATGCGCTCTGACAATGTTTCGAAATTTTAACTATTCAAATTGTAATACTGAATAAGAAAATAAAATAATGGTCCGCAATGAAAAATTAATACTATAAATTGGTCAGCACACGAGATGATGGTTCTTATTACATCGGCGTGTGGCGAAGGCTCCAACGAGCCTGCATTTACGCATGACCTCTCCAGGGTTTTCTCTTCTCGCATAAACAAAGTATGCAAGTTGAAGAAGACCCAGGACAACTTTTAGACACCTAGTCTCTCTGGGCACGCCAGAATGAGCGATTATAAGAGGCTTTTTTGGATATGCGATAAGACCAAAGCTCATGTTTGTATGCCCTTTTCTCGTGATCCAGATACTTAACCCTTGTCCCGCTGAATTCTAATTGGTGATTTATTTTTATTGTATCAGGCTTAAAAATCAAACCAGTTTTGCCATACAGACAGAATTTGAAGAAAATGCAAACCTATCCTCCCCCAAAACTTTCACAACATATCCATCCCGGAAAATGAAATACAGCAGATCCCCAGCAGCATACTAAAGATAAACGTTTACCAGGCATGCTAACGTATAAAGTAGGTCACCCTTGTCGTTTGCGCTTCAGTTGGTTGCACGAGTAAAGCGTACATAGGCCATTACACCCGATTTACTGTAGACTAGTCTTATTTGACAGTGTATGACAGCGCTCTGTCTGACACGCCCAGTCTCTATTAACTGGACGCACTATACATATAGGGTTACTATCTGCCGACCCCTTCCAGAGTGCGAACTCTATACAATGCTCCAGGAACGCGCCCGATACCTACTCGCAAGTTACAACCGGTGAATTCGTATGGAACAAGACATATCTTTAATAAAGATAATCGGCTGCATTTTAATTGTGAAATGTATTTTTCGGTACATGTTTTTTACCCTTGTAAACTGGTGAAATACCATCATGCGGCATTTCATCAGGGTATGCACGGTTTGTTAAATTAAAAATAGATCTCAGGACAAAATATACAATATTTAGTAGCAGACGAAAAAGATAGATTCCAGTTACTGCTGACATCGCCCCTCTTAAATAAAGTCCACAGTAGGTCTCCGTTGACTTACAAATCGTAATGTAAGGTGTAACTGAAAAATGTCTATTTAATAGACATTTTTCAGTTACACCTTACATTACGATTTGTAAGTCAACGGAGACCTACTTTGGACTTTATTTAAGAGGGGCGATGTCAGCAGTAACTGGAATCTATCTTTTTGTCTGCTACTAAATACTGTATTTTTTGTCCTGAGATCTATTTTTACCTTAACAAACAATGCATACCCTGATGAAATGCCGCATGATGGTATTTCACCAGTTCTCAAGGGTAAAAAACATGCACCGAAAAATATACTTAAAGCCAAAAGTAACTTTACACTTTGAACTATCGAATATATCTTTACTGCTTTTGAGTTTAACCAAATTATATATTGCAATGAGTTGCTGGTTCCCGCCCTGTTCTAATTCACGAAAAACAACTTAGGTAAATTTATCTTCTTTCCAGTTATCTGTGCTTTCATTAAAAGCACAAAATCAGCATTTCCTAACGAAATTCAAAGTAAACCTAGGATTTGAACACGCTATTTTAAGGGCCATCGATTGCACATTAAAAATACTGCAAGACATTTTGTCTCTTACGTATAGTTTGTTTTTGGCAGCATTTTAAAGTTGGTTCATTTTTGAAATTATCTCCCTTTGAATTAAAACAATAGTAAATTTTAGTCCCTGCTAAATGCTTTATCTCAGATGGCATAAGATTTTTTTACCAGCGATTTAGTGGGACTTCTGTCCTGAGTATATGACGAGATAATCTGATAAAAATTCCCATCGGTTTGGAAGAAAAACGGCAAACAATTTCTTATGGGAAATTCCATTGAAAGCATTGTAAAGTTAACAAAAAGGGATAAGTACGTAAAAACACAACTCTAATTTGTGTTACTCGAATGGTGATCCAGGCTGATTTGAACTTTAATCAACAATTCAATAGCCTGTCTCTGGCTAGTTCTTTAAAATTAAAAAATGTCCGATTGCAAAGCTACAGTTACACATCAAAAGTGATGCGTTTTTGAAAAGTTTATTTTGTCCCCCTTGCTTCTTTCATTAGGGCATTGTGGTTGCATTTATGACAGAAACAACATGAAATTTAAAAGGTCATATGAATAATTGATTGAACTTTAATATGAATTAAAAGCATTTAAAATACCACTCACAAATACCCAGATAAGGTATATATAATAACAGTGTAAAGTTACTTTTGGCCTTAAGTATATATTTCACAATTGAAATGCAGCCGATTATCTTTATTAAAGATATTTCTTGTTCCATATGAATTCACTGGTTATAACTTGCGAGAATGTATCACGCGTTCCTGGGGCATTGTATAGAGTTTGCACTCTGGAAGGGGTCGGCAGATAGTCCCTCTATATGTAGCCAGGATTTAAGTCCTTTCGCGGAAAATGGTTTAATAGCATTTCACAGGGCTAAAATGAGCTCTGAAGACACGCAACTCGACACAATAAACTGCATTTTTCTTCCCAAAATCAAATTGAAAGCTAGAACCCTATACTTGCATCGCAAGTTATACGCCCATGAGTATGCAAAAAGCTTCCGCCAATGCAGTCACACACGGCGCCGTAATGAAGAGACGTCTATACTGACAGTTTTCATTTCGTCGCCTTGACTGGTGTTACACTACACAATTGGTGTCATCATTAACCTCACAGAGACGCCTTTTAACGCTTTTGCAAACAGAGTTGACACAGATCAGGCTTCCCTTGTAAGAGCTGTCTGATGAGGGTCTACTCTGTTTGCTTAAATGGAAATATGATATATCTGTAACTACATAAGCGATGTGGCAAGTAATGTACAAATATGAAAGTTTATATACATGTAATCGTGTCAGCTATACTTTTTAAACATCATTGTCAGGAACCTGACAAAGTATTTTGTTCTTGTGGCACATGGCGTCATTAAGTGTTACAGACAGAAAGACAACAGGGTGGAAGTCAGGCATGTGAGATAATCATCAAGGACACATATTCCCCTATTTTTTTTATAATGACCCATATATACTCAACTACAAAAGAAACCCATCAGTCATTTTTGGAGCAATTATGGATGAAAATATATTTTATACCATATTGTTTAGCAATCAATTATGCATCAAATAATTGAAGAAGGTAACAGGTTTTACTTAAAACCCTTCGTGCTGTACGCCAGTGTATAGTCAAGGGTCATTTCTAAAAATGACAAGTTCAGACAATTGGTTTTCACTCGAGTTCTCGTCTAAATCAGTTCACTTTGTCCAATAACTGGAACAGTATGTCCCTCTCTGACGAAGACCTCGCATGTGTGTAGACTCCAAACAGACTCCGTTAGTTTAGTGAAAACTCGTCATTTTTGAAAATGATCCCTTGTCTAAGCACTGGCGAACAGCATGAGTGGATTTAAGTAAAACTATTACATTATTCAATGAACTGATGCAGAATTGACTGTTAAAGAATATGCCATAAATATACTTTCATTTTTTTTATTCTGTTTTCCATAATTGCCCCGAGAAGTGACTGATAGGTTTCTTTTGTAGTTGAGTATATATAATTATTTATAGGGGCTGGAGCTTAGCATAAATATTCGTGAAGGAAATGGTTAATGGGTCTACAACTACACTCCACTACGTATTTGTACTAGTCCCATTGCGTTGAAAACACTAATAAAACGCATATACATTTTTCAACTGGAATTCTAAATGGCCAATCCAAGCTCAGTGAACTGCCTGTAACGCATTTCCAGTCTACAATTGTACCAATCGATGTAGCTGTTTTTTCAACGCGAATCAACGCGTATCATCGCGTTAACATTATAGGAGTTATATAGGCCGTTATTTAAAATATGCAAAATAAGACACTGAGGTAAGAAATAATCTCGTTTAAGAACCGATTATATAGCAATTTTAAGACTTAAAACTACCTTTCAGAGTTAGAAGTCAACGCTTTTCAATATGAAAGCGAATTAATTGGATAACCTATTAAAGCTTCTTGTGTTTTGTGTTTTTGTGTTTAACCTCCCACCAACAGTCAAGGTCATATGGAGATGGGGCCACAGCTTTAAGTCTCATCCAAAAAACTGGTGGATCCAGGGATCGAACCTGGTATACAAGGCAAGTGGCATATCCACTACACAACATGGGCTCCATAATGCGTCCAATGCGTTGATATATGTTTTGAGCACAATCAAAATGCTACCCACTAACAATGCACTGAAAATGCTCATTTAATGCCTTTTTGAATGAGCTGTAGTGTTAGTTGGTCAGTTTGCAACGAATAGAAAAAAAAAAGAAAACCGAGCGCGTGTGTGTGGGGGGAGCAAATAATCCGACCTCCCCCCCTCGAAAATCGCGCAGCCCGCGGAATTTCGATTAAAATATGTAAAAAAAACAACCAAAAAAACCCACCAAAATACACTTATACATGTTCATAAAAACGTTTGTCTAAATGGATTCTATTTTTCTATTTTACTTTAAAGTGTTGCATGCATGTGTTTTTTTCTGTTTTGTTGTTTGTGTTATTTCTACTTGTGTATAATTGCGGCCTTTCAATGTATAGTCTGTCCAGATTGGAACAAAGGTTTTTTCATCTCTACTGTACGTGATTTTTAGTTAATCTGGACAAAGGCTCAAAATTAGCCAGGGTATGAAATGGCTCACCATCTTCAGTTGTCAGCTTGAGCTATCTCATCAGGTTCTACATCTTTCCATTGATATATGTACAAATCTTTTAAAACTCAATCCCCCTCATCATGACTTTTGTCATCTGCTCTCTCCCATTTGCTTATGTACTTAAGTAACCTATATAGGTAGTCTAGATCATTCTGGTCATGGGTCAAATCATTTGCTTCCATAAGATCTAGACTAGACTGTAGTGCACTTGAATGCATGTGATATAATAAGATACATCTTTTTCAGGACAAAAAATATTGGCAAATTTAGTCATCTGCTGCTGATCGATTCAAACAGTTTGGACCCAGATCAGGCCCAACAGAACATCTACACAATTTTCCTGTAAGATGTTTTGAAAAAGTTCATTTAAAAGGTCAACAGATGACAAAAAAAGTCGTAAAAAATTACTCAACATGCAAAGAAACGCAGCCTTTGCTGTTATGAAATACTAAGTGTGACAAAGAAATGACACACACACACACACACACACACACACACACACACACTGCAGAGCAACCATGAAAGAGACGCAGAACATAAACCAGCTCTCTCATTTCAAGTCAAATGACTGCAAGACTAGGAATGGCATACTACCAAATAAAACAAAGACCAAGCGTATAACACATTGAATCATCAACAACAGAACCAGAGTCTTAGAACGCATTCTAACACTGTACAGTATAGTCAATTCAATAATTTGATAAATCACTGCAAGGACTGGCTACGGAATTGCATCACGTCACTCACTCGCCAGTTTGATTTTATAGCCTTATGTATCACATACAGCCATTAAACGTTGACAATAGACGTCGTTTTGACAACTAATGTACGTTCAAAACGTACGGGAAAATATGCTACCCTGAACAGAAATTTGTGTTCGTGGCATAAGATGCAGTCTGTTCTGGATTCATTATGTTTACTTCCATCATAAAAATAGTCCAGAGTACATTTCAATATAATTCGCAGACATTAAAAGCATGTACCATTTTTCACGACAACATTACATCTGCACTTTAACGGAAAAAATATTAATTTGCTTAAGATAACTTTATTAAGACTCTTCATATGATTTCCTAACAAGGAATTAACCGAGTCGCAAGTGACAACTAATGAAGTGGTTGAAAGTTTGTGAGATATACTGCTGACATCGCCCCTCATAAGTAAAGTAAATCTAAGGTGTGCTCGACGGACAAATCCTAAGGTCCGCTGGTAACTGAAAAATGTCTAATAAAAACTGGGCCATTGTGATGTACACCTGACATATTTTTAAAAAGGTTAACTGACGAAGCAAATATGATGAGTGTTAAAAGGTGTACATTGAATAACCACGTGAACTGTATAAAATTTGAAACTCGAAGTGTGCAAATGTATCATTTATCACAAGAGTTAATAAAAAAAGAAGTCGCATTTCAAAAAAAATATTATTCCCTAATAGCCGTATAAGCGAGGTTTTCATTGGGCAAGTAATACGCTATATTCAAACGACTATTTGTTAGTTGCATTAAATGGGCCAATTATCCTCCTTTTCAGAGGATCTCTACGGGAAGGGGATAACGATAACTGTCCCCGCATGGTGTTATAAACAGACGTTATAAATAGACATCCCAAAAACCCATGCGCTAAACAAGATACATCTTTTATAAAAGATAACAAGATACATTAAGAGGTTAACCAGTACAGACAAAAGTGCATTTTAAAAAATTGCAATTTCTAGCTGTGACGCATGCTGTGGGAGTTTTAAGTTGTGCTTTCGACGTTGTCAAAACGGTAGTGTGTTTTTCCTTTGTGTAAGCAGATTTTAGGAACTGAAATGATTTGCAGTCAAACAATCATTGTAAGAGAATGCATTTGTAAGAATCAGAACTTGTGTTTCGCGTCACGTTAAAGGGTAAAAGCGGAATTAAAGAAATTTTAACGTCAATTAAGAAACAATTATTTTGTTGATGTAGATTAACCAAAATGTGCAAGGAGTGCTAGCCTGTTTAGTGTTACTGAATTCTGAATTATATATCTCTTCCTTACGGTTCCGTGGGTTGGTCTATGGAATGTGATTGTGGCATTTGCTGGTCATACTTACTTCCTTTTTTCATATAAATGTAATGTAGTATAGAGAGCGCGGTGGCTCAGTGGTTGAGCTCTTGACTGGAGACCGAGAGGCAGCGAGTTCGAGCCTTACCGGCGTCACTGCGTTGTGTACTTAAGCAAGTACATTAATCCTAGCTTAATACTGGGTCAACCCAGCAAAATCCATATGTTCTTAAAAAGGTCCATCCCTTTAAACTGAAAGATTGTTGATGGGACGTAAAAATTCAAATCAAACAAATACACAAGTAATGTAGTATATACATAGTTAAAATGTTTTAGTAGTTACGTGCATTATTTTCCTCTTGAAGTAAGGTCTGTGATCCAGAAGGAGCCAACAATAGAATTACCCCCTCTTTCGTGCTGACCACCGTTAGACGTAACACAAACGTATTATAAAGCCAAATTGGTTCAGTTTGTGCACAATATCAGCAATAACCTGGATAGCGCTATGAAGTGTTGACACATCAAATATATTTGATCATCATGGATTTCCTAAATGCCTTTGACAATGTTCCACACAGGAAACTATTTCAAAGGCTTAAGTGGGTCTACCCTTAAGCATCAAACAAGAAGGCCCTTATGGCCAATCCTCAGATCTTTTTCCAGGTTCATCAGATGAGCACATGATCCACTTCCTCGTTCATTTAAATGATTTACTAGACAAAATCAGGTATTATATTGGCGTGTTCGCAGATGACTTTGTCATGTACATGAACATATAATCACTTCAGTACTATCTTGTCCTATAAGAACTCACTAGCTCAGAATAGCTAGAAGCCGATTGGAAATTGAAATGTCCTTATGTATCTCTATACATGTGACTCAGTATCAACAGCATAAACAAATGCATTTTGATTACTCCTTTCACAATAACACTTACACATTAAATATTCAGTAAGCTTGATATAGCAATATTTTGATGATTTGGAATGAGATTAACCCATTTCTCACATTTCTTCAAAAGCTACCAAGACGCTTGGTTTTTGTGTCATTTACTGGTCATACTTACTCATTGTTTAAACAATATCTATTTTTTAATAAATTTCAAAAATAACACGCTTTATCATATGACGTCGCGTCTGGGAGTAAAATAGCGCCATGCAATAAAATCAATAAATCACTAGTGGTTTACAGATTAGCGCGTAACGTAATTAGACGGATGGCTGAGAATGGGTTTGCTCCCCCCCCCCCCCTAGGGAATTTTGCAGACATATTCTATCTTGTAGAGAATTAAAAGCCGAGTCTTTTAAGAGTTGTTTGCACTCTGTGCTCTGGGGCGTTAGTCTGTAAGAGCCTGTAACATACGTTACTTAATCAAACTAAGAAAAAGTAAATTGAAAGTTTGGGCTACAAATTAAAGACATTAAGATATTTATTTTTAAAAATCATTAATATAGTCTGCATACTGGATATCTTAACTACATATGACAGCCATTTGAACAAAATTGCCGCTTCCTAAGGTGTCATTTGCGTTACATAAATCAGAACACCCATTAAGATTTGCAAGTGTGGCTAACATCATTTACATTCACAATCTCTCTGTGTGTTTTGCAGAATGTTTTTAACCATGTCTGACTAGCTTATGCAATTGGCTTACAGAAAAATTAAAGTTTGTTTCCCTAGCTTAAATATTTTTTTCTGAAATAAGCAATTAAACAACCCTACCCCTACCCAGTTTTAAGGTGAGATGTTTGGTATTAAAACTAAAGTAAAAATAGTTAACAAATATTTGCAGTTGATGAATGTGTTTGATTGTTCGGGATTTATTTGCTTATATGAAAAGACTCTTAAATCTGCAAGTTTGTTGCAAAATTTTTAATATCAGAGGCTGTAACATATGTTACCTGATGTAATAAATGGGCAAGCTCATTGTCTTTACGTAAGATATGCCTAAAAATGTTTTAATCTCCTCGAGGGAATTTTGCAGACATATTCCTTCTCATAGTACAACTCAAGCTGCATCGAATAAGGGATGTTTGCACTCTCTATTTTGGGGCGTTAGTCTGAATCAGCGTGTTACATGCGTTACTATATCAAATAAAGGAAATGTAGTTTGAAAGTTTGAGCTAAAATTGTGAAAAAACTCGCAGCTGTTTGATATCTTACATTATTTAGGGATTTTAAACTGGCTTCTGTGATAAAGACTTATAGATCTGCTAGTTGTCATTAAGTTTTAAAAATCAGAGAGCGTTACATATGTTAGCGTGATAAGTAAAATCATCAAACAGTATATTGACATCAAGCTGAGTAAGGGCCTGCTCCATCCTAATCCCCTTTGGAATTCTGCAGACAAATTACATCTTATGCAGCCATTTATGGTGCATTTAATAAGAAATGTTTGCACTCTGTAAGTCGGGGCGTTAGTCTGTAACAGCTTGTTACATATGTTACTATATCAATTTGAGAATAAGAAATTTGAATGTTTGAGCTACCAAAAGAAGACATTAAAATTATCTAATAAATTGACATTCTTATAGTCTTTATACTGGATGTCTTTACTACAAGCTGTTTAACATTAATATGGCTAACTGTGGTGTTATGTGCGTTACATGAACCTAATTATAATTTAAAAGCTATAATCGTGGCTATCGTCATGTAGTTAAACAACTACTATGACTTGGTTTCAAACTGTTTTATTAGATTTTACAAACATATACTCAATTGATGAATAGGAAAAACCAAGTTTGCTTTTCTATCTTAATATATTGTCTTATAGGAGCTAATACACAGCCCTACTCCCAGTTTTACAGAGAAGTGAATTTTGTTATTACTGTTTAAGTAAAACACATGAAAGCGATTACAGCGTGTGGATATTTTTCATTTTCTTAGTCTGTCTTGCTCATATATCTACAAGATGTCATTAAGTTAAAGATCAGGACACTTAATGTGTACTTATAAGTCTTTGGTGCCAAAACACTAGAAATTATATTCATTTCTGATTATCAAGCCCATGGACTGGTGTTACAGATGTTATCAATGACCTTTTGGACACATTTCCTAATACTGTGCATATAATGCTAAATATAGAGCCACAAATAGAAAAGATAGTTTTACATTTTTACAAGAAAATACAATAAATGAAATGGTCCAAACTATTTCTCATCGATTTAACACTCATGTTAAACGTTTGTCGTTGACTGCCTCTGTGGTAATCATTATTATCACACGCCTCCTTGCAACTAGTAGAATCATTACACAATATTTCAATCATTTACTTTTATTCAATTTTACCACCAGTCCACTCAAAATTGATGAGCCATTATCAACTTTCCAATTTTACCATTTATGGCTTGGAACATTCAGAAACTGACATGAATTCCTAATAGTTGGCTCTTTGAGTATGTGTTTCAAGTGATACTCTGCAAGTAGGAGAAAGACATAAGCTTTACAAGGAGGAAAACTATGCCATTAAGAGCAATGAGTACCTGGACTGATGTACCTTGATATTTCTGTGATAAAGATTCATATCTTAGCTGGTTAACTTTTATAATTGTAGCCTTTCCATACATGCAACCCACATATTTTCATCTAATAATGTCTCAGCACTTAATATCTTTCCCCAAGCATTCAAAAACTTATTAAAAGTCTTAGTACTTCTGAAATGCTGAAACCGAGGTAACTCTTTCCCTTCCGATAAACAAACTAGATGTATCACAGCAGGTAAAGCAATGAAATGCAGGATGAACAGAGCGCAAATTAGATTCTTTCAATTCAAAGATTCACTAAGTTTCTAAGATAAGAGCGCTTATTAAAGGATGTAACATATATAACTCATCATAATAAATGAGCAAGGGCATTGTCGTGACATCCTTTTTGATTACATAGTCAGATGCAAGTGTTTTCAATTTCAGTGTTTTCAATGGATCATGAAATGAGGCACCTTATCAACTTGTTTACTCTGTATAAATCTTCCATAGAGCATAATATAGACTACTGGTTATCCCATTCTACCTATAGTCCACTTTCTTCTTTTGAGTGCAACAGCTAATGATATGGCTGCAAAAACTGAGAAATCATAGGTTTTACAATATTTTAAGACATGCTTCAATGTACTGACATCAAAAAACAACCAACTGCAAACATAATTGATGGCAATGTCCAACTTCATATTCTTTCTCTTATACTAGATAACTTTCAAGGTGTAACAGAAATTGTTTCAGACGGTCTGCAATACCATCAAGAGTCAACATTGTAACTAAAGAAAACTTATAAAGTTCTTTTGGCGCAGCAAAATACTATTGATCTAAGACCTGAGGACTTAAGCACCAAAAGACTGGATAGGTTCGATGGCAAATGATGCAAAAAAGCAGCCTATCAAATTTCTGTTTGACCAATGTCAGAAATCTTAAAGTATTCTTAGAGGTACACGGTAGAGACATAGATTTTTCAAAATCAGAGCAAAGTTATCATTTGACTAGCACGGATGCAGAGGCAGCTGCATTAAGATTGCTCTTGCCACTTCACAGGAAGAGATATATGCCAGAGTCATACTCCATTGTATGCATATATGTGAAATGGCATTAAACCCATATTTAATCAGGTGTTTGATCCCATGACACTGACATGCTGTTTCTGCTTTTGAAGAATGCTAAGGATTCAAGTTTTGCTGAGTCAAGTTGTTTGACGCTGGCACTGGCCACACATACAAAGAAAATTACGTCTTTTGATTGCTAAAGAGGAGGATCACACGAAATGCTTATAAGTGATGTTTGTCACAATTACCAATTTTAAAAAGTAATCTTAATTAATGTAACACATATAACACCATAGGAAGCTGTATATTTGTTAAAAAATCTTTTCTTATGTATCAAAGGTATTCAGCATGTAAACTACATGAATAATTCAAATAAATAGATAGTTTTATGTCTTCTTTCTGTTTCTCAGACTGTCAATTCATTTATTCTTAAATTGATATGGTAACATACGTATCATACCATTACAGGCTAACCCCCTAGCTATTAGAGTGCAAACATCTCTTATTTGATGCAGCTTGAATTGTTCTTTAAAGTAGGATATGTCTGCACAATTCCCAAATAGGTGGAGAGGAACAGAGTTGTACTTAGTTTGCAGTCCTAATATAATGCCATGATTCTACTGGTTGTGATGAAATGGGTGATTATTTTGCAATAGAAGCAGACACAATGATAGACATTGTAAGGGTGACTTGAAACTTGTTTTTGAATAATTTTATTTAATAGAGATATTTATTTAATTGTGTCATTTAAGTGAGAACTATTATTTTCTATCTATATGTCTATATATTTTAATATTATAGGCATTAGGAAATATGTGATTAAACAGGTTATATATAACATAGGTAACACAATTCAAAGGGTTTGTTATCAGCAATGACTGTAATTACTAAGAATAAGGCACCAGAGGCTAGAGATTAATAGGAGAACATGTGAAAAACGGTATTTTTCTGAAATATCATCTCTTACTTCCAAGAAAATTTCCTAGCTCATTCATTATGCCATGTAACATACGTTACATACTTTAATAAGTGCTCTGATCCTGATGTAAAACTTGCAAATGTATGATTCTTTATTGCATTAGCAAGACAGTGCCAAAAATGTAAGATGTCCATGAGCGTCAAATATTTTCATATATTTTTCTTCAATAATAGATACCAAAATTAGATACTTAGAATTGGGGGTAGGATTGTTTAATAGCTCATATAAAAAAATGTATTTGAGATAGAAAAGCAAACTTTGTTTTTCTATTAGTCCAATGAGTATTTTAGTAAACTAAGATTAAAAACACTTGTAAAAATGCACAAATCATCTGTAAAATGAATGATGTTAGTCACAATTTCAACTTTCAAAGGGAAATTTAATCTATGTAACGCATATAACACCATTGAAGGCTGTAATTTTGTTAAAAAAATGCTGCTTATATGTAGCTTAGGCATCCAGCTTGCAAACTACATAAGAAATTTGAATAATTAGATGGTTTAATGTCTTCTTTCTGTAGCTCAAACTTTCATTTTGATTTTTTCCTTAGTTTGTTACAGTAACATATGTAACAGGCTGTCAGAGACTAACGCCCCAGAGCACAGAGTGCAAACATCTCTTAAAAGATGCGGCTTGAAATTTTCTTTAAGATAGGATATGTCTGCAAAATTCCCTAGGGGGGGAGCAGGACATTTTTTAGCTCGAAGTCTAAATGGCCTCCATTAAAACTTTGCGTAACATATGGCAAAAACTTTGACATTTTCACGCCAAAAATGTGATTTTAAGTAAAGTTTATGTCATGTGATAAATAGAATTTAATATTCGTGCCCCTGTATTATTGAATCTAATTTATTTAACTCGTTGCGAAAAATAGATGAAATACTTGGCAAGCCTCGCATTTTATCTCTTTTCCCTAACTCTTATCTTAAATTCAGTAAAACATGAGCACTCATGTAAGATCCCCTATATAATAAAGTAAATGTGTAAGACTAAACGGCCCTTGACAAGAGAAAACCCGACTTTGTTGTTTACCAACAAGTAAGATGCAAACCAGTTTGCCCATCCATGCATTCTCGCCCCGAGGTTTTTAACTTTTCCCATGCTAAACTCAGCTGAGCACAAAATTCATTCTGCTCATAAATGTTAGTATTTACATTTATTAGCATGATAAATACAACATCTGAGATACTTTAAGCAAATAATCTTCTTCATTTGTCGTTATTTTAGTTTTTATGAGCAGTTGAAATTTTGTGCTCAGTTGAGTTGAGCATGAAAAAATGTGTAACCTGGAAGCCTAACTTTTTTGTATAGGAACAACAAAGGGTCAGACCAATTTGTCCATCCATGCATTCTGGTCAGCGCCTTTGTTAGTCACCTTCTGGAAAAATACATCATAGAAACTTCCTACATGCAAAACTTTAATATTCTGTCTAGTCTCTGTAGCGGAGTAGACTAGTTTGAGCATCATCTGGTCAAAGACTCTCCACTCCAAAAGACAAGTTTCTCACAACGAGGCCTAAATTAAGCCGCTGTTTTGGACCCAAAGAGTATGTCTGGTGAAGAATTGATTTCCTGAATTATCTTAAGATTCATATTTCGTTCATGTTTTTATCTGGGACAGAGGGGACAGAAACAATTAACTATCAAAACCACCACAAATACACGCAGGACTATTGACAATTTCTTTTGATTGAGGAGAATTAATAGAGCTACACTCCTCGCTGAGTCTTAAATGTAGAGTTTTTCTAAACAAGCCGGTACTAGGGGGCGTGTGAATTGTTACACTTTCCATTAGTTCTCAAAAACAGACTCAATAAAACCAAGTATGCTGTCTAATATTGTAGGTTCTTTCTATTCCTGAAGGATCCGTTTTTAAGATTATTTAGAGTTCGCAACAGCTGTCGTTGTTTCTGTGTGGATGGGTTAGGCCTCAGACTCAATGACAGACAATCCCTATTCTCCACCATGCCGTGGGTTGGTCTGCGTTGTGTGATTGTGGTATTTCTTGGTCACACACACTTACTTTTTTGGCATCCCTCCTATCGCTTTTATTACACATGTTAGGAAAAAATTAGCATGGAATCCAGTTTCTACTCAATTTTGCCATCAAAAGTGGAAATTAGCCTCTTTTGTTTTAATGGACAGTCAACTATGCCTGATCAAAGTAAGAAAAAGGGCAAAGATCAGGAATCGATACATCAAGCACCACACCTGATCCAGGATACCAATGTGAAAGTGACAACTTCACAATTAGACATCAGAAACGAGAGCCAAGAGGTAACGCCTTTCCCAGCAGGTGACCACAAGGCCTCAGTAAACGGACGCGCACAAAAGCATATAAATACAAGACAGAAATAAAATAAATGATCAACAAAAGAAGCACCGCCATGGAACGGTCAGAAAAAATATTTTACTGGAGGGCTTTAACCGGTTTCACGGTGCGCCAACCTCACCCTTAGTTTAGATGTGGATCAAGACATATAGATTTTTTTTTGTATGAAAGACCCCTAACTTATCAATGCATTATCTCCTAGAACATATAAATCAATACATAAAAAAGGTAAAGCAGAGAGAGGGACTCAAAAGTAAATAAAACTAAATACTGGAGCAGAAGAAAACCAACAGGAAAACCAACAGGTGGGCCCAACAACAGAGAAAGCATCAGGCCCCTACCATCTCAACAATAGATAAGTCTTTAAGTGGGAACCGTCATAGAGTCTGAAAAATAGTAAGTGAGTATGATCAGGAAATACCACAATCACAAACCGCAGACAACCCCATGGCATCGCGAGGAAGAGCCGCTCAACCATCACGAGACACCAGGAAGATACACTAAGCAAATCAACCATCTCTCTCTTCCCCCATCAAGATGATTGCAATACTAAAATGGACATAAAGTAACTTACAACAAAACATAGAACATTTACAACTCCCATTGTCAATGGGAGTAACAATAAACAAAAAGTCAACAACAACAGAACCACCGCCTTAGAACGGACAGCAGCCTAAGCCGACGGGGGCTGAAATGCATTTTACTGGTACCAAATCTTCGCCCTAGATTCTGCTGTTGTTGAAGTACAAGAAATGTTCAGCTCGCACGGAGGCCATCTAACTAATGCAATGTATCATCATGGAGAAACACTCTAATCAAATTAACAAACCATGATGAAACAAAGAAAAGGGCTCATGACTCACATTTAGTCAGAGCTAAAGAAAACCTCAAGTTGAGCCACAGTGGGTCCAGCTACAGATAAGCATCAGGCCCCAACCCACCGATTAAAGCTTTACGTCAGAGCCGTCAGAGTGTCTGAGGCCTGACCCACCGTCGTGCAATTAAAGAGGGAACCATAGCTATAAGCCGTGATTGGGTTTAAAACTAGGCATGCAGACTGTCGCATGATATCCAAGTTATATCAAACCCTTATATAACGTTTGACTATCTTTTTGATTTGATCACTAAAATTAGGTTTTCTAACAATTTGTTTGAATTTATAAACTAAATCACCATAAAATATGGGTTCTGATATGCCTTGTTGCAGAAGAGTTTTTAACCCAATGTTGTATTTAACAATTAACTCTGAGTGTCTGTGGTAGAATTTAGAAAATGCTTTTCGAATTTTATGATATCCATAACCTTGTTTTAATAACTTAGCAGTTAAAAATAAGTTTATGTTGTTGAAGTCATCAACATTAGAACACACTCTAGCAAAACGAATTAGCTGAGAAATATATACACCATAGAAAGGAGAGCGAGGAACATCTCCAACAAGCAATGGGAAATCTACTATTTCAAAATTAAAATATCCCATTTATCATAAATTTTAGAAGAAACTATGTCATTTGTTATTGACAAGTTCAAGTCCAAAGACGGAGCTTCAGTATCAGAAGCATTTGCTTTATTTAAGTCCGACCAACCGGCGTGCAATTAAAGAGGAAAGCAAAGTTGCCAACTGTGATTGGGTTGACCACAGAGCATGCAGTCTGTTGCAATACATTAATGTTATAGCCATTCTAATGGGAAATGGTTTTAATGAACTGTGCTGAAAAATGATAAAGGCCAACAATCTTTTTCAATATCTGCACCAAGTCACCATAGTTTCAGGTTCCGAAATTTCTGCGGGCAAGAGTGTTTTAAGTCCAATTTGGAATTTAGATATCAAATCATATACTGAACAAAAGTGAAAACGCTACACCTGAATTGTTTGCCATCTATATACAAAATTATGCAAACCAAGAATGCAAATGAAAGTGTATCTTAATGTTCAAGTACTGGGTAATGCATAACAGTAAAAGTTTTACGGATAGTTTCACGAGGAAACACTTGAAAGCCATTTAAATGTGACAGGGGTCCAATTTTTTAGGTTGCCAATTTGAACAGAAATCTCACACAGTTTAGGCCTTCAGAAAGCAACTACCTACGAGATCCGACTGCACGATATGGTAGTCTAGACATGTGAAGGACTTATCTCAGGTGTGTTTTGATCGTTTAGAAAATCAATCTTAAAAAGTGGGGTTCCACATCTGAATTAAGGGTGAGGTTGGCGCCGTTAAACCGGTTTAAGCCCTCCAGTAAAGTATTTTACTGACCGTTCCAAGGCGGTTCTTCTTTTGTGGATCTTTTATGCTTTTGTTCTGTCTTGTGTTTGCTGTGTCTTTGTAAACCTGTCTTAAGCGGCCACATAAGAAGACCAAAAATTGGTTTGCCAGACAAATTATCGCTTAGTGAAGGTTTTAAGTATTGCAGAATGCTTTAAGGGTAGCAATCTGCAATACTTTTGACTTTCTATGTGTCTTGATCCACATCTGAATTAAGGGTGAGGTTGGCGCCGTTAAACCGGTTTAAGCCCTCCAGTAAAATATTTTACTGACCGTTCCAAGGCGGTACTTCTTTTGTGGATCTTTTATGTTTTGTTCTGTCTTGTGTTTGCTAATATGTTTTGTGTACGTCTGTTTATATGTGCTTTGTGGTCACCTGCTGGGAAAGGGCTGACCTCTTGGCTCTCGTTTGTGGTGTCTTCTGTGAGTTTGTCACTTTCCCATTGGTATCCTGGGTCAGGTGTGGTACTTGATTGTATCGATTCCTGATCTTTGCACCATTACTTACTTTTTTTCATCAAATTACCAAGCTTGAATTGTTTTACACTGGAATCCCCATAGGAAAATCAATTTGTTGTTGCATCTTAGTCTGAAGATATTACTTGTCGAGAAATGGTAGAAACAATGTGCTGATAGGTCTCCCTGATTTGGCAAGGAAATTCATCGAAACTCAAGATAAAACGAAAATTATCAAAGATTTAATATTCCCTATTTGTTTTTGTCAAAGGGAGACAATTTTCAGATTTTTACAAATTTGACAAATTCGACATTTATTTCTGAGCTTGTTTCAAGTAATTAGTCGGTTTTCTTGTGTCTTTATGCAACACAATTATGACCAATTCTGATAAGCATAACAGTTTTAATTTGCGCATGCGCAATAGCAAAAATCAGTGAATAAAGCTTTAAACTCTTAAAGGAGCATAATTCGGACATCAAACGAGAAAAATTGGTGGAGATTCGACGAATCGTTTGCTGGATGTCTGGGAAACATTATTAAGTTTTATTAAATACTTTTTGTCCAATACTTTCTCACAAAATATAGATAATTGTAGTGTAGCGTTTTCACTTTTGTTCAGTATAGTATCGTCTATAAAATTTAGAAAAAAAGTTCTGCGAAGTCTATGATACCGATAGGCTTGTTTAAGAAGTTTCTGAGCGAACAATTTACTGGGAGTGTTGAAGTCAGCAACATGGCTAGATACACTAGCAAAACGAATAACACTGACCCAAAATGAAAACTTTACATAGTATTCAAACGTATATATTTTGGTGATAAATTAAGTTTCGGGGTTAATTTTTTCGGTCATCGAATTTTCTATGTCTTGTCAATGTCTCTGAAAAAATTTTTGGATGAAAATCAAAAATTGCATCTTTTTATGAATAATTCAGTTCAGAGGGGTCAAAATGAAAATTTCTAAAAACAATTGTTCCAGTCACACAGATTTTGGAAACAAGAAATTACTGACTGCGTGCTTTAAGTGATGTTAAAAAGATCATCAGTAACCAATGTGACCTACATTTTTACGAATGCTTAGCAGAATACGTCACCTCATTGACTTTACGTAACGCTTTATGAGCACGTTAGGGATACGTATGTAATGCTAACAGAGGTGAATATTGGAGTCATTAAGCGCATCCATTTGATGATTGGACCTGACCATCGGACCCAATTCATCCTATACGTGTTCTATGGGGTCCATGACCGTGGATGAAGCGGGCCAAGGCAAGAGGTTGACGTTATTTTTAGCATGGAATTGTGTGATTATTTACGTGTTGTGTGAGGCCTTGTATTGTCATGCTGGAAAATTCCAGGTTTATTATTTTGCACGAAATGACTAATTATCTTATGTGCATGAACCCCGTAAAGACCAGCAAAACTTGTTGCCGTTTAAAACGATCACGTGGATTAACGCGATACGAACGTAACGTCGTCACACGTGCGTGACCAGGTCTTGCACGAACTCTGACATACCCAGTTATGTTGTACCGGTTCATAAGATAATGAATAGTCTGTCTAGAGCAGCCAAAATGTTGCGCGATATCGTCTACCGTAGACCCCGCCTTGAGCACGCCAAAAACTTGGTTTCTTTGATCTTTTGAAAGACGTACCGTCAATAAATGGAAGCGTTTTGTAACAATAAATTGTTTTTTATTACCAGTACTCAGCTGCAAGTGTTTTCTTGTCGGTTTTAAAGCTGTTAATGAACCGCCTGTTCCTCAGCACGTGCAAGGTAAGGATCACGTTTTTCAGGCGTTGGCGCTTGAATAGACCTGGGATTTGAATAAAAATTGCATAATCGTTATCTGCGACGAAGTCGCAATAAGCATAGATCTTGCAACGACATGTATACTAACAAAACAGTTATTCAAATAAATAAAGTGTAAAGTTTTCATTTTGGGTCAGTGTAGTTGATAGATATAGACTCCATAGGACATAGAGCGAGGAACATCACCATCTAAAAGTGGGAAATTGACAATTTCAAAATCAAAGTCGTCACGTTTAATCATAAATTTTGGTAGAAACAATATAATTAGATATTGACAAATGCAAGTCTAAAACTGCGCCTTTGGTATTAGAGGTATTAGCTTTATTAAGTTGGAGCTCTGAAGGGTATATGTGACTTACCATACTGTCAAAAATAAACATTATTAATGTTTAAGATATCGTCCAAATATCTGGCTGTAATTGTTATAGCATCAATAATATCAGCCTGCTTATTATCAAAAAGAGACACTATGAAGTCCGTCTCATAACACAACAGGAATAAATCTGCAACCAAAGGAGCACAATTAGTGCCGATAGGAATCCCAACTACTTGTCTATACAACTTGGTGCTAACTTGAATAAAAATGATGTCCAACAAAAAGGTCAGCGCATCACATACATTTTGACACGACCATGCATGATATTTTTTAGGTTTTTCTGAAGTAAAAAAAGCATTTCTGTCTTTCATGTTTAGAAAGTGTAGATTTTATTTTCTTGTCCTGTGGGATCATGGATTTCATTGTGGATTTTTGAAACTATTAGAGGGTCACTGATGAAGCCTCAATGGCAGAAACTAGCTAGTCTGGCCCAGGAAATATGCACACTCTGGTTTCAGTTCTTTAGTGCAGTCTTTGCTTCCAAAGGATACCCTTTTAAGAACATATTCAATTTTAATTCATGTGGAAGAGAAACCTTATGACAAGGCATCTATGATTTTATAATTGTAAGCCTCATTAAATAAACCTGGTTCACAAAAATAACCCCCTGACAAACCTTTTTGTAAAAATTAACCATTTTTGTCACAGAGAACTCTTGGCTTCAAAGATATTGCTAATTTAATGCTTAAATATTCTCTGTTGATTCTGTTTTGTGAAACCGATGCTGATTTCCATCAAATAGCAGCATTTATACTTTAGCTGGCTGTGAATTCTAGGCATACAGTTTTGTTTCTGGACCTCACTTATTCATGTAGAACACTGTTCTATGATACCTTTGATAAGACTCTGTTACACTTTATCCTGGTCATGGCACAAAAATGTGGTTCCTCTAGCTATGTTGGGATGCAAAGGAAATATTTTGTCTTCTTGTTTCCACACGTTTATTGTTAGGATATTATGTTTCTTAAATAATATCATGTAGAACTTGAGGAAGTGATGCACATTGTCTTGGCCCAATAGTTCCATGACATAGAGCCATGACCTTCAGCATTTCTGACCATTGCATCATTGAAAATTGTCTAAACATGTCTTTCTTTTAGAAAAGTGGAGGTAGATTTAAAAATAACCGTCTTATGTCGAGTTATTGATTCATTCCAACTAAATAATTAATTTCGCTAAAACTGTCCTATACCCATAAGAGGTAGGAAATGACAAAGTTACCGGGTTGGGATTTTCAGGATATTTGGCTCAGATCAGAAGGATATTTGAGGGTTGTCCCAGTAAATCGCGGACTTTTGTTATAAAATGAGACTGTGTATCAGGAATTCTATGAAATTAGAAAATGTTTATATACATCTACGACACATTTTCGTCAAATATGGATGAAATCAAAGTTTAGATAACAAAGTTATGAACCTTTACTTGAGGGTGTCTCAGCATATGCGGAGCACGTCGCAAATTATTTTGCTGTATTTTCAAAGAGGGGTGGTCAAATGTTTTAACTCTTCTCTCTTTATATAAGCTTGAATGGTAACAAATAGTGTCATATATTTGTTGAGTAAGTCTCCCTGGTTCAAGTAATGACTATATAGTTAGTTTAGATATGTTAAGTAAACAAACAAGCGAGATATATTTGATTTAATACGAGATAATATATTTACCATTAAAATAACTAACAGAAAAATAACATGTGTTTTGTTAAATTGACGAAAATGAGTTTGTCTTTGTGATATTACTAAAATGATTTTACACGAAATCCATTTTACGATACTAGTGACTGTTCTACAAATCATTTAACATTAAAAGAACGTAGTTTTATGCGTTTAAGTAGCCAAAAAATATTGAAAGTTTAATTTTTGCGCCGTACCGTTCTCATAGCGTTAGCTTTTTCAGAAAAATAGAAATGTAGTAGGTGTGTAAAATATTTTATAAAATCAATGCGAATGGCCACAAACTTTTCAAACTTTCAACACTTTACCTTACATAGTTACTAGTTGATGTGGCAATGCATTGTTTGAAATGCAACAGCGAAATTTGATTAAATGTAAACTACCTTTTGGACTAGATGAGTTTCATTGCAAGTATTTTGACGTGGGCCGCTCACGGGGACATACCGTCAAGTAAAGGTTCATAAATTTGTAATCTTATCTGCGATTCCTCCCATATTTATACACGATGTTTCCCCTATGTATATAAACACATCCTTTAAATATCATAGAGTTACTTGTACACAGTCTTGTGTTCTAACAAAAGTCCACGATTTACTGAGACAACCCTCGTATATGGCATGTTTTTGTGATAATATGATATCTTGACAAAGACTAGAACATATCTATCTTTTGAATCGAATGTTGATTGTTTTGTACATTTTTGAAAAATAATATTAAAATTTTATAATCACTTCTTCTGAAAACGTAAACCATAATTTATCAAAATTGTTTCGTGGTATTAATATAATGTCTATGGCATTTTGGATTCAATCTAGATGACAAATCATAGAAATAAACAAAACTATAGATTTAGGACATGGAAATTTAGAGACAGTTACCACTTCAATGGTGGAGTACGTCAGGGATGCTTCCTAAGCCGTATTCTTAACTCCCTAATTCGATAAATACATTTTCATAGTTTGTATATAATGAGTCATTATTATGCAAAAGTTTAAAGAAAATCCATGCGTGGGCACAAATGAAAGTTCACCTGAATGTTTAATAGACCAAAATCGACTTTTACCAGATCTCTCTTGTACCTTTTCCCAGTACTTGGTAACATGTTTTAACAGCTGTTAGACATGGGGTTAACAATTTAGAAAGTTTTGTTGTCGTACAAGAACTAGAATTAACAATAAATCTTGATTTATAGGGTTTTTATGGAGTTTATGTAACCAGAACAACGTAGGAACTCTGTGTTGGTTTTCTAGCCTTGCCACTAAAATGTAGGGCTGTATGACAAACTTGCCCATCGATAATTACCCTCTCACTCAAAGAAGGCTGCAGTTTATAGGCATAAGTGTCAACAAGCTCACGCTTGAGAGTATTAATGTAAAACAATCGGCAAACAACTACAACATTGATAGTAGCTTTATCTGCTAGAACCAAAACATAGTTTATTTGAAAATCCTGGATACCTCGTTTAAGATGACGAAAAGAAGATTTAGGTGTTTAAGGTGTCAAGGCTTTGTTTGGCGCTTCTGCAAACTCCAAAAATACTTTAAGAGTCGACTACCGATGGGGAAGTTTCACACAAAACACACAATGTACTATAGTCAATTTCGTGTTACTTGCGTGTTTACTTGTGATGATGAGTAATCACAAGTGATGATCAGTGATCGCGTCATTGACATGTACACATATTGTATGACATGTCAGAAAATTATTTTCTATACTTATAATGAGAATTGATTCATATAAAGATAGCTCAGCTTTATTGTATTCATAGATAGCGTTTCGTTTCTAAAAAAAATATTGACTAAGGCTTTCCTCTGATCTTCCCTCATATGACTAGACTTGTGAAATGAGAGAGAGAAAGAGAGAGAGAGAGAGAGAGAGAGAGAGAGAGAGAGAGTGAGAGAGAGAAAGATTTCATCTTCAAGTTTCTAATTTTGATTTAGATTTTACAAATAATTTCGGTAAACTTTGTTCGTTTATGATACTGACCGACTCTTGACCTACATCGAAATATTGCTAAGCTATATTCTAACTTTTAAAAAATAGTAAGTGAGTATGATCAGGAAATACCACAATCACAAACTGCAGACAACCCCTTGGCACAGCGAGGAAGAGCCGCTCAACCATCACCAGACACCAGGAAGACAAATTAAGCAAATCAATCAGCTCTCTCTTCCCCATCGAGATGATTACAATACTAGAATGGACATAAAGTAACGTACAACAAAACATAGAACAATTACAGACTCCAACAATGGTAGTAACAATAAACAAAAAGTCAAAAACAACAGAACCACCGCCTTAGAACGGACAGCAGCCTAAGCCACCAGGGGGCTTAAATGCATTTTACTGGCACCAAATCTTCGCCCTAGATTCTGCTGTTGTTGAAGTACAAGAAATGTTCAGCTCGCATCTTGTTTTTGCTTGTTTATACGTCGTCACGGTAATCAAAATGGCTACATGGTTTAATATGGGATATCAGATGCCTTCTATGGGAGAAGCCTAAACAAATACTAATGGTTTAATAGCAAAACACATGTTTTCGGAAAAAATTGGCATGCAAATGAACGTCAAATTTGAACACCATTTTCTCATAACGCCATCGATTACAATAATCCACCTTTCAAGTGATGGCGCTCAATTATGATTTTGTAAATATTAGTAAAGAAAACATTTTTGTAAACATATATACTATAATTATTATATTTTCATCATTAGGACAGATAGTATTAATATTAATAACGACGCCCTATAGATATACTCATGTTATGGCACTGTTTGCACATATGTCAAACTCAAATGTTTAGAATTGTTTTTTATATTAAGTTTATAACTTGAAATATAAAAACAACATAATACTAAATATGACAATTGTTTTGTCCAGTTTCACTAATGCTCCATCACTCTGTTGTGTAGTTTCTTCACCTGTAACAGTGCTTAACTGCTCAGTTGAATTGTTCATAAGAGCTGTGACAATATCTGTACTTATTGACTGATGCCTTGTTACAGCGATTCGTTTAGTAGAGCTGGCACTTGTTGTTGATGTTGTTTGACGAGTCTCAGTACTTTTGTGATCAAAAGTTGTTTCCTTTTCTGTATTTATTGTTTTGGTTGTTTGAACTTCAGATGTAGGCGGTTCATCAGGGTTGGTAGTCTTACTAGTTGTCTTGGTAGTTGTTTCAGATGTATCTAATGTAACAGTTGTATTGGTTGCTGTTTCTGATATATCTGATAATTCAGTCGTGATTTTCGTTGTCGTGGTTTGATTCAAACTTGGCTGTGCGGTTAAAATACCAGACGTCAAGTAATCTTTAAAAATTGTTGTTGTTTCTTCACCTGAAAATATTTACCCTCAGTGATTTTCTTCAAATATGAATAAGCAATACTTAAAACACAAAACAATTAAGGATTAATCGTGCATGGACTGTTAATCATATAAAGTGTGTTAAGAAATTTCGTTCCAAAATAAAATTGTTTTTTTCCTGTATTTATTTTAAAAAAACGTTAAATTACAAAATGACACTGATGTTCTTTACTCTAGCCATACTAAAAAGATATAAACAATAGAATATTATAAAAAAGCACTTTTTCACGAAAAAATGATCTGCAAATGTCAGTACCCCATTGAAATGTTTGGGCTCAAGAAGCAAAATGGAGGTATACAACACACAATAACTGCCCAGGACTTTATTTCTGATCTTTGCACCATTACTTTCTTTAGTTATGAGTGAGTACCAGAAAAATAATTTTCTTCTTTCTCATCCAAAACATATGTTATGGGTACTGAAAAGAATCGTCTCAATGAGACGGTCTTTTGAACACCCAAAACATATGCTAAATATTAAAGGTAAGAAAATATTTACACTTTTACGCTGAATTTTTTGCTTATCTAAACCTATGACTGCCCAACGAATTTATTGATCAGAACTTTTCCTAACCGGAAACTTTCTATGGAGTTGTTTTCATCTTATATAAACTTTTGTGTGATTTTCTAAACTCCAAGGATGAAAATAACCATCCAAAACTAATAAATCTCACAAATTTTGGAAAACATCAGATTTTTCCAGAATGCTAGAACGACAGTATCCATAGACAATGCAGTTAGTGGAGTCATTATATGTCAGACATGTTGTCATTCACTTTATCACAGGGCCGCGTTGTGCAGTTGGTAACGTGTCTGGCAACAGATGCGAGTCTGACTGCAGATCCAGGGGTCGCAAGGTCGATCCTGGCCTGGTCCCATACTTTCTTGGAGATTGATCATGAATTAAATTTCTATGGTCATTCTCTTCCCTTCCGCTGAATCATTCAAGAAGGGTTGTTGTCAGTTACAAGCAAAAGTATGTATACGATGTACTGGTTTACTGCTTGTTCAAGCTTGCCCAGGAAAAAGTTGTTAGGATAGCTGACTGTCCCGCCATGAACATAGCTGTTGACTTGGGACACAAAGCAACAAAAACACAGGCAACGACAGCTTCATAGAAAATGCATTTATTTAAGCATCATTTCCTGTTCAATGTTTGGAACTTTCTTAACAGCCCTAAGATGATCTTACATGAGTGCTCAAGTATTATTGGATTTATCAAACGATTCGATTAAATGCCATTTTGACTTTAAAATACTGAAAAAATCATTTCTAAAGGTTTGGCACGTTGCCAGGTCATAGAAGAGTTCCTGTGACCCATGATTTTGCCATTTAATACAATTGAAAATGAATACGTCGAGTGAATCACATGGTTTCATGACACGCATTGCACAGTTACATAATCTTTGTACTAAATAGGTCAGCATTTGAAAAATGCCACCTCAAGAAATATTTCTGGATCATACTCAATTTGTGTTTTTCTTTTGTTTAAAGATGGTAAATTATAATTCAGTACAGCAGTTATAGTTGACATAATATTAGTCAGTATAGTTTGATCAAAACTCTGACAATTTGATTAGTTGTAAGCAATGAGTCACAATTCATCTTTCCAAAAATAGTAAGTGAGTATGATCAGAAAATACCACATTCACAAACTGCAGACAAACTTATGGCACCGCAAGGTAGAGCCACACAACACTCACGAGACACCAAGAAGACAAACTAAGCAAAGCAACCAGCGCTCTCTTCACCATCAAGATGACATTGACCTTGACATTGCACAACAGAGAACTGTTTGTTACGGAGTAAAAACTCAGTGCCATGAAAATATTGACTTTGTAAACAAGAGCAAAGCTTACTTGAAATTTGGTTGTAAGTGTCATGAGAACCTCACCTTGTATAACGGAGCAATGCTTACTATAGGGCGGGTAGTAAATGCATGAAAAGTTTGATTTGGTTCACTTAAGCAACGCTTACTAGTTAGCTGGCAGCAAGTGAAATGAGATATGACTATATGTTGCATGTCCCTTACATACTGGAGAAATGCCTACTAGAGAGCTGGTAGAATTAAGTGAAAATTAAGACACAGTTAACTGCAACAATGCTTACTTGAGAGTGGGTAGTAAGTTGCATGAAATCCTTGACCTTGTATACTGCCATCTGATACAAACTCCAGAAATAGTGTACTTTCTGATATAATAACTAGTTGCTCGACTGTACCACAGTACTTCCCTATAATATCTTCCTCAAACATGCTTCCATTGTATACCTACAATAATGAAAATAATATCATCATTAGAAAAGCCTTATGTCCACTGTGTTTACTGAATGATCGTAGGTAGAAGTTGCTAGCTAGTCTCTTGCCTTTTAAATATTCCCATTCTGGAGTTTGGTGTTTGATCTTGGTTTTGTGATGAATGTACATTGTATTGTTCAAACATAATCTGGTTGAAGAGAGAGAAAAACCAGACAAGTGTGGTTAATATTGCAGACCACTGATCAATCCATGGTACTGCAAGGAAGTGACCCAGAACACAGTCAACAACACAAAAACAACACAATTTAAGTGAAGCAACTAGATGGTTCTTCCTCAGCAAGAAGAGTGTAAAACTAAGACAATGAGACCTGCATTATAAAACAAGGATTCACCTGTGATCACATTGTGATCACCTTTTGGGAAAAGGCTGACCTCTTGGCTCTTCTGTGTGTTGTGCCCTCTTGTGTTTTTGTCACTTTTCAATATAGTGTCCCAGGTCAGATGTCATACTTGCTTTTATATTTGCCTTGCTCTTTATTTTTCTTAACACATTTGATAGATTGAAAATCTCCATTATTTAATGTATGGGTAATCGTGGGAGTGAGCCTTTAGAGAGATGATCAATAGAAGAAGAGTCTGTGAAAACCACTTAATCTTCATCCATGCTAACTTCCTCATTGTTATCATGAAGCCCAGAAAATGGATTCTTCTGATTTTTTGCTTGTTCTTTTTTGTTACTGTTCATCTTTCAAACATTGCTGTCGATTTTTTATATTTTTGTTGTTTTTTTCAGTTTTTCTTTCTTCTTATTTTCCTTACTTATTCAAAATAAGGATTATAAATATTCAGTAGTTCAATTAGATAGCTAATTATATTTGATCGCCTCAATACCATCAGCTTGATTATTGCTAGAAGACACAAAATAAAGTCTTCCCCATGACAAAACAAATCTGTAACAAAAGAAGCACAACTAGTACCCATGGGACTACCTACAATTTGTCAATATGAATTCCAGTCACATCTAATAAATAGATTGTCCAAAGAATAAAGGAAAACATTGGGAACTTTGGAGCATAACCATTAAATGGGAAACATGGCTATCAACCATGCTTAGGTCTATAACCTAGCGTCATGCTGTATGCTGTGCACGTTTTACCCCTCATTTTATAATGTTCTATTATCTTTTTAAAGTGACCAGTAATAGAAGGCTTTCCAATAATTTGTTTGGATCTTCTAAATCACCTTGATATTCCCTGTTACAGAACTGATTTCAAACCGACATTGTATTTAAATTCAACACTAAGTCTCTGTGGTTATTTTAAATAAATGCTTTACGAAAGTAGTAAAATTTATAGCCGTGTTTTATTAACTTAATAGTCTAAATAATCTGGAAAAACGGATCCTTCAGAAATAGAGAAAACCTAAAATATAAGAAAACCTTTTTTTTGGCTCAAGTTACTAGAAAATACTCCCACAAATCAAAAAGGCACCGAAAAACATACAATTTATGGAGGGGAGCCAGGAACATCTTCATTAAAATGTGATATTAACTATTTCAAACTTAAAATTATTTCGTTGATCTTAAAATTTAGATGGAATTATGTAATTTATTATGGACACGTCCATGTCCAAAAAAGGGGTTTCAGTTGAGTATCAAACGAATTTACATTCTGAAACTGAAGTTCTGTAGTATTAATTTGGCTTAGTTTATAAATTCAAAATGATTGATGGAAAAGTTAGAACAAGAGATCAGGCAAAGATACAATGAAGCATCACACCTGACCAAGGATACCATATGCTTAAGTGACAAAAACACGAAAAAGCAATGAGGTCGGCCTCTTCCCATCAGGTGGCCACAAGGATGCAAGGAACAGACAAGGCAGTATAACCAAGACAACACGAAACACAAATAACAAAAAGTAGGTTACAAAAGAAGCACCACATTGGAATGGTCAGTAAGAAAATTACTGGAGGGCTTAAACATGTTTAACAGTACCAACCTCACCCTTAGTTCTTAGAAAGCCTAATTTTAGTGATCAATTTAAAAGATAATCAAACATTATTAAATAGTTGGATATAGCATGGATATCACATGACTGGTTGTAAACCCAGTCATAGTTTATAGCTATGATTTTCTCTTTAATTACGCGACGATGTGTTAGGCCTCAGACTCAATGACGGCCCTGGTGTAAAGTGTTCAGCATTTTGTTGGTGCCAGATGCTTGTTTTTGGCTAGTCCTACGGTGGCTCAACTTGAGGTTTCTTTTGCTGACACTATTCATAAGTCATTAGTTACTTTTCTATGTTTCATAATAGTGAGTCATTTGATTAGATTGTTTCTCTGCAATGATGCATTGCAATAATTAGGAAGCCTCCATTAGAGCTAATTAATTTTATGTTAATGTTATGTTACTTAACAAAATTGATATTTTCTATCAGTCTACGTGCCTGGCAATAAACCCATTTACAGTTTATAACTTTGATATCCTCTTAAAGTAAGGGAAATATAAGGAATCGATACAATCAAATATCACCGACCTAGGACACCATATGGGAAAGTGACAAAAACACAAGGAAACATCACACACAAGAGTACCAAGAGGTAAGGCCTTTCACAGCAGGAGACAACACGTCTGCACGGAAAAGACACGATAGTTCGACAGGTAAACCTGAAACACAAGTAGCTAAAAGGATCCACAAAAGAAGCACCACCTTGGAACGGTCAGTTAAAACATTACTGGAGGGCTTAAACATGCTTGACAAAACCAACCTCACTCTTGTTTCTGATGTGGATCAAGACAAATAGATATTTGGTTCATATGAAAGATTCTTAACTTATAGATGCATCATCTCCTAGTTCATACAAATCGAGATATAAAAAGGAGATAAAACTAAGATAAGGACTCAACAGTTTATACAACTGAATAACAGAGTACAAGAAATCCAACAGTTAAACCCGGTGGGCCAGACCACAGACACAACATCAGGCCCTAACCCTCATCTATAGATAAGTCTTTAAGTCAGAATTATCATAGAGTCTAAGGTCCACACCAGCGGCGTGCCATTAAAGAGAAGCAAGTTGTCAACTGTGATTGGGTTGGCCATCAAGCATTCAAACATTGCACGATGGTAAATCAAGCCTCTCCTTTCAAGTTTTGTAATCATCACTCGTGGTAAAAGATCTGGTTACTTTACTTAATTTGTCGTTCTGCTTCCATGTGACTGGCTAGCGTTCTTGTCTTTTTCTCAATGCACCAGAGGTCGTTGTGCAAGGTGTGTGTGTGGCATATTCCTGGTCATGGATACTGAGTTGTTATTAAATAGAGGATCTTACATGAATGCTCATGTTTATTAAATTTATTAAACGAGTTGAGGAAAAGAGATAAAATGCGAGGCTTGCCGAGCATTTTATCTTTTTTTTGCAACGAGTTTAATAAATTCAATTACAAGAGCATGAATGTTAGATTCTATTTATCATACGATATTAAGATTACTTTGAAATCTCATTTCTGACATAAAAACGATATAATTTTGTCATTATGTACGCAACGTTGTTATGGACGTCATAACGTTTCCCCTAGATATGTAAACCACTAGTGGTTTATCGATCTTATTGCATGGCGTTATTTCACTCCCAGACGTAACGTCGTATGATAAAAGTCGGTTAATTCTTTTTTTTCCAGATTATTTTTTGCATCAACACTTCGTTTTAGGTTGAGAGCAAAACACCAGGTATTTACTCACCTTTAGGTAATCAAATGAGCAAAATGCAGCACTTTCAATATCTATTTGGTTGACTTTCAACACTATTGTTTGGTTTTCTTGTGAGGGAATAATCCACAAACAATCCAAATAGCTATCATACAAGCCATCACTATCCTCGTCTGGTGGCCTAAAGGAGCCATATGTCCTGGTTAGAACTGCACCACAATCTTTTTGAATAGCTGCAAGTAAAGACTTGAACATTGTTATTCTCAAAAACGCAATTCCATAGTACTTTTAGTGTCAGATGAGGAAATAATCTAACATATGTACTTGTGTGTTTATAAGCTTAATCAAAACATTTTGAAACACTGAAAATGCTCTGCAGAGCCTCCCAATTATATCTATGATTTTATCCATACAACTATCAACAAATTCAAAAACAAAAGAAATATCATATTTGAAAAGTGGGTTCTAAAACAATATCACTTTTCATTCCCATTTTGCGCTCTTTTCTTTCGTCCGCCGTTTGCCACGCGACGTTTAAGAAATCATGCAAATCACGTGTCCCAGCATTGCACATGCAGCTCAAGTAAACTAAAATCGCTATGTTTTATTCCTACATGTACCAAAGCAAATAAACCAGTGTAAAATTTCCATGATGTGACGCCGACCTGACTCGACGCTATATTAGCGTAACATTATCCATGGTGATCGTTGTGACAGAAAAACACCAAAAACAATTATTTTAGTCAAGTAAAGCCCTTTTTTTCGGTCGTTGAATTTAGTAACACCATTACTTTTTGAAGAAATGCTCGTTTTGACGTCATATTAACGTCAGTTACAATAATCAAACAGATTTTCCATCGCCAATTGTTTTGTTATGAGTCACTTGTTGACATAGAAGTATCAAAACACTAAAACATCTTTTCATTGACACGTCTTATAGCCTTGATAGTAGTGACGTCATCACTAACGTCAACCCCATGACACCAATAAATCCATAATTTTTTTACGAAAATAAACGGCGGATACATGGTTCTTTAAAATGAAATTATAAAAGAAGTGTTTTGATAACAAGTTTAATCAGAATCATACGAAATTTTAACTACTAGTTTACTCTAACTTTAAAAAATAGTACTAAAACAAGCTTCTTTCAAACCTTGGCCAGCTGGGAACCAAACATAGTAAGTGAGTATGATCAGGAAATACCACAATCACAAACTGCAGACAACCCCGTGGCACCGCGAGAAAGAGCCGCTCAACCATCACGAGACACCAGGAAGACAAATTAAGCAAAGCAATCAGCTCTCTCTTCCCCATCAAGATGATTGCAATACTCGAATGGGCATAAAGTAGCGTACAACAAAACATAGAACAATTACAGACTCCCACTAGTAAAACATTTTAAAAAAAAATGACGAAGTAAACGAGCACATTCCAGTCTTAAATATTGCCAAGAATAAATCGACTCTTATCTCTTGTATAGCAGAAACTATACCCTGAAAAAGTGCAATGTGATCTGAGTTCCATCGAAATAATGCAATGTGAAATGGTGTTTTGATGGGTAGTGCCCTTCAAGATCCATTTTCTCATTCGTTTCTGATCTGATCACAATGAAATTTTAATGGCTATTGCAAATATAGATGCGCTTTACGCTGGTAGTCTCAAATTAAAAATATCATATTTCTTTTTCGAGTAATTTACACTTATAAGTGGTGCGTAACTAAAATGGCTCACCGTATATATATATGCATCTTTATACAAAGGCTAAGCCATTCTATTAAAATTGATGATGATTTAAAGAATAAGAGAGTTTAGCCAGGATATACCACATTACTGGCCCTGAGGTTATAAAAAATCCGTGATCAACTCAGCTGAGCACGAAATTTATCTTGATCATAAATGTTAAAATGTATTAGCATAAAAAATACAACTTCTGAAATACTTAAAGCAAGAAACTTCTTTATTTGTTGGTATTTTAGTTTTTATGAGCAGTTGAAATTTCGTGCTCAGTTGTGTTTAGCATGAAAAAAGTTTATAACCTCGGGGCCTGATCACAGATTAACCGAGGCTACAGAGAAATCTAATATTACAACATAGGTGTTACAGACATCAGACCCTGAAGCTTACCATAGACAGAGCTGAAAACTCCAATAAAACCCCGGGCGTTAATCTTATAATTTGACACAAAATGGACAGCCATTCTATTTGCGGTAGTGTTGATCACAAATGCTGACATAATGCCACAGTATGTACCGATAATCGTCTTGTCAGCTTCAAACCCCAGGTAAATCTGAAATAAATGTAGGGTAAAGTCGGGTAAATTCGGACAGTCGTCGAAATTCAGACAGCGACCTTGTTTCTTTTATTTTTGAATGATTGGAATAAAAATTAAATAAACTAAGCAAACAGTGAAAATTCTGATGAGACGGCTCATAACGAGCCGTCTTATCAGGATTTTCACTGTTTGCAAATGTGTGTCCAAATTTACCTGATGTCCGAATATACCCGACTTCACCCTATATGTTGAGTTCACGGAAATAATATGCGTTAATAAATTGCATTCTGTATAGGGTAAATCAGGTAACTTCGGACATCAGGTAAATTCGGAGGCGTTCTTGTTTGTTTCATATTATAATTACTGGAACAAAAACATAAATTAACAAAGGAAAGAGTAAAAATCTGATGAGACAACTCATAAGTAGCCGTTTCATATGGGTTCTCGCTGTTTGCAAATGTATGTCCGAATTTATCTGATGTCCAAAGTTACCTGACTTTACCCTATTTAGATTTGTTTAAGATCCATGACATCGTAAAGGAAGTGAGTATGGCCAGGAAATACCACACTTATATATCACATGCGATTCCACGACGCCACGAGGAATAGAAATAAGTTCATTGACTAAACAAGACACCCAAATAAGACAAAAAGACAATTTGCTCTCTCTTCCTCAGAGGGATGATTGCAAAACTAGACAGGATAAAATTGTGAAATGACAAACAATGAGCCAACAGCATAACAAACACCTCATAAGAACAGGCAGCAGCTGCAACCACCAGGCCCCGAGGTTATTAAACTTTTTTCATGCTCAAGTCAACTGAGCACCGAATTTATCCTGCTCATACATGTTAAAATATCAACAATTGTTGGCATTTTAACATTTATCAGCACGATAAATACAACATCTGAGAGACTTAAAGCAAGACATTTCCTTATTTGTCGGTATTTTAGTTTTTATGAGCAGTTGAAATTTCATGCTAAGTTGAGTTGAGCATGAAAAAAGTTTAACAACCTCGGTTATACATTTTACATAGAGGATCTTACAATATTGCTCATGTTTTAATGAATCTATTAAACGAGGTAAGGAAAAGCGATAAAATGCGAGGCTTGCCGAGTATCTTATCAGTTTTTCGCAACGAGTTTTATAAATTCAATTATACAGGAGCACGAATCTTAGATTCTATTACCATATGACGTTAAAATAGCTTAACAATCGCAGTTTAGACGTGGAAACGTCAATATTTTTTATATAATACGCAACGTTATCATCGACGTCATTACGTTACGTTAATAAATCAATCTGGCAACCACTAGTGGCTTATAGATTTTATTGCATTGCGTTATATCACTCCCAGACGCGACGTCATGTGATAAAGTACGAAAGAGGGCAAAGATCAGGAATCGATACAATCAAGCACCACACCTGACCCAGGTTACCAATGGAAAAGTGCTAAAACTCACAGTTATACCTCACAAACGAGAGCCAAGAGGTCAGCCCTTTCCCAGCAGATGACCACAAGGCACAAATAAACAGACACGCACAAAGGAATAACAAACACAAGACAGAAGAAACCTAAAAGATCCACAAAAGAAGTACCGCCTTGGAACAGTCAGTAAAATATTTTACTGGAGGGCTTAAACCGGTTTCACAGTGCAAACCTCAACCTGAATTCAGATGTGGATCAAGACACATAGATATTTGGTTTGCATGAAAGACCCCTAACATATCAATGCATCATCTCCTAGAACATATAAATCAAGATATAAAAATGAAACAAAGCTAAGTTAAGGACTCAACAGTAAATAAAACTGAATACCAGAGCAAAAACATCCAACAGGTAAACCCTGGTGGGCCTGACAAATAGCCAAAGCATCAGGCCCCTACCATCTCATCACTAAATAAGTCTTTAAATCGGAAGCGTCATAGATTCTGAAGTCCAACCCACCGGCGTGCAATTAAAGAGGAAAGCAAAGTTGTCAACCGTGATTGGGTTGACCGCCAAGCATGCAGTCTGTTGCAATACATTAATGTTATAGCCAATCTTTTTATAATGGGAAATAATTTTAATGAACTGCGCTGCGAAGCTTCCATGCGAGCTAAACAATTTTTTAACAACACAAAAATCTAGGATGAAGATTTGGCGCCAGTAAAATGCATTTAATCCCACCGCTGGTTTAGCCTGCTGTCCCTTCTAAGGCGGTGGTTCTGTTGTAGTTGATCTATTGTTTAATGTACTTCCCATTGTTTGTGGGAGTTATTTGTTTTCTTCATTTTGTTATGCATTACTTTGTGTCAATTCTAGTTTTGCAATCACCTTGAAGAGAAAGAGAAAGCTGGTTGCTTTGTTGTTATTGTCTTGTAGATTTATTGTTACTGTAAATATTCTGTGATTCTTCTTCACGGTGCCAGTGGCTGGTCTGTAATTTGTGATTGTGGTATTTCCTGATCATACTCACTTACTTTTTGGACCAAACACTTATAGCAAAAAGACGGTGATTAGGTCAAGAACAAGGCATGCAGGCTGTCACCTGATATTCATGTTTAATACTTTTAATGATATGTGTGAACAACGAAGACTTAAATTAACCTACATTTATTAGATTCGACCTTTAGATTCCCTATTATGAAACCAGACCCAGTTTAAAGCTATAGTGCATTTTAATTGAAAATGATGACCCTGAATTCAATCTTTAATCAATGAGTTACTGATTAATGCTTGGCCAGAAAAGTGGCAGTAGCTTCTGTTGTAAGGTGGTAGTTTTGTTGGTGATAGTTCTTGATATTTTTGCATCATTTGTGCGCATGTTTTGTGATGTAATGATTTATGTGTTCTAGTTTTGCAATATTTTTGCTGAAGAAGAGAGAACTGGTTGCTTTGGTTATCGTGCTCTTGCTTGTTTATACCTTTTGTTAGTTTTAATATGATGCAATAGGCTCTTTTTCATATATGATTGTGGTAATTCCTGGACATTTTTATTTGTTTTCTTTAACTCACCTTTATTGTGACTAGAGTCTGTAAGGCATGTTTCTGCTATATATTGGTCTCAAATTATGAATACATAGTTTTCCATAACTTAACAAAGCAGGTGAGTATGGCCACCTTCACAGACCACAGGCCAACCCATAGCATTGCCAGAAACAGACAGTTCTACAACAACGAAACACAATAAAAGTACAGATACCAGCTTTCTATTTCTTCCACAGCAAGATGATTGTAAAGCTAGAAACACCACTAAGATCTACTCCACAATACAAGGACCAATTATAAAACTTTAATTTATTTAATATTAGCTTACTTCAAGTCTGTCTGATTGACAGTCTGTATCCTCTTCAATGTCAATATATTGGATGTTGAGCTGAATTGTCTGCAACTCTCTGGCTATCAAGATCCACCAACAATCAAGATTGTAGTCATAATAACCATCAACATTGCCATCTCGTGGCACCAGTATTCCAGTCATACTTAGCTCTGTTCTACAATTCTGAGAGGAATCTGTGAGGAAAAAAATAGGAGCTGAACCAACTGAATAATAACAGCTTTAGAGAGACAATTATTCAGGCCTAATACTAATAGTTTTGTTTCTCCTAACATACTAACCCTGAGTTTTGTGCCAACTTTGCCTATTATATTACCACTAAAAAAGATTTTCATACTGACTGTAATTTTTTCATTATTCTAAAGAGTATTGTCAAACTATGGAGAACTTGCATTTTGTTTTTCGTTTTCTTTATAATCACTATCAACATCTTTTAAGAGTTTAACTATAGATATTGTTTTAATTAACCATGTCAGTGGCTATAAACATGATTTTACCAAATAAAGGATTTTTTTAAAATATATATTATATAGGACCTGGGGCCAATTTCATCAACGAGTTTACGACGTGTTTTTGTCTTAAAAACATCGTACGAACTTCGTACGTTAAAATTCAGGTTTCATCAAACTATTGAACTTTGAGTTTCTTACTTTTTGTCGTATATTTAAGACAAATATTTAGGTGTCGCAGCTGACATTTATGTCTTAAATATTACTAATTTACTACTTAGCTACCAAGGCTGCTGCATTTCACACGATTAATAGCGGATGAAGAGCAAAAAATCGACAAAGGTTTAAATACAATCAAGACCACCATTTACATACTATATGGTTTACCAAAATGAGAAAATAAGACCCCCTTTCCTTGGTGCTTATGGGTTATTTATTTGTCCAAGTAACCTCTCCCACCCCTTTACATGTACCACGCTGTATACTGTCACCAAGAAGTTCGCCTATGGCCACCGTCAGTAGCTGAATTTATGCATAAAAATCACGTCTGAAGGAAGGGATCAACATGGTATTCTGTACATTTTTACATGTCACCATTGCTTAAACATAATGTACACATTCAAATGTACGGGTAAGCCATCGTCTATTTGCATGACTGCCAGGGACGACAATGATGAGCTCGAGGGGGCTTTCGTCAAACTACAATACGTTCTACATTCGATAAAGTTTCAAAACGTATGTCTTTGTATGATTATGTATATGTGGGAGCTGTTCACAAGAGTTTTCAGTAGAACTTTACATTCTCCATGAAGGGACATACATCCGGGCTAGCACTATCTCAGTTCCAACCATATTACAAGTTGCATTCTTGATTTTTACGTTTTCGAAATTTCGACTTGTTATCTCAAGCACCCGGGGTGTGATGTTTAACTCATTTACGCATGGCCTCCATTTTGTGGGACGTTGGCAAACAGTGCAGATCCAGATCAGACGCCGCATAACCAAGGTGGCGTCGGATCAGGTTCTCCGCTGTTGTTCGCTAGAAGTTTGAATAAAAAACAACACCAAAAACAAACCCCAAAAGTGATTATGAGCTCGTCCGAAAGATAAAAGTGGGAAACTCCATTCGACATGTATGGGTAAACATAAAGTGTGAAAACGAGCAATTTTCGAGACCCAGTTTCATGAAACATTACAGGTACCATTTTTGTTATGAATACAAAATGATCTATCTATTTTATGTTCAAATGATAATAGTACGTCCCTCTTTAGGGATCTGTAATTGAGCATTAAAACAATCAAGCAATTAGAAGTTAGTTCGATATTCGAGATTCAAATTGAGAAGTTAATTTGATATTCGAGATTCAAATTGAGGAGTTAGTACGATATTCGATTTTCGAGATTCAATTAAGTTATTTGGACTGTAACTGTTTTTCATGCTATTATGCTCAAAACCCTTCCTTGGCATCCAGAATATTATCGCATATCAAGTTTTCAATATCAAAACTGACTTTTAATGCACGGCTTTGAATATCAAATTACCAATTCAATATTCGTAATTCGATATTCGAACTGCCGCTGTTTTCATCTTATTAGGGTCAAAAACTTTCTTTGGCATTCGGAAAGTTACCGAATATGAAATTTCTAAAATCAAAACTAACTTTAAATGCACGATTTTGAATATCGTAGTACCAATTCGATATTAGATATTTGAACTGCCGCTGTTTTCATCTTATTAGGGTCAAAAACCTTCTTTGGCATTTGGAAAGTTACCGAATATCAAGTTTTTAATATCAAAGCTAACTTTTAATGCACGATTTTGAATATCAAATTACCAATGCGATATTCGTAATTCGATATTCGAACTGCCGCTGCTTCATCTGATTAGGGTCAAAACCTTCTTTGGCATTCGGAAAGTTACCTAATATGAAATTTGTAATATCAAAACTCACTTTAAATGCAAGATTTTGAATATCGAATTACCAATTCGATATTAGATAGTCGAACTGCCGCTGTTTTCATCTTATTAGGGTCAAAAACCTTCTTTGGCATTCGGAAAGTTACCGAATATGACATTTCTAATATCAAAACTCACTTTAAATGCAAGATTTTGAATATCGAAGTACCAATTCGATATTAGATAGTCGAACTGCCGCTGTTTTCATCTTATTAGGGTCAAAAACCTTCTTTGGCATTCAGAAATTTACTAATATGACATCTCTAATATCAAAAGTCACTTTAAATGCACGATTTTGAATATCGAAGTACCAATTTGATATTCGAACTGCCGCTGTTTCATCTTATTAGGGTCAAAACCTTCTTTGGCATTCGGAAAAGTACCTAATATGAAATTTGTAATATCAAAACTCACTTTAAATGCAAGATTTTGAATATCGAAGTACCAATTTCGATATTAGATAGTCAAACTGCCGCTGTTATTATCTTATTAGGGTCAAAAACCTTCTTTGGCATTTGAAAAATTACCGAATATCAAGTTTTTAATATCAAAACTAACTTTTAAAGCACGATTTTGAATATCAAATTACCAATCGATATTCGTAATTCGATATTCGAACTGCCGCTGTTTTCATCTTATTAGGGTCAAACACCTTCTTTGGCATTTGGAAAGTTACCGAATATGAAATTTGTAATATCAAAACTGACTTTAAATGCACAATTTTGAATATCGAAGTACCAATTCGATATTAGATATTCTAACAGCCAATGTTTTCATCTAATTAGGGTCAAAAAACCTTCTTTGGCATTTGGAAAGATACCCAATATCAAGTTTTTAATATCAAAACTGACTTTAAATGCACAATTTTGAATATCGAAGCACCAATTCGATATTAGATATTCTAACAGCCAATGTTTTCATCTAATTAGGGTCAAAAAACCTTCTTTTTTCATTTGGAAAGTTACCGAATATCAAGTTTTTAATATCAAAACTAACTTTTGAATATCAAATTGCCAATTCGATATTCGTAATTTGATATTCGAACTGCCACTGTTTATCATCTTATTAGGGTCAAAAACCGTCTTTGGCATTCGGAAAGTTACCCAATATCAAGTCTTTAATATCAAAACTAACTTTTAATGCACGAATTTGAATATCAGATTACCAATTCGAAATTCGATACAATGTATTCGAACTTCCGTATATATCTATGGAATCCTATAGAACTTGTGATTTTCCAAGGGGAGAGAGGTCCGGACCCCTGCCTTCATTCGGATCCGCAGATGCTTCTTCGTTAAAACTTTCTTCACATACCTACATATTTTTCACTCTGTGCTAAAACACTTTACACTGCTATATAAAGTCCGCACGTGACGAATCACATGATATTTGGAGACTGGAGTAAGGCAAAGTTAGAAATACGACGTTTTTAGTGAAACTCAAATTTTTGTTCTTACGAACAATTTAAGATGTTTTGATGAAACTGATGTACGCATTTCTCAGAAAACAATGTACGCACAACTGACAATCCTATTTTGGTTATGTTAATTGAAATACGACTATTCTAGACCTAAACACTTTATTTAAAGCTGTTAACCTATAAAACCTTTAGGCATTGTTATCATATGACGTCGCGTCTGGGAGTGAAATAACGCCATGCAATAAAATCTGTAAACCACTAATGGTTTATCGATTTTTGGGAAACGTTATGACGTCTATAACAACGTTGCGTACATAATGACAAAACCATAACTTTTTTACGCCAGCAATGAGATTTCAAAGTATTCGTCATATGATGAATAGAATCTAACATTCGTGCTCTTGTATTATTGAATTTATTAAACTCGTTGCGAAAAAGAGATAAAATGCTCGGCAAGCCTCGCATTTTATCTCTTTTCCCCAACTCGTTTATTAAATTCAATAAAACATCAGCACTCATGTAAGATCCTCTATATATGTTTTGTTAAAATTTACCAGATACATCTTTAAGAAAAAAAGTTAGTGAGTATGACAAGGAACTGCCACAATCACATCCCACTGACAAACATATTGCACAATGGGGAAAAGACACAGAGCGAGGAGAGCCATAGCACAACAATATTAAAGCAACTGGAAAGCTGAATGATTAAATTGCCTATCCTAATACAAACTGTGATTAAACAAAGCAAATTGATATGATAACAATGCCCTCTTTTAAGGATTTGGACTTGTTGTTACTAAATGACATAATTGATTCAAAATTTATAATAAGCGTGACTATTTTAATTTTGAAATTGTTATTTTATTTTTCTGGATGTAATTTTCTCAATATTTTACAAGTGTATGTTCTAATGTCCATGAACAAAATAAATATATGATGGGATGTAGCTTGTTTTGCTTGATGGTTGATTGTGGGGGGGGGGGGGGGTTTTGTATCTACTTCTTACGACTGTGTGTTGGGTGTGCTCTGTGATCGAGGTACTACTACTTCTTGGTCATTTTCATTTGATTTTTGTTTGCATAACGCGATTGTGAATGTGGGAATAGTTTAGTATGTACAGAGTAAGCCAATCCTTTATATATGTACATTGGCCATAAAAAGCTTAAGCATTTAAATATGAAAACAGACCCACTAAAACAGTTCATATATATAGGCTTGTTTCTGTAAAGATACATTACATAAGTTAGGAAGCCTCTGCCAGCTAAACAATATTTATATTTAACAATACAAGAATCTATGGCCAGAAAAATAAAATGAATTTATGCCCATCAATGACTTTGGCTGCTGTCCGTATTGGTGCTGTGATGCTGCTGTTGTTGATTTATTTTCCATTTTTACTGCCATTATTCGTGTGGGTGTTGTTGTTTTTTTGGTCCTTGTTTTACTATGCAATACTAAGTGTCGTTTCTAGTTTTGAATCATCTCGCTGAGGAAGACAGAGTTGGTTGCTTTACGATAATAGAGGATCTTACATGAGTGCTCATGTTTTATTGAATTTATTAAACGAGTTGGGGAAAAGAGATAAAATGCGAGGCTTGCCGAGCATTTTATCTCTTTTTCGCAACGAGTTTAATAAATTCAATAATATAAGAGCACGAATGTTAGATTCTATTTATCATATGACAAATACTTTGAAATCTCATTTCTGGCGTAAAACGTTATGATTTTGTCTTCATGTACGCAACGTTGTTATGGACGTAATAACGTTTCCCGTAAATCGATAAACCACTAGTGGTTTACAGATTTTATTGCATGGCGTTATTTCACTCCCAGACACGACGTCATATGATAAATAGATTTATTGCTGGATGTTCCTCATGGTGCAAAGGGTTGGTCTGCAGTTTTTAATTGTGACATTTTCTGGTCATACACTTCACTTTGTCTGACATCACTGATGTAAATACTAAGACAAACTATTGATGACATCAAATGTGTAGCTTTATGGCTAAAAAAAAGGCACCAAAAGGTAATATAATTTTAAAGGCGGTTATTTTACTTTACTAATTTATTGACATTTCACTAACAATAAGGCTAAATGGAAACAGGAATTCTTTTCTTCATAGATTTTGAGAACAGCAGACTTGAGAAAGAGAAAGCTGGTTGCTTTGCTATAATTGTCTTACATATGTATTGCTACTGTAAATGATCTGTGGCTCTTCCTCGCGGTGCCGTGGGTTAGTCTGCAGTGTTTGATTGTGGTATTTAATGATCATACTCGCTTACTTTTTGGATTGACTGTTCATGAAATTTTAGGAAGCTTAAACACTTCCCAAACCTCTGTCACCAGATTACATGGCACTATGGTTGTATGTTTAAGAACTTAAACAAACGAAACATAAAATTGAATATTTAAACTGACTAGCATGTTATTATTTTTACAGGTAAGATGTTAAACTACTGCTGCGATTTCTATTTATCTAGTGATAGATCTTATGTAAAATATAGAAAGCTACATAAGAAAACTCATTTTATTTGGGTGTGTCAATGATAGTCCATAAAATGATGAGACGCATACCTCATTAAGGTACGCTATGCATATTTAATTAAGGTTTTACTCCCACAGCATAGAAAAGAAAAAAAGTTCAGAAAAAGAAACAATCAAGAACCATACCTAACCATATGGGAAAGAGAGAGACACACACACACATACAATACAACACGCAAGAGAGCCAAGAGGTCAACACTCTCCCAGCAGGTGATCACAAGGCTGCAATGATTAAACAAGACAGCATAACAAAGACACACATAAAACAACGATAACGAAAAGGATCCACAATTACATTTGATAAAAATGAAATTACGACCAGCAGCCCTTTACTATTAAGAAATAATGACGGTTCTATTCGTAAAAATATGAAAATATTTCACCTTCTATAGACATATAGGTTGCGTTGAATCCTGCTCCATTTATGCTATCATCAGAAAAAAATATGACAAACAAGGAGTTAGTCGGAGACACTATTGTTGGTGGTAGAATCGATCCACAGTATCTTTCCATATATACCTACAATATTATAAAATTATCAATATAATCTATGCTCTAGATAATTTTGCTAAAATGTAAACATCCATGTAATACAAATAACATTTCTCCATATGGCTGTAAAGAAAATGAGATATATTTGTGATACTAATCAAATCTGCATGCATAACTACAAATAAAAAAGGGTTTTGACCAGTCATATAAGATTAAACCCATCCGCCAACCTCGTGGCTGAAATGGCTTATCCTTTTTAGGTAGTTGTTTTATTGTTATTTTTTTTAAGTTTTACTTTTTATGTTATGCAATTATTGTGTTAGATCCTGATTTAGTAATAGTGTTCTTACAAACGCATCAGTTTAACAGAATTAAATATGCTAGTTGTCGACTATGATTATATGTTTAAGAACTATGACCATGATTGTGGCATTATGTTATCACATTAGCTAAATGTGCACAACTAACCATAAAGAATCTTATGTTTGCAGAGAATACGTTGTCTGCAGCATGGTTTGGTGAGTCTCAGTCGGATAAGTTAAAAAGGATGTTTGGGTCGCAGGACGTTGTGAGAGATCATAAAAATTAAAAGTCCATACTATTCCACACTCTAGAGTTAGGCCTATAAGAAGAGGGGCTTTACTTGTAAATTGTTTTGTTGAATTGCACAAATCTAAGTGTCGAATTTCAGATGATTGATATTGATGTGTTTATTGCCAGCACGCCCATACACCTCAATGCAAAATCAATATCTCATAAATTTCAGAAAACGTGGAAGTCATTCAAAAAGTAATGAAAATGTGTCACCTCTGCTGCTAAGAAATAGTAAAGATCAGAAAACTATTACTAGGAAGCTTCATGTTCACTCTCACAATAATTGCACTTCCTAAAAAACACAAACTCAAAATAATCTCGACAAATAGATTAAATCCTATTTTTATTGGTGAATAACTGGACCTGACACTTAGCCGACTTGTGTCAACAATCCCAGAAATCAACCCAGCTTTCAGGACAAAATGCATGTCACATATCGAATATTGGAACATTACTATGCATTTCATTTTATTTCAACAACCCTTCCTCAATAGTGTGCTTTGTTTTCAAACATTTTGAGACATATTGTTACAACTAAAGTAAGTTTTGATGCCTAACTAAATGATTTTTGTTTAGACAATCTAATTGGCTTATACATGCGTTCCAACAAAGATATTATCAAAATAAAACAATTTTGCATAATAACTTTGGAATAGTATAGTATAGAGGTTAGAGAAATATTAACGCTAAAATATCTTAAGATTTTAATTTATCTAAAATTTTTACCTGAACTTTTAATAGACCAAACTAGATTTTTACCATTCTTTTCATAAACTATTTCACAATATTTTATGATATGGATTTTAATCGCAGTGAGGCAAGAACTCAAACTTATAGAACAACTCAGTAGTATGCCATGCACTTTAATTAGTAATAGGGCTTTCTATGAAACGAGTTTAACAGTTTAAGGTAGAAAGCTTGCTATGATCATCATCAATAAACTCGCCAAATTGACGATGTATGCTAATAGGTATTATCAGTGCTCTAGAGTGTTAATGTTGCACATTTACAAACGACCACATCGTTGTTAGCATCCTTATCTGCAGGGTGCGGTTGGTACCATTAAAATGTTTAAGCCCCGCTGTGGGGTTTTCGGCTGCCTGTTCCAATGTGGTGCTGCTTTGTGGATCCTTCTTGTTTTTAATGTTTCACGTGTATCTTCATTTTCTTGTATTGTCTGTTCCTTGAAGCATTTGGATCATCTGCTGGGAAAGAGCTGACCTATTGGCTCCCTTGTGTGTTGTGCTTCTTGTGTTTTTGTCACTTACCAATATGGTATTCTGGTAAAAATATAGTACTTGACTGTATTGATTCCTGATCTTTGCCTTCCTGACTACTTCCTATAGATTTCCTGGACCTCTTTTTTATTTGTTCTGTTTTTTCTGTGAGATAACCCAATAGCGCCTGTAGGGTATATTACAAACTTTTTATATATCTATTGTAGTAAAACTATAGATATAGGCTGTTTGCTTTTCTAAATGAACAACATTGAACAGTTACATGATCTGGCATGAGCCTGTTGGCTGACTAACGCTTACGCCATCCAATAACGTTATTTTTTCTTTTTGTTTGTGTAACGTCATTCATACTCCTCCATGATGTTTTGTTCAATTCTTTCGTTAGTTGGCTGTTCCAGCTTACCCATTACATATAAAATAATTAATTCTATAAGAGCAGTAAGCGTGTTTGGTGCAATGATTGGTAATATTAAATGTAAATATAGAAATTAGATTTCAGTTTTTAGCTTGCACTGAATGATGAATGAATACTCATTTACTTTTTTATTTTTTTGTAATTGTATTCAAAGTGATTTAGCTGATCTCGTAGTTACAGATTAATGAAGGTCAATTAAATAAGGACTGACTAACTTGCAAGAAGTCCTTCAGACACCCTTCACTATCTTCTATATCTAGATAGAGAATGTCGAGCTGTACTCTAAGTTGACTGTCTATCTGTATGAGCCATTGGCAATCTAAGTTGTTGTCATACACGCCACTTGGCTGGACAGGGCTAAACCATCCGTGAGGTTTACGTATTATTCGTCCACAGCTGGCTCCAGCAACTGTAAGATTTGAAACAGCTTCAAATAATCATAGCATGAAAAGCTATTGTTTACAGGTAAGATGCAGTCTATTGTGTTCAACTGCATAACCTTATTTAGAAATTTAGCATAATGGCACAAAAAGTATATATATACATTGTAAATGAACAACGAAATTGGAGACTTCGTAGGTGTAAAAAATTTAGTGACTATGTCGAGGAAATGCCACAATCACACACTGTAAACCAGCCCACAGTTCATGGGGAAGAGACACAGAACAATACCATGATGTTATGTGACTGGTTGTTCTGTGCCTCTTCCTCGTTAACCGTGGGCTGGTCTGCAGTGTGTGATTGTGGCATTCCCTCGGCATACTCACTTAAATTTTATTCAAAAATATCAGCCTAGTGTGGTTTCTTCAGCTTTAACAATCTGTCAGTTGAGATCTTTTTCTGTTTCGTCACAGTATGTTAATTGATTTTGTTGTTTTCCTATCATGTTACATTACCTAGTATACTTTGCTTTTTTACAACAGTAGAATCTATGGTGATCATTCTACCAGTAAAATTCATAAGCACCCAAGTGTATTAGGTTGCTGTCCATTCTGGGGTAGTGGTTCTGCTGCTGTTGATTCATTGTAATTTTCTTACTGACAGTTCCAAGGGGGTGTTTCTTTTGTGGATATTTTTGGGTTATTTATGTTTCGTGTCATACTGTCTTGTCTGTTCCTTGCAACCATGTGTCACCTGCTGGGAAAGGGCTGAACTCTTGGCTCTCTTGTATGTAATGTTTTCTTGTGATTTGGTCACTTTCCAATATGGTGTCCTGAGTCAGTTGTGGCATTTGATTGTATGGTTCCTGATATTTGCCTTTTTCCTTACTTTAATTTTTCCTCGCCTTGTTTGTGGGGTATATATGTTGGGTACATGTTTTGTTACGCGAACTCTTTCACTTTTCTGGTTTTGCAACCATCTAAATTTGGAAGAGGGAGCTTGTTCCATTGCTTTGATTATCTTCTTCATATTGTATGGTTGTTAGAGTTTTGTCTTTCTTATTCAGGGTGCTGTGTGTTGGTCCGTAGTTTGTAAGTACGTCGTTTTCTGGTCATACTAATATATTATTATCAGAAATTTGACAGTTGTGTTGACTGAATAATGACGCCCTGGCGTCACTAAAACCAACAAGGTCAGTTGAGACATTTAAACACTTGTTATTGAGCATGTGCTTTTTGTTAAAATATGGAAAAAGATTTTTACAATGGGAAAATTATTCAGCTAAGAAACCTCCAGTAAAATATTTTTACTGACCGTTCCAGGGCGGTGCTTCTTTTGGGGATTGTCTATGTTATTTCTGTCTTGTTTGTGTTATGCTTTCATGTGCTTCTGCTTATTGATGCTTTGTAGCTACCCTCTGGGAAAGGGCTGACCTCTTGGCTCTCGTTTGTGATGTCTTATTGTGAAGTTATCACTTTCCCATTGGTATCCTTGGTTAGGTGTGGTGCTTGATTGTATCGATTCCTGATATTGCCCTCTTTCTTAAATTACATAGGTTTGTATTGTTGTTAATGAGTGCAATTATTCAGATTTTCATTTATAACAATGGAACTGTTTTCTGAAGGTTTTTAAATTATGGTATTCAATTTTTCTGAATATATTATCCAGGTGACGAATTATGAAATAAAACCTAGAAAATTGCGAAATATCTTTTACAGAATATAGTTGCTTTCTAGAAGAGAATACCACCAGGCTGCGATTAAAAGAAGCAATGATTAATATCAAGAGATTGTTTTAATTACCCAAAATACAAGACAATGATCATTGAATACAAACACAACGTCTCAATCGCCATAATGTGTATTTTTGCATACACCTCATTTTTTGGCTATTGTAAAAAATAGTAAGTGAGTATGATCAGGAAATACCACAATCACAAACTGCAGACAACCCCGTGGCACCATGAGGAAGAGCCGCTCAACCATCACGAGACACCAGGAAGACAAATTAAGAAAACCAATCAGCACTCTCTTCCCAATCAAGATGATTGCAATACTAGAATGGACATAAAGTAACGTACAACAAAACATAGAACAATTACAGACTCCCACAATGGGAGTAACAATAAACAAAAAGTCAACAACAACAGAACCACCGCCTTAGAACGGACAGCAGCCTAAGCCACCAGGGGGCTTAAATGCATTTTACTGTTACCAAATCTTTGCCCTAGATTCTGCTGTTGTTGAAGTACAAGAAATGTTCATCTCGCATGGAGGCCATCTAACTAATGCAATGTATCATTAAACACATGATACTATTGTAGGAATAAAAATGCTGCAAAATGGACTCATCATACTCTATATCAAATTTGATTGTTTGATTTGATGCTTTAGGTCCAAGTCAACAACTTTTCAGTTATGTTATGAAAGGGGCTTCCTGGGTTATGTTAGGACGGGTCTTCCTGTGATGAACCCGTACAAAGCTAGGCATTGAACTACGTTTAGCCTGGGATGAACTAGTACTAAGCTAGGATTAATGTGACTTGCACAAAAACACAATGCAGTGACGCCTGAGAGGTTCAAACCTGCAACCCCTAGGTCCAAAGTCAATCACTCTACCACTTAGCCACTTCACTCCCTCTCTATATTAAAAAGATGCATGTGTGGCTAAGGATAAAGAAATAAATTTCTTATATACTTTCATGGGAAAATATCCCTTTAATGTAGGTGAATAACTTTTGTGACTGTAAGTGCTTGCACATGGCGGTCAGAAAGCTAGATTTTTTAATCTGAAGTTTGCAAAAGTACAAATTTTGACAATCTGAAAGGTAGATCACTTTTTATTGATTAGTCCTCCAACTATCTATGTACTTTTGTGCTAGGTATCTATGGTGACTGGTAGAGTTTACAGCAGAAATATTTTTGACAAATTAGGTAAAACAGACTGAAAATATATTTCATGAAACCCAAAAAGTAAGAGATATGATTAGGAAATATCAACCCATAACTTTTAAACACTACATGGAAAACGTGAGTATGGCAAGACCAACTCACATCACCGTTAGCAGACACAGAACACTAACAGTGCTACATGTAGTAAGTTTTTTTGCGCTCATTTTTTGTGGATTTTTTCTTGTGTTTTGTCCATATTTAGCTGTGCAATATTTAGTGTCCTTTCTAAGGCAGCGGTTCTTTGGTTGTTAATTAAGAAATAGATCAGCTCCAGCAGTGAATTGATGAGTAATAATTTACTGTTTGGAGGTCAGTTGTAAAGAAGATCAAATCACGAGCGCGCAGCGCGAGTGATTTATCTTCGCACAACTGACCGACAAATAGTGAATTATTACTCAACAATTCACGCAATGGAGCTGATCTATTTCGATTCTAACACACAATAAACGACGAAAACACATTCAAAGTCTTCAGCTTCTTCCAACTTTCCGCCATTGCACTGAAGAACTCCCGCCAATATTTAGACTACGTCGCATACGTTTACATGTAATTGTAACGTCTTTCAAGCGTAAAAATGACGTTACACCGTCTAATGCCATGAATGACGTCATTTTCCAGTGACGTCAGCTATCACACACTTTTGCAGTGAATTATTGCCCGATATATCACAGTTTGTTACCGTTGGCTCTATAGGCGAGGTGTGTTAGAATTTGCAATTAAGAGAGAGAGAGAGAGAGAGAGAGACTGAGATATGTTTACTTTTGTTTAATTACGTTTGATGGCATATGGCTGTTAAAGTTCTGTGTTTCTTCCACATGGCGCCATGAGTAGGTCTCTAGTGTGTGATTGTGGCATTTCCTGGTCATACTGACTTACTTTATAATCCAAGCCACGACATGTGGTATCTAACACTGTAGCATTTTGACAAGTGTAGACTCTAATGAGCCTGTACAGTCGCCTTTTAAGCTTAGAAACTCCAAATGGTGTTCAGTTAGTAGCTTAACACTCTTAAAATATTCAAGCGACAAGCAAAGGCTCGGATCTGACTGTGAATATGCGCAGGTTGATCTGAGACTTTTCTGGTCGCACATACTACATTGATGGAAATCTCATGTCTCCTCTCATCTTACTATTCTGAGCTATTTAGCAAACATTGCAAAAAAAAAGCGCCAAATGTGCATATTTTCTGGGTCAGAATTGATTGTTTCAGCCATTTAGACCTCATCCGTGACCCTCTAATGGTTTTAAAGTTTCACAATAGAATCAACGAACCCAAAGGGCAAGAAAATAAGAATCTACATTAAAGTGAAGGACAGTGAGACGTTCCACCGCCACCACCGAAGCAAATATTGCACCAAAGAACTGATCCTGTAGAATGTGCAAACTGTCTGAACAAAACTGTTTAGAATCGATGTAATCAAATAGTTTGGGCTGTGTATGTAGATTGTTGGACAGTTGTCAATCCAATGGAACTGAGGAAAGTGGTTAATCAGTATTAATCTCATAATTTTCCCCTCTGAAGGATCTAAACTTTCAAGTTTAAAACGTCTTTACTAACCATGGTAAGTTGCATTGAATCCTACACCATTTATGGATGCATCAGCAAAGAAACGCACAAGTATGGTATTTGAATTCGGTGCTGCGATTGGCGGAGCAGTGTTTCCACAGTATTGTTCAGATCCTATCTGAATGAGAGTATATTGTATCAATCAACTATTTATATAAAACATTGCTTATTTTATTGATATAATTAAAAAGTAGCAAGAAAGAAAATAAAATTGCAATACAGTAGAAATACTTGCGAACAATGATTCCCTGTTATAAACTAATGGTACGAAAAACTTGTGTTACATTTTTTTATATTCATTTTAATTTGTCATGCATTAAATATGACAATAAAATTTATCCTGACATTTTATGAAATCTGACTGTATTTGCAAACGAATCAATACATACACAGACGTGAACTCAGTCAACGTTTTAAACGTTTACTATAGTGTGTATATATAATTCATGGCTTGGAAACCCATCAAAAGCTGGGAAACCCATTTTTAGAAATGCAATATCTCATGGGTAAAATTGAACGAAGAGTTTCATATTAAGCCCACATAATGTAGACTTACGCACAAAAAAGTAAATGAATGCGGCCAGTAAATGAGATAATGAATCAGAACAGAACTGAATTTTATAAGAACTCCAGTAAACTATAAAGCCTGTGATGATATATAAATACATACGTATAATACGTGACGCAATATAAGGACAGTGTTATATTTTGGAGAAGGTGTGATTAATTATTAAGTTATATAATCTACTTTTTTCTAAATCCATCCTCAAAAGTATACACACGAATAAACATAATGCAAATATATATTTTGAAGTCATTTAAACAGATTCTACAAAATATAGGCGATGTTGATATCGAAACTTTAATTCAGATGGGGTTCAGATGGGTTCGCAATGCCACAGGGTTGTCTGGGGTTTGTGATTGTGGTATTTCCTGATCATACTCACTTACTATTTTTGATGTCACAACTATTGTGTTTGTGCTGCGTGGCTATTGTTAAAAGTTTCCCCCCACTTGCATTTAATGTCGTTATTATTACTATAGTCAGGATTTACACTTGACAATCATTTATTGCATTAACTTCCCTTTTAGTATCACTTTAATACCTCATTTAAGGAGCAGTGTAGACCAGCATTCGTATCTCGTTAATAACTATTGCTTTCTCTATGTTTCTTTGTACTTGTATTAGACTTAGTTATATGTTGGGAGCTTTAGCTATTTCTCAAATGCAGCAGCTGGATATTGCTATAAATAACCGATATGAATGCTGCTTTTCAAGGCATGGTATAAACTTAAAACTCAATTATGAATAGCCTAAAAACAGTCAAAATTTTACTTTCTCCTCTTTGGTTACATTCTGCTTCTTCCATACAGATCCCCAGTCCAACAATAGATATAATTCTATGTTACCATCAGTTTATGTTTCACCTCTGAAACTTCATTCGGCCACTAAAATTAATTTACATGGAGTTTCTGACTCTGCCCTTTTTAGATACCATTTAAAAGTTCGTCTCTCATCTCTTAAGTCACCTGTACTTAGGAACTCTAGGAGTAAGTATAGAAGAAGTGTAGTGTATCCCTCTATTTCAAAGTGCAATGCCAAGAGGTGTAGCTCTTGCAAATATTTATGTTGTAAATCAACTATTAAATCTAACGTTAATGGTAGACAATTTTCTGTAATCACTAAATCTAATCTTGATTGAAGATCAACTGATGTTATTTATGTTTTATCTTGAGAAGAGAAGGATTGTGGCATGCAATATGTTGGCCAAACTTGTAGATTTCTAAAACCTAGATTTTCTGAGCACTATCCGTGAACTAATAAGCCTCGCAAAATAGATAATTTTCTTTATAGGCATTTAAAACAAACTAATCATTCTACTAGCAGTATTTCTATTCAGCCTGTTTAAAAGATTATATATGGTGATAATTCCACTAAAAGATATAGAATATTCTTAGGCATGAAAAAGAATTAAAGTGGATAAAGTTATAACAAACACCACATCCAATTTGTTTTAATGATAATATTTACCATGAGGGTAACATTTCTAGATTACCTGATTTTGAAGTTTTTTTTCTTTTAGATATCCGTAAATGCAATAACAGATCTCATGGTAAACGCAAAAATGGAAATTTAAAACGCAAAAATAAACATGTTTTTACACTTTCAGAATTAAGTATTATCTTAAAACATTCTTGCCGACATATGGCCCTTTCACGTTTAGTAACTCTTTCTATATCTTCACTTCGTAATTTGGATATTGAGGCTAATAATTTCTATGATTGACTTTATGATGCAGCAATTCTTACCCGGTGTTACACTCAACATGCTTTTCGGCCATATATAGACTCCGAAATTAATCATATTAGGCATTTTATCAAAATTCAATTTGTCAACAAGGGCATTGAATTCATTAACTTACCCAGTATATTTAAAGATAAATCTGTCATCTCTTCTATTCCTACTAATTTTGAAAATAAGTAATCCCCTATCATTTATTATAAGTATAATAAACCTATTTGTAGTACTGTTTTTAACTATAACAAATTAGTTACAGAACTTGATATCGAAAATTCTATTCCTGACTCCTGAGACTGCATAGACTCAAAGTATTGCTATCAACCCGCTGGTCATATAGTCACAGGGGATTTAAAAATCATAACTGATTCAAGAATTTGGGCTATTATATGTAAGGGACCTAAATATAGGTTTCCTGTGCCAATAGACTTCAAATCATGTCATGAGGAAATTGCAGGAGCCTTACAAGAATTTTGTAATCGCTGGTGTAAACGCGAGCATGCTGAGTCTAATGCCTTAAATAGTTTGAAACTAAATATTTTCAAAATATTGATGGTCGATTTCATTTTATTGCAACAATTTAGATCTTCCATCACCTAAAAAAGTAAGTGAGTATGATCAGGAAATACCACAATCACAAACTGCAGACTACCCCCTGGCACCGCGAGGAAGAGCCGCTCAACCATCACGAGACACCAGGAAGACAAATTAAGCAAAGCAATCAGCTCTGTCTTCCCCATCAAGATGACTGCAATACTAGAATGGACATAAAGTAACGTACAACAAAACATATAACAATTACAGACTCCCACAATGGGAGTAACAATAAACAAAAAGTCAACAACAACAGAACCACCGCCTTAGAACAGACAGCAGCTTAAACCAACAGAGGGGCTTAAATGCATTTTACTGGTACCAATTCTTCGCCCTAGATTCTGCTGTTGTTGAAGTACAAGAAATGTTCAGCTCGCATGGAGGCAATCTAACTAATGCAATGTATCATCATGGAAAACACTCTAATTGAATTTAACACTCCATGATGAAACAAAGAAAAGGCTCATGATTCACAGATAGTCAGAGCTAAAGAAAACCTCAAGTTGAGCCAGGTGGGTCCAGCTACAGATAAGCATCAGGCACCAGCCCACCGATTAAAGCTTTACGTCAGAGCCATCATAGAGTCTGAGGTCTGACCCACCATCGTGCAATTAAAGAGGAAACCATAGTTATAAACCGTGATTGGGTTTAAAACTAGGCATGCAGACTGTAGCATGATATCCAAATTATATCCAACCCTTACATAACGTTTTACTATCTTTTTGAATTGATCACTAAAATAAAGTTTTCCAACAATTCGTTTGAATTTATAGACTAAATCACCATAAAATATAGGTTCTGATATGCCTTGTTGCAGAAGAGTTTTTAACCCAATGTTGTATTTAACAATTAACTCTGAGTGTCTGTAGTAGAATTTAGAAAACGCTTTTCGAATTTTATTTTATCTATAACCTTGTTTTAATAATTCAGCAGTTAAAAATAAGTTTTTGTTGTTGAAGTCATCAACATAAGAGCACACTCTAGCAAAACGAATAAGCTGAGAAATACATACACCATAGGAAGGAGAGCGAGGAACATCTCCATCAAGAAATTGGAAATTTACTATTTCAAAATTAAAATCATTCTGTTTATCATAAATTTTAGAAGAAACTATGCCATTTGTTATTTACAAGTTCAAGTCCAAAAACGGAGCTTCAGTATCAGAAGAATTCGTCTTATTTAACTGAAGTTCAGCTGGATATATTTGACCTACCATTTGTTCAAAATAAGGATTATCAATATTAAGTAAGTCATCTAAATACCTGGAGGTATAGTTAAAAGCTTCAATAATATCAGCTTGATTATTGTCTGACAGAGACAACATAAAGTCTCTCTCATTACAAAACAAAAACAAATCTGCAACAAGAGGAGCACAATAAGTACCCATTGGAATACCGACAATTTGTCTATATAAATTTCGAGCCAAATCTTATAAATATATTGTCCAAAAGATAATGGAGTGCATCACACATTTTCTGACATGACCACAATTTATATCGTTTAGGTTGTTCAGAAGTAAAAAAGGCATTTTTATCATTACAAGCCAAATAAAGAGAGCCCTCTCTGTTAAATGTTTGTTCAATTAATTCTGTTAGTTTTTCTTTGATTAAATTATGAGGCAATGTAGTGTAGAGAGTAGAGAAATCATATGTAGACAAACCAGATGCTAGAAAACCTCTAGACTTCAATTTAGTAAGAATTTCACCTGCATTTTTAATAGACCAAAATAAATTTTTACCATTTCTTTCATAAACTGTTGTGCAATATTTAATGACATGGTTTTTAATTGCAGTGAGGCAAGAAGTCAAAAGAATAGACAACTCAGTAGTTGTGCATGCACTAGAATTAGCTATAAAACGCGACTTATAGGGCCGTTTATGAAATTTAGGTAACCAGTATAACGTAGGAAACTTGCTATGGTCCTCATCAACAAACAACCCAAACTTAGCTGCCATATGGCATCGATGCCTATCAACGATAGACGTCTCATCAAGCCTGTTATGCTCATATATTTTTGCAGTACTAAGTTCTTGTTTAAGGGTGTTAATATAGTATCTTTTTCAAATGACCACAACATAGTTGGCAGCCTTATCTGTGGGGGCCAAAACAAACTTCCTATGGAATTCCTGGATCCCTTTTTTCAAGTGTCTAAAAGTGAATTTAGGTTTAGGTGGTAGAAGATCTTAATTGTTGCAGTAAAATGAAATTCTACCATCAATAATTTTAAAAATATTTAGTTTCCAACTATTTAAGGCATTAGATTCAACATGCTCTCGTTTACACCAGCGATTACAAAATTCTTGTAAGGCTCCTGCAATTTCCTCACGACATGATTTGAAGTCTATTGGTACAGAAAACATATATTTAGGTCCCTTACATATAATAGACCAAATTTTATGAATCAGTTATGATTTTTAAATCCCCTGTAACTATATGACCGGCAGGTTGATAGCAATGCTTAGAGTCTATGCAGTCTCTGGAGTCAGGAATAGAATTTTTGATATCAAGTTCTGTTACTAATTTGTTATAGTTAAAAACAGTACTACGAATAGGTTTATTATACTTATAACAAATGATAGGGGATTCCTTATTTTCAAAATAAGTAGGAATAGAAGAGATAACAGATTTATCTTTAAATATACTGGGTAAGTTAATGAATTCAATCCCTTTGTTGACAAATTGAACTTTAATAAGATGTCTAATATGATTAATTTCTGAATCTATATATGGCCGAAGAGCATGTTAAGTGTAACACCGGGTAAGAATTGCTGCATCATAAAGTTGATGAGCTCTATCATAGAATTTATTAGCCTCAATATCCAAATTACGAAGTGAAGATATAGAAAGAGTTAATAAACGTGAAAGGGCCATATGTCAGCCAGAATGTTTTAAGATTATACTTAATTCTATAAGAGTTAAAACAGGTTTATTTTTGCGTTTTAAATTTCAATTTTTTCGTTTACCTTGAGATCGGTTATTACGTTTACGGATATCTAAAAGAGAAAAAACATCAAAATCAGGTAATCTAGAAATGTTACCCTCATGGTAAATATTATCATTAAAACCAAGTGGATGTGGTGTCTGTAATAATTTTATCCACTTTAATTCTAAAATAGTAAGTGAGTATGATAAGGGAATACCACAATCACAAACTGCAGACAACCCCGTGGCACCACGAGGAAGAGCCGCTCAACCATCACGAGACACCAGGAAGACAAATTAAGCAAAGCAATCAGCTCTCTCTTCCCCATCACGATGATTGCAATACTAGAATGGACATAAAGTAACGTACAACAAAACATAGAACAATTACAGACTCCCACAATGGGAGTAACAATAAACAAAAAGTGAACAACAACAGAACCACCACCTTAGAATGGACAGCAGCCTAAGCCACCAGGGGGCTTAAATGCATTTCACTGGTACCAAATCTTTGCCCTAGATTCTGCTGTTGTTGAAGTATAAGAAATGTTCAGCTTGCATTGAGGCCATCTAACTGATGCAATGAATCATCATGGAAGACACTCTAATCAAATTAACACTCCATGATGAAACAAAAGAAATAGGCTCATGACTCACAGATAGTCAGAGCTAAAGAAAACCTCAAGTTGAGCAATTTAAACCTAAATTCACTTTTAGACACTTGAAGAAAGGGATCCAGGAATTCCATAGGAGGTTTGTTTTGGCCCCCGCAGATAAGGCTGCCAACAATGCTGTGCTTGTATGAAAAAGATACTATATAAACACCCTTAAACAAGAACTTAGTACTGCAAAAACATATGAGCATAACAGGCTTGATGAGACGTCTATCGTTGATAGGCATCGATGCCATATGGCAGCTAAGTTTGGGTTGTTTGTTGATGAAGACCATAGCAAGCTTCCTACGTTATACTGGTTACCTAAACTTCATAAACCCTATAAGTCGCGTTTTATTGTTAATTCTAGTGCATGTACAACTACTGAATTGTCTATTCTTTTGACTTCTTGCCTCACTGCGATTTAAAACCATGTCATTAAATATTGCACAACAGTTTATGAAAGAAATGGTAAAAAATTATTTTGGTCTATTAAAAATGCAGGTGAAATTCTTAATAAATTGAAGTCTAGAGGTTTTCTAGCATATGGTTTGTCTACATATGATTTTTCTACTCTCTATACTACATTGCCTCATAATCTAATCAAAGAAAAACTAACAGAATTAATTGAACAAACATTTAACAGAGAGGGCTCACTATATTTGGCTTGTAATGATAAAAATGCCTTTATTACTTCTGAACAACTTAACGATATAAATTGTGGTCATGTCAGAAAATGTGTGATGCGCTCCATTATCTTTTGGACAATATATTTATACGATTTAGTTCGAAATTATATAGACAAATTGTCGGTATTCCAATGGGTACTAATTGTGCTCCTCTTGTTGCAGATTTGTTTTTGTTTTGTTATGAGAGAGACTTTATGTTGTCTCTGTCAGACAATAATCAAACTGATATTATTGAAGCTTTTAACTCTACCTCCAGATATTTAGATGACTTACTTAATATTGATAATCCTTATTTTGAACAAATGGTAGGTCAGATATATCCCACTGAACTTAAGTTAAATAAGGCAAATTCTTCTGATACTGAAGCTCCGTTTTTGGACTTGAACTTGTCAATTACAAATGGCATAGTTTCTTCTAAAATTTATGAACAACAGGATGATTTTAATTTTGATATAGTAAATTTTCCATTTCTTGATGGAGATGTTCCTCGCTCTCCTTCCTATGGTGTATATATTTCTCAGCTGATTCGTTTTGCTAGAGTGTGTTCTAATGTTGATGACTTCAACAACAGAAACTTATTTTTAGCTGCTAAGTTATTAAAACAAGGATATAGATATCATAAAATTCGAAAAGCGTTTTCTAAATTCTTCCACAGACACTCAGAGTTAATTGTTAAATACAACATTGGGTTAAAACTCTTCTGCAACAAGGCATATCCGAACCTATATTTCATGGTTACTTAGTTTATAAATTCAAAAGAATTGTTGGAAAACCTAATTTTAGTGATCAATTCAAAAGGATAGTTAAACGTTATATAAGGGTTGGATATAACTTGGATATCATGCAATAGTCTGCATGCCTAGTTTAAAACCCAATCACGGTTTATAGCTATGGTTTCCTCTTTAATTGCACAATGGTGGGTCAGACCTCAGACTCTATGACGGCTCTGATGTAAAGCTTTAATCGGTGGGCTGGTGCCTGATGCTTATCTGTAGCTGGACCCACCGTGGCTCAACTTGAGGTTTTCTTTAGCTCTGACTATCTGTGAGTCATGAGCCCTTTTCTTTGTTTCATCATATTATATTAATTTGATTCGAGTGTTTCTCCATGATGATACGTTGCATTAGTTAGATGGCCTCCATGCCAGCTGAACATTTATTGTGCTTCAACAACAGCAGAATCTAGGGTGAAGATTTGGTACCAGTAAAATGCATTTAAGCCCCCCTGTGGCTTAGGCTGCTGTCCGTTCTAAGGCGGTGGTTCTGTTGTTGTTGACTTTTTGTTCATTGTTACTCCCATTGTGGGAGTCTGTAATTGTTATATGTTTTGTTGTACGTTGCTTTGTGTACGTTATAGTATTGCAATCATCTTAAAGGGGAAGAGAGAGCTCGTTGCTTTGCTTAATTTGTCTTCCTGGTGTCTCATGATGGTTGAGCGGCTCTTCCTCGCGATGCCACGGGGTTGTCTGCGGTTTGTGATTGTGGTATTTCCTGATCATACTCACTTACTATTTTTCATTGTTGAACTTTGAAACTATCGGAGGGTCACTGATGACGCCTAAATGGTAGAAACTGGCTAGTTTGGCTCAAGAAATATGCACACTCTGGTTTCAGTTTTTGGTGCAGTCTTTGGTTCCAAGGGATACCCTTTTAAGAACATATATACATTAAAACCAGACATTTTACAAGCATGGCTGTGTCCATAAAATATCATTGTCAACAGGACATGTAGTGATTATTGGCTTAAAAACTCAAGTTGATATATACGTATCCAAGTTTCTTTAATGGTTACCTACTTGCAAATAGTCATAGCCACATTCTATGTCTATGTGAAGAACTTGAAGTCGTATTGTAGGATGATAGTCAGCTACAATTAGCCAGGTACAGTTTTGTTTATTATCATAGAAACCATCCATATCATTGTCAATAGCAGAGAACCACCCACTTTCTTCACCCACATGTATCTCACCCCCACACTGTTGGGTTGGCCCTTTTATCAAGGAAACATACATACTTTAGTCATATTACATGTGCATGTGTAGTTTCAATCAACTCTTATGCAACATGGAATATCAAAGCCTGCAAGTTTGTTCATAATTTTGTTTAAAAATTGTTAGAAAGCTTCATTTTTCTGTTCAATTCAAATTATATAAGAATGTTATATAACCTTGACATTATGCCACAGGTGCATGCCTGGTTATTACTTAATCGGTCGTGGATTATATCTATGTTTTCATCTTTAATTGTATAGGATGGGTAAGGTATCCAACTGTATGATTACCCTGACCTAAATATTTGTTGTATCTGATGTCTGTTTTTAGCGAACATATTGGCTGAATTGTGTGATTTCTTTTGATTCTGCATGCCTGTGAGTTCAGAGAATGTCTTTTTTGTTTCATCATGGTAATTTGAATTAAATTGATTGCTACCCTGTGATTAAAAATTGCGTAAGTTGGAAATTCATAAGCCATCCAAACAATTCCTGTGTTCTTACAACATCAGAAACACTATAAATGATTAAGTGTCTTGATGGCCTCCGTTGCTGTTCATGCTAAGGAGGTAATTCTGTTGTTATTATTTTTTGTCTGGTTGTGCTTTCAATGTGTGCATGTAAGGGGAGGTGTGGGTGTTGTACGCTTGTTTTGTGATGTAGGTCTTAGTTTACTTTATAGTTTTGCAATTATATTGCTGATATAGATAAAGCTAGCTGCTTTACTTTAATAGTGGGCTTATATTTGTTATGTGTCTTTTCCTAAGCGTTGCCATGGGTTGGTTATTAGCGTGTGATTGTGACATTATCTGGTTATACTTTTTTTGGCGTGTAGTTGTTTGTATTTCTCTGTCTTGGTCTCGCAGGGTTGTGGGTCGGTTTATGCTCTGTGATTGTGACATTTACTAGTCATAAAAGTGTGAAAATAATAACAATTTTACGTTCATAAAATATTCTTCTCTGGATCTATGTAAAATAATTTGATCGTTTTCTTAATTTATCAGGAAGGAAAGGCTCCAATTTGCCCTGCTGCATAGAGATTTTAAAACTATATTTATATTATACAATCAATAATCATCTCTGTGTCTGTGATAGAATAAGACATGTTTACCAAACTTAATGATATCAATAGCCTGATGTTTGCAACATAGAAGTCAAATTGTGTTTCTATTCTTGAAGTCATAGACACAAAAACATACTCTAGCAAACCGAAAATGCTGCAAAATATATAAACTACAAAACGAACATAAAGGAACATATCCACAAGAAATGGGTAAACCAAACAACCATAACAATAAAAAAACATCTCGCTTATCTTTACTTTTAGATGTAGCTATGCCATTAATTAAGGGCAAGTCCAACTTAAAATGGTGCTACAGTATCTCAACAATTTCTTTCATTAACTATAAAGTTTTGCAGGATATATCTGACACCATCAATTGAAGATTATCAATATTGAGTTAGTCATCTAGATATCTTAAAATATAGTTAAATGCTTCAAAAACATCAACTTGATTATAGTCAGAGATAGGCAACTTGATTTCTCTTTCATAACAAACACACAAATAAAACTGAAGCAATGAGAGTATGATAAGTGCTAATAGAAATACCTACACTTTACCTCTACAATATAGAGCATATTCTAATATATATATATATATATATATATATATATATATATATATATATATATATATATATATATATATATATATATATATATATATATATATATATATATATATATATATATATATATATATATATATATATATATATATTATTGTAGAAAAGAGTATCCCAAACTTTCTGATATGATCATGAATTATTTTGCGTCAGTTGTTCAAAAAACGAAAAGGGCATTTCTCATTACAATTCAAACAGTACTGCTTAACTTCATCATAGAGAGAGAGAGAGAGAGAGAGAGAGAGAGAGAGAGAGAGAGAGTCTTAGAGACATAGATGGTCTGTTTTTATGAATACGCCTATCTCTCGATTAGTATATGATCATTTTTTTCCCTTCATAAAAGTAGATTAATTTGATTTGATTGTTTCTCTTTGACGATGCATTGTAATTATAAACAAATCTCTAAACATTTTTTTGTGTGTGTTTTAATAGCAGCAGAGCTTATAGCGAAGATTCGGTCAATAAATTTATTTAAGTCCCCATTGTCGTAGGCTGCTCTCTCTTTGAAGGTGGCACATTTGTTGTCGTTGATTCATCGTTTGATGGTGATCCTATGGTTGCGTGTGGGACCCTTGTTTTGTAATAATTAGTGTCCTTTCTGGTTTTGCAATCATCTTGTTGGAGATGAGACAGCTTGCTGCTTTGCTTTATTTGTATTCTTTATTCTGTGTATGTTCTTTGTCTCTTCCAGGAGGCTCTATTGGCATGTTAGGGGTATGTGATGGTGGTATTTCCTGGTCATACTCGTTTACTGATCTACAAAATTGTAATATTTACCATCATCCACAGTATACGTTATCAGAAAGTTGTTCCTGTTTACTGTTTCATCAGCATAGAAATAAATCTCTAAGTTGAACGTAGAAACAATTATTTTCCTGTTCTCAATGAAGCTGCAGAATGTCATGTTTGATCCATCCATATTTACCTAACAAATGAACATAAAACGACACAAGCGGTAATATAATACACGTTTCATTTGTAACAAAAGTTCGATGTAGTGGCCAATTGTGATCAATTAAACCTCTTGAAATTATTTTGGATTCAGTATTTTGTTTGATTACTTTTTTCTCTTTTTCTTGTGCTACGTAATAGTACTTGTCCTGGTTGATCTTTTTACACCTTCTGAAATAAGGATTATCATTGTTAAGAATGCCATCTAGTACATTATTATTGGTTACAGAGCTAAATGGTTCATTTAGACCAACCTGGTTATTTTCAGAGACAACTAAAAGTTCCTTTCAGCTTAAAAAGCAAATGAGTATGACCAGAAAATGCAAGAACTAGAGACCACAGACAAACCCATGGCACCACGAGGAAGAGACGCAGAACACTAGTAATCACACGAGAACAAGAACACAAATAAAGTAATGGAACCAGCTCTTTCTTTTCAGCGAGATGATTGCAAAACTATAGAGGACTTATTGCTCAAAGACAGTCAGAGTTAAAGCAAAAACCCTCTTTAGGGCACGGTGGACCCAGCCAAAGACAAAGATCAGATACTGATCCTATGGTGTACCAAAAGGGTCAAAAAGCACCGAAGTGGTCGACCACTCGGTGTACGCCTATTTTGATATACACGTCCACGTCTAAATATAGACGTGCACGTCTATATTTAGACGTGGACGTGTATATCAAAATAGGCGTACACCGAGTGGTCGACCAATTTAGACGTGGACGTGTATATCAAAATAGGCGTACACCGAGTGGTCGACCACTTCGGTGCTTTTTGACCCTTTTGGTACACCATATGATCCATTGTCAGGTTCGTCTTTCTGAAGCCTGAACTCGAGGTTATACAACTTCTTTCATGCTTAACTGACAGCTTATAAAAAGTAAAATGCCGACAAATGAAGAAGTTTCTTGCTTTAAGTCTGTCAGATGTTGTATTTATCACGCTTACAAATCTGAAAATGCCAACGATTGTTGGCAGTTAAACATTTATGAGCAGGATAAATTTCGTGCTCAGCTCAGTTGAGCATCGAAAAAGTATTATAAACTCGGGACCTGAGCCACCGTTGTGCACTTAGTTATAAAGTCTATATATGCTCAGAAGAAAAAGTTTAGTCCGTACAGACATTGTGTGCAATCATTTTGTTAGACAGTATTAATATTGACAAAAAGTTACTCAATTTAATTTCTTACAAATGTGACCATTATTAAAAAAACGTTCAGAAAATATACCCCTTTTCTTCATCAAAATTACACAAAGGTGTCAATATCAAAATTTCAAATCCCAAAAAACAGTCTAGCGCCCCTCAGTTGTTTTTGGGCATTATAGACGAAAATCCTCATACCTGTTGCATTTCTAAGGTGTTTAAGAAGTTTCCAAGCGGCCATGAAGCGATTACGTTATGTTGACATCACTATTACCCTAACTTCAGTGGCGTCATTATACATGGTCACCTTGACGGACACTTGTCATTTCTACTGCCAGGCTGTCGAAAACGTGTTTGCAGATGATATATTGTTTGTTCATTACATCCAAAACTGTGTGTCACGTCAGCAACATATGTACCTGCTTCAAGAAGTCAAAACGCGGCATTTCTGTAATTTGTTGATAGCCTGGATGGCGACTTAAGCTTGCTGACTCTGAATTTTTAACGGATAATTGCAATAGGAACAAATCTCTTTCAATACCGAACAGTATATGAGAAAATAACCCTTCCGATTTACTGCAGCACTTGCACATCGTGTATTTTGAAATTAGGCTGATACAGTCTAATAGATGCATTATTTGTCTCACAATAAACAGGTACATGTATAGTTACAATAATACAACTCATGTTCGCAATTTGACAATGATATATCCAGTATTGTTGATTTTACCAGAAAACACAAATACTGACTAAACATTTTCTTCTGAGTATAGTTTGGAATATATTAAAGGAAAGATACAACCAACTAATATAACGCGTCTCTAGTTTTTAAGTGAACCACTTTTTATTGCAGGCCAAATGAAGGGGACCCTCCCTGTAAAAAATCTTAGTCTAAAACAAAAATTACAAGGTATGAAGTATATAAAGTGTAGAAAATATATTTAGACAGAAACTACAAAATTATAAAAAATATCATTTTCATTTTAATAGAACATTATTATTTTACACAATTTCGTCAAAATCGATACCACAATATTCCAAAACACTTTAGTAGTAGTAAAAAACACTTGAAGTTGTGAGTATGTATTATTAAAATCAACCAAGGTGAAGTGAAAAGTAAAATACAAAGCTCTGTTAAGCATTTTATTACTTTTAGCATCAAGTTTTAATATGGGAAACATAAAAGAGCACATATGTTAAATTACTTTTATCATGTGGCAACTATTTAATTTTGATTTTGTGTTCATGGCAATAACGATATAACATCAAGATTTTGTCTTATATACGCTATGGTGTTATTGGCATCATTCCATAACGTTGCCAAAATATATGTATGCATGTGCTTTTGGTGCATGACATTATTACACACTCAGGCGTAACTCAGTGTCATAAGATAATAGCATGCTTTTGTATTATAGCTTAAGCTTGAAATTGGGGAAGGGGAGAAGGTAATTATCTGAACCAACACTTGGAAATTTTAACTCACCTCTAAGTGATCAAGAAGACATGACTGGTTCTGTGGCTGGACAGTGAAGTTGAAAATATTGATATGGATGAGGTTGTCAGTGCTTTGATTAAAATTCCATAAACAGAATTGACTATTGTCGTACAGCCCATCCCCATCATTGTCCAATGCGACAAGAGTACCCTCTGGTTTAGTAACATTTTCACCACAGTTTACTGCAATATACAGAACAAGTAGGGTAAAGTCAGGTAACCTCGGACATCAGGTGAATTCGGACAGTGGCATTGTTCATTTCATATTTTAATTATATGAATCGTAAAGTAAATTAACTAAGCAAACAGTGAAAATCCTGATGAGACGGCTCATAAGGAGCCGTCTCATCTGGATTTCCACTGTTTGCAAATGAATGTCCGATTTTACCTGATGTCCGATGTTACCCGACTTTAGCCTACCTGTCAAAAAGGAGTTAATATGGATTAAGAAATAGATTCGCGCTCGCAGTGATTTGTTGCTTAATATATCACTGGCTGGAGGTCAGTCGTTAAAGTGAATAAATCATGAGCGCGAAGCGCGAGTGATTTATCTACTTACGACTGACCGACAGACAGTGATATATTAAGCAACAAATCACTGCCAGTGCGAATTTATTTCGATTCTAACACACAAAAAGATTTTAAAAAACCCGAATACTTCATAGTCTATATAGTCAAGGCCCTTAGGGACAAAAAATAGGTCCCGTGCGAATTGTGTGCCGATTTATGGTGACCTATATCAAAACCTTCAATGGAGTCTTATCTTTGATTTAAAGGTGGTCACCCATCTCAAATCCGCGTATGAGGCTAGTTATGACGTCATAAATATGGCGACCATAATGAGAAACTGTTCGTTAATAAAAGCTATGGTTTGTGTTGGTATGGTCATATTTATCCAACACGAACGCTTTTTTTAACATAATATCAATTATTTTAGTCATATGATGGTTACATCAATGCTTAACCTGACTTTGACGATGAATTATTTCTCGATAACTGTATTTTGCATGCAAAATACCGTAGATTTCCTATAAATACCCAGCTGATCGGGCCACCTTTAGACTGATGGCTGAGAATGTTATTGCCCCCACTCGGGAATTTCGCAAACTTATCCTATCTAAAAGAAGATTTCAAGCTGCGTCTTTTAATAGATGTTTGCACTATTTTCGCCGGGGCGTTAGTCTCTGACAGCCTGTTACATATGTTACCATATTAAATTTAGAAAAAAAAAGAAAATTAAAAGTTTGAGCTACAGAAAGAAGGTTAATTAATTAAATTACTCGACATATGGTCTGCATATTGACTACTTTAGCTACATATAAATTCTTTTGGAGCAAAATTACAGCTTCCTGTGGTGTTATGTGCGTTACTTTAATTAGATTACCCTTTAAACATGAAAATTGTGACCAATATCATTTACTTTTTTAGCTGATATGTGCATTTTCGAAAATGTTTTGATTATTTTATACTAACATACTCATTTGGGTTAGAGAAAATCCAAAGTTAGATTTTATACTTTAAATAAAGTGTCTTATACGAGCAATTATAAAAACAAACCAAAGGCTTCACTCAATTTTAAGGAGTCGAATTTGGTAGGCATCATTTAAGTAAAAGTATATAAAAAACATTTGCTGCTGTTGGATATCTTGCATTTTTGGAATTGTCTTGCTCATATTATAAAGAATTATATATTTTGCAGGTTAAACAACAAGATTGAATCAGTTGTTAAAGGCTGTAACATATGTTACATGGCATAATAAATGAGCAACAACATTGACTTGATGTCAGAAATGATATTTCAGGAAAAAATGAATATAATTCGCATGTTTTCCTACCTAAAGTCTCTAGCCTCTGGTGCCTAAAGCTTAGGTATTGATGATTATTAAGCCCCTGTACCTTTGTTACAGATGTTATGAATATTTGTTTACAATATTTCTTAATATGAATAATTCTAAAATAAAGACACATCCTAGAGGAACATAGGAAATAATCTTTTCACATTTTAACAGTACAATTGAGTAAATGTCCCTTTCTAATGTAAATATTCTAAACCCATCATTATCCAAGTCATATTCATGTACAATATCGATTATTATTTCTGCTTCTCTGGTAAAATAATTGTCCTCCTCATATCATAAAAACCTGAATAATCATCAAACAAGATTTTGATTGCAAGCTGAGTAATGACCTGCTCCATTCCAAACCCTTTTAGACATATTCTATCGTATGTACCGATTCAAGGTGCGTCGAATAGGAGATGTTTGCACACTGTAAGCATGGGTGTTAGCCTGTATCAGCTAGTTACATATGTTATTTTATCAATTTGAGAATAAGAAAATTGAAAGTATGAAGTACAGAGAGAAGACATTAAAACTAGCTAATCAATGAGCATTCTAATAGTCTGCAAATTACTGGCTGTCTTTACTACATATGACAGCTGTTTAACATTAATACGGCTACATGATGTATTATGTGCGTTACATTAACTTAATTATAATTTAAAAGTGGTAATTATGGCTATCGTCATTTAGTTTAACGACTACTCTGAGTTGGTTTCAGACCGTTTTAGATTAGGTTTAATAAACGAGTTGAGGAAAAGAGATAAAATGAGAAGCTAACCGAGCATTTTATCAATTCAATAATAAAGGAGCACAAACGTTAGATTCTATTTATCACATAACATTATAGAAATACTAAAAATTGCATTTTTGGAGTGAAAATGTCAAGATAGTGCAATCTTTTACGCAACGTTATAATGGACTTCATTAAGTTACGTTTTAAACCACTATATAGTGGTTTATTGATTCTATTACATGGCATTATATTACTCCCAGATGCGACGTCATGTGATAAAAACAAATAAAACAACCATTCGTTCTCTAAATTCATCAAGCACAGCTAAGCACCATGGTAATGAATTAGGGCATCTTTAGTTGAAAAGAAAGATATAATCGTTCCTAATTCTATTTGTCGATGAATCTCAACCTGAAAAACCTTTACTTAAATCAAGCTCTTGTTGTTGTGTAGGAGTATGATATGTGCCCCTTCCTAGTAGTGTGTCTGTCTGTGGTGTGCGATGGTGGCATGTCCTGGTCATACTTAATTATTTTTATACAAAGAGAGAGGGACATACATGCAAACAAACAGACAGAACCTTAGAGCTCCTGTAGTTGTACTGATGTAATAAGTAGGATATTGAGCAAATCTTAATCTACACCCTCAATTAGTTGAACTCAATACCACTAAAGTTGTTTTGGGCTCAGTTTGTGTCAGGCAAAATAATGACAGTATACATATGAGCAAATTTATAAATACCCCTGGCGATAACCATTAGAGCCATGTGTTATACACGTGCTTCAGATAAAGATATATAGTCAAAAATGACTTCTGAGAGAGAGCTAGATGCTTCACTTTGTTTGTCTTCCTATGGCTTGTGATTGCAAATGTTATGTGGCTCTTCCTTGTGGTGTCGTGGATTGGTCTACAGTGTGTGACTGTGGTATTTCCTGATCATACTCACTTACTTTCTGAGAGAGTAGGATGCTTTACTTTGTTTGTCTTCCTAGTGGCTTGTAATTGTTATTGTTCTGTGGCTCTTCCTTTTTGTGTCGTGGGTTGGTCTTCAGTGTGTTATTGTGGTATTTCCTGATCATTCTCATTTGCTTTTTCACACTTTGCCGTTAACAGAAACCACACTGCTCTTGCTTTTTATCAGCAATATACTTAGAACAAGGCCACTGTTTATTGGTTAGATGAGGAAAATGTTACTGTAATCATTATGTTTGAGAGATAGAAAATAAACAAAATATAGCACAAATGAGCATGATACATGTTTGTTTCTTTGTTCCACTTTTTAAGTCGCATACTTTCTGAGGAAAGACGCATTTCTATACGAAGCACATGTAGAAATAGAAATGCTTATTGGACAAAAAGAATACAAAGTGAGAAATAATATAAAATATAAACAGTTATTGAATCTTCATTAAATAAAGGTCAAGCCTCAAGCTCAATGGGGATCCTGGCGTAAAATGTTTGAATCTGATGCTTGTCTTTGGTTGGGCCCAACGTGGCTCAACTTTGAGGTTTTCTTTAGCTCTGACTAGCTGTGCATATTGAGCCCTTTCCATCTTTGTTTATTTGATTATATTGTTTCTCTTTGATGATATATTGCATAAGTTGACAAGCCACCATGTGAGCTAAACAATGTTTGTGTTTTAACAACAAAATCTAGGGCGAATATTTGGCACTAGTAAAAATGCATTTGAGCTCCCTTCTTAGACGGCGGTTCTGTTGTTGTTGAATCAGCGTTTATTGTTGCTTCGATTGTTTTGGGGCGCTATGTGTTCTGTCTTATTGTGTTATGTAGTGCTTTCTAGTTTTGCAATCATCTTGATGGAGAAGAGAGAGCTGGTTGTTTTACCTTAGTTGTCTTTCTGATGTCTTGTGACTGTTAGTGTTCTGTGGCTCTTCCTCACGGTGCTGGGTGGTCTACAGTGTGTGATTGTTGTATTTCCTATCATACTCATTGCTTTTTTACCTGACCGCTAACAAAACGTATCTGCTATGTTGTCTGACTGTAAATAGCAGAAAACGCATCCCCTTTGAGAATAACGCAATCACAGAGATAATCTGGCTCCTAACTGTATGAGTCAGAGCAATCGTATCTGAGACGATAGTGTTAGTGCCTTTATCAATTGCTTAGCTGTTGACTTAACGCATAACAAATTAAAGGTAAAAAATGGTACAAAAGGTATATACTGTAAAACCTGTGTAGAATGGCCACTCTCAAAAAGACAGAAAATTAGTTTTCAAGACCAATTATCAGTTAATGCAAGACAAATGTATGGAGCATTTTGCAATGATTTCGGCCTAGATTAAAGGTTACGTTTACAATGAGGAAAAGGTAGTACTGATAATATCAAAAACGACAGGAAATGATTATGACAAAGTAGTATATTATCTTGCCAAATTAATTCAGGTTATTATTTATCAACTTTAATAGACGTCCATGCTATCAAATAACCTCTCTTAGCTCTTTAATGGTACCTTGATAATAAGACAGCTTGAAACCAGATCCACCTATATAGGAGTCAGTAACAAAATGTATGGCCAGTATGTGTCCAGTCGACTTGATTCTTCTAGGCACTGTATATCTGCAAAGTTTTTCCAGCAAGTTCATTTTATCATACATTCCATCAAATATCTGCAAAATAGACAAACAAGAGGTCACAGTGCCTCCTCTGGATGCTCCCCAAGTTGTTTAAAGTTTCGGATAAATTAAAATATGATAAACTGGCTGCGCTCCATTCAACATATATTCAATAGCTCAAAATTTGTTTAAAATAAGTAAAAGGTAACAAAGCTACCACCACCTCTGTCAAATTATTTTGTAATCTGACCATTTGTTTACTATTTCGGCAATTGACATCAGAGAAAGCGAGCCGCGACATGAGATTTCTAACAATGTGGTATGCGCGACTAGCAAAGCCTCAGATCAGCCTGCGCATACGCGCAGTCGGATCACATCATTTGCTAGTCGCTCGAATGTTCTAGGATTGTTAAGCTACTAACCGAACATCATTTGGAGTTTATAAGCTTAGAAGGAGGCTGCACAGGCTCGTCTGAATCTACACATGTCAAAATGCCACATTGTTGGAAATCACATGTCGGGGCTGAAATATGTTTAAAGTTTCGTACAAAGGTATATAATGGCAACTAGCAACACTCCTGGCGACCAACTACAGTCGTTTAAACTATTGTTGTATTATTTCTTCTACTAAAATTTCTTACTACACACAATCAATCGCTGACTATGAATAATATAAGGTGCACTGCATGGAAATTAATGGTTATAAAATAAAAATACTAACATTAACTGCTTAAAAAACATAAAATAACTTGGCTACTTAGATGTGACAGTACCCTAAAGTACGCGAGTATAATCAGAAAATACCACAATCACAAACCGCACACCCATCCACGGCACCGTGAGGAAGAGCTACAGGACATTTACAGTAGCAAGACGTCGAAAAAAAAAATAAAAGCAAACCAATCTCGTCAAGATGAATGCAAAACTAGAAAGGACATAAAGTCGTGCATATCAAAACAAAGACGAACACAGAAACCCCACAAACAATGGGAGGTAAATCAAGCAATAAATCATCAACAACAGAATCACCACAGGGGGAGGGCTTAAATGCACTTTACTGGCGCCCAATATTGAATTCACACAGACTGCTGCTGCTGGTTTCTAGACTGTAAGGGAGGCTATTTCAATATGAGCCAGTGCATGAGATTTCCAACAATGTGACATTTTGACAAGTGTAGACTCAGACGAGCCTGTGCAGCCTCCTTTGGAGCTTAGAAACTCCAAATGGTATTCAGTCAGTAGCTTAACACTCAAAGAATATTCATGCGCAGGCTGATCTGAGGCTTTGCTGGTCGCACATACCACATTGTTGGAAATCTCATGCACTGGCTCAATTATATAATTGGTCTGGAAAACTATGTTTTGTGAACCCAGAAATAAAGTACATAGACAGTAAAGATTTGGTTTCATTGAGCTGATGATTCTGTCTGGAAATGGAATGATCACAGATTTTATACAGCAAAATGAGAAAAGTTTAGATTCTTCTGTTTTCAAGAGCTTGCCAGTTTAAGCTGTTTTGCATTTTCAAATATTATGAACATATCTTCGCAATCATTTTTAATTCTAAGCATCTGTATCAGAAGAAAATATTTTCAAAATTACCATAGCTGTAATATACCCCATCACTGTCTGCTATTTTGACAGCTCTAAAACCAAGTGAGCATGACTAGGAAAATCATAGTCACATAGCACAGATCAACCCATGGAACCAAGAGGGCGAGACACTTAATACTGTGAAAGCCACATGACAGCAAAAATAGCCTATAAGATAAGGCAAAAAAAGTTGTTTTCTAAGTCGTTGTTATGGCACGCTTGAGCATCAAACAGCGAGGAAAGGTGATTGAACTGCTCTGAGCTGGCCGTAATCAGACGATGGTATCACGTTTATTGCGTTGTGCCAGGTTAACGATATCTCGGCTATGGCAGAAGTTTCAAAGAAACGGTAAGATCAATTTAACTTACTCATTTGAGGTGTTTGACTTTTGAAGGGATCACTTAGCGGTCGATAAGTGCAATTTGTACCACTTTCGCAAGTGTTTCCCTTTATGCATCCTTAGGCTTGTTTTGACGTTTCAGGTAACGTTCAAGGCGCCCCAAGAGCCTTCCGAAGCCGTGTTACAACCCGAGCTCAGAAAACAACTTTCTAAACCTTATCTTATCGGGCGATCGTGAAGGTTTACAACAGTACATGTGGTTTTGTAAATTACAGTCAGTGTTGCACGTGCAGCACAAAAATAAGGTATTGAACCCTGGACTCGGTGTTCAGTATAAATAGGAGATGTAAACATGAACATGACGTCACACGGAATAGTTGATATAAAGGGTTGTCAGCATTCGGAACATGTATCAATATCGGTATTTCAAACTGAGCGTTTTCCAAAATGGGTTAAAATGATGTATTTGTTAGAAATATAAAATAATCCACTAAACTTTCCTGCACAAATAACTCCGAAATGCAAATAAAATCATTTTTGTTTGAAAAGCACATTTCTATGTGTGATCATGTATAGACGTGACAGTATGTAGAACGCATGTACTATCAGTAGATTAACAAGACGACGCCGTGGTCGAATGGTTACGCTTGTGACTCAGATGAAGTGGGTTTTTTTAATATGGAGGCGAGGACACTTTCTGAAAGTGCTTCCGAGTAAATATTTTTTATTTAAGTTTATTTCATTTTTTATGAATTTTAAACTATACACAACATAGATTATAAATCGTATCTTTCTTTATACATTTGATAAAATTTTGTGTAACATTAATTATTTCAGAATTTTCCATTTTCTAATTTCACTGTCATGGTCTTGGATAGTACAACTCCATATAGTTGGTGCGTTCATTAAATGCGTTATGGATAGCTAAACACTCACTTTTTTAATGCGCGGAAATCGGCAATTTAACCAAGAAAAGACGGAATGCCTCACAGAAGAATATGTTAGAAGAGTGGCGAAATAATATAAGAGTGGTCAGCATACTGCAAACATGTGATAGACGTCAATCAAGAATTCTTGAGGAGAGACATAGCTGTAAAGGGAGATACTAACCAAGTCATTATTTAAGTGGACTCAAACAGTGTAGTTGAGTGATTCATGGTGCTCCTGCACATCCTTTGAAAGCGACAAATATACGGACACTCATTGCTCCTGGGTTACTTGCTGTAATTCAGTAATATGAAAATTGGAAAATAGGCAAATTTTTAATGCATTCGTTCCATCACAGTGTAATTGGAAAATTCTGAAATAATGAATGTTACATAAAACCTGATCAAATGTATAAAGAAAGATACTATTAATAATCTATGTATAGTTTAAAATTCATTAAAAATTAAATAAACTTAACTAAAAAATATTTACTAAGAAGCACTTTCAGAAAGTGTCCTCGCCGCGTATTAAAATAAGCACTTCTTCTGAGTCACAAGCGTAACCACTCGACCACGGCGTCGTATTGTTAATCTACTAATAGTACACGCGTTCTATATACTGTCACGTCTTTACATAAAATTTGTTTTTCAAACAAATAATTGATTTTATTTGCAATTCGGAGTTACTTGTGCAGGAAAGTTTAGTGGATTATTTCATATTTCTAACAATTACATCATTATAACCCGTTTTGGAAAACGCTCAGTTTGAAATACCGATATTGATATATGTTTTGAATGCTGACAACTATTCCGTGTCACGTCAGGTTAATGTTTTAATCCCCTATTTATAAATGGCAACCGACCTTGAAATTTGTTTATACGGACTTCAAAATTACCATGTAGGAAGCAAAAATCCTGAGTTTGATGGTACTATCTTGTCACATTAAAAAAGTTACAACACAAAACCTTGTTGCGTTGGCAGTTTGGGTTAGTGTATATCATTTGTGTAAATTCCCAGATAGTGTTTCAAAGCTGGTGAATAAATGGTGTTGATAATACACTTACGGCAAGATAATCATACCCGCACTCAGATTCATATTCAATATCTAGCATAGCGAATCTTAATAAAATTGTATGGTCCTTTTTTCCAAGGATGGTCCAGAGACAGTCTAAGTCCGATTCATATTGGGGTAAATCACCATTTGACGGATCAGGAACTAGTTTGGCTCTGATTAATCCTTTCATTCCTCTATGTATCATTCCATATCCACGATATAATTCTGCAAAAGAGGAAACAAAACGTCATCTATCCTATGTAAAGTACTACCTTTTTTCATTTTACTTTACTATATGTAATGAGTATAAACCGTGTAATAGGGACAGAATAGTTAGAAGATGGTGTATGTATTGTGAAGATGTTGAACGTTTGGGATACAAGCAATCTGTGCATTAGGAAAACAAAATCTTAGACGATTAAGAAAACATATATGTATTATGGTATTACCCTAGACGACGTCGCCATACTGTTTGCAAACCTCTTAATAATGTTTAGTTACTGAAAGCGCTCGAATGATAAATAAAATGTGACTTGTTATGGTGTTTCCAACTTTCATTTTATATTTCCACCTTCATTGTGGAGCCCATCCTCTGGATCTCCAACTGTATGACATTTTTTTTATGCGTAAGGTGACAGGTGTATTGTCATTGTGCTTTTTATTTTGATGTATAGTGTCTTAGCCAAATAAAAAGCTGTATTCTTATTTATTTACCTAGACAAAGTTGGAGCGAATTATTTTTGGCGTCGTCAGTGCGTCGTTCTGTCTGCTTATCTTTGTGTCTATTGATCATTCATAACACAAATTTCAGTACTCATTGGTCAGATTTGATGCATTATTGTCATAACAGTCATGCGCGGATCCAGAGGGAATGAACAGGTGGTCGGACCCCCCTCCCGCACCCAAAAAATCACAAAAATATACGGTTTCTTAGCAATACTGGTTCATTACAAAGCTACCAAAGCAGCTTTCAATGTTGGGCCCGATAATTTTATTGTTATTTGGATCCTCCCTCCCCTCATAAACTAAAAAATGTTATAAAATGTTTTCATAGTTGGGCCCCCTCTGACAAAACTTTTTGGATCCGCGCATGACAGTCGATATACTACAAGTTACAATAGAATCAAAGTATTGACAATTGAGTTGCTGCCCTTGATTTAGTTAGAATAGAGATATTTATTATATACACAGTAATGAAATACACGAAAATATTGATTAAATATAATACATATTTTTTTAAAAAAAAGCTGTATTTCACAGCCTTAAAATTTAAAAAAGTATTTCACAGCCGTGAAAATTTAAGTTGTATTCCACGGGTGAAATTGCTTTCTCCATTGACTTCCTTGAGGTCCAAACGCCTGTAACTTTCTTATTAGTAGACAAAAACACAAAGTGTGGGTATTCATTTTTCTTGGTTATATCGCAAGGAAAATTTTGTAATTAAATTGTCGTGATCTGCTGAGTTTTCATTTTTTCTACTCCTGCTCCTATGGTTTCAGTTTTGGCCGACGTTACACATTATGCAACGTCATCATTAATTAAGGGATAGATCAGCTCTATCAGTGAATGGTTGAGTAATAATTCACTGTTTGGAGGTCAGTTGTAAAAATGATCAAATCATGTGCGCGCAGCGCGAATGATTTTTCTTCGTATAACTTACCAACAAACAGTGAATTATTACTCAACAATTCACGCACAGGGGCGATCTATTTCGATTCTAAAACAAAATAATCTACGAAAACCCATTTGAAATATTCAGTTTCTTCCAACTTTCCGCCATAGCACTGCATAACTCCCCCTCCCTGAACACTAAGACTACGTCGCATACATTCACATGCATTTGTAACATCTTTCAAGCGTAAAAACGACGTTACACCGTCTTACGTCATGAATGACGTCATTTTCCATTAACAAATGACGCCAGCTAGCACGTACTTTCCTCGCGATTTCAAAACTGTGAATTATTGCTTGATATATCACGCTTTATAGCATTGGCTCTATAGGTGTGTTAGAATAAGACATAATGTGTGAACGTGTATGACGTCATTGAGTGCAAAAAATCTGTCATACTTTGTATATAATAAAAAGAAAATTCAAATTTTTGTCATGAATAGCCATTTATTTCATCACTCATGAAATATGCATTTTTCGCTTCACTGGATGAAATAAATGGCACATTCATTCCAAACATTTGAACAAAAGGTACATTAGATTTTCGTGTAAGAAACTTTTATCTAGGAACTTCTATCTCTGGGCCAGCATTACCTAGATAAGCACAATGGTGTTAAAACTTGCCCTTACCCTCAAATTATGTTGCGGAGTCAAAGGTCAATATTTAAATTTCGCAAATGATTTTGCTGTTTTAAATATTTTCAACTTAAATTGAGCATTCAGACAAAAAAGCAAAAGGTATGAAAACTAGATTTTGTCAAAAGCTTTGGTCTGATCACCTGAATTTAGGGAAATTGCAAAAGCTAAACGTAATTTGTTTCAGTAAACGATCATGATGCGTATCAAATTAAATTCAATGACTCATGAAAACGTGAACCCATGATGTTATATTAACTGTAGGAATGGGGTATACACCAGTATACCCCGATTGGTCTTACTACATATATCATCAGAAAAAATGATGTATATCCGTTAATAATCCTTCATGTAACTAAAAAAGTGACCAATCCCTATCAGGGATCCTAAGTTTTGTCAATAAGTGTGTCTTATCATAAGAAACACTCATATAATTGAGACATGATATAATAAAACCTTATATTCGCAATTATCAAAATCTAGCTAATATTTTATTCAGAAACACTATCTCTTAAGAGTATTTTCTGAAAATTTGAAACAATTTCCTTTAAACATTGTTGAATGTATGGTAACAACAGTAGAATGCATTTCAGCCTGCTGTCCGTTCTAAGGTGGTGATTCTGATGTTGTTGATCCACTGTATGGTGTGCTTCACATTGGTTGTGTGGTTCTGTGTTTGTTTAAGTTTCGTTATGCATTACTTTGTGTCTTTTCTAGTTTTGCAATCATCTTTACGAGGAAGAGAGAGTTGGTTGCTTTGCTTTTATTGTCTTACGGATTTATTGTTACTGTAAATGTTCTGTGACTCTTCCTCACGGTGCAGTGTGTTGGTCTGCAATGTGTGATTGTGGTATTTCCTGATTATACTCACTTACTTTTCGCAAGTGGTGTCAAAATGGCGTTTACCGTATACTGTCATCAGAGGATTGGTCTCTGTTTGTTTACTCAGCATACAAAGCTATCAAATGAAATGTTTTCTCATGTGTAATATCTGTAATGATCCAAGGGCGAAGTGGCCCGATCTATTTTCTATAGAATTTAGGTGTTATGACTGCTGCTGCTAGCAATAACCATCATGCAAAACTTAAACAGTAAAACCTGTCTTAAGCAGCCTCTCAAAACGAACACCAAAGATTGGTTTTCCATATTAATTATCGCTTAACGCAGGTCAAAAGTATTGCAGAATGTGTCAAGGGGAGCATTCTGCAATACTTTCCACCTTCATAAAGCTATCATTTTCCATTAAGACCTTAGTTTTGTCTATTTTAAGTGGCCACATAAGACAGGCTTTACTGTAATAAAATCAAGAATCATTTGCGAATTTGATGGAGCCAAATTTTGAAATGATTTTCATGGAAACATAAAAATATCCACATTCTTGATATTTTAGGTATTTTTTCAAATTTGTCTTGCGTAATAATTGCTGGTGAGCCTTAAGGTCCCTTTTGTCAGATCCCTCAATTTTTGGGCGTTTCATATGAGCGCTTTCACTAAGAGGAAAATAACAAATAGTAAACCAACAATAACATGGTCACTGACTACAAACCCTCAGCAGCCACAGACACATTGTGGCTTAGATATACTTTACTGACAGAAAAGTAAGTGAGTATGACAAGAAAATGACACAACCACATACTACAGACCAACCACCAAGGGCACCGCGAGGAAGTCAAAGAAGTGTTGCCCTATATTTTGCTATTCTTCAAACGCATAAATAGTTTGGCCCACATGGATCCTTCCTAACTTATTCAAATAGGTTTATCTTACCTGTTGAAGTATATGATGAATTAAAGTAGTTGTTATCATTAATGCTATTATAGTGTAGGTGTACATATATATAATTTTTAGAAGATATTATGGCTGAAGTATTCTGGTACTCGCAAAAGGTTGCCAATAGTCCTTCATCTTTAACTATGCCATCAAATATCTGAAATACAAATCATCATATGACGTCGCGCGTCTGGGAATGAAATAACGCCATACAATACAATTGATGAACCGCTAGTGGTTAACAGATTTTGGGGAAACGTTATGACGTCTATAAGAACGTTGCGTACAAAATGGCAAAAATATAATGTTTCAACAGCAGAAATGATGATAAATATAATCTAACATTCGTGCTCTTGTATTATTGAATGCATTAAACTCATTGCAAAAAAGAGAAAAAATGCTCGGCAAGCCTCGCATTTTATCTCTTTTCCCCAACTCGTTTAATAAATTCGATAAAAGATGGGATGAAGTATTCTGGTACTCGCAATAGGTTGCCAATAGTCCTTCATCTGTAACTATGCCATCAAATATCTGAAATACAAATAATCATATGACGTCGCGTCTGGAAATGAAATAACGCTATGCAATAAAATCGATGAACCATTATTATTGCATAAAAAGCCGTGTCGCACGCTATCAACAGCCATGTTTTAACCGGTAAAAACCCATGTCTTAATCAGGCATTTCACGTGCTGTTGATGCACGGCTTTTGTACTTTACATTATACGCATTCTAGGACGTCACAAAAATTGACGCCATCAACAGTAACGTGCATAGAAATGACGTAATTTAATGACGTTATGATGACGTAAGTCTTCGTTCTGGAACAAGCGTTTTCAAAACATGCTTTTGTGCGCCATTAAAAAATACAAAAATGAACTTTTTGAAGCGTTTTTCCATAATTTTCAAGTGAAAAACTGACTTTATGCAATAATCACGATCAAAATGGTTTTCCTGATCATACTCATTTACTATTTCTGATACACTAACATCTGCTAGACCCCTTGGGGGTCGTTATAACCCTCGCCTTTCAGGCTCTGGTTTCAACACCACCCTCGGGGTCCAACACATGTTAATGCATAGAAAAACATGTTTGATCCCTATAGTGGTTTACACATTTTGGGGAAACATTATGACGACGTTCATAACAACGTTGCGTACATAAAATTTGACAAATTATATTGTTTTTACGGCAGAAATGAATTTTCAAAGTAATCTTAATGTCATATGATAAATAGAATCTATCATTCGTGCTCTTGTATTATTGCATTTGTAAAACTCGTTGCGAAAAAGAAATCAAATGCTCGGCAAGCAACGCATTTAATGCAGCGTGTTGAAGAGTCACAGAACAGTACAGTCACAAGTCATCAAGAAGCCAATTAAAGTACAGCAAAAAGCTATTTCTTGCCATCAAATCTGCTAGTCTTTGTTGCTGTCCATTCTACGGCGGTAATTCTGTTCTTAGCTTGTTATTGTTGCGCATTGTTTTTTATGTTTCTATGGTGAGTCCTTGTCTTGCAGTATAGTAATTGGTGTTTATTCTGGCTTTGAAATCATCTTACAAGATTGCTTTTCTTTCATTGTTCGTTCTTGGTTCCATATGACTGTGGTATTTGTCTCTACCTCGCCTACCTTGTGCTGTATGTATGTGATTTTGTCATTTCATGGTAGAAATCACATATAATTTGTTTGTCATGTGAGCTTAACTTCTGATATATATTTCGATCATATTTCTCCGCACTTGTCACCTCAAGATAAATTGGTAAACTTACAGCTTCTCTTGATGCTTTTCAAAAACATATGCTTAGAAACAAGTGTATATATCAAATGATATGAACAATCTACAATGTATGCGCAATTAAACTAAGAATCACAAAATGTTTCAAGTCGCCTAAAGATGCAAAAACTTTTACCAAGTATGGACATGGTACATTTCGAAAAGAAAGGCTCTTCTCGATTGCAAAAGGTAAATTGTTTGAAAAGGAAGGACGACGATAATCAAGTCTTCCTGTAGTTATGAACTCTCCCAGCAGCTTTGGGACTCAGAATATGATCAGCTTAACAGCAGTGCGAAGGCATTTTGAGTGATAATATGAACCTTTAAGTGTCCATTGCTGCAGTTGGCTCCATAGCTTTCAAGATTAAATAGTATTTGTTTCTTGCCATGGTCAAGTATAAGTATAGTCCACCAGCAATCTATAGTTTGTGAATGGGTGATGTCAAAACTGCTTTTGTCATCAAACACTATCCACCCAAAAGGTTCAGTAAGTGTCTCGCCACATCCCACTACAAGACAAATAAAATACAAGCTGTTAGTAAATGAAAATCAAGTGATATGTACCATAATGACATCAAACTAATAAAGCTATAGTACCCAGAAAACAAAGGAGCATTTAATGTGGCACTAGTATGTACCTTTATGATGGGTATTCTATGTAAAACTGAAAACAACAAATACAAAGATCCTACTTTGTACCTCATCTTAAAAAGTAAGCAAGTATGATCCGGATATTCCATATTCACACCTACAGCACTGTAAAGAAGAGCCACAGATCAATAACAGTCACGGGATACCAGGAAGACAAACAAAGCAATGGAACCAGTTCTCGTTTCCCCACCAAGACGATTGCAAAACTAGAAAGGACATAAAGCAGTGCACAACAAAACATAGACCAAACACAGATCCCTACGTGGGAGCAACACTAAACAACAAATCAATTACAACAGAACCACCGCCTTAGAACGGACAGAAATCTAAAAGTGAGTATGATCAGGAAATACCACATTCACATACCGCAGACCAACCCACAGTACCGTGAGGAAGAGCCCCAAAACATTTATAGTAACAATAAAGATTTAAGACAATAATAGCAAGTCAACCAGCTTTCCCTTCCTCTTCAAGATGACTGTAAAACTAAAATGACCACAAAGTAATGCATAACAAAACACAGACAAACACAGAACTCCCACAAACAATTGGAATTACAATAAACAATAGATTTACAACAACAGAACCACCGCCTTAGAAATGACAGCAGCTTAAGACACCGGGGTGAACTTAAATGCATTTTACTAGCGCTAAATCTTCGCCCTAGATTCTACTGTTGTTAAAACACAAAATTGTTTAGCTAGCATGCAGGCTTCCTAACTAAACAATGTATCGTCACAGAGAAACCATCAAATCAAATTAACACATTATGATAATACAAAGAAAAGGGATCATGACTCACAGATCGTCCGAGCTAAAGGAAACCATAAATTTAGCTACGGTGGGCCCAGCCAACTACAAGCATCATACACCAACTAACGGACTAAAGATTTACGTCAGGGTCGTCGTTAAGTCTGAGGCATGACCAAACATCATGCAATTAAAGAGAAAACCATAGCTATCAATCGTGATTGGGTTCACAGCCAGGCATGCAGACTGTCGCATGACATCCATGTTGTATCCCACTCTTTTATAACGTTTAATATTCTTTTTAAAGTGATCACAAAAAAATAACTATTTCAAAATTAAAGCAATCCCGTTTATCATAAATTTTGGTTACAACTATGCAATTTTAAATGGCAAGTCTGAGTCCAAAAAAGGAGGCTTCAGTATCTGAAGGATTCGCCTTATTCACTAGATGTTTAGTGGGATATACATGTATCTGACTTAACAATTGTGCAAAATAAGGATTATCAATATTAAGCAAGTCATCTAGATATTTTGAGGTAGAGTTAAATGCTTCAACAACATCTGCTTGATTATTGTCAGAAAGAAACAACATGAAATCGCTCTCATAACAAAACCAAATCTGCAACAAGAGGAGCACAGTTAGTACCCATATGAATACCTACAATTTGTCTATACAATTTTGAGCCACTTGGGGCTTTAATGCATTTTACTGGTGCCAAATATTTGTCCTATAGTATGTTATTGTTAAAGAATAAACATTGTTTAGCTCGCATTAATACTTCACAACTATTGCAATGTATCATCATAGAGACATAATCTTATCAAATTAACACACTATGATCAAACAAAGATAGTCAGAGCTAAAGAAAATCTGAAGTAAAGCCATGGTAGGCACTACCAAAAACACAGTGGTCCTTAACCCTGACCCTTTGGAGACCACCTGATATGGACCACAAGGACAGCCAGATGATATATACAAATAGTACAAACCACATAGGCGACCAGGCAAAGGATCATTGACACTTGCTATGGGCAAATCCCTATGGCTTTCAGTAAAAATAAAAGTGTCAATCGTCCCCTTCTTCATCTTGAAGCTACCCTGACCTGAGTACTTTATGGCTGTGAAATCCATTTTCGATATTAAATTATTCATGATTCAAAGATGTAAAATTTGGGGTAGAACAATCAGTTATACATTAAGATATATAGAAATCTGAAAACATTTTTTAAAATATCCTTCCCCCCCCCCCGTGCGCCAGCAAAAGCTTTTGCGTGTATATATGTTACCATATTTTACACATTGTATGAAAATGGCTTGCTGGCACAAGGGGGGGAGAAGTTTAGCAGCCCAAAAACCCAGGACCTAAGCCCATAAAATGCCTTTTCTACCGAATAGGAAATTAATGACAGTAATAAAGTTCTCTAGAACCAACCTCCTAAATTGCTTTATATTCTTTGATAGTTAAGTATAAAGTACATAAAGATTAAAAGTAGAATTAGCAAGATTATTGCATTTTTTCATAAGAAAATATCTCACTGTTATTGAATGGCACATTCTTTTGCAAATGTCCTGTACTTATTTATTTGCATGCTAGGAAAGTGTTCATGTTTTATTTTCGTCTGCTGACTTTCTTCAAAATTATTTTTTTAAAAATAAACCACCCAGGACCACCATCGGAGTGTCAAACAGCTAGGATCCAGATCAAGACCGACATTCTGTTAGTCTTCATCTGGGTTCAAACTGTTTGCAAAAGGTTATTGGCAGACGACAAAATTATCCACTGGCATGCAAAGAGTTATAACAGGTAAATACTTAAAGCTGCATAGTCTGTAACTTTTGATCTTCTAATTTCAAAAATAATGTTTTTATTTTTCAAGAACACAGTAAAAATACTCAAATTCAGGTAAACATTTTACCATTTTCGTAAATCTTAACAAGTTATCACTATCACAACAACTGCATTTTTGTTAAAATTCAACGGTCTAGAATTATTGGAGGGACGCAAATAATTACTAACAAGAGAAAAATACACCTATTTGGTAAGATAATTCACTTTTCCATGCAGTTTTCAGCTATACTGAACATTTTTATTGTGAAACATAGCTTAATTCTACTTTTACAAATGATTTAAAAAGAAAAGAAAATTTTTCGAAAAATGTTCATAGTTACAGAGTATGCAGCTTTAAGTGTTCAATATATTGTCTCATATAGGTAGCTTTCAACTGGGATATACATGCATATGTATACCATAAATATTCGGACACTTTAAATATATTTAACATGCTATGCCCTTTAAACAAAGCAAAAGTAATATTCAAAGGATCTAGTTAGAATCAGCTTTACTTTCCAATGCTAAATGGGACACTTTCATTCCTTCAAAAATATTTATTTCTTTTGTTGAAATTTTAGTTTTGTATTATTTACGGTACATGTAGTCAAAATGTACAGGTAACTTCTAAAGTATCTCCCGGAAATCATTTTATTCTAAAACATATTTTGTTTTTTTAAACAATTTCATCAATTATCGTGATTCATTAATACTCTGCATATGATATGTTCAATAGATATCACCATGCCTACCAAATAAATCAAGAAAACGTGCAGAAATCACTTTTTAAAGCACTTTTTATTGTCATGAAATTTCAGACCCCCTCCTCTTTCTACCCTTAATAACTCTCGAGTGGGTAGGAATTTTGAAAATATTATGCTAGCTGGCTCTTGCCATTAGATTCACCTATTGCACTGATACTACATGCACCAAACCACAAGCTCAAAAGCAGCGTTCTGGGAATCAGAAACATAGGCGTATAAGGCCCAAATCGTCAATAATCCTTGTACATTGTGCTATTTGCACACAAGTCTACAAACTGAGTATAACCACGAAATGCTACAAACATAGACCAACCCACGGCATCACAATTTGCTGCCCAGACCAAAGAGACCAACATGACAGCAAAATACAATTACAGTAAAGCAACTTATTTTTCTTCTTCAGTGAGATGATTGCAAAACGAGAAAGGGCACTGAGACCTTTTTCTACATAAAAAACAATGTCCAAAATACCCCCTACACACATCAAAGGATCACCAATATAGATAAAATAAATAGCGATAAAATCACCATCAGGCAATGCCACTGGGAGTTCGTAAATATAACTTACAGGAATAATGTGCACCATGTGCTCTGCTGCTGTTAATTAAAGACATTTTAGCGTGTACTGATTGCATTACTTACTGTTAATTCAGAAATTTTCGCGAGTATTTTATTTTCGCGAAACTTCGCATATGCCAATTTTCATGAAAATAAATTCCTCGCAAAATGGCGGAATCACTGTAGTTTACTGATATAGGTAAATCATGCCCTAGTCGCGAATTTCACCGTCGAAAAATGTATTTTAACGCTAATCACGAAAATAAAATTCTCGCGAAAATTTCCGGATTTACTGGATCGAAATGTATCATCTAAGGTAAAAATTCAAATCAAATTAACTTACTGTGGTAAAACAAAAATGACCCTTAAAAGAGAGTCAGATCTAAAATCAAACGCTTTTTTAGCCGAGGTGGAGCAAGCCACGGACAAACATCAGGTATTAACCCAACAATGAAAGTTTCAGGTCGGGATCATCATTCAATTTTAAGGTTGTTGAAGTTCCAAACATTAGTACTGTGTTTCTGGTCTCATTTCGTGGTCATACACATTTGATTTACATATAACTATGTGTCCTGTATGCGCGGATCCAGAAAGGTTTATCAGAGGGGGTCCAACTCGTTTTTTATTTGATAACATTTTTTGTTGAAGAGGGGAGAGAGGATCCAAATAACAATTAAAGAAGTCATTATCGGGTCCGCCAGCGAAACGCCATGGCGGGACGATAATGGCACAACATTGAATGCTACTTTGGTAGCTTTGTGATTTTTTAGGGGATCCGGACCAGTATTGCTAAGAAACCCCAAATTTTTGTGATTTTTCAGGGGGATCCGTAACCACTGCCCCCCCCCCCCCCCCTCGCCATCTGGATATGCGCATGTCTTTATTGTGATTGTAGCATTTCCTGGTAATTCCTAGTCATTCAATTTTGTTTTATGATACAATGAAAGTGAGTATGACCAGATCACATAACATCATGAGGAAAAGACAATATAATCCAGAATATGGACAACCATGACACACTCACAAAAACAAGACAAAAAAGGTAAGGCAACCAGCTTCTGGTGACTCAGTGAACCGTCTTTTTTCCTTGACACGCATGTTCTTGGGGAAGTAAAGTATGCTTTATTTAATTTTTTTTCTATTATTCTAATTTATCAAAACATTGCAAAAAGTAAACTTCATTGTAGCTTCAGACTGCATGGTGCTGTAGCAAAGCATTTGTTGGGACTAGCTATCACCTTAGTCTACTACATACGCACATTTTAACTTATAACATTTTTAAACGTGCATGCTTGTCACATAATTGTTTCTTATTACACAGCCAACTAAAACAGATTTATTTCGACTCTTTGGTTACCCATCATGATTCGTTAAAAGGCTGAACATGACTCAATTGAAGCGGACCTTTGCACTCGATGGCAATATGACATTCTGTACATGATCTGATGATTTTTTAGTGTTCTAAAGGTTTTTCCTTTTACATTTAAGCTTCATTTTACTTGCACTTATACATATAAGTCCCTGTAAAGTTGCAACTTAATTTTAGAAGTGAGATGGGTATTTTGCTTTGTATTTTACAACATTTTAACTTGTCATGTAATATCAATACGTTTACGAGTAGTGTGGAACTGATGCTTTAAAGTATGCAACATATGTTTTGTGTACTGTGTAAATCTCTCTCTCTCTCTCTCTCTCTCTCTCTCTCTCTCTCTCTCTCTCTCTCTCTTTACCTCTCAACCTCCACCCTGCCCTCTCGCCCTCTCTCTCTCACTCTTTCTCTCTGTTGTTCTAGTTCTAATTGAGCCAGTGCATGAGATTTCCGACAATGTGGTATGTGCGACCAGCAAAGCCTCAGATCAACCTGCGCATACGCGCAGTCTGATCAGAGCCTTTGCTAGTCGTTTGAGTATTTAATGATTGTTAAGCTACTAACTGAACACCATTTGGAGTTACTGAGCTTGAAAGGGGGCTACAAACGCTCATCAAAATCTACACTTGTCAAAATGTCAAATTGTTGAAAATCTCATGCCGCGGCTCAATTATATAATGTAATATATTTGCTAGCTTACCATTATCTATAAATATGTATTCAGCCTTGAATCCAGAAGTTAGACTAGGAAGATAGGATGAAACAAATTGTACAAAAAGAAGATTGGATGAACTGTATATAATAGGAACGTCAGAATTCCCACAATATCTACCATAGAACTTGTCAGGTTCATATATCTGAAATAAGTATGATAGATAATAGGAACATCAGAATTACCACAATATCTACCATAGAACTTGTCAGTTTCATATATCTGAAATAAGTAAATTTATATCACCTTTACCCACTTTAACATGAAATATATCGTGATCTAAAAGGTCTACACTGATGAAGGTGGTATAAAATAGTTATACCAGGTTTGTCCACCTGTACGTAAGATAATCCACTCGCTAAAGCTCGTGGATTATCTCCACATACATGCGGACAACCCATGGGATAACTATTACATGCGGCATTTCCTGAGAAATAAAAGTTAGTGAGTATGACCATGAAATGTCACAATCATACACTGCAGACCAACCCATCACACCGCGAGGAAGAGTCAGAGAACACTAACTGTCACATGACATCAGGGAGATAATTAAGGTAAAACAACCTGTTCTTTCTTCATATTGTTGCGTTTCTGTTTAGCACCACGTCGTATGTGTCAACTGAATAACCTATTAATTTTTAAACTACCTGGTAATCCTTCAAAATCACAAAATGGGAGAGCATAGGAATCTATCATGAGCTCGAGTGTGGGATAGAAAAATCTGTCTGACAATCACTGATTGGCATTACGAGATCCAGATAAAACCGAGCTCAGCACTGTTTGCTCAGATAAAATCATATTGGCTGGTGTCCGATGCTTGCCTTTGGCTGGGCCCACTGTAGCTCAACTTGAGGTTTTCTTTAGCTCTGACTATCTGTGAGTCATGAGCCGTTTTCTTTGTTTCATCATAGTGTGTTAATTTGATTAGATTGTTTCTCTGTGATGATGCATTGCATTAGTTAGGTAGCCTCCATGCGAGTTAAACAATGTTTTTGTGTTTAAACAACAACAGAATCTAGGGCGAAAATTTGGCAACAGTAAACTGCATTTAAGCTCCCGGTAGCTTAGGCTGCTGTCCATTCTAAGGCAGTGGTTCTGTTTTTTATGATTTACTGTTTTATACACCTCCCATTGTTTGTGGGGATCTATGTTGGTCTTTGTTTTGGTATGTATTACTTTATGTACTTTAAAGTTTTAAAATCATCTTGACGAGGAGGAGAGAGCTTGTTGCTTTGCTGTTATTGTCTTTAGGGTGTCTTGTTAATGTAGATATTCTGTGGTTCTTCCTTATGGTGCCTTTGATGTGTCTGCTGTGTGTTATTGTGGTATTCTCTGATCATACTTACTTACTTTTTGAATATTGAGTTCCTTTTGAGAATATAAGGTTAAATTTGTGTCCTTCTAGTTTTGCAACCATCTTGATAAGAAAGAGAGAGCTGGTTGCTTTACTTTGGTTGCATTCATGGTGTCTTGTGAATGTAAGTGGTCTGTGGCTCTTCCGCACGGAACCATGGGCTGGTCTGCAGTGTGTGATTGTGGTATTTCCTGGTCAATCTCACTTACTTTTCCTTAGTTTTTAATCTGGTGTTCGAAACATAAGAGGTTTTATTTCACTCACTTGCATAAACGGACTCAATAAAACCAAGAAACATAGCAAAGGTAATTTGAGCTTTCTTTGATTTACATAAGTAAGAGAGGATCTTACATGACTGTTCATGTTTTATTGAATTTATTAAACGAGTTGAGGAAAAGAGATAAAATGCAAGGCTTGCCGAGCATTTATCTTTTTTTTTGCTTATTGAATTATTAAACGAGTTGAGGAAAAGAGATAGAATTTGAGGCTTGCCGAGCATTTTATCTCTTTTTTGCAACGTGTTTAATAAACTCATTATACAGGAACACGAATGTTAGATTTTATTTACCACATGACATTAAATTAACATGTAATTAAAAATTGCATTTTTGCTGTGAAAACGTCAAGAGTTCTCTTATTTTACGCAACGTTATAATGGACGTAATTGCGTTTCCCAAACATCTGTAAACCACTAGTGAATTATCGGTTTAAATGCATGGCGTTTATTACTCCCAGATGCGACGTCATGTGATTAATACTATTAAAGTTAAATAGTGCCATCACTTAAGGCTCAAATATATATTAGGGTAATAGTGTTATAAAATTATCACTAATTAATGAAAGTTTACTGTATTAAAGATGATTGCAGATACAAACCAGGAAAAAGTTACTTTAGGTTCAATAAATGGATATGTGTAAAGGTTATAAAACTGACCTGGAAGAATTCTCCTGAGCAATTTGAACTACGTGTAAAGGAATCGATATCTACATCAAATACAGTCAGTCGAATCTTCTCATGTTTGCCTGCCATAATCCGCCATATGCAATTCATTTCTTCATCAAAGTGTAGTGGTTGGAAGGTGCCAGGTGAAGATGTTAAATTACCACCACATTCTGAGGGGTCTGTAGAAAGACAATAAGTATCCATCATGAGTGTGAGGGTGGGATAGAAAAACCCGTCCGAGGATCACCGATTGGCATCACGAGGCTTGCCGAGTGATGACAAGCGGTGATCACGAGGGACGGATTTTTCTACCCCATCCTCACTCGATTAATAGAATCTTTTTCTTGCTCACCACTAAATACCTCATTTTATATTGGAAAGCATGAAAAAGACTTCCAGAAAATCCTGATTTCGCTGAAACGCGACATGGTGACGACATTTTAACATTACATTGACGTCACGGATAAACGTGCGGCCAGCGTGCGGCTATTCGTTTTTTATCTTTCCCTAGGGCTGGTACGGGTGTGAGAGATAGAATTATCTCACATGGATAAAAACAACGAAATTCCCGATCTGGTGTGCGAGAAAATATGAGCCATGACATGTGATTTCCAACAATGTGGCATTTTGACATGTGTAGACTCAGACGAGCCTATGCAGCCTCCTTTTAAGCTTAGAAACCCAAATGATGTTTGGTCAGTACCTTAAAAGTCATAGAATATTCAAGCGACTAGCAAAGACTCTGATCAGACTGCGCGTATGCGCAGGCTGGTCTGAGGCTTTGATGGTCGCACATACCACATTGTTCGAAATCCAATGTCGTTGCTCATACAGCAAAAACTATTCCTTAGTGAAAGAAACGTGTTAAACATTAGTACAAAAAAGCAAGAATGAAGCAATTGATTAAAATAACAACACATGTAGCAGTGCTATACTGTCATCATTTAAATGTCGCTTTGGCGAAAATTTGGCCAGTGAAATTATTGTAAGCAGCCCTGTTGCTTCTGTTCAGCTGTTCCTTCTAAGGTAGTGGTCCTCATGTTGTTGATTCATTATTTTTGGCTGCTCCAATTGTTGGTTTTTTGTTTTGTTTTTTTTTTGTGTGTTTTTTGTTGTTGTTTTTTGGGGGGGTTTTTGCTTTTGTTTTTTTTTTGTGTTTTGTGCTCGTTTCGTTCTGCAGTGCTTATTGTCGTTTCTTGTTTTGCAATCATCTCCCTGAGAAAGAGAGGGTTGGTGGCTTTACTTTGATTACCTTTTGTTAGTGATTTGAGTCTCGTCCTCACTTGGGGTGGTCTGCAGTAGTGACCTATATGAGATCTTATTTAGGTCACTGTCTGCAGTAAGTGATAGTGGAATTTCCTGGTCAAACATGTTCCCATTTATTTTTTTTTTGATGGTCCAGGTTATTTTGTATAAGTTTGCCTTTTGTTTGCATATTCATCCAAAGCATAATATTACTCTTACATTTGAAGAGTTTAAAGTCTGTTTACATTAGTTTTAGTAACTTGGTGTCTGAGTTGTATCTGCATAACTTTACCTTGTAGGTTGGTAATACGCATAAAGACATATAGCGTTATGTTGTGTTTTTTTAACAGTCCTTATTTTTATTAATTACATGGTGTTATGTATCAACAAAAAGCAAATGAGTTATAACAACAAATTGCACAATCACAGACCAAAGATAGTAAGTGAGTATGATCAGGAAATACCACAATCACAAACTGCAGACAAACCCATGTCACCGCGAGGAAGAGCCACACAAAGGCCTATCCTTGGCACTGAGACAAAGAACAACAATAGGCTCATGAAGGCAAGAACACAATTAAAGCAATTTATGTCAAGCAGCCATCTCTCTCTCTCTCTCTCTCTCTTTCTCTCTCTCTCTCTCTCTCTCTCTCTCTCTCTCTCTCTCTCTCTCTAGTGAGATGACTAAAAGGAGTACTACTTACTGTAGGACAAAACAAGGACCAAACACAAAAACCCACAAACAATTAGAGCAACAAAAATGGAATGATTTAATAGAAAAAGAGCCACCAAAATAGAATGGACAGCAGCTGAGGCCACAGGGTGCTTTAATAAGTAAGTACATGTAAGTAAGTTATATAGAAAATCTTACATGAGTGCTTATTTTATTGATTTTATTAAGCGAGTTGGGAAAAAGAGATAAAATGCGAGGCTTGCCGAGTATTTTATCTTTTTTTCGCAACAAGTTTAATAAATTCAATAATACAGGAGTACATATGTTAGATTTTTTATCATGTGATATTAAAATTACAGTGCAATCATTTTTGGTGTGAGAACATAAGGGTTTTGCGATATGTACCTGAAGTTGTTAAAAGTGTTATTTCATAACGTTTCCCGAAAATCTGTAAACCACTTAGGGGTTAACTGTATTCAAAATTTTCATTTGGAGAGGTAAAATGCCGGATATAGTTTTCAGCGTACCTACCCAAATGAAAATTTTGAATATGGTTATCCCCATTCAAATACACTTCTGCAGTTTCGCCTCAAATTGGAACATTGCAAGCGGCAAAATACCGCATGTCATCCAACAAAATTTGACGTAATTAATGAAGTCAAACTGGTTCCTACAGAAAACTTATGACGTTATCCAATCAGAAGTCACGTTAAAAAGCAAATGCGTTAGACTAGTGGTTTATCGAATTTAATGCATGTCCTTATTTCACTCCCAGACGCGACGTCATATGATAACTTTTATCATAGTGACTTGCGTTACATCGTTATACAAAAAGAAATAAATATACACCTTTATTACGTCCAGTAACATGGTTATATAGGTCACTTTAAATGTCGTTTGTGGTCCGTTTATAATGAATACATTTTACTGGCCAAATCTTGCCCTAGATATGCTGTTATTGAAGCACTATTTTTTTAACTCGGGCGGTGGCTTCCAAACCTATGCAATAACATGGAACAATCAAATAAAGTTAACATACTGTAATGAAACAAAGAAAAAGGCTCTCAACAGTTTTTATCCTTTACCCTTGGCTCAGTAGGTTGAATGTCCGTTTTGCATGCCCAGCGCTCATACTGTATGATTGGACAGCATAATCAGTCAGTTGTTATAAGATATAATTATACCTTCTATCTTGGCGTAGCTTGCGTTGAAACCTTTTCCTTCGATGTAACTGTCAGAGAAGAACTGTATGTATAAAACATCAGCTGGCTGAATTATTAGTGAAGGGACTGTTGTACCACAGTATATACCAATTAGAGTAGTTTCACCTTCAAAAACAGCAGTTACCTATTGAATAAACATTAGCGTTTCAATAAAGTAGTTGACATATGTGAACTTTGAATGTGTTTGAGAAGTAAACGAGATAATGATAAATGTTGCATATAGAAAATTAATATGTATACTTTTGGGGATATATATCTACTCCGACGTCTGAGCCTTCTTCTACACACAAAATTTGTGTATATGGGCAACGAATGCTGTTTGGAGACGACATAAAGGAATGTCATATGTTAAATTTGGGCTGCAAAAATTCAAAGAAAGGAATGCACTTATTTCACTTTCACTATGTGATCTACTCACCTTTGTCCTGATGGTTCCCATTTCCATTCATTTTCCTTATATCCCCTGCTATTACACTTATACTAACTGCATATACCGTTCGATCATTAGCCTAAAAATGATTGGAAATCTGAAATATGGAGGGTGTAACTTGCATGTGGTAAAATGTTCATAGACCTAGGACGTTTATTCATACGCAGATCCAGAGAAGTGAGTACAGGGGTCGGGACCACCCCCTCCGGCATGGAAAAGCACTAAGCTGTAGATTTCCTCTGGAGTATAGGTTTGGAATCTTTGGAAAAGCACAAAGCCATCATCGGATCACAAACCATAACGGGCCACCATGAACTTATCACCACGGCAGCTCACTTTTTGTGGCTGTTCCTTGGAAGCTGGTTGGGTTTATATTTTTTTGTATGAAATAGCCACTGGTTTCGTCTGCGAGGATTCATAATATTTGTAAATTGCCTGTGGGTATTTACAATATTTGTGAATGCTTGGTTTGGGTAGGACACAGGTGTTCAGCCAGGTGCGGTGTTGACATCTGTGATTGATATGTTTATTCTTTTATAGTGAATTCTGATACCAGTTTGTTATTGTTTCTCAAATGTCATATTTATTAGCCTGTCAATTCTGATGGGATGTTTTAACACTTTTAAAAGGTCATGATGACAAGTCAAATAACTTTTAAAAACTAAATCCTAGGTGCTATTAAAATAATCCGCAAGCACCTAGATTAATATTTACGTTATGAAAATCCACGTGACGCACGTAACGCTAGTAACATAAATTACAAAACTGTCATAAATTCGCGTTCGCGGACTACTACCGCGCATAAAAGCGCTATTTTACATGTTCATGATACTTGAAATTAATCAAACTTCTCTTTCAGCAGTAGTTTAGCGCGGTCATACCCCCATACCCCTCCCCAATTTAGAAATAAGCCCAAAATGGCAAATCGCGGGTTCGAGCATCATTTACCATATTACCCCTTAAAATAACAACTTGTCCAGGTAATGGCCATACCCGGCCACCACAAACACACATGCCCAACCCACAACCACCAAACCATAGCGCGTATTAGAGCAACTTAAGGGCAGATCTTTCTTTTTAATTTAAAAGATTCACAACATTGATTTCTTTTTATATCTGTTGGAATAAAAATCAGGTTGTTAGAGTCTTGAAATGATTGGACTGAATATATTGATTATGATCTTTTGAAATTGAAGTGAGTTATGGAAAGACTTAAGTTCTAAAATGATTTAGAAAAGCTATTTTGTATAGCTTGCAAGGTGATTTTTCTTGTGTTGTAAGGAAGAGGGAATGACCCATGTTTACAGTTGGTTAATGTTAGGAGAACTTGCTTGGGATCATGATGTATGGGCAATTTGTATATGTGGCTTTTATTATAAAAGTATAAAAGTTATTTTACTTGCATAGCAACTAGGTGGTTTATGCTACCATTGTATGGATTTAATTTTGGTGTTTTTTGTAACAGCGATTACAACGTGGTCAAGCATTCTTATTTTGATTTGTGTATCAATTAGCTATGCCTCTTTTTTGTAATGCATGAGATCATAATTTGTCTGAACCCTCGGTTGTCATTTGTAGAGTTTGTACACTCAGGCTTGTGGATGATTGGACTTTCTGATGGTTGTAATTTACCATTGTTTGCCAGTATAAGTTAGGCATTGAAAGTGTGAGTTGTATCCACCTCTTGGTGTGATAAGATTAAATAATACTTGTGGGGCTGAAATGATTATTTGAGTTTACCCCCCTATTGTGAGAAAAAGGTTAGAGTAAGTAAGGTTGCAAAGATCAGGAATCGATACAATCAAGTACCACACCTGACCCAGGATACCAATGGGAAAGTGACAAACTCACAGAAGACACAACAAACGAGAGCCAAGAGGTCAGCCCTTTCCCAGCAGGTGACCACGAAGCACATAGAAACAGACGCGCACAAAACATAGCAAACACAAGACAGAACAAAAACATAAAAGATCCACAAAAGAAGTAGAGGTCATATTTGGGATGCTTGGGGTTCATTGCTAAAATTGAGAAATATAACACACTTTTCTCTATAGGAAATATTTACATCTAATTTCCCTAATTTGACTACAATTTAGATTTCAAATGACTTAATGAATTAAAGAGAGATTGCCATGCCTGCTTTTATCGGTTATGTGCACAATTATAGGAAGGTAGATGAGCACAATGGGTCAATTTCTATTTAGTCATTTGTTGTGATGATTTTTGGCACATGCGTCTTGATTTTGATACTGATTTTCATGTATATGAAATGCTTTCATGAGAAAGTGCAAGTTTATTTTGGTTAGAGGTTAGCTGATTGTTGTGGCAATAAGAATGTTGTGACGAGTTCCTTGTCAGTTGTTGAGAATGGGTTGGTGTCGTCGGAACATGGCGGGATTATTAGGAGCCAATTGGGAAGGTAATGCAGTATGACTAAAGTGTACACGAAACTTGACTATGAATCAATGGTAGTGCCATGGTGAAGATATGTAAATAGTTATTGATAATGTGTGTAAGTCCAGTCATTTAATATGGAGAAGTTTGGTGGCTGGTGAAGATAAAAATATGCTAAACATGATGTGTACAAAAATATGCACTGAAAAGACTGATTAAAAGGATGTATATGACTTTAAGATGTATAAGAAGGAATACAGTAAGGGACCTTTTCACATCAAGTATCATTGAGTTTACATGGAACATATTGACCTTTAAAATCTAACATTCAGCAACTAAAAACCGTTTTGGACATAAGACAAAATTATATGTACTGGATATCATCAAAGTAATTAAACTTTTGAGCGGAATTGAGCAGAGTTTAGACGTCACCATAATTTTGAAATATGCATGCGGAAAACACTATTAAGTTGAAATATACTTCTATGGAGACACCAACTGAATGTAACAGACAGGAGGATAGCAATTTTGTAATTTACCATGGAACTGGGGAGCAGGATGATTCAAATCAGATAGATTAGCCACAGAGGAGTGAAGATGCACCTTATTGTATATTGGCTGTATTACTTGATGGACAGAGAATATGATTATTATATGAGTGGTGCATATTTTTTTATTTTATGCATATGAAATTTTACGCATAGTAGAGCCTCCAAAGCCATTGTTTGCTTTGTAGTCTGTTCAACCATTTCGTAGACTTTTGACAGATTCATGATGTGCTCCATTGGAAAAGCTTGGCATGCATATGACTGTCTCTACTATATGTAGGGAGGCATGTATGTGTTAACTTAATAGGAAGAAAATGCAATGGAGTGACAGTTGACCCTATTGTGCATAAGATTCAAAATGTGTATACACTCAAACAAACGTATTAATGAACACTTTACAACACCATTTTTTCTGACTAAGGCACCAATTATATTAAATGAATTTTAACCTTATCATCAGCATTTCAATGGACCAAAGTTTAGAAGTATTTCGGGAAAGTTTTCATACATTTTACATTTTTGGGGTTTAAAAATGTAAAACTCCACGTTTTTGGTGAAAAAATATTTTTGGGTGCATTTTTTATCAAATTGAAGTGCAAGTATTTACGAACTGGTCCAGGAGACTTAAAAAAAAAAAAAAAAAAAACATTTGAAATTTGATACACAGCAGATTTTTTACCCATCTTTAAAAAATGACAGATCTCGATCAGTCTATCCAGCTGCCGTAAATCTTTCACGATTATTCTACACTTCCGGTTACATTGTGAAATTTTAACAATTAATTTGACGACCTTTATCAAAGATATTTTACCTAACTAAAGAAGTACAGTGACTTCTAGTTAAAATGTATAATCGCTGAAATGTCAATGCCGTACAGCAGATAATAAAGCGTACAGAGCAGTACAAAGTTTGTACCTAAAGTGCATGCTTAAGGCCGAATTTCTTAGATTAAGCCGCTGACAGTGCCTGTCTTCATGTTCTTACGGAAAAGAAATGACGAGTTCGAATGTGGCAAAACTTTTGATTCATATTCATCTTAAATCATGGCAGTCAGTAACATATCAAACAATCAAACATGCAAATGGATAATGTTTCTGTGTAATATTTGATATTGTTGTGAAAAGTGTTATTCTTTTAAATGAGGGTACCTTTACTCGGAGTTCGCCTGTGCAACACGAATGAGACATTTTGAAATGAAATGACTTGTAAAGTCTTGGCAAATCCTTGGTTTATTTATAGAATTTAAATTTTTTATGACAGATATTCAATTTCTGAACTTGCATAAAAACGTAACGTGTTCGTTTATAAGTTTGCTTCAGTGTATATTATTAGTTAAGATTTGACATTGTGTTGTGAATTCACTTGGGATTAATTGGATTGTAAATTTGCTTGTGGCGTCTGTGTGCTCTTGAGAGTTTGGGACAACTGCATACTCGATGGGATGGCCAACCATTTTGTGGGTATAGGGTTCTCTTGATTGCACTGTCACATACAGATGTTTGTTGTAAATAGTTTTATAAATGTTTTGAAAGTTGTACTTTGATAATGCATGTGTAATGATTATGTTTAGTAGTTATAGAATGATTTGTGCACGCTATTATTTTTTTATATGTTTAGTATAGTGGTATTTATTTGAGTGAGTGAGAGAGTGTGTGTGGATGTTATTGGTATATATGGTGTATGAGAGATGAGCTTGGAGAATTTCACTAGTCAATTTCTTAACGTCTGGGCGTGTACAAAATAGCCACTGGTTTCATCTGCGAGGGTTCATAATATACTGAGGGAAAAAAGTTTAGCAATATACTTTGGGGATTCACATTTTAAAAGAAATAGGACTTTTAATTTCATAGTAGCAAAAATATATGTTGACAAACATTCAAGAGTACAATGACATTAACAGGTTGAAATTTCACATAATGTTAGGTCTGTTTTTATGCCCCCTTGCTGAAACAGCTTATCTGGCAATTGTGTGAATAGTTTTTGACTAAAAATAGTAAGTGAGTATGATCAGGAAATACCACAATCACAAACTGCAGACAACCTCATGGCACCGCAAAGTTTCATTTTTCTGTCAAATCTTTAGATCAAAAAGGAAAAAGTGAAAAACGGTTTAAAACTGAATGTTATGTTCACCCTTTTCGTATAGTTTTCAGTTGAAACTCGTATTTTTTTCAAATTACCTCCTTTTCAATTCAATAACGTTTGAAAGTAAAATGCTCAGCAGATCAAATTCTCACTAAGAAATTGGATTTTGTTTCTTTTGACCACTTTCGGGTAGCCATAAGATAATTTTCAAACAACTGACATGTTTGCAAACTTGCCAATTAAAAAGATATAATGCTTCAAAGATCGCCTATGGGAAACCACATTTTAAATAATTACTATACTTTTTTCCCTCAGTATAATTGTGAATTGCCTAAGGGTATTCACAATATTTGTGAATGCTGGGTTTGGATACGACAGGTGTTCAGCCACGTGCAGTGTTGATATCTGTGATTGACATGTTTATGTTTTTATAGGGAATTCTGACACCAGTTTGTTATTGTTTCTCAAATGTCATATTTATTAGCCTGTCGATTCTGATGGGATGTTTTAACACTTTTAAAAGGTCATGATGACAGATGTTACTTAGTTTAGTAAAATTACATAAGCCCAATAAATAGATCATGTCAATTCTGACATTGATTGGCAGGATTGCACAATGATTTTAATCATATGACCTTTGGGGAATTGCGCAACTGCTGTGACTATGGGTCACTTTTGTATCTTCTGATTGGTTGATATAAATGGAAGCTTACCTATGTAGAGGGCGCTATATAGTAAACTTGAAATATGATTTGTTAGTGATGATGTCATTAGGTAGCACTGTGGTCAGCATCTATCACGTGACTTCATGATATATAAGATGAAACCCAGTGGCAGGGCTAAATATTTCAGAAGTTTGGGTTATAGATAGTTTCTAGAAGTATTTAGTTGGACTTAAGAAGGTTTAATAAAATTTTTAAATTGTGAAAGTTGTTGCTGACATTCACAAGACTTAGAAATTCTAAAGAGACTTTGAAAACACAACTACTACTTATGTTTGTGTCTTAATGTTCAGGGTACCTGAAGTCTCAACCGGAGGTGGTTCTGGTTTGAAATGTCTCAGAAGACAAGCCACAGCTGAAAGTCTCATCAGACAGAATGGAAGACGTGGCACATTAAATAATTTGAATCAGACTCAATCTCGATCTCTGACTCCTTGTTTATGGCCGTTCCTTGGCTGTAACCAGTACTGGGCCGGTGGGTTTATGAGTTTTGTGTGTTTTATGTCTGGGAGCACCCGAAGGCTCAACCCGCTGATGTTCTAGTTTTAAAGCGTCTCAGAAGAAGGGGCTACGGTTTTAGTCTTATCCTAAGCATACTCGGAGAAATGGGAATCAAACTCAGGACTCTTGGGCACAAGGCAATTGACTTATTATCCACCACATTACGGGGGGCCCACTCGATCTTGTTCTGCTACATGAAGTGTAAGATTAATAGAAATATATACAAATATAAAGCAAATTTTTGAAAGGAACAAGTAAGTTAATATTATGCATGCATATCAATTTGGACGCTATATGTTAGAAAGGGTTAAGTCGCTAGACTGTAATTAACCGGGTAATTTATAATATGATTTAATCAATTATACTGTAGACGAGAAGGTCGACATAAGAATAAGACCAGAATAGTCTCTGTGAATTCCAAAAGACTCTGCACCAAGGGAGCTAATCATCTGATAATGCCCTTTGATTTACAGTTGAAACGTCCCCCAAGTCAAAGCCCCACTTACTCAAAACACAAATATCTCTAATCAAGATCCCATGAAGAGCGATCTCACGTGACAGAGCTGACTGAGTTTCTGACCAATCAGATGCACGCATTTCTTTATAGTCCAAGGTGACATCCATATAGTCCAAGGTGAAGTCTATATAGCTCAAGGTGAAGTCCATACAGTCCAAGATGAAGTCCATATAGTCCAAGGTAACCGTATAGGTCTATAGACTATATGTAAGTAAAAACGTCACAAGTATGACAAGGACGCATTTCGCTGTATAAGTGCTATATATTGAGTAGTTAATTAATTAAGCTTTATAATAGTAAATAGTAAGTGAGTATGATCAGGAAATACCACAATCAAAAACTGCAGACAACCCCGTGGCACCGTGAGGAAGAGCCGCCCAACCATCACAAGACACCAGGAAGACAAATTAAGCAAAGCAATCAGCTCTCTCTTCCTCATCAAGATGATTGCAATACTAGAATGGACATAAAGTAACGTACAACAAAACATAGAACAATTATAGACTCCCACAATGGGAGTAACAATAAACAAAAAGTCAACAACAACAGAACCACTGCCTTAGAAGGGACAGCAGCCTAAGCCACTGGGGGGGGGGGGGGGGGGCTTATATGCATTTTACTGGTACCAAATCTTCGACCAAGATTCTGCTGTTGTTGAAGTATAAGAACTGTTCAGCTCGCATGGAGGCCATCTAACTAATGTAATGTATCATCATGGAAAAACACTCTAATCAAATTACTACACCATGATGAAACAAAGAAAAGGGCTCATAACTCGCAGATAGTCAGAGCTAAAGAAAACCTCAAGTTGAGCCACGGTGGGTCAAGCTACAGATAAGCATCAGGCACCAACCAACCAATAAAAGCTTTACGTCAGAGCCGTCATAGAGTCTGAGGCCTGACCCACCGTCGTGCAATTAAAGAGAAAACCATAGCTATAAACTGTGATTGGGTTTAAAACTAGGCATGCAGACTGTTGCATGATATCCAAGTTATATCAAACCCTTATATAACGTTTTACTATCTTTTTTAATTGATCACTAAAATAAGTTTTTCCAACAATTCGTTTGAATATATAGACTAAATTACCATAAAATATAGGTTCTGGTATGCCTTGTTGTAGAAGAGTTTTTAACCCAATGTTGTATTTAACAATTAACTCTGAGTGTCTGTGGTAGAATTTAGAAAATGATTTTCGAATTTTATGATATCTATAACCTTGTTTCAATAATTTAGCAGTTAAAAATAAGTTTCTGTTGTTGAATTCAAAAACATTAGAACACACTCTAGCAAAACGAATAAGCTGAGAAATATATACACCATAGGAAGGAGAGCGAGGAACATCTCCATCAAGAAATGGGAAATTTACTATTTCAAAATTAAGATCATCACGTTTATCATAAATTTTAGAAGAAACTATGCCATTTGTTATTGACAAGTTCAAATCCAAAAAAGGAGCTTCAGTATCAGAAGAATTCGCCTTATTTAACTGAAGTTCAGTGGGATATATCTGACCTACCATTTGTTCAAAATAAGGATTATCAATATTAAGTATATCATCTAAATATCTGGAGGTAGAGTTAAAAGCTTCAATAATCTCAGCTTGATTATTGTCTGACAGAGACAACATAAAGTCTCTCTCATAACAAAATAAAAAACAAATCTGCAACCAGAGGAGCACAATTAGTACCTATTGGAATACCGACAATTAGTCTATATAATTTTGAGCCAAATCTTATAAATATATTGTCTAAAAGATAATGGAGCGCATCACACATTCTCTGACATGACCACAATTTATATCGTTTAGGTTGTTCAGAAGTAAAAAAGGCTATTTTATCATTACAAGCCAAATAAAGTGAGCCCTCTCTGTTAAATGTTTGTTCAATTAATTCTGTTAGTTTTTCTTTTATTAGATTATGAGGCAATGTAGTATAGAGAGTAGAGAAATCATATGTAGACAAACCAGATGCTAGAAAACCTCTAGACTTCAATTTATTAAGAATTTCACCTGAATTTTTAATAGACCAAAATAAATTATTATCATTTCTCAGTAGTTGTACATGCACTAGAATTAGCAATAAAACGCGACTTATAGGGCCGTTTACGAAGTTTAGGTAACCAGTATAACGTAGGAAGCTTGCTATGGTCCTCATTAACAAACAACCCAAACTTAGCTGCCATATGCCATCGATGCCTATCAACGATAGACGTCTCATCAAGCCTGTTATGCTCATATGTTTTAGCAGTGCTAAGTTCTTGCTTTAGGGTGTTAATGTAGTATCTTTTTCAAACGACCACAACATTGTTAGCAGCCTTATCTGCAGGGGCCAAAACAAACTTCCTATGAAATTCCTGGATCCCTTTCTTCAGGTGTCTAAAAGTGAATTTAGGTTTAGGTGGAAGAAGATCTAAATTGTTGCGATAAAATGAAATTCTACCATGAATAATTTTAAAAATATTTAGTTTCCAACTATTTAAGGCATTAGACTCAACATGCTCTCGTTTACACCAGCGATTACAAAATTCTTGTAAGGCTCTTGCAATTTCCTCACGACACGATTTGAAGTCTATTGGCACAGGAAACCTATATTTAGGTCCCTTACATATAATAGACCGAATTCTTGAATCAGTTATGATTTTTAAATCCCCTGTGACTATATGACCAGCGGGTTGATAGCAATACTTAGAGTCTTTGCAATCTCAGGAGTCAGGAATAGAATTTTCGATATCAAGTTCTGTTACTAATTTGTTATAGTTAAAAACAGTACTACGAATAGGTTTATTATACTTATAACAAATAATAGGGGATTCCTTATTTTCAAAATAAGTAGGAATAGAAGAGATAACAGATTTATCTTTAAATATACTGGGTAAGTTAATGAATTCAATCCCCTTGTTGACAAATTGAATTTTGATAAAATGCCTAATATGATTAATTTTGGAATCTATATATGGCCGAAGAGCATGTTGAGTGTAACACCGGGTTAGAATTGCTACATCAAAAAGTGGATGAGCTCTATCATAGAAATTATTAGCCTCAATATCTAAATCACGAAGTGAAGATATGGAAAGAGTTACTAAACGTGAAAGGGCCATATGTCAGCCAGAATGTTTTAAGATAATACTTAATTCTGAAAGAGTTAAAACATGTTTATTTTTGCGTTTTAAATTTCCATTTTTGAGTTTACCATGAGATCGGTTACTGCGTTTACAGATATCTGAAAGAGAAAAAACATCAAAATCAGGTAATCTAGAAATGTTACCTTCATGGTAAATATTATCATTAAAACCAAGTGGATGTGGTGTTTGTAATAATTTTATCCACTTTAATTCTATTTCATGCCTTAGAATATTTCTATATCTTTTAGTGGAATTATCACCATATATAATCTTTTCAACAGGCTGAATAGAAATACTACTAGTAGAGTGATTAGTTTCTTTGAAATGCCTATAAAGAAAATTATCTATTTTGCGAGGCTCTTTTGTTCGACGATAGTGCTCAGAAAATCTACTTTTTAGAAATCTACAAGTTTGTAAAACCCAAATCTTATTAACTCATGGCAACTATTTGGAATAGGCCTTGAAGTAAAAGTGATTCTGAACTTGGCAACTAACTTTAACAGTTAAATGTTAACGGATTGAGCCTTGAATTATATGTTCGCTTTATATCTTTTTTACCCTGGGAGGATTTTCATTAAACATTGGTCAAATATTTGCTCCAGTGTAATTAAATGCACATAATTCAACCATGCCCACTTATGGTCAAGGTCACAATTGATTATCTCGGGTTTGAGCATTTAACATATATGTCTGCTCACTATTGCCTTTCCCCCATTGTCACAGGAAGCGCTCTAGCACTCACTAACCTTTCGCTCAGTGCAACCTGGGATCGAATCGCCATTCACCCAACATTTTTATCAAAATATATTATGTGATGACTGCTTGCATGACTAAGGCATATACATCCAGAAAATATTGACTAATAGAAAAATGGTAAACTTAAAAAACAATATGACCTTTTGCGATTTTAACTTTACATTCTGTCACTACAGGAACACAAGAATTGAACGGGACTAACCAGAAAGTGCTAGCAAAATGCGAGAGATCTAGATGAGGTATCGTCAGGTCTCGCAAGAATGCCATTTCCTCTTGAAATATTTTCATAAATTTTTGGTTAAATGCCCGGTTAAGTAAAAGGATGTGCAAAATACATGACAACAGGCTGGCTATAGATATTAGCTGGTGAACCGAAATCATGTATCATACAAAAACACAAAATACTTACACAAGAGATGTACATGGCTGGAATTTTGTATACTGATAGTCTTAAAAGTGCTTGATATGAATGGCAATGCTATCAAAATTTAATATCATGGCAAAAATGCATTTTGTATGCCGCATAGGTCAATTTAAGCAAATTTTCATAATGTAGAAATTATGTTTCATCCCTTAAGTGAATGTCGCACCTTACCGGATAGCGCTAACAAACAAGTAACGGACAGTAAAATTTTCTGTCCATTTGTGTCTGTTCGCACGTGTTACTTGTCCGTTTCTCCTGTGGTGAATGTGTTCCATGTCAGGTGATATCCGTTTTGTCCAGTCATATCCGTTGGCAAGTTTTGGACATGTAAAAACTTCAAACGGACGCCACTGGATAAAGACGTCCGGTGGATGAACGTTACTCGTGCGTTGGTATGTGGTTTGTTCGGTTCTCGTGCGTTTTGTCCAGTTGTCATGTGTTCGGCATCCTGTAGGAATCCCCTATGTATTGGTTGATGTCCGTTCGACCTGAGTTGTGAACGGTCAACTACAGGACGACGTTCAGTCAGGCCTCAGACTAAATGACAGCCCTGACGAAAAGGTTTAATCTGTAGGTTGGTGTCTAATGCTTGTCTTTGGCTGGGCCATCGTGGCTCAAATTGAGTTGTTTTTAGCTCTGACTGGTTATGAGCACTTATCAATGTTTCATCAATGTGTATTAACCCTTAAAGGGCCAAGAAAAAATGTCGGCTGCTGAAGTCGTCTGCTGCAAATAATTGCCTAACATTACTGACGAATTATGTATAGAAATAAACAGCGTGGACCCAGAACAGACTGCTCCTGTAGGACCAGTCTGATCTGGGTCCACACTGTTTGCCATAGAGGCTTCTTAAACATTTCAGCAGACGACAAAAAGCAGACGACTTTTGTTGCCGAGGGAGCTTTTATTAGATTGTTTCTATTACAGATTGTTCTCTATGATGTGCTTTGCATTAGTTAGGAAGCCTCCATTAGATCAGCCTAATTTTTGTGTTTTAACAAGAACATAATCTAGAGCAAAGATTGAGCGCAAATGAAATGTATTTAAGGCTGCTGTCCTTTATAAGGTGGTGATTCTGTTGTTGTTCATTCATTGTTTTATGTACCTAGCAATGCTGGTTGGGTTCTGTTTGGTCTTTGTTGTGCAATACCTTGTGTCCTCTCTAGTTTTGCAATTATCTTGACGAGGAAGATCCACCCACATAAATGGATTCATGGCACGTTTTAATAAATATGGAACCACACATGGACCCCGGGGGTCAATTGTTGAGTCCCGTCTTTTAGTACGTATTGTCTCAAAACAATAATAAAAAAACCCAAATTGTTAAATATGCCCCCAAAATAGTAAGTAAGTATGAGCAGGAAATACTACAATCACAAACTGCAGACAAACCCATTGCATCGCGAGGAAGAACAACAATCACCAGAAATCAGGAAGACAAATTTAACAATTCAACCAGCCCTCTCCTCCCTATCAAGATGATTGCAAAATTAGAATGGACATAGAATAACGCATAGCAAAACATAGAACAATTACATAATCCCATAATTGGAAAAGTAAGAAAGGAGGCAAAGATCAGGAAATGATACAATCAAGTACCACACCTGACCAAGGATACCACAAGGGTAAGTAACAAATATATAATAATCATCACCAACAAGAGCCAAGAGGTCAGCCCTTTCCCAGCAGGTGACCACAAGGCACCAATGAATTGACGCAAAAGCATGAGAAACACAAGACATAAAAAAACAGAAATGATCCACAAAAGAAGTACCGCTTTAGAACGGTCAGTAAAAATATTTTACTGGAGGGCTTAAACCAGTTTCACAGCGCCAACCTCACTCTTAGTTCAGATGTGGATCAAGACACATAGATGGATGTTTTGCATAAAAGCCCCCTAGCTTATCAATGCATCCTTTCCAAAACATATAAATCAAAATATAAAATGGAAATAAAGCAAAGATAAGGACTCAACAGTTCATAAAACTGAATACCGGAGCAAAAGAAATCCAACAGGTAAACCCTGGTGGGCCTGACAACAGCCAAAGCATCAGACCCCTACCACCTCATCAATAGATAAGTCGTAAAGTAGAAACTGTCATAGAGCCTGAAGTCCAACCCACCGGCGTGCAATTAAAGAGGAAAGCAAAGTTGCCAACCGTTATTGGGTTGACCACCAAGCATTCATTCTGTTCAATACATTAATGTTATGGCCAATATTTTTTTTAATGGGAAATTATTTTAATGAACTGCGCTGAAAAATTATTAGAGCCAGCACTCTTCTTCAACTTATACACCAAGTCACCATAATATTCAGGTTATGAAAGTGCTTGGTGCAAGAAAGATTTAAGTAAGTAAGGTTGCAAAGATCAGGAATCGATACAATCAAGTACCACACCTGACCAAGGATACCAATGGGAAAGTGACAAACTCACAGAAGACACCACAAACGAGAGCCAAGAGGTCAGCCCTTTCCCAGCAGGTGACCACGAAGCACATATAAACAGACGCGCACAAAACATAACAAACACAAGGCAGAACAAAAACATAAAAGATCCACAAAAGAAGTACCGCCTTGGAACGGTCAGTAAAATATTTTACTGGAGGGCTTAAACCGGTTTAACGGCACAACCTCACCCTTAATTCAGATGTGGATCAAAACACATAGATATTTGGTTTGCATGAAAGACCCCTAACTTATCAATGCATCATCTCCTAAAACATATAAATCAAGATATAACAAGGAGATAAAGCAAGGATAAGGACTCAACAGTAAATTAAACTGAATACCGGAGCAAAAGAAATCCAACAGGTAAACCCCGGTGGGCCCGACAAACAGCCAAAGCATCAGGCCCCTACCATCTCATCAATAGATAAGTCTTTAAGTCGGAACCATCATAGAGTCTGAAGTCCGACCCACCGGCGTGCAATTCAAGAGGAAAGCAAAGTTGTCAACCGTGATTGGGTTGACTACCAAGCATGCAGTCTGTTGTAATACATTAATGTTATAGCCAATCTTTTTATAATGGGAAATTATTTTAATGAACTGCGCTGAAAAATTATCAGAGCCAACAATCTTCTTCAGCTTATACACCAAGTCACCATAGAAATCAGGTTCCGAAAGTCCTTGGCGCAAGAGAGATTTAAGTCCAACTTGGAATTTAGAAATCAAATCAAAGTATCGTCTATAAAATTTTGAAAATGTTTTGCGAAGTTTATGATACCGATAGCCCTGTTTAAGAAGTTTCTGAGTTAACAATTTATTGCGAGTATTGAAGTCAGTAACATAGCTAGATGCTCTAGCAAAACGAATGAGTTGAGAGATATAGACTCCATAGGATGTAGAACGAGGAACATCACCATCTAAAAATGGGAAATTGACAATTTCAAAATCAAAGTCGTCACGTTTATCATAAATTTTGGTAGAAACAATATCATAAGAAATTGACAAATGCAAGTCTAAAAATGCGGCTTCGGTATCAGAGGCATTGGCTTTATTAAGTTGACGCTCTGAAGGGTATATTTGACTAACCATATTTTCAAAATAAACATTATTAATATTTAAAATATCGTCCAAATATCTGGAAGTAGTGTTAAACGCATCAATAACATAAGCCTGCTTATCATCAGAAAGAGACATCATAAAGTCCCTTTCATAACAAAACAGGAATAAATCTGCAACCAGGGGAGCACAATTAGTGCCCATAGGAATCCCAACTACTTGTCTATAGAGCTTGGTGCCAAATCGAATAAAAATGTTGTCCAACAAAAAGGTCAGCGCATCACATACATTTTGACACGACCATGCATGATATTTTTTAGGTTTTTCTGAAGTAAAAAATGCATTTCTGTCACTACATGCAAGGTAAGGAGAGCCTTCTCTCTGGAAGGTTCTTTCAATAAGATCAATAAGTTTATCTTTAATTAAATTATGAGGTAAAGTAGTGTAAAGAGTAGAAAAATCATAAGTAGACAAACTGGTCGCATTGAAATCTCTAGCTTTAAGTTTATCTAAAATTTCACCTGAATTTTTAATCGACCAAAATAGGTTTTTACCGGATCTCTCATATACTTTTTCACAATATTTGATAACATGTTATTTAACAGCTGTAAGACACGAGGTTAACAGTTTAGAAAGTTCTGTTGTCGTACAAGGACTAGAATTTGCAATAAATTTTGCTTTATAGGGTTTTTTTATGGAGTTTAGGTAACCAGTACAACGTAGGAGCTTTGTCTTGATTTTCTTTAGCTTTGACACCAAAATGTAGGGCTGTATGACAACCATGCCCATCAACAATCACCCTTTCACTTAAAGAAGGCTGCAGTTTATAGGCATTAGTGTCAACAAGCTCACGCTTAAGAGTATTAATATAATACAAACGTCACACAACTACAACATTGTTAGCAGCTTTATCTGCTGGAACCAAAACATAGTTCATATGAAAATCCTGGATACCTCGTTTAAGATGACAAAAAGAAGATTTAGGTTTAGGGGGCAAAAGATGTGTATTACGAATGTAAAATGAAATACGAGTATCAATAATTTTAAAAATGTTAATCTTCCATTCCTTCAAAGCATCAGGTTCAACATTTTCCCGTTTGCACCATCGATTACTGAAGTCATTTAAAGAAGCAGCGATCTCTCTACGACATTTAGAGAAATCAATATTAGAGGGTAATCTATATTTAGGACCTTTAGAAATGATATTGCGAACTCTAGCGTCAGGAATGACATTTAGATTACCTGTAATAACATGCCCTGCAGAGTGATATAAATAATTTGAATTTTTACAATCTCAGGAGGCAGGAGTATTGGAATCTATATCTAAATCATTTACAATTTTATTAAAGTTAAATATCGTAGACCTTATTGGTTTGTTGTATTTATAACTAATGATAGGAGTTTCAGAATTATTAAAGTAATTTGGAATAGATGAAATCACTGAATTATCCTTGAAGATACTATGTAAATCAATAAACTCAATACCTTTGTTAATGAATGGAATTTTGATAAAATGTCGTTTATGGTTGACCTCAGAATCGATATAAGGACTAAGGAAATGTTGAACATAACACCTAGTAAGGAGTGCTGCTTTATATAATTTGTTTGCTCTATCATAAAGTTTATTAGCCTCTAACTCTAAATTGCGTAAAACTGAGATAGGCAAGGAACTTAAAAATGAAAATAAGCCATGTCGACCATGATTAGTTAAAGCCAAAGAAAGATCCTTTAGAGAAGTATTTAAGCGTTTTTCAGTACAAATTTTGCGCTTAATGTTGCCATTTTTACGTTTACCATGAGATCTACTTTTACGTTATTTACATTCCAAAACAGAAAAAACATCAAAATCTGGCATTTTAGAAATGTTGCCTTCATGGTATATATTATCATTAAAACCTAAAGGAAAAGGTGATTGCAAAAATTTAATCCATTTAAGTTCAGTTTCATGTCTCTTAATATTTTTTAATCTAGTTGATGAATTAGGATCATATATAATTTTTTCAACAGGCTGAATAACAATTTTACTAGGTGAATGACCATTATTTTTGAAATGGCGATAAAGAAATGTGTCAAATTTTTTAGGCTTTTTCATTTTACGAAAGTGCTCATGAAACCTAGTCTTGAGGGATCGGCCAGTTTGTCCAACATATTGCATTCCACAGTTAGTTTCAGTTCAAGTTATAACATAAATCAGATCTGATGAAGTTCAGTCCAAATCATTATTATTAATTATGGAGAATTTTCTTCCATTTACAGAAGATGTAATGGTAGTTTTAGTACATAAATGTGCGCAACAGACACATCTCTTGGCATTGCACTTAGAAACATTAGGATACATTCCGCGTCTTTTGAATGCATAAAATGGTTTAGTATACTTCCTGATAATAGGTGACCCAAGAGGAGATAACCTAATGGTAGGAAGCATATCCCGAAAATTGTTAACTGAACTAGGAATACGAACAGAGGACGCCAAATGTAAACTAATGGGAGATATATGTAATTTTGTTATTTTCGTTCTTATCATTAAAAGTTGTGTGGGTAAGTACCATCCCAAGACAAGCAATCAACACACCGGTTATTAAAATGACAAGCCAGTATAATATGAGTCCTTAAAAGCAAAGGAAGGTATAACAAATGCAAGCGATAATCCAAATGGCTAATACAAGTCCACAGGTATATAGAAAGCAGAAGTTATACAACGGGGTATGAATATCGGTCATCTAGTGATCTTAAATGCGGTACAAGACATAGAGGATATCCAGGGACAGGAATAATGGAAGGAGATTGTACACACAATCCTGAGGATTGGAAAAATAAGAGCATTAAATGAAAGTGCGGGGAGACATTTTAGGGCCGCCACGCAGCACAGACAAAACAACTCTGATAATCAAAGTAAGTAAGGTTGCAAAGATCAGGAATCGATACAATCAAGTACCACACCTGACCAAGGATACCAAAGGGAAAGTGACAAACTCACAGAAGACACCACAAACGAGAGCCAAGAGGTCAGCCCTTTCCCAGCAGGTGACCACAAAGCACATATAAACAGACGTGCACAAAACATAGCAAACACAAGACAGAACAAAAACATAAAAGATCCACAAAAGAAGTACCGCCTTGGAACGGTCAGTAAAATATTTCACTGGAGGGCTTAAACCGGTTTAACGGCGCCAACCTCACCCTTAATTCAGATGTTGATCAAAACACATAGATATTTGGTTTGCATGAAAGACCCCTAACTTATCAATGCATCATCTCCTAAAACATATAAATCAAGATATAACAAGGAGATAAAGCAAGTCCAACTTGGGTTTCATTGTGGAACTTTGAAACTATTAGAGGGTCCATGATGCAGCCTAAATGGCAGAAACTAGCTAGTCTGGCCCAGGAAATATGCACACTCTAGTTTCAGTTCTTTGGTGCAGTCTTTGCTTCCAAAGGATACCCTTTTAAGAACATATTGGAATTTAGATATTAAATCAGAGTATCGTCTATGAAATCTAGAACAGATTTTGCGAAGTTTATGATATTGATAACCTTGTTTTAGAAGTTTCCGAATAAACAATTTTTGCGGGTGTTGAAGTCAGCAACATGGCTAGATGCTCTAGAAAAACGAATGAGTTGAAAAATATACACTTTGTAGGATGCGACGATCACCACCATCTAAAAATGGGAAAATGACAATATAAAAATCAAAATTGTCACATTTATCATAAACTTGGTAGAAACAATATCATTAGAAATTGACAAATGCAAGTCTAAAAACGCGGCTTCGGTATCAGAGGTATTAGCTTTATTAAGGGTATATTTGACTTACCATATTGTCAAAATAAACATTACTTACGAAGGTTGTCCCAGAAAGTCGTAGATTTTTGTTATAACATGAGACTGTGTATCAGGAATTCTATGAAATTTTTATTATATATTTATAACCATCGCATAAACATTTTGCACAAATATCGGTGGAATCGCAATTTAGATAACAATGTTATGAACCTATACTTGACTGTGTGTCGGTTTGTGCGGAACATGTCCAATTTATTTGTAATAAAACTCATCTAGTCCAAATATTAGTGTACATGCAATTAAATTTCCCAGTTGTATTTCACACAATATATTACCTCCTAAACAAGGGACTACTCAAGGTATAGTGTTGAAAATTTGAAAATTTTCCCACCGTCGACATTGATTTTATAGAAGATTTTTCATGCCTACTACATTTCTATTATCGTTATAAGAACGGTGTGGCGCAAAAAAAGATTTTCAACATAATTTGACTATTAAACTCACAAAATCATGTTCTTCTAATGTTTACTAATTGGCTGAGTAGTCACTTGTATCATAAAATGGATTTCGTGCAAAACTATTTTAGTAATACCAATAAACACACTCTTTTTCGTCATTTTAACCAAACACATGTTATTTTGCTGTCAATTATTTTAATAGTAAATGTATTTTCTCGTGTGAACTCTAAAAAATCGCGCCTGTTTGTTTGCTAAACATACCTAAACTAAATGAGCCAGTGCATGAGATTTCCAACAATGTGGCATGTGTGACCAGCAAAGCCTCAGACCAGCCTGCGCATACGCTGCACAGACACGTCTGAGTCTACACTTGTCAAAATATCAAATTGTTGGAAATCTCATGCCATGGCTCATTATTCTCAAGTCATGACTTGAGAAAGGAAGAGTTACTTAACAAACAGATTGAAATGTTGATACAGTTAGAGCTTATATAAAAGGAGTATAGACAAAACATTTGACCATCCCTCTCAGAAAATAAAGCAAAATTATTTGCGATGTGCTCACACACGCTGACACACAGTCAAGCAAACGTTCATAACTTTGTAATTTAAACTGATTCCATCCAAATATGTACAAAATATTTATGAAATATATACATTTAAAATTATCATACACATTTCAGAGTATTCCTGATATACAGTCTCGTGTTATAACAAAAGTCTACGACTTTCTTGGACATCCCTCCTATGCTTAAAATATCGTCCAAATATCTGGATGAAGTGTTAAAAATTTATTTTGATATAGGTCACAAAAATCATCACACAATTTACATGTAAAAATATACTAATAGTGCTGTCTCCCTCTAACTGATTAGTTATTGCATGATTCAAGAATGTTTTACTCCCCTTGATTCAAGGCTAAAGCTATGAATGCATTCTTGTCTAACCGCCACGTATGTGCTCAGATTGGTAAAGTAGGCCCCAATGTAAATATGATTGGTTTGAGTTTCAAGATGGCGAACAAAAATACGAACATAATGTCAGCAAATCGTGATAAAGTTAGTTAATTTTGACTGTTTAACCATTTAATTGACTTTCAAATTAAATAATTGCAGTTTGAAACATTAAACTTTACTGTTTTTTGCATGCCGGGACTGAACTGGTCATCGGATGACTCACAGCCCTTCATATTTTTTTGCCAATTTGAATAACAATATATGTTGAATGGAGTTACAATTATAGACAAATGCACTTTACATCGTTGACACGCCAATGTTTACTTTAACGGGTTTTAACGATTTTGGTTTAATTATCACAGCAGCACCAACGCATTCAACATAAATTATTATTTACCTTTCAGTTTTAACGTAAGCAAAATCATCATAATACAGATTAGTTGTTTTTTAGTTTAAACATATTTTATTTCAACTTGGTAAGATACACATACAAATATATACAAGTTACATAATGTAAAAGGATTAGAACGAAAGCTGGAAGCTTATGTTATTCTTCTCCTAGCAATAATCAGGTGTAAATATAATGGCGTTGTTTTAAGCTGTTGAAATATAAGACTTTAACACAATCTTACTTGTTACGTCAACATACCTATGTGCCAAATATGTGTATGTTACGTCCTCATAAATGGCACTGTTATTGTGCTGTTGCTCTCTTTTAATTAACACATACATTATGTGCACTATTCAGCACTTCGTTATGGCGATCTGAAATTTTAGCAGTTCTAATCATTCTATTTGGTGCAAAGGTCTGTTAACGTAATATGAAAATGTAGAACAGAAAAAAAAATACTTTATAACAAAAATCACTGAAAAAAGAGGGAAAATGCAAGCTCATAGTTTGTTAATGTTAATTTCAACGTTAGAAATGGTATAATGCCAAAAATGCACTATATGTTTCTATGAAAATTGAATACTAAAAAAAAAGAAAAAAATGATTATGAATGAGTAGACTTGGGGCACGAATCTGAAACCTTGTAACATCTTTCCTACTTTTCGTTTTAATACTTCTATGTGATAGGTGTTGTTTTAAAATCGTTTGGTGTAAACAATATATGTTTGCACAGCTTCAAAAAATTCGATGTTCATGTTCATAGGGAGCGAGTTGTTACCAAATAAGAGAGTCTGTAGTGTTATGGAAGTATGCTGAGAAAATGCACGTACGAGCTCAACTCTTTGTGCTTGATAATTATGACATTTCATGAGAAAGTGGTCGGCATTTTCAACATGGCCACAAAGACAGAGAGGCGATTCACTGATTCCTTCTTGATAGAATTAGTGTTGTTTTTGGTCAAGCCACGTATTGTTGAATGAGGTGTTTTGATTAGTAAAAGAAACGACCTGGTTTAACCTAAAAGGAACAATAAAGTAAGTAAGGGGGCGAATATCAGGAATATGTACAATCAAGTATCACACCCAACCCAGGACACCACACAGAAAAGCGACAAAAACACAATAAAACATCGCACACAAGAGAGCCAAGAGGCTAGACCTTTTTCCCAGCAGGTGACCACAAGGCTGCAATGAACAGACAAGAAAGTATGACAAACACGAAATATTAATAACAAAAATGATCGATCCACGAATAAAGCACCGCCTTGGAACGGTCTGTAAAAATATTTTTACTGGAGGGCTTAAACCAGTTTCATGGCATCAACTTCAACCTTAGTCCAGATGTGGGTCAATAGATGTTTGGTTTGTATGAAAGATCCCTAACTCATCCATGCATCATCTCCTAGAACATATAAATCAAAATATAAAAAAGAGGCCGCCAATAAACTTTTTTGCAGCTATAATAAGTGTGATAAAGACTTGAGAGCGCACTAATGTAACACCAGATTCTTCCAGTCTAGGCGTTTTATATATGTCTTATCTATTCTAAACAGGAATAATAAGAATGTCCTTAATGCAACAGTACTTGGTGTGAAAAAAAGAATCAATATTTGCTATATTAGGAAGGCAGTGTCCAAAATTCTGTACATAGAGTTCTCAGCAAATAAATCTGAGAAGAAAGACCAGTCCATGGAAATACCCCAAACCACTCCAAGCCTCCGCAAAAACCATCCTAAAACCACTCCAAATTTCCACAATCCCTCTACACCACTGCAAAAGTAAGTAAGTAGGACCAGGAAAAGCCACAACCACATACTAAAGATCAATCCACGGCACAGCGAGAAAGAATCAACAAGTAATAAGGTTTTTGTGTATTTTGTGTTGTTTTGTTTTTTTGTTTTGTTTTTGTTTTTTATTTATCAAAATTTCTAAATTCGCACTCCCTGGTGTAATGCTCAACACAACAAAAGTAAAACAAACAACTTCCCAACGAGATGATTGCAGACAAGAAATGAAACACAGTACTGATAAACAAAATAATATTACCTTATACTGCCTTACGCTACCATAAACAATTGGAGCACCAATAAACAACGAATTAGCAACAGAAGAACACGACCTCCACAAAAACACCCAAAACTGCTGTACTTACATACATACATACATACATACATACATACATACATACATACAATCACACACACACACACACACACACACACACACACACATACATGCATACATACATAAATACGTACGTACGTACGTACGTACGCACGCACACACACACACACACACACACACACACACACACATAAGATGCAATCGAATATCACAACTGTGGGCCAATTAGCAAAATAATTACAATTGTGTCACACATCTGGCTTAAGGCTGACTTTGTGTTGCAGTGTAATTTGACTTTAAACCAAGACTTAGAGATGAAATAGCGCTTCATAAACTAACCACTTGCATAGTGAATTCTGTGAGATTTTTGCCAGACCTTTAGGTACAAAAGTAAGTAATGGTGCAAAGATCAGGAATCGATACAATCAAGTACCACACCTGACCCAGGATACCAATGGGAAAGTGACAAACTCACAGAAGACACCACAAACGAGAGCCAAGAGGTCAGCCCTTTCCCAGCAGGTGACCACAAAGCACATATAAACAGACGTGCACAAAACATAGCAAACACAAGACAGAACAAAAACATTAAAGATCCACAAAAGAAGTACCGCCTTGGAACGGTCAGTAAAATATTTCACTGGAGGGCTTAAACCGGTTTAACGGCGCCAACCTCACCCTTAATTCAGATGTGGATCAAGACACATAGATATTTGGTTTGCATGAAAGACCCCTAACTTATCAGTGCATCATCTCCTAAAACATATAAATCAAGATATAACAAGGAGATAAAGCAAGGATAAGGACTCAACAGTAAATTAAACTGAATACCGGAGCAAAAGAAATCCAATAGGTAAACCCCGGTGGGCCCGACAAACAGCCAAAGCATCAGGCCCCTACCATCTCATCAATAGATAAGTCTTTAAGTCGGAACCATCATAGAGTCTGAAGTCTGACCCACCAGCGTGCAATTAAAGAGGAAAGCAAAGTTGCCAACCGTGATTGGGTTGACTACCAAGCATGCAGTCTGTTGCAATACATTAATGTTATAGCCAATCTTTTTATAATGGGAAATTATTTTAATGAACTGCGCTGAAAAATTATTAGAGCCAAAAATCTTCTTCAACTTATACACCAAGTCACCATAGAAATAGGTTCCAAAAGTCCTTGGCGCAAGAGAGATTTAAGTCCAACTTGGAATTTAGAAATCAAATCATAGTATCGTCTATAAAATTTTGAAAATGTTTTGCGAAGTTTATGATACCGATAGCCTTGTTTAAGAAGTTTCTGAGTTAACAATTTATTGCGAGTGTTGAAGTCAGCAACATAGCTAGATGCTCTAACAAAACGAATGAGTTGAGAGATATAGACTCCATAGGATGTAGAACGAGGAACATCACCATCTAAAAATGGGAAATTGACAATTTCAAAATCAAAGTCGTCACGTTTATCATAAATTTTGGTAGAAACAATATCATTAGAAATTGACAAATGCAAGTCTAAAAATGCGGCTTCGGTATCAGAGGCATTGGCTTTATTAAGTTGGAGCTCTGAAGGGTATATTTGACTAACCATATTGTCAAAATAAACATTATTAATATTTAAAATATCGTCCAAATATCTGGAAGTAGTGTTAAACGCATCAATAACATCAGCCTGCTTATCATCAGAAAGAGACATCATAAAGTCCCTTTCATAACAAAACAGGAATAAATCTGCAACCAGGGGAGCACAATTAGTGCCCATAGGAATCCCAACAAATCAAAGGCATATCTAATCTGTCAATATAATTTCAGACTCAAAATTATTATTTCTGATACCGCAAATAATACGCCAACTGGACAAAAATAAAATAATTTCCATTTTTGTAAAACATGTGGAATATGTCCTGCTTTGTCACAAAATGCCGATTTCTATTTTTCAGTATATATAGGGGATAATGTCTGGACCGGACTGTCAGTTCGAGGTATGCCATAGTATCAAATTTTGCAGAGTTGAGTTTATGCGAAAATGTTGATAAGTAGCATGTTATAAATAATGTTTATTCCAGTATTTTTGTCTACAAATGCGGGCCTTTGACAAGTAGAGCGTAACTATAGTGGCTCGCTGTAGATATTGTTTTTGCTGAAATGTTTTTGAGTAGCCCTGGTTCACAACTTGATATAAAGAATTAATCATTGCTTATTCGCTGAAATCATCAGAGGGAAGAAGATGACACTCTGCAAATATATTTAGTGACATGACATTAAGTCTCATTTTTGGCGTTTCCATCTGTTGTTGGTATAACAACTTTAAATTTCCTTAGACGAATTGAAAAAGTGGAAGCAGGCATTTATAAGCTCACCCGAGCCGAATGGTCAAGGGAGGTATATGTTTGTCAGTGGTCAAGCGTCCACCGTAGTCCGTTCTAGTCAATAAAGTATATCTCTGAGTCTAGATATAGAAATCTGCAACTTATTTGTTATTTAAAGTAACGAACACAATTTGAAAATTGACACGTGTTATATATTTAACGTAATGTACCAAGTAATGAATTGTGCAATATGTAAAATAATGAACTACAAAACGATCTTTATAACTTGTTAGGCAATTAGATTGTTTCTCTGTGATGATACATTGCAAAAGTTAAGAAGCCTCCATGCCAGCTAACCAATTTTGTATCTTAACAACAACATAATCTAGGGCAAGAATTTGGCACCAGTGAATGCATTTAAGCCCCCCCCCCCATCCAGTGGCTTAAACTGCTGCTCGTTCTAAGGCAATTGTTATATTGTTGTTAATTCGTTTTAACTGTTGCTCCCATGGGAGGGGGGGGTTCTTTGTTTGTTTTGTGTTATGTTATGCGGTGCTTTGTGTCCTTTTTAGTTTTGCTAGCATCTTGATGAGGAAAAGAGATCTGGTTGCTTTACTTTGTATTCCTGGTGGTACTTGATTGTATCGATTCCTGATCTTTGCACCTTTACTTACTTTGTTTCTGATATCCATTTGTGGCTCTTCCACACAGTGCCGTGGGTTGGTCTGCGGTTTGTGATTTTGGTATATCCAGATCATGCTCACTTAAAATTTTTAACTGATAAAAATTGTTTTAATTCTTAAGATTACTTATTGGTTTAAAATACATGCCTTTAGAAAATCATATCTACATGAATCGTCTGGCTGAATGTCAATTGCGCTTATGTTTAGCTCTATGAAGCGTCTGTACCCCATCGTCCTCAACGTCCAAGTACAATTCTGATTAGGTTCATAAAAACCATCATTGTCTGCATCCACTGACCTGAAGTTGCCTTCGAAACCTTTCATAAGCTCTCCCCCACAAACTCCTTGAAATTATAATCAAATTATATGAGTGCAGATCTGAGAAAAGAACATTGAAGCACGTACGGTAGTGTCTGCTCAGCCAAGCCCAGCCATGCTCAGCCATGCCTATGGCGTTCCGGCAACTATTGCATAAGAGATATAAAATTACCTAAAATTCAAACATTTAACACGCCTTTAACGTGCATGTCATGCTATCTCGTCTGTTCATTGCAGCCCTGTGATCACCTGCTGGGAAAGGGCTGAGCTCTTGGCTCTCTTGTATGCGATGTGTTTTTTGTACTGTGTAACTTTCCCATGTTGTGGCTTGGGTCATATTTGGTGCTTGATTGTATCGATTCCTGATCTTTGCCGTCTTCCTAACTTAAGTGGCTTAGTCTGCTGTCATTTGGGCCTCGACGCGAGAAAACCTGTCTTCTGGGGTTTGCGAACAACACAGGCGCAGTCAGCCTGCGCATCCGCGCAGACTGATCAGCGCCTTTGTTATTCGCTTTTTGGAAAGTATTATATGTAAACTTGCTACTGGTGAAAAATCAATTTTCTAGCTAGTCTCTGTAGCTGAGGAGACTGTTTTAAAACTTGCTTTGTCGGAAACACCGAAGACAGGTTTTCTCGCGACGAGGCCCATTTCTAATGCGGTGGTTCTTTTTTTGTTGAATGATTGGCTATTGTTGCTCCTATTGTTTTGTGGTAGTTCTTTGTTTGGTCCTCGTTTGTTTTACTGTACCAAAATGTCCTTTTTAGGTTTGCAATCATCTTGATGGGGAAGAGAGAGCTGGATATCTAAAAAAATTAAAACCCAATCAATTGTCCAAAGGTTCACAATAACGTAAAATGGTGCAATACGGGATTAAATTGTTCACAAAGCATCCGTCTGAAACAATTTTGAAAATTCTTATTAAAAATAAATCGTTTTGATTTGATAAAAAAATAAAACTTTTTACAATATTCAAATTGATAGAATCGTTTGCTTTTGTCACAATATCAAATCTAGTTACCTTTAGGAGCGCATGATATATACTTATAGTGAGGGTACACATAGAAAATTGAGTAAATCTCAGGTTGTATAAATCACAGATCAACAGAATTGATGTCAAATAAACGTTTTTACATCTGGCCAACATAATATTTGAAATTCGTAAATTATCTTATTTGCATACCCATGAATGTTCCGAAAAAACTTGTATAAAACAAAAATTTGGCATATTCTTTGAAATAAAAGTGAAACACATTTAAAGACTAACCCAACTTCTTTGAAGACTAAATCTTGATATAAACCTCACACATGTCTAAGCATCTATAGAATAAACCAGGAGTCTCAGAACGTAATCATGATATGAATTGGTAGAACTAATTTAATGTGTTAATTGCATAGTCATAAAAATTTATCAAACAGCAATGTTTAATATGATAGCATATATAGGCTGCTCTTTTACTACTTTTTTTTTACTTTTATCGAAATTGGTGTGATGAACTTGATATTTGAATTAATTATGTCCCATTTATCTTACTTTGTGATTAATAATGGGGAAAAGGATGTAATTTATACATATGGTACAGCGCTTATTAGAAGTATAATCAGAAACGTTTCCTACAATGGTCATACAATATTACAGTTTGGATAATCCTATTCTTCAACAAGTTTTGGGAAACCCGTTATTACATGTTCTGACAATTTAAAATGGAACCACATATTCAGAAAATATCCAAAAGAACAAAGTAAGTAAGGGTGCAGAGATCAGGAGTCGATACAAGTCAGTACCAAACCTGACCCAGGATACCAATGGGAAAGAGACAAACTCACAGTAATAAACCACAAACGAGAGCCAAGAGATCAGCCCTTTCCCAGCAGGTGACAACAAGGCTACAAGGAACATACATGACATCACAACACACACCAACATGAAGCATAACTAACAAATTCTACAATGACATTCTTAAGAAGAAACCTGAAAAGATGTCCTGAATAGTGCAAAAAATTAGCTTATATCTCACTTGTGCGATATCTTTTGGATTACAGTGCTTATATTTGAGACCCTTATTATTGTCAAGTCAATAATAACCTAGAGAAATAATTCAAAAACAGGTGGCACGATTTCTTACTGATGAATATAAATCACGCAGGGAAGGATGTGTAACTAAAATGACTCGGGGCTCGAATCTCTTCAATAACAACGTAATTGTTATCGTCTAGGGTTATTCCATAAAGTGGACGAGGGGCTGGTACCGCCTATACTGCCAAAGGAATATGTCCAACCCATATATCAGAAAATCCAAATTAAAGCCAAAAATATACAAACTTTATCAGTGTCACCAAACCACGTGGTGTGTGACGTAAATTTTTGGTACCACCGGCAGCTAAATCATCAACAAGAAGCATCGCCTCGGAACTTCAATCAATCGTAAGTATTTTATTTTCCAGCCGATTTCAACGACATATAGCCTATTCTAAGGGGAAAAGTGAGTTCTTTACAACGGTGTTAATGGATTTGTCACCAGATTAATACTTTAGGCCTGAAAACGAGGCAAATGTCCAGAAAATGTGAAAAACACCGTGCAACCACGGCAAGCCAGTCCCAAATATTGCCAAGACATTTGCCTCGTTTTCAGGCCTAAAGTATTAATCTGGTGACAAATCCATTACCACCGTTGTAAAGAACTCACTTTTCCCCTTAGAATAGGCTATATGTCGTTGAAATCGGCTGGAAAATAAAATACTTACGATTGATTGAAGTTCCGAGGCGATGCTTCTTGTTGATGATTTAGCTGCCGGTGGTACCAAAAATTTACGTCACACACCACGTGGTTTGGTGACACTGTTTATTATTACATCTAACACTATAAACAGTCAAGTCACAAATAACAATAGAAGTTATAAAAATCTATCAGTGACAAGCCGAGCAGTACATGAACTCATTCTTTGTGAGAACAACTATCACTTGGAACCTTTTGGAAAATTTGCTGTACATGCTGAGACAGTTGAGCGTATAAATCAGCCCTTCCTAAGTGCTACTAATAGCACTACATGTTCTCTAACCCATTGTGTTGATGTCGCATAGGCCCTAAACCACTAAAAAACAATTGACATGCTATTGATAAAAAAACATACTCTTTTATATCATATATCCATAATAAAAATGATTGTTGTGTTTCTTGTTTCGCTAGTATATTATCACTGTGATACGCATTATATTATATATAAGAGTGTGATAATGTAAAACCTCAGCTGACTCAATCTATTAAAAAATATATATATATATAATATAAGTAATCATATTTGGCCAAGCTATGGTCCACTGAGCTCCTAAAATGAGTTTATGCATCATTTTCTGATTCAAAAAATTATATAGTTACCATTTATCAAATAGTACGAGGCATTAAATCCAGCTCCATTAATATCATCACTGTTTGAAAAAAAAATCACATAAAGAATGTGAGATATACTTCGAAACTCTGTTGGTGGTGGGCGTATCTGGCAAAAGATATCAACTGTTCGCAAAGTCCCTGTAATCTGAAAAACAAAACATTGAAAAATATTTATAAAAAAATAGAAAAAAAGATTAAGTCAAATTTTACAATTTTTTCAACAAAATTTTCTCTTTCCTCTACCAGTTACACTGTTTTACAGATCACCAGGAGTTTAAAAATAGAAATATATCTATTTTACAGTTTGATTATTTAATATAAAAAAGAAACTATAACTGTCACAAACCATGTATGTTTTGAAGAAAAAAAATAGTTTTTGGTAAAAAGTGAAGGTATTTTTTTTAAAAAAATGTTTCTACAAAGGAAATTAAATATTCGTAAATTCTCGGTTGTAGCCTAATTAACGAAGCACAATAGCAGTATACTTTGTATATATTGTAATAGAGTTGAACGCCTCAATAACATCACCTTTCAGTCAGAAAGGGACAGCACGAAGCCTCTCTCGTAAGAAAGCAAGACAAATCTGCAACAAAGGAAGCACAATTAGTACCCATTGGAATACCTACCATTTGTATATTATAAAGTTTAGATATAAATGTAATACCCAGAAGATAATGGAGAGCGTCCAAACAAATCTGCAATGACCATACATTATATCGTCTGCTGTTTTGAAAAAGTTTGTACGTTGTCTCTATGACTAGAATATTCGTTTTCCAGATTATTTAATGTTTCAGTCTTAAAGAGGAAGTCAAAGATCAGGAATCGATATAATCAAGTGCTACACCTGACCCAGAACACCATATGACAAAGTTTTAAAATTAAAAAAGGCAAAAATCAAGAATTGATACAATCAAGTACCACACCTGTCTCACCATATGGGAAAGTGACAAAATATCAAGGAAACATCACACATAAGAGAGCCTAGAGGTCACCCCTTTCAGAGTTGGTGATCACAAGGATGCATGGAACAGATATGACAGTATTATAAAGACAAGCTTGAAACATAAATAACGAAAAGGACCTACAAAAGAAGCACCGCCTTGAAATGTTAAGAAGAAAAATCGCTGGAATTAAACTGTGCTAACCTCACATGTATATCAGATGTGGATCAAGACAAAAAGAAGTTTGATTCGCATGAAATATCTCTAACTTATGGATGCATCATCTCCTAGTGCATACAAATCATTATATAGGCAGCAGATAAAACAGAGATAAGGACTCAACAGTACATACAACTGGATACCAGAGCAAATGAAATCCAACATTAAAATCCCAGTGGGCTTGACCAAATACATGACATCAGGTCCAAACCCTCTCACCTACAAATAAGTATTAAAGTAGGAACCCTATTTGCATTTTGTAAAGAACTACTATTCATTACTATGTAGCATATACAAGGTAGGATAAAATCGGATGAGATTAAATTGGCCATTTTGTAAAATTTCAAAGCACCTATCGACCTGTACACATATACTATTTCTGTACTATATTTTACTCCTGGACATTGATGTTTTTGGTTTTGAATAGACAAACAGTAAGTGAGTACAATAACAAACTGTAGACAAACCCATGGCACCGTGAGGAAGAGCCACACAACAATCACCAGACACCAAAGACAAATTAATCAAAGCAACCAGCTCTCTATCTTCCCCATCAAGATGATTGCAAAACTAGAATGGACATAAAGTAACGCATAACAAAACATAGAACAATTAAAAACTCTTAAATGGGAGTAACAATCAATAACGATTCAACAACAACAAAACCATTTCCTTAGAGCAGACAGCAGCCTAAGCCACAGAAGGGCTTAAATGCATTTTACTGGTACGAAATCTTTGCCTTATATTCTGCCCTTGTTGAAGCACAAACTATGTTAAGCTCACATGGTGGCTTTTTAACTATTGCAATGTTTCATCATGGAGAAACAATCAAATCAAATTAACACTATGATGGAACAAAGAAAAGGGCTCAAGACGCACAGATAGTAAGAGCTAAAGAAAACCTCAAGTTGATCCACAATTGGCCCAGCTACAGATAATCACAAGGATCCAACCCAACGGTTAAAACTTGACGTCAGAGCCATCATTGAGTCTAAGGCCTGACCCACCGTCTTGTAAGTTAAGAGGAAACCATAGTTATAAACCATGAATGGGTTTAAAACCAGGCATGCAGACTGTCAAATGACATCCAATCCAACCTTTTTAACACGCTTGTTAATATTTTTGAATTGATAACTAAAGGTAGGTTTTCCAACAATTCTTTTGAATTTGTAATCCAAATTACCATAAATTTTAGGTTCTGGTATGCCCTGTTGCAGAAGAGTTTTAACCTAATGTTGTATTTGGCAATTGACTCTAGGTGTCTGTGGAAGAATTTTGAAAATGCTTCTCGAATTTTTGGATATCTGTAACTATCTTTTACTACTTTAGCAGTTAAAATAGGTTTCTGTTGTTGAAGTCATCAACATTAGAACACACCTTAGCAAAAGGAATAAGCTGCAAAATATATACACCATAGGAAGGGGAAGGAGGAACATCTCCATCAAGAAATGGGAAAATAACTATTTCAAAATCACCCTGATTATCATAAATCTTAGATGAAACTATGTCATTCGATATCGACAAGTTCAAGTCCAAAAACGGGGCTAAAGTATCAGAAGAATTCGCCTTATTCCCCTGAAGTTCAGTGGGATAAATCTGACTTACCATTTGTTCAAAAAACGGACTATCAATATTTAGTTAGTCATCTAAATATCTGGAGGTGGAGTTAAAAGCTTCGATAATATCAGTTTATTTATTGTCTGGCAGAGACAACATGAAGTATCTCTCATAACAAAACAAAAAGAAATCTGCAACAAGAGGAGCACAATAAGTACCCATTGGGAAACCTAAAATTTGTCTATATAATTTCGAGCCAAATCTTATAAATATATTGTCCAAAAGAAAATAAAGAGCATCACACATATTCTGACATCACCACAGCTTATATCGTTTAGGTTGTTCAGAAGTAAAAAGGGGGCATTTTTCTCATTACATGCCAAATAAAGTGTACCCTCCCTGTTAAATGTTTGCTCAATTAAAGATTACTTACTGGTCAAGAATGGCGTTCTTAGACACATTTACTGTTTCTTAGGTGTTTCTTGGATTATTTTATACTGTTGTTACAGTATAAAAAGGAAATGAAATACCCAACCTACTAGGCACTGCTTTGTACAATTATATTGTAACATGTATGTTGTTTATCTGTTTATTATATTTTTGTTTACTTAGTTTCTGCTGACCCAGATATTGGAGACATTGATGGTAAATAAGTTGTTGTAAACAAGGTATTTATTTGGTTATAAGATTTTTCTATAAGGATGACCAATCATCTAGATGGTTCTTGAACCTTGGAGAAAAGACCGAACTTACTAGAATTTTCTTTTCCATGCAAATAGAAACTTTGAGTAGGTTCTAGAATTCAGTAGAAGTTTGTGGAATTTTCCAGAATAAATAAATATAGCATATGATATAATAGTCTTTCTTGACCGTTCTAGAACTTTCTTAAAGGGTATATATAAGAGTAAATTTTTCATAAGGGCATCTTTGAAATAATTTCACCATTTAAAAGTCTAAACCTTTTGTACTGGAATTCTATAGTGGAATACTGTGTTTAATTATTCATTCTGGATTACTTTGGATTATTCAGTTTTGGATTCAGACTTTGTGTTCATTTGGATTTATCTTCAAAATCTGGGATCAGAAACTGCTGAAAGACTTGTGTTGATAAATATTCTGAGGGACAGTTTGGACATATAAGGTATTGTAAATTAGACTTTCTTTGATTGTATAACTATTTTCCATTGCTTATTGTAAATGATAATTTTGTTTTTAATAAATTTTGTTAAATTTTAAAAGTGCTTTTTGCTGACTTTCCAAATAGCAAATTTTGGTTTCCTGAATTCTTTTCTAGTTACGCCTGGCACGTAACAGAAATTGGGGGCTCGTCCGGGATTGAAATTATTTTTGCACCAAATTAGTTTGAAATTTAAAATAAATTTTACTGTTTGCTGTTTTACTAGCTGAAGCCAGCAGAAAGCAAATATGTCATTCAAACTTAGTGATTTTACTGCGTCACCTTCTCAGGAGCTGTTAGACTTAGCAAAAAAGTCTGATCTTTTAGACATTGCTGATTATTATGGCCTACCCAATATCAAAAAGACCATGTTAAAACATGAAATTAAGAATATTCTCATTCAGTTCTTTGTGGACGAAGAAATATTTGATTCCTCAGCCACATCTCAGATTCTGGTTACCCAGACTGATTTGCAGCTGAGAGAATTAGAAATTAAAAGGCAAGTTGAGATAGAAAAAATAAGGTTAGAACATGAAGAGAGACTGAGGCGTGAGAAAGAAGAGCGAGAGGAAAGAATAAGGGCAGAAAATGCAGAGCGTGAAGAGAGATTGAGACGTGAGAAAGAAGAGCGGGAGGACAGAATAAGGCTCGAAACATTAGAACGAGAAGATAGGTTGTTGAGACAAAAAATTGAAATGGAAGAACGAGAGAGGGAAAAACAAAGAGAAATGGAAAGAGAAAAATTAGAACAGCAAGAACGCATTGAAATTGAAAAAGAAAAATTACAATTTGAGTTAAAAATGAAAGAACTTGAGTTAGAGGGAAAATCTAAATCAAAACCTTTGCCTTTAGACTCTGGCAAATTTTTTGATGTAACAAAACACATCAGACTCGTTCCTCCATTTCAAGAAAAAGAAGTTGACAAATATTTTTTACATTTTGAAAAGGTAGCAGAAAACCTGAAATGGCCAAGAGAGCACTGGACCTTACTTTTGCAGAGCGTTGTAATAGGCAAAGCTCGAGAAATTTACACTCAGCTTTCACTAGAACAAAGCTCTGATTATGACAAAGTAAAAGAACTTATTCTTAAGGCTTATGAGTTGGTCCCTGAAGCTTACAGGCAGAAATTTAGAGATTGTAGGAAAGAACCTAACCAGACTCATGTGGAATTTGCTAGAACAAAAGAACAATTATTTGATAGATGGTGCTCTTCAAAGAAAGTAGGTTCTGATCATGAAAAACTAAGACAGCTCATGCTTGTTGAAGAATTCAAATGGTGTATAAATTCTGATGTCAGGGCTTTCTTAAATGAAAAAGAAGTTGAAAATTTGGATGTAGCAGCTAGACTAGCTGATGATTATTCTTTGACTCATGAAACTTCTTTTGTTAACAAGCCATTTCCTAGGAAACCATTCAACCCTCAATTAAAATTTACACCTCAATCAAGACCATTTATCCCTCAGTCAAAACCATATTCCCCTCAGTCAGGTCCAAAATCCAACCCCAGTAATCCATCTGATAATTCCAGTCATTCATTTACTCCCAAACCTAGATTTTCTGGTGAAAACAAAGGTCAAAGTCCTTTATCCCAGCCAATTTGCAATTATTGTAAACAATCAGGCCATATCATTTCTGAATGTATAGCTTTAAAAAGAAAGAGAGAAAGAGAAAGACAGGAGAGTCCTAAGCCCACAGGTCTCACCTCTTTAAGGCTAAAACCACAGTCTTCTATTCAGGATGAGAATCCTATTTTGGCCAAAACATCTGAGACTGATTCCGTTATGGAGATTTATGAACCATTCTTGTCAGATGGTTCCGTGTCACTAAATAGTGATTTTGCCCAGTCTACCCCTATTAAAATCTTACGAGATACTGGTGCTTCTCAATCGCTTATCTTGGCAGATACCCTGCCTTTTTCTGAGAAGACTTCCTCTGGGACAAGTGTCCTTATCCAGGGTGTAGAGTGCGGATTTATCAATGTACCGCTCCATAACATTTATTTGTCCTCAGACTTAGTTACTGGTCTTGTGGCTGTAGGTATTAGACCTTCTTTACCTTTTAAAGGTATTCACTTGCTTTTAGGCAATGATTTGGCTGGAGATAAGGTTGTGGTAGACCCACTTTTGACCAGCACACCTTGTGTTGATCAACCGCCTGATCCTATTGAGCAGGAAATTCCTGACCTTTACCCTTCTTGTGCTGTCACTAGGGCAATGGCAAAGAAAGCCAATCAGAATTATGGGATGCAGGATATTAATATAGCTGACACTTTGATAGGTCAGTCCTTTAATGATGAGATTTCAAATTCTTTTTCTCCCACTCAGTCTGACATTCAGACTGACTTTGACACTTCAAGGTCAAACCTTGACCTTTCACCTTCAATTTCAAATGACCAGCTGTCAAGGTCACAGCTTTGTAAGGAACAACACAGTGATCCTGAGATATCACCTTTATTTGACAGAGCTTTAGATGAAAATGAAATGTCACAAGTCCCTGTTTGTTATTATGTGAAAAATGGCATTTTGATGAGAAAATGGCGTCCTCCTGATGTCTCAGCAGATGATGAGTGGACTGTTAACCACCAGATTGTGGTTCCTAGGGCTTATTGTCCTGAAATTTTAAATTTGGCTCATGAAACTCCCATGTCAGGCCATCTAGGTGTAAATAAGACCTACCACAAGATTCTTAATCATTTCTTTTGGCCAGGATTAAAATCTGATGTTTCTCAGCACTGCAAATCCTGCCACACTTGTCAAATGGTAGGAAAACCCAATCAGACCATTCCAAAAGCTTCTTTACAGCCCATTCCTGCCTTTGATGAACCTTTTAGCAGAATCATTATTGACTGTGTAGGTCCCTTACCCAAAACAAAATCAGGTTGTCAATATCTTTTGACTATTATGTGTGCTTCAACACGCTTCCCTGAAGCCATTCCACTCAGAAATATTAAGACTAAGACAATTGTTAAGGCACTTGTGAAGTTTTTCACTTTTGTGGGACTTCCAAGGTCTGTACAATCTGATCAAGGTTCAAATTTTATGTCAGGAATTTTTCAGCAAGTCATGCATGAACTTGGAATCAAACAATACAAGTCATCGGCTTATCATCCTGAAAGTCAGGGTGCCTTAGAAAGATTTCATCAAACTTTGAAAAACATGATCAGATCTTACTGCTTTGACACTGAAAAAAATTGGGATGAAGGTATACATTTGCTTTTATTTGCTGTAAGGGAATCTGTACAAGAGTCTCTTGGGTTCAGTCCATTTGAACTGGTATTTGGGCATACTGTGCGCGGACCCTTGAAACTTCTGAAAGAAAAATTTCTCTCAGATGATGACAGTTCTTTGAACTTACTTCAGTATGTGTCTGATTTCAAAAATAGACTATCAAAAGCCTACGAAGCTGCTCGGTCCAATCTCAAATCAGCTCAAAGCAAAATGAAACTACGTTATGATGAAAGTGCTCAGGATAGACATTTTGAACCTGGAGACAAGGTACTTGCTCTTTTGCCCATTCCTGGTAAGCCATTGCAAGCAAGATATTATGGTCCTTATACTGTTGACAAAAAGTTAAGTGATGTTAATTATATTGTCAACACTCCTGGGAGGCGCAAGCAAAAACAGTTATGTCATATCAACATGCTTAAAAAGTACATTGATAGGGATAGTTCTGTTATTTCATCAGTGAATTTAGTTAAAACTGTCCCTCTTGAACAAAATGAAATGGACTCTGAAGATATGAACTTTGTGAAATCTGATCCTGCGTCGTCAAAACTCAAGAACTCTGATATCTTAAAGGATCTTGACCAGAAATTGTCTCATCTTAGTTCAGACAAGAGACTTGACCTGAAGCAGTTGATTCTTGAATATGAACATTTATTTCCAGATATTCCATCCAAAACTGACAAAATTTATCATGATGTTGAACTTATTGATGGTTCAAAACCTGTGAAACAACATCCATACAGAATGAACCCTGTAAAACAACAAATTCTCAGAGATGAAGTTCAATATTTGCTGGATAATGACTTTATAGAACCTAGTCAAAGTGAATGGAGTTCTCCTTGTATTCTTGTACCAAAACCTGATGGGACATTTCGCATGTGTACAGACTACCGTAAAGTAAATTCTGTCACCAAAACGGACACATTTCCAATTCCTCGAATCGATGACTGCATCGATAACATTGGACAAGCCAAATATGTTACAAAATTCGATCTGCTTAAAGGATTTTGGCAAATACCTCTGACAGACAGAGCAAAGGAGATCTCAGCATTTGTTACTCCAGACGGATTGTATCAGTATAAAGTTATGCCATTTGGAATGAAGAACTCTCCAGCAACATTTCAACGCTTGGTTAACAGCTTGATATTTAATCTGGTTGGCTGTAAAGCCTATATCGACGACGCTATCATCTTCAGCGAAGAATGGGAACGACACTTACAAACTATCAGAGATTTCTTCGACAGACTTAGTGAAGCTAAACTAACAGTTAACTTAACAAAGAGTGAATTTTGCCATGCAAATTTGACATTTTTAGGTCATCTGGTGGGACAAGGTCTGGTAAAACCTGTAGAGGCTAAAGTTGAGGCTATCTCAGATTTTCCCGTACCTTCTGGCAAAAGACAACTGATGCGCTTTCTCGGTATGGCTGGATATTACAGGAAATTCTGTAATAACTTCTCTGTCATAGCAGAGCCTTTGACAAACTTACTTGGCAAAAGGGTCAAATATATTTGGACTGATAACTGTCAGAAGTCTTTTGAAAAGCTTAAAGCCATACTTAAAAGTGCTCCAGTTCTCTTAGCACCAAACTTTGACAAAAAATTTAAGTTGGCTGTAGATGCCAGTGATGTTGGTGCAGGCAGTGTATTGTTACAAGAAGATGACAATGGTGTTGATCATCCTGTTTGTTACTATTCTAAAAAGTTTAACAAACATCAGAGAAATTACTCTACCATAGAGAAAGAATGCTTATCTCTCATCCTTGCACTTCAGCACTTCGAAGTTTACCTAGCCTCTTCAGTTGCACCTATTGTCATTTTCACTGATCACAATCCACTGACTTTCATTCATAAAATGAAAAACAAGAACCAGCGTTTACTCAGATGGAGTCTCATGTTGCAAGAGCACAATCTAGATATCAGGCATATTAAAGGAAAAGATAATATCATCCCAGATGCACTCTCTAGGGCTTAGATGCCTCAGCATTTTTGATATTGAGTTTGTGCTATAGCTCCTTATTGATCTGATGTGATTTCATATTATTGTTTTTTATATTATTGTTCATTATTGCAAAAGAAAGCTTTACTTCATAAAACTTTCTTTTCTTTGAGGAGGGGAAGTGTAACATGTATGTTGTTTATCTGTTTATTATATTTTTGTTTACTTAGTTTCTGCTGACCCAGATATTGGAGACATTGATGGTAAATAAGTTGTTGTAAACAAGGTATTTATTTGGTTATAAGATTTTTCTAGAAGGATGACCAATCATCTAGATGGTTCTTGAACCTTGGAGAAAAGACCAGAACTTACTAGAATTTTCTTTTCCATGCAAATAGAAACTTTGAGTAGGTTCTAGAATTCAGTAGAAGTTTGTGGAATTTTCCAGAATAAATAAATATAGCATATGATATAATAGTCTTTCTTGACCGTTCTAGAACTTTCTTAAAGGGTATATATAAGAGTAAATTTTTCATAAGGGCATCTTTGAAATAATTTCACCATTTAAAAGTCTAAACCTTTTGTACTGGAATTCTATAGTGGAATACTGTGTTTAATTATTCATTCTGGATTACTTTGGATTATTCAGTTTTGGATTCAGACTTTGTGTTCATTTGGATTTATCTTCAAAATCTGGGATCAGAAACTGCTGAAAGACTTGTGTTGATAAATATTCTGAGGGACAGTTTGGACATATAAGGTATTGTAAATTAGACTTTCTTTGATTGTATAACTATTTTCCATTGCTTATTGTAAATGATAATTTTGTTTTTAATAAATTTTGTTAAATTTTAAAAGTGCTTTTTGCTGACTTTCCAAATAGCAAATTTTGGTTTCCTGAATTCTTTTCTAGTTACGCCTGGCACGTAACAATATTAACGATTAATGTTGTATAATGATTCTAGGGATGTGTTTTGCTTTTGTATAAAGGTGTTTTTAAAACAATGTTTGGTTTACTTTTAATAAGAAAATAAACAGCATCTTCCCCTACCTCCTCGTATGACAACCTCAGTAGAAAATTGAAAATTTATAGTAATGAAACTTCAAACTTGAGGCATAAAAAATTATCTTGTAATTCGATTAGTGTTCACTGAAGGACAGAATATTGCTACTGATTTTCCAATATTATAGGTTTTAAAACTCATAATCAAAGAAAATTATAGCTCACAAGTAATAGCTGAATAAAGATGCATCCCCATGTTCTGGCAAATCCATTAAAGTAACATATATAACCGTATAAAGAATATATATATAATAAGGTCTTCTATTTGTTCTATGTGACAGTATGAAATGCTAATATACGTTGAATTTAGAATTTTGTAATATTTATCTGATGAAAACTAAGATTAATCCAGTCAGTTATTCAAAAGCAACCACCAATTGATTGTTGTTCACATTATAGAAATATAGTCAGAAGCACAGCACAGGTTAGTATTCCTTGTGTTTTAGGTTTATTTACGATTTAAAAAAATATTACTAAATGATGTGTGGGTGGTTGTTGCATACAAGCTAAGATCGCTAACAATACAGATAGAATCTTACATCTATAAGTTGGTAGAATAAAACATTAGTAAACCACAGTAAGCTGGAGAAAAAGGAAACACATGCACCCACAACACAATTAAATTAGAGCAATTATTCTTTATTCTTCTGCAAGATGATTGCTTAACTATAAAAGACGTCAACTACACAACAAAACAAGGACCAATCACGAAAAACCTGCACACAATGGGAGCAACAACAAACAATATTTACATATCCATTGTAGTTGACTAAGATGAAACTTAACATTCCAGATGTTTGCATTTCTCGATGATAAAAAGTGTATACTAGGCATTTAAAAAGACATTTATTACATTGTTTTGTTCAAATGTTACACTTTTTGTGTCTATATATTTTTGTATTATACGTATCAGGAAATATGTGAACAAGAGTAATTATGTAACATCTGTAACAAAGATACATGGGCTTTATAATACACTGACCCAGAATGAAAACTTTACAATTTATTTCTTTGAATAGCTGTTTTGTTAGTATGCATGTCGTTGTAAGAGTTAAGCATGATCATCGAGATTTCGTCGTGAATAACGATTATGCAATTTTTGTTCAAATTACAGGTATATTCAAGCGGCAACGCCTGAAAAAACGTGTTCCTTACGTCGCACGTGCTCAGGGACAGGTGGTTCACTAATAACTTTAAAACCGATAAGAAAACATTTACAGCCGAGTACTGATAATATAAAGTAATTTTATTGTTACAAGACGCTTACATTTAGTGACGGCACGTCTTTCAAAAGATCCAAGAAACCAAGTTATTGGTGTGCTCAAGGCGGGGTCTACGCTAAATGATATAGCGCATCATTTTGGTTGCTCTAAAAAGACTATTCATGATCTTATGAAGCGGAACAATAGAACTGCGTCTGTCAGAGTCCGTAAAAGACCTGGTCGCGCACGCGTGACAATGTTACGTCCTCATCGCGTTACACTAAAATCACCTACGTATTCATTTCAACAAACAATCATTATTGCTCAGACTTTACGGGGTTCATACACAAAAGATAATTAATCATTCAATGCAAAATAACGGACCTGGCATTTTCCAGCAAGACCACAACGCGTAAATAACAACACAATATCATGCACAAAATAACGTCAACGTCTTGCCTTGGCCTGGTTTAACCCCAGTCATGAACCCCATAGAGCACGTATAGGATGAATTGAGTTGGAGGGTATGGTCCAATCATCGAATGAATGCGATAAATGACTCCAATATGCACCTCTGTTATAATGACAAACGTATCCCTAACGTACTCATACAACATTATGTAAATTGAATGAGGCGACGTATTTGCTAAGCATTCGTAAAAATGGAGGTCACACTGGTTACCAATGATCTTTTTAACATCACTTACAGCACGCAGTCAGTAATTTATTGTTTCCAAATGCCGTGTTACTGTTTTATTTCTTTTTTAGAAATTTTCATTTTGACCCCTCTGAACTGAATTATTCATAAAAATTATGCAATCTCTGATTTTCATCCAATATGCTTTTCAGAGACATCAAAAAGGCAATGAAGATTCGATGACAGAAAAAATTAACCACGAAAATTAATTAATCATCAAAATATATACTTTTGAATACTATGTAAAGTTTTCATTTTGGGTCAGTGTATTTTATGAAGATTTTGGACTAAAGATTAGAGATATATAGAGAACCAGGTGAAAAAATGTTCATTTTATTCTGAAAAATTCCAAAGGTTTAGACAATGTCCTTGCTCTTGTAATTATTATGTCATGTATGTGTTACATCCTTTAATAACATTTGGGAAAGTCCGTCACAATTCGAGAATTGAAGCATGCCTTGGATGTATATAAGGAGCATTACGCATAGTACTATGTACCAAAAAGCTCCATTTTGTTAGCTGGAACTGGCGTATGGAAAATTAGCTCTGTAGCATGTGGGTTCAGCTCTATCAAAATCGATTATTCTGATTAATCAGCAGAATAAATAAAATATGTATTTTTCAATTAAAGGGACTAAGTCTGCAACTATGAACATTTTTTTAAAAAAAAAATTCTTTTTAAATCATTTGTAATAGTGGAATTAAGTTATGTTTTCACAATAAATCTGTTCACTAAAGCTGAAAACTGCACGGAAAGTGAATTATCTTATAAAAACAGGTGTGTTTTTCTCTTATTGGTAATTATTTGCATCCCTCCAATAATTGTAGACACTTAATTTTAACATAAATGCTGTTGTTTTGATACTGATAATTTGTTAAGATTTACGAAATTGCTAAAATGTATACATGAATTTTAGTTTTTTAATGTGTTCTTGAAAAATAGAAACATTATTTCTAAGATTAAAAGATCAAAAGTGCAGCTTAAAATATCGCATTGAAAAAAAAAGAACTTCATTTATAACCGTTTGTTTTGCTGCAATTGCATTTATATTGTGTTAGCATGGTTTATGTGACATCAGCATCACGTAATATAACGTCAGCGTCACGTTATTACCCGCGTTATCAAAGTATATCCTCGATGTACATCTGTGGCCTGATTCCACGGAAGTTCACGGAATTTGCCGAGGTAGTTCCAATTGCCTTAAATAAGTGCCCTGATCTTGGTGTCAATTTTGCACGTCTGTTATTTTAATTATATGAGCAAGGCGGTCCGAAAATGCAAGATATAAACCAGCAGTAAGTACTTTTACATTTTTTTACTTAAAAATAATACATACCAAAATAGGCTCTTTCAAACTAAGGGTAGGCTTGTGTAATTGCTCATTTAAGACAATATAGTAATACATACTTCTATTGTTGTTTTTTACTAAACCCAAATGGAAATATTAGTAAAACGAGATCAAACATTAAAAAAATACACAGAGCAGTTGTAAAAATAAACGATAATAGTCACAATAACCGTTTTCAAAGGGTTATTTCATCTAAGTAACGTAAATAACTAGATAGGAAGCCGAAATTTTGTTCCAAAAGCTTTTGCATGTAGCTAAGGCATCCAGAATGCAGAATACATGAGTAATCTAAATAATTAGATAGCTAAATGTCTTCTTATGTAGCTCATATTTTCATTTTACCTTTTCTTTATTTGATATAGTGAAATGTGAAATAATACTTTTTAACTACGAGTCAAACAAAGTAAGTAAGGGTGCAAATATCAGGAATCGATACAATCAAGTACCACAACTGACCCATGATACCAATAGGAAAGTGACAAACTCACAGTTAGACACCACAAACGAGAGCCAAGAGGTCAGCGCTTTCCCAGCAGGTGACCACAAAGCACATATAAACAGACCCGCACAAAGACATAGCAAACACAAGACAGAAAAAAACCATAAAAGATCCACAAAAGAAGTACCGCCTTGGAACGGCCAGTAAAATAATTTACTGGAGGGCTTAAATCGATTTAACGGCGCCAACCTCACCCTTAATTCAGATGTGGATCAAGACACATAGATATTTGGTTTGCATGAAAGACCCCTAACTTATCAATGCATCATCTAAAGGTTAAGACAAGCATAGAAAAAAAGCATTATCTAACACGAAACCAAACAGAAGGGGGTAAAACACCTAGAGCAAACTAAACCAGAATCATTGCTGAAATTAGTGAAGCTACAACTAATGGTGTGGATCATCTTTCATACTGGTCAAATAGTTTGTAACATTTAGGGAATAACTCTATTCAAATTTTTCATTTGGGGAGGTAAATTGTCGGATATACGGTCGGAAATTTAGTTTTACAGCGACACGCGAGTGGAGCCGTAAAACGTGATTTCCGAACGTATATCCGACAATATACCTCCCCAAATGAAAAATTTGAACATGGTTATCCCCAATGTGACGTAATTAATGACGTCAAAAAGTTTCCTACAGTATATCGCAGGATATACTGTCGCAAATTTTTGACGTTATCCAATCAGAAGTCGCGTTACAAAAGCAATTGCATTAGAATGTAAGCTTATTTGCATAGGTTTCTCCTTCCAGCATCCTAATTGGTTTACATTGTATATCCACTTCCATTTGTGTACCATTGCAGAAACCAGGCAGTATTATTTTAGGCTTATAATAGTAAACATGTAGCTTAACGTATGAGTAAAGTATTGTTTCTTAACATGTCTGAGCCCAACAAGTGATATTACATAGTTTGTTTTAAAATTTGTGGTTACCTATATACAAAAAGGTCGGTTTGATGCCTCGATTTGAACTTACTTGCAACCCGTCATTATAACATGTTCCAAAATATCCATTATCTGGTATATCTATATCAGTTACTTCAAGAATGATGGTCTGGAACTCTTCAGCTATAATCGACCATTTACAATACTGGTTTCGATCGTATAAACCATCGCCATCAGCATCAACAGAATGCAAAGTACCATGTTCACCACGCAGAATACCCCCGCATCTTATCCTATACTCTGCCTTAAATCCTGCACCACTGTTGTTGGCTCTTGCTTGAAGTTTAACTGTCAATCGCGTTGTTGTAGACACTACAGTTGGTGGGAGAATTGAACCACAGAGCGACTGTACAAGTTTTCTATCATGACCAACACCATCGTAAATCTGTAATCAACGGTTTAAATACAATCTGTGCCTGTGAAAATATGCTTTTTTGTCCAACAAGACCTGCTGAAAGCAGAGTATGATGCAATAACTTCTCATTTACACAGATTAAATAGCTTTTTATGAACTTGGAGAGATTGGGCATATCCTGGCTGATGACACAACATATTGATAATCATAGAGTACAAAAAGTAAGTGAGTATGATCAGGAAATATCACAATCACAAACTGCAGACCAACCCACAAAACTGTTTAAACCTTAAAGCGCCAATCACAACTGCAGCATACGACAAATTTTGTAAGTGAGTATGACAAGGAAATACCTCAATCAAACACTGCAAACCAACACACGGTATCGTAAGGAAGATACAATGACAACCACAGGACATCAATAAGACAATTACAATAGGGGAATGTGGGCCCTCTCTTCCCCAGAGAGATGATTGCAAAACTAGAAAGGGCGCCAATCACAACTGCAGCAGACGACAAATTTTGTGTCATCTTTTCAAATTTTCGAAAAAAATAAGGTATGATAGCAGACGATTCTCATGAAATATCATGCCTAATTGTTGTTTTTGAAAAAGCGGCGAAATTTGAAATTGCTGTCTGCTGCAAATTATAGGTGGCGCTTTAAGGGTTAAAGGGTGGTTCTGAATGTTTTTCATGAGCCTATTATGAATCCCATGGGAAGGGGGTAACACCAGTGCATCCCCGTCACTGTAAATATATGCCTTTAATTAGGAAAAATATTATATAATATGGTCTCGGTGGTATTTTGAAAGAATCAGAAGACGTTATGGGTTGTATGTTGTGCATGGGATTGGCATGCATGCCATTTAGAATTTGGAATCTTTTTGTAAGTAAGTAAGTGAGTATGACAAAGAAATACCACAATAAAACACTGCAGACCAACATACGGCATCGTGAGGAAGATACACTGACAACCACAGGACATCAATGAGACAATTACAATAGAGGAATGTTGGCCCTCTCTTCCCCAGAGAGATGATTGCAAAACTAGAAAGGGCGATTAATATAAAATAGTCACTGGTTTCGTCTGTGAGGGTTCATAATAATTGTGAATTGCCCGTGGGTATTTACAATATTTGTGGATGTTTGGTTTGGGTAGGACGCAAGTGTTCAGCCAGGTGCGGTGTTGACATCTGTGATTGACATGTTTATGTTTTTATAGGAAATTCTGACACCAGTTTGTTATTGTTTCTCAAATGTCATATTTATAAGCCTGTCAATTCTGATAGGATGTTTTAACACTTTCAAAAGGTCATGATGACAGATGTTACTTAGTTTAGTAAAATTACATAAGCCCAATAAATAGATTGTGTCAATTCTGACATTGAATGGCAGGATTGCGCAATACATTTAATCATATGACCTTTGGGGAATGCGCAACTGGTGTGACTATGCGTCACTTTTGTATCTTCTGATTGGTTGATATAAATGGAAGCTTACCTATGTAGAGGACGCTATATAGTAAACTTGAAATATGATTGGTTAGTGATGATGTCATTAGATGGCGCTGTGGTCAGCTTCTATCACGTGACTTCATGGTATATAAGATGAAACCCAGTGGCAGAGCTTCAGACTTTGGTTAACATTTGGACATAGACTTTGGTTAACATTTGGACAAAGACTTTGGTTAGACTTTGGGGAGATTTCAGAACTTTGGGTTATAGATAGTTTATAGAAGTATTTTAGTTGGACTTAAGAAGATTTAATAAAATTATAAAATTGTGAAAGTTGTTGGTGAAATTTACAAGACTTAGAAATTCTAAAGAGACTTTGAAAACACAACGCGAACTTGAAGATTAGAATCAACTACTACCTTACACCTGGGACGTTTTTGGTGCCTACAAGACCAGGATATTGAACTTTGTTTTCATGGACACATTGTGAAGAACAGAGAAGAACAGGAACAGTTTGTGAACAGATTGTGATTGAAGAAATAGTTAACTAGTGATTGGTGGATTTTTCTTGACACGGTAGGACTTGTCATTTTATTCTTATTTAAGTAACAGTCAGCTAACCATTTTTTAAAATCAATTACTATGGCAGTTTTGAATGACGCAGGTGCTGAGAATGTGTTTAAGCATTTGGCTAGGGAAATAACCGAGGTCTCATTTGCATTTTATGCACAGTCTATCTCACAGACTGTGCAATGTTTTGAGTATAATCCAAAGTGTTTCAGAGATTGGATAATTCAAATGAAACTTGGCACTCTGTTGGCTTATTGTTTGAGACAGACTTTTGTTGGTAGATTTTAATGTAGGTATGGAAGTAAAGTTTCTTTTCATTTTTTAGTTTTTATTTCTGCATTTTTATTTTTTAATGAAAAATTTATAGGAGAAAAACAATAATTTTATGGAAATTACGGACTTGGCTATATTAGTTTTGAAGAGTTTTCTAAATTTGTTTAGGATTTCAGTAATCATTCTACTAGGTGGGTGTGTCTTCAGGCATAGTTCAGATGATTTGTCATATTGTAGATGACGTGGGGTGTTATGGAAGAGCTATTCTTCTCCCCTTTATTTGGTATGTGTGATACCATGTGGTACGTTTCTGAATTATGACGAAGACGTTGACATTTTAGTAGAGTTTTACTTTATGTTTATTTAATTGGAGTTGATTGGGTTTTCATAATATATTACTATTTTTTTTTGTTTTTATGGCAATAGTTTTATTTTATGCTTAAAATTCATTTGAAAGAGTTTGAGAGACTATAATACTTGTTTCAAAGGGCAAAATATTTTTATTTTTTTTTTCTTTTGAAAATATTGAAGGTTTTATTAATGTGATATTGGTTCTATGGATTGAGAATGTTTTCAGTCATGGTTCGGGTGTTTGTCATATTGTATATGTCGTTTGGGATGGTTATAGAAGAGCGTTGTCCTTCTCCCCTTTTATTTTTATGTGTAGTACCATTTGGTATGTATCTGGATTATGATGAAGATATTTTGGTAGGACTTGCATCATGTTTTTGTAAATCAGAATTAAATGGTTTTGTAATTAATAAGATATTGGAGTAACTAAATAATGTAGTTGGAAAATTTTCAGTATTGTATAAAATTAAAAGGGAAGATTTTTTTGATTTTTTTTTTAATAAGGTCTTCCTTGTGGATCAGACTGTGATCCATGTGTGGATGAATTTTGGGCTGTAAGGGTGTTTTGTATTTCCCTAACCCATGGGAAATTCTGATATTCACACTGCATCATTGTCTGATAGATTTCTGAGGGCTTTCTAAAACTGATAAATAGATATTTTTGTATTTTGTATTTTTTATTGAGAAGATGGATTTTTAATGGATAAGATTCACAGCAGTGATTTGGTCTTTAGTTTTGTTAGACCAAAATTCAGGTTGTTAGAGTCTTGAAATGACTGGATTGAATATATTGACTATGGTTTTCGGATATTGATTAGAGTTGTGGAAAGACTTAAGGTTTTTGATGATTTGGAAAAGCTATTTTGTTTAGCTTGCAAGGTGATTTTCCTAGTGTTGGGATGAGGAGGCGATGACCCAAGTTTACAGTTGGTAAATGTAAAGAGAACTTGCTTGGGATCATGATGTAAGAGCAATTTGTATATGTGGCTTTTATTGTAAAAGTCTTCAAGTTATTTTACTTGCAAGTTGCTAGGTAGGTGGTTTACGCTACCAATTTATGGATTTTATGTAGTGTTTTTGTAACGGTGGTTACAACGTGGTTTAGCATTCTTATTTTGTTTAAGGTATCAATTAGCTGTTCCTCTTGTTTTATAATGCATGAGACCATAATGTGTTTGAACCCTCGATTGCCAATTGTAGAGTCTGTACACTAAGGTGTGTGGATTATTGGAACTTCTGATGGTTGTTATTTACCATTGTTTGCCAAGATAAGTTAGGCATTCAAAGTGGAGTTGTATCCACCCTTGATGTGATAAGATTGAATATGACTTGTGGGGCTGCAAATGGTTATTTGTGTTTATCCCTATGTTGTGAGAAAAGGTTAGAGGTCATATTTGGGATGCTTGGGGTTCACTGTTTAAATTGAGAAATATAACAAATTTTTCTCTTTGGGAAATTTTTTACATCTAATTTCCCTTAACAGCAGGTCAATTTCTATTTGGTCATTTGTTGTAATGATTTTTGGCACGTGTGTTTTTATTTTGATACTGCTTTTCATGTATAAGAAATGCTTTCATGAGGAGGTGAAAGTATATTTTGGTAAGAGGTTAGCTGATTGTTGTGGCAATAAGAATGTTGTGATGAGTTCCTTGTTAGTTGTTGAGAATGGGTTGGTGTGGTCTGAATATGACGAGATTGTTAGGAGCAAATCGGAAAGGTAACCTACTTCCGCACCAGACCAGAAGGAAGCGAAGGTGTTATTGGCTTCGTTGGAGAATATGAAGAAATAAGATGTATTTTGAGAGAGAGATGGTCATGAATAACATGGAGACAATATAACTTAAAGTGTACACAAAACTTACTATGAGTCCATGGTAGTGCCATGGTGAAGATATGATGATACCGAGATATGTAAATAGTTATTGATAATGTATGTAAGTCCAGTCATTTAATATGAGGTTTGGTGGCTGGTGAAGAAATAAATATGCTAACTATGATGTGTACAAAAATATGCACTGTAAAGACTGATTCAAAGGATGTATATGACTTGAGATGTATAAGAAGGAATACAGTAAGGGACCTTTTCACCTCAAGTATCATCGAGTTTATATGAAACATATTGACCTTTAAAATCCAACCAGTTTCCAAAGTGATGACAGATAACAGGTCAAATCAAGATTTTGTTGACAGCTTTGAAAAGGTGACCTTTAAATGTCAAACAATTGATGACATTTATACATAGTGAACTTTTGAAAACAACAGCTAATAAATTTTGGATTTTATACATTACTTACCAGTCAGTTATTCCAAACAAGAAAATTAACATTATACAGTTATGGATAAGCTATACAACATTCAGCAACTAAAAGAGTGGACAGCAGACAAAATTCTCGTACTGGATATCAGCAAAGCAATTAAACTTTTGAGCGAAATTGAACAGAGTTTAGACGATACCATAATTTGGAAATTTTAAGCCGAGAACAATATTCATTTGAAATATACTCCTATGGAGGAACCAACTGAATGTAACAGACAGGAGGATAACAACTTTGTATTTTACCATGGAATTGGGGAGCAGGATGATCCAATACAGATAGACTAGCCGCAGAGGAGTGAAGATGAACCTTATTGTATATTGACTGTATTACTTGATGGACAGAGAATAGGATTATTATATGTGTGGTGCATGATTTTGATTTGTATATGAGATTTCATGCATGGTGGGGTCTTCAAAGCAATTGTCTGCTTTGTGGTCTGATCAACCATGTTGTAGGCATTGGGCTGTTTCATGATGTGCTCCATTGGAAAAGCTTGGCATGCATATGTCTGTCTCTGCAATCTGTAGGGAGGCATGTATATGTTAACTTGATGGGAAGATGCAGTGGAGTGACAGTTGACCCTATTGTGCGTGAGATTCATAATGTGTATATATAATTAGTTAAGATTTGACATTGTGTTGTGAATTCACCTGGGATTAATTTGATTGTAAATTTGCTTGTGGCGTCTGTGTGCTCTTGAGAGTTTGGGACAACTGCACGCTCGATGGGGTGGCCAACCATTGAGTGGACACAATGTTCTCTCGAGTGTGCTGTCACAAATAGTTTTATATAGTTTGTAAATAGTTTTATAAATGTTTTGGAAGTTGTACTTTGATGGTGCATGTGTATTGATTATGTTGGTAGTTTTAGGATGATTTGTGCATGCTAGTGTTTATTTATATGTTAAGTATAGTGTTATGTATGTGAGTGAGTGTGTGAGTGTGTGTGGATATTATTTGTATATATGGTGTATGAAAGATGAGCTTGGAGAATTTCACTTAATTGACGAATTAAGTCAAATTCTTAAGGTCTGGGCGTGTAAAAAATAGTCACTGGTTTCGTCTGTGAGGGTTCATAATAATTGTGAATTGCCCGTGGGTATTTACAATATTTGTGGATGCTTGGTTTGGGTAGGACGCAGGTGTTCAGCCAGGTGCGGTGTTGACATCTGTGATTGACATGTTTATGTTTTTATAGGGAATTCTGACACCAGTTTGTTATTGTTTCTCAAATGTCATATTTATTAGCCTGTCAATTCTGATGGGATGTTTTAACACTTTCAAAAGGTCATGATGACAGATGTTACTTAGTTTAGTAAAATTACATAAGCCCAATAAATAGATTGTGTCAATTCTGACATTGAATGGCAGGCTTGCGCAATACATTTAATCATATGACCTTTGGGAATGCGCAACTGGTGTGACTATGAGTCACTTTTGTATCTTCTGATTGGTTGATATAAATGGAAGCTTACCTATGTAGAGGGCGCTATATAGTAAACTTGAAATATGATTTGTTAGTGATGATGTCATTAGATGGCGCTGTGGTCAGCTTCTATCACGTGACTTCATGGTATATAAGATGAAACCCAGTGGCAGAGCTTCAGACTTTGGTTAACATTTGGACATAGACTTTGGTTAACATTTGGACATAGACTTTGGTTAGACTTTGGGGAGATTTCAGAACTTTGGGTTATAGATAGTTTATAGAAGTATTTTAGTTGGACTTAAGAAGATTTAATAAAATTATAAAATTGTGAAAGTTGTTAGTGAAATTTACAAGACTTAGAAATTCTAAAGAGACTTTGAAAACACAACGCGAACTTGAAGATTAGAATCAACTACTACCTTACATTAATACAGCACAACTAATCAATGATCAGACACAAAACACCTACTGTCGTGCCAGCCAAGAGTGGCGTCATGTTTGTTTACAAAGTTATCGGGGACTAAGAATCGATAGATCTCTTGTGTATTAATCCTATCCGTAGGATAGGATTAATACACACCAGATTTATCGATTCGCATTAACTCTAGTGGAGTATACACGTTAATTTTTACTTAACAATTGTAAACAAAACATGACGACACTGTCACTCTTGGCTGGCATGACAGTACAGTCACTGATAAATGGAAGCAACAATAAACAATAAATAAACAACAACAGCACCGTTGCCTTATAACGGACAACAGACAAATCCACCAGTGGGCGGAATAAATTAATTTTACTGGCCATAATTTCGTCCTAGATTCTGCTGCTGTCAAAACTTCATAGCAGTATATATAATATCTTCATAATTTCAGAACAATCTTTCCAATGGACACAATTTTAGCATATAAGGGTAAAACAAAGGGCTATAACTATAAGAATATCATCTGACCCTAAAGCTGGCAATATGTACATTCCCTCTTGATAGTGAAGATTACCATGACGTTTCCCTGAATTCAATCAAGTAGTTTTTGAGAAATCATACGGACACCAGGGAAATACTATACAATATTAATCAAGGGCCAGGAAAATCATCTGGCCATATCAAACTTTTGATATGTGCATCTTTTCTTGATACGGAAGATTCCCATAATATGTGGTTGACATTCTGATGGTCTAATATAAAATGCTTCTTACATTTGTCTACTATACTTATTTTGAGCCGAAAACCGAAATTTTGGTATTCCGAAACATATTGATTGACTCAAAAAAAACGTGTTTTCTGGGTCAATTCACAGTATGCAGAATGCCAAACTTTGATGCTGTGTCTAAACAACGTATAGGAAATGGCTAAGTTTTTCTGACTTTTTCCCTCTAAGTTGTTACAGCAAAGTTTGACATGTCAGACGGTCTAGTAAAGAGTATTTTGAAAGCAAAAATGTACAAAATTTGGTCATGAAATGTGTTAGTGAAATGCAATACATGCATTTTTTTTTTTTGAAATTGTCAGAGCCATACAGCTATGCCGGTGTGATTTAGCATCGTTGATTATCAACAAATCAGCATAATCATTCCCAAATTTTGAAGAAAATCAACATTTTGGTTTTGGGAAGTGTTTTAGTAGGAACAGTTCTCACTTTCCTATGACGTCATCATGATTTGTAGAGCTCTATATTACTGACTTTTGGATAGTAGAATAACAGTACTTTTTCATGAGCAATTGATAATTTTGTAAACAATGGTATTCTGGTAAAAATAGCAACACAATCAAAATATTCTTAACTTTATGTCATTAGTATATATCAAACTATGATTTACATATCACTCTTTATGAGACAACAATAGACCAGGTCCCGAGGTTATAAAGCTTTTACCATGCTCAACTCAGATGACCAGGATAAATACGACTTCTGAGAAACTAAAAGCAAGAAACTTCTTCATTTTTCGGTATTTTAGTTTTTATGAGCAGTTTAAATTTCGTGCTCAGTTGAGTTGAGTACGAAAAACTTTTATATCTCTGGGCCTGGTTTCACTGACTCTGTTAATGATAATTAATTTGCAAAGTAACGACTCCCATGCCCCTGGCACCATTAGCTTGAGGTGTATTCTGCTTGCTGCCAGAGCCTTTGCGCGGATCCAGAGGGGGACAGGGGTCCTGACCCCCCCCCCCTTCCCGGAAAAATCAAAAAAAATATAGGGTTTATTAGCAATACTGGTCCCAAACCGCTGAAAAATCACAAAGTTACCAAGCCATCATTCAATGTTGGGCCATCGTCGGCATGTCAGGTAAACGCAATTAAAATGACGTTCTGCTGGCGGGTCGATGACGGCCCGCTTATAGTGGTATTTGTATCCTCACATCGACTAAATTTAAAAAAAAAAAAAAAAACGTTATCAAAGTTGGACCCCCTCTAACAAAACTTTCTGGATCCGCGCATGAGAACCCAACATTCCTGAAGGACAATCTATAACACACTATATCTAAGCATAGGTAAAAAGCCTACCAAATGCATGCGGCACAGCTACAGCTGTTGTGACAACTAAATTATCAGGTTGGTGCCAGAATTGACAGAGAATGTCTATCAAAGAGCCAAGATTAAACAACAACTAATACCTAGGAACTAGTGAATTATCAAATCAAAATCTGCAATCATAGCCATTGGATAGGGCAGTGGTAAGGGTTAGGGAATGGAGAGAGAGAGAGAGAGAGAGAGAGAGAGAGAGAGAGAGAGAGAGAATAATAGCCAGAGACACGGAGAGATAAAGTTATAAAGAGAAAGGGGATTATTGTGTAAGAAAAGTGAAGAAAACCTGGATGAAACTTCTACCTCATACCTGAATAGTGTCACAGTCACCAGAAGGAAGCTCCTGTATATCTAGATATGTTATTGTAAGCTTGATTAACTCGTATGTCTCTACTTCAATCACCCATGTACAGTTTATATTCGTGTCATACATTCCATCATGGTCTAGGTCGAATGAACTAATATAACCAGACCCAGTCAGGCTGAAGTCGCCACACACTAGATTATAGGTTGCATTAAATCGTACATCAGCTAGACCAGGATAAGCAATAAACTGCACAAACAATAGCGATGTCGTTGATACTATTTGAAGTGGTAAATCAGTGGGATTGTAGTCTCCAAGTAGTGCAGCTGTAGTCAGAAAACCATCATATATCTACAATAAAGAGTGAAACTATTAAAACACAGAGGATCTTAAATTTAATTTGATTCTAAGTAAGGAAGCAGGCAAAGATCAGGAATCAATACAATTAAATACCACACCTGACCCATTACACAATATGGAAAGTGACAAAAAACGCAAGAAAATATCACATACAAGAGGGCCAAGAGATCAGCCTTTTCCCAACAGGTGATCCCAAAGCTGCTCTCCTTTCCTTCATTCATACTTCGATACATGTTTACATCTACTTAGTTAATACTTTAATGATCAACATTCTACATTTTAAGGGATAGATTCATAAAAAGGGTCTTATGAATGCATTGATGACTCCAAAAATGAAGCAGATATTGATTTTCTATACAATTATAAATATTTGGATGACTTCTAAAATTGTCTTTATATATCTACAAAATAAATGTATTTTTGCAACTGTTCAGGTTATTTTTAATTTTTTCATTGCGCCAGAGGGATAATCAATCAAGATATATCTCTTCTTCTAGACTGTGATAACTCAGCCATTCAACCAAAATTTACCCATATTTGAAATTAACTTGTCTCCACTATTTCCATTCTAATTCCGGCTTAAATATGCTTGAAATCGCATTTGTTGGTAATTTAAAACAAAGTTGAATAGCATCAAAGTATTTGTTTTAAAGATATGTTTTGATAAATGTTTGCAAATAGCCAAAATTACAATGTCGCCAAGCAATTTTTGTAGAAATTTGGTAGAATTATTCAGTGAATCTAAAGGGCGTCTCAAATTTTCCAAAAAATCCTTTTTGTTCTTTTCTGATATATTACGGTCATGAGTTTTACATTAGTTATAATCATCAACAATTTATGTGTCTCCAAAAATGCCTATGCAGCAATAACTATTTTTAAATGGGATGCTGAAAATATATATATTTCATTTACAGGTAGGTGATGCTGCCAAATAAACTTGACAATAATTAAAGATAAACAATATAATAAACGGATATAGCTGGCTATTCACAGTTGCTCGAAAATATTGCAAACAGGGCACGAACAAAATTGTCACATTTCAAAATATATGCTTCCGTAACGCTTATGTTTAGAAAACAAGCATCTCTGAATGTAGATAGCGGACATATTTCTTTGTATGGGGTTCCTTTGAAATAAATAAAAATGAATAACAACAAAATCAATTGGTTATAGCTTGTAGTAAGTAAAATGTTCTCATGTCGCTATGCCTCCGTAACGTCTATTTTCCACAACAAGGCTTCAAATGCTCATTGAAAGGACAAAAATGAGCCCATTTCATGATAATGATAGTTTGATGCACCTAGGTTTTTGTGTTTTTGTAATAAAAAAACGTCTGCTAGCAGGATGAAAAGCATGATTAATTTGGAAATTTTGTTTAAATACACCTGTCTCGTTCATTTACTCCAAAAGGGACATTGGCATCAGACAAAGGTTTTTTGTGGATGTTCCATCGCATTATATACAAGTTATTAAACTGTAAACGTATTTGCAGTGAATATCAGTGAAGATACATTGTAATCTAAAAATATTCAGTCCATTACGGATTATAAAGCTTATCTAATGCCATGTTATTGTAAATTTTATTTGATGAAGCATGAAGAAAAATTCCTCAAACCATTGTGTTAATGGTATAAATAGTATAAATTTGACATACGGTGCATCCTGGACACTGATTTAATCAAATTACATTCATAAATTGTTGGAAAAGTGTTATGGAAGCATAGATTTTGATGCTTATTGTGATCACACATCTCCATGTAATATGCATATGTTTATGGCTAAATCAAACGTAGTAACATGAAGATTCTATCTTGACAATTATGATATATCATTAGCAGAAACATATTTACAATGATGAATCTAGAAAGAATGCCCAAAGATGTTATGGAACATAGATATTGTGGTACGGAACATAATCTGTGAACATCTGTAGGTTATCTCCACTATTTATTTAAATGTAATTTAAAAGTGTTCAATCACCAATGACCAGTTTATGCAATAACATAATATTACTAGTTGAATTCATTTTGCGTTTTATGGCTAATATTCATATAGTTTGGAAGAGTTCACAGCAGTAGGCTGAACAATTAGAAGTTACAGGCTCGAAGAGAAAGTTGAAATGTTGATTAATTACAATTTGACATATGGCTTTATAACAGCTCAGAATATACAGTAATTTAATGTTATTATGAAGCTTAAGTGTTTACTTTGCATGTACAGAATTGAGCAAATGTGCCTATGTTCCACAACAAAGATAAATTCCGGCTTCTTGATTTAGATAGACTTAAATTGGTGATGAAACGTACCTTAAGATCATAATTGATGTTGGAAGAACAGGATTCATGCAGATTAAATAACACTGAGTCATTTATATATACTATTTCTTGCAATGTTGACATTGTTGAGTGTATTATTTTTATTGGGAAAGGGATTCGCACCAAATAAGCATGCTATTTTTTATCTTGTATCATAATTTCTTTGCTTTAGATTTCATATGCAAGTTTCTAGGGATGTTTTATTACACCCATGTTTCAAAAAGGCACTTTTTAAATGATGGTTTAAGACAAAAACAACCATGCATCTATTTTTCGTAACAAATGTGAAATGCAAATAGCCCACAAAGGTTTCCATTTCGAAACACCAGATGCAGTGTTCTAAAGTACCATATCATACTACTAGCCAATATGACAATCTATTTTTTATAAGCATTTGATGAAAAAATAAATAAGATATGCCATGGTCTATGCAGTTATATTTAATCACAAACAATGTTTGTCTATTTGCAACAACGCTGATTATAATAAAATGATATTAAGCCTGTTAGTTCATTGATTCCTTGTTTTATGCGATCAAACATTAGTTTGACTGCATAATATTAAGATAATCAAAGCATTGCATATGCAAATTTAACTAAACATGTCATATGCTCCATAACTCACACTAAGAGGTTCAATTTTTGAACTTTTGATACTCTTCAACGATACAAATGGTGTAGGTCATATCTAAACATGACATTATAGAGGTAATAGACATTTCACTGACATCAAAAGAATGCTTATCAAGACAAGATCATATTTCACCATCTTTCATTTTGTAATTATATCAATTTTGGTAGAATGGCTGAATTGCTAAAATTCCACACGAATTTTACTTATGTAATGATGCAAGTGATTTACAAGTTTCATAAAACAAATTTAGTTAGAAGGCCTCCATGCGAGCTGAACATGTCTTGTACTTCAACAACAGCAGAATCTAGGGCGAAGATTTGGTGCCAGTAAAATGTAATTAAGCCCCCCGGTGGCTTAGGCTGCTGTCCGTTCTAAGGCAGTGGTTCTGTTGTTGTTGACTTTTTGTTTATTGTTACTCTCATTGTGGGAGTCTGTAATTGTTCTATGTTTTGTTGTACGTTACTTTATGTCCATTATAGTATTGCAATCATCTTGATCGGGAAGAGAGAGCTGGTTGCTTTGCTTAATGTGTCTTCTTGGTGTCTTGTGGTGGTGGAGCGCTCTTCCTTACGGTGCCTAGGGACTGTCTGCGGTTTGTGATTGTGGTATTTCCTGATCATACTCACTTACTATTTTTTTTTGCTTAAAATATTTGAATATTTACCAATGGAACGTTAAAATGGCAATAATGTTGACTATTTTTTATGTAAAGTTGGTCAGTAAATATGCTATGGCTAGATTCACATCAATTAATCATCAATTAACTATTCCTGTATTTCAAGTAAACTTAAACTGGTCGGATGCAATGATTTACCATATGCCATATTCACCAGCTACCATATTATAGACCTCTAACGCCCGTCTTAAACATTGTGTTAGGATAAAAGGATGTATTATGCTTGTTGCTCAAATAATAAACTGTCAAAACAATCGTTTTTTGATTGTTTATATCGATCATTACTAATAAAAAAGAAACAAGTTACAGAAACTGAATAAATTCTATCCTTCAGAAAAAAATATGCAGGTGCCAGTAGTGACCCTAGCAACTTAAAGATACAAGAGTAGAATTGGCTAACAAAAGTTATGAAGAAACAATGGTAAATCAGTTATTGTTAGTCAATTCTTTAATTTTGCTACCTGTATGTGTGTGTTTTTTGTTAAACCCTGGTTTAGTGGTATAGATCTTTATATTTTTATAGCTTTCCAATCATCTCACCGAAAAGGCTTGTTGGTTTTCTTATAATGTATTCTTCCTTTAATATGTGTATGCTTATCTGTGTTCTTTTGTCTCTTTCTCACAGTGACATAGGTTTAGTTGTGATCTTTAATTGTGGTGTTTCCTGATCATACTCATAGTGAAATGGGTTTATTTGTGAACTTGAATCTTGGTGTTTCCTGGTCATACTCACAGTGGCATGGGCTTATTTGTGATCTAGAATCGTGATGTTTTCTGGTCATACTCATAGTGACATGGGCTTATTTGTGATCTAGAATCGTGGCATTCCTGGTCATACTCGCAGTGAGACAGGCTTATTTGTTACCTAGAATCGTCGCGTTTCTTGGTCATACTGAAAGTGACATGTGTTTATTTGTGATCTAGAATCCTGATGTTTCCTGTTATACTTATAGTGACATCGGTTTATTTGTGATCTAGAATCGTGGTGTTTCCTGGTCATACCCATAGTGGCATGGGTTTATTTGTGATCTAGAATCGTGGTGTTTCCTGGTCATACCCATAGTGACATGGGTTTATTTGTGATCTAGAATCGTGGTATTCCTGGTCATACTCGCAGTGACATGGGCTTATTTGAAATCTAGAACCGTGGCTTTCCTGGTCATACTCGCAGTAATACGGGCTTAATTGTAACCTAGAATTGTGACGTTTCCTGGTCATACTGATAGTGCCATGGGTTTTTTGTTATCTAGAATCGTGGCATATCTTGGTCATACTCATAGTGACATGGGTTTATTTGTGATCGAGAATCGTGGCGTTCCCTGGCCATACTCACAGTGACATGGGTTTATTTGTAATCTAGAATCGTGGCGTTTCCAGGTCATACTCATAGTGACATGGGTTTATTTATGATCTAGAATCGTGGCGTTTCCTAGTCATAGAGACATGGGTTACTTTGTGATCTAACATCGTGGCATATCCTGGTCATACTAACAGTGGCATGGGTTTATTTGTGATTCAAAATCTTGGCATATCCTGGTCATACTCATTCGCTATTTATTTTAGTAGATAATTTGGTAATAACGGACATGCTTGTAATGAAGGCTCAGACGAGCATGAGTGCAAACTCAAGCTGATCTGAGCCTTCATTGGTCGCATAACAATGGAATCTGATAAAGATTCTTACTCCATTCCACATAGCATCCTATTGTTACATAGGCAAACAGCGCATACTCAGAATGCCATGTCTTTTCAGAGGCTTTTACTTTTGTTTTATGAATTTTAATTTAAAATACAATGGAAACAAAAACTATATAGATGGCACCCTTAAAATGAGAAATGGGTTAGTTCAATGTAAATTAAGGCGGAATTATATTCCATATATAAATAGGGCTTATTCAAAGGTTCTTATCATCATATGTATTGCCTTATTTGTCACCTTAAGAGGTTTGTCCATGCCGGTATAGCTGTCGTTGTTGCTCTCAGTACATATAGTGAGGTCTATCTTTTGGTAACTATTTGCTTTGATAACCCAGGTACAGTTCATAGAATTATCTGTTTGACTTGTACTCTTAACAGCATCATAATAAAACTCCCCAATTTCATCTGTAAGGACGGCACCACATTGGAACGCTAGATGAAAAAGTAAGAGCAGCGTTTACATTGAAAGGTGAAGGCGTGTCGTTATATAGTTTACTTTAAACCAAATCGTGCGGGTTTGGTTCTTATTGACTTTTTGCATAGACAAAAATGATGTTCAGAGAAAAAAACTACAATTTTATTTAGAAATTGTAATCTGTGACCCCTTGGATTTTACAATGGACCATTCCAAGTTTATTGTACCAATACAGAAGGAAGAGCACATCATTGTTTTAAGGGTTCTGCTTTTCACTATATTCAGCAGCTTATCCTTGAATTACATGTATATGATGAAACACCAAATCTTGTAATTTTCGTGCTGATGCCACTCACTGAATTGAATTTATAGCAATTCATACAAGTTTCATGCTGATGGCGTACATGTTATGTAAAAAGTCTATGAAGTATTTTTAGAAACTAATATTGAAAGAGAAAACCCCAGCCCATGCACCATGTAGTTATATTGACTCGAGTGAAAATGCATCTGAACCAATCAGAAGATGTTTATTTATAGATTATAGTATAATACAAAATGAGGACTCAACACAAACTGTCGAAGAAACAGCAAACAAGGAATCAACAATAAGAGAATAAATCATCAGCAGCCAGGACAAACGGAAGTCTTAAGTATTTTTCTAACATTAAAAAAATGTTTGGTACTTTTAATTGTACTAGTTGAATAAATAAGGCTTTTTAGGAACACAAATATTTTAATGGTACGCTTATGATACAGTAGTTAATTGACTGTCATTACATAATGTTACATAAATTCACTATACAAAAAGTGCATATGCCATAAAAAGTGAAAAAGTGCACATTTCTAAAATTAAGCAGGGCTGATTCTTAAAATGTGGCTATACGATCTTATTTTATACAACTATATGGGTGGTAACTCTTACGCTTCCTTACTAGTGAAGGGAGATTAATAATCATGCTTTTATGTATCAGGGCCCGGAAATACAATGCCTCCTAAAAGATAAGGAAAACTTAAGTCTGGATTTTTCAGGATGCGAAAAATAGCGTTTCAAACTGATTAAAATCAAAATAGTTTCATCTCTCTGTAGACCACAATGATATCTTTGACCACAAGTACTGCATCGATTCAGGAAATTTATTTAGCATTTAATATAGCATGTCGAAATATCAACACTTAACTTAAGTCTTCCTTAACTTTAAGGAGGCATTGTAATTCCGGGCCAAGAATATAATGTTAATTTGAATACAGTAAAACCTATCTAAAACAGCCACTCTCAAAAGGACAAATTTGGTTTTCAAGACCGCTTAATGCAGGTCAAACGTATTGTCAAATGCTCCAAGGGGACCATTCTGCAATAGTTTCGATCTTCATTAAGCAACCATCTGGATTAAGATATTTGTTTTGTTTGTTTTTGAGTGGCCGTTTTACACAGACTTTACAGTACATTTTTATGTAGTTGTACCATAATAGTGTGAGTATGTAACGTTAAAGCCTTTGTAGTTTATTCCAAGATCCGTGTGAAAAATTACAATCAATGCATTAAATGAGGTAGAGATAACAGCTGCTGTAATGTTGCCACAGTACTTTCCAAGCACCAGATCTTCATATACAGCTCTCTCATATACCTGTATAATGAACAAACGTAAGAAATTAAAGGATAAGTTAGTATGGCCAGGTACCTTTTTCATGCCATAAGTACCTATACGTACTCACAAAAATCCAAGTATCTGCATAAATCAGAGAAAATGTAAATACATTTGATTCATAGTAATGTGCATATTTGCTAAAAAGTTTATTTTTTACTATTTACAGATATATTTGTTAACTAGCAAGAACCAACTCGAACCAAGCGAATATCAAAGTATATCTTCACTTTACCTTATCTGAACGCAAAATTACTGAAAAATCGCGACATTCCCTTACAGGTGGTGATATGTGAAAGTAAGTGAGTATGACTAGGAAATACCACAGTTATATACTGCAGAACAACCCATGGCACAGAGACACCGAATACAAACAGCCCAACGATACCAACAAGACAAATAAAACAATTCAACTAGTTCTCTCTCTCTCTCTCTCTCTCTCTCTCTCTCTCTCTCTCTCTCTCTCTCTCTCATCGAGGTATTTGCAATACAAGTAAGAAAAGTAAGTAAGGGCGCAAAGATCAGGAATCGATACAATCAAGTACCGTACCTGACCCAGGATACCAATGGGAAAGTGACAAACTCACAGTTAGACACCACAAACGAGAGCCAAGAGGTCAGCCCTTTCCCAGCAGGTGACCACAAGGCACAAATAAACAGACGCACACAAAGGCATAACAAACACAAGACAGAAAAAACCCATTAAAGATCCACAAAAGAATTCCGCCTTGGAATGGTCAGTAAAATATTTTACTGGAGGGCTTAAACCGTATTCACAGCGCCAACCTCAGCCTTAATTCGGATGTGGATTAAGACACATAGATATTTGGTTTGCATGAAAGTTATCAATGCATCATCTCCCAGAACAAATAAAACAATATATAACAAGGAGATAAAGCAAAGATAAGGACTCAACAGTAAATAAAACTGAATACCGGAGCGTACGAAATCCAACAGGTAAACCCCGGTAGGCCAGACAAAGAGCCAAAGAATCAGGCCCCTACCATCTCATCAATAGATAAGTCTTTAAGTCGGAACCGTCATAGAGTCTGAAGTCCAACCCACTAGCTTGCAATTAAAGAGGAAAGCAAAGTTGCCAACCGTGATTGGGTTGACCACCAAGCATGCAGTCTGTTGCAATACATAAATGTTATAGGCAATCTTTTTATAATGGGAAATTATTTAAATAAACTGCGCTGAAACATATTAGGACCAATAATTTTCTTCAATTTATACACCAAGTCACCATAGAATTCAGGTTCCGAAAGCCCTTGGTGCAAGAGAGATTTGAGTCCAAGTAACTTGAAATTTACTGTTACTGAAGCTCCGTTTTTGGACTTAAGCTTGTCCATTACAAATAGCATAGTCTCATCAAAAATTTATGATAAACAGGATGATTTTAATTTTTTTTTAAAATAGTAAATTTCCCATTTCTTGATGGAGATGTTCCGCGCTCCCCTTCCTATGGGGTATATATTTCTCAGCTTATTCTTTTTGTAAGAGTGTGATGACTTCAACAACAGAAACTTATTTTTAACTGCTAAGTTATTAAAACAAGGTTAAAGATATAAAAAAAAATCGAAAAGCATCTTCTAAATTTTACCACATACACTCAGAGTTAATTGTAAAATGCAACAAGGCATATCAGAACATATATTTTATGGTGATTTAGTTTATAAATTCAAACGAATTGTTGGAAAACCTAATTTTAGTGATCAATTCAAAAAGATTAGCAAACGCTATATAAAGGTTGGATATAACTTGGATGTCATGTGGCAGTCTGCCTGTCTTGTTTTAAAGTCAATCACGGTTTATAGCTAGGTTTCCTCTTTAAATGGACGACGGTGGGTCAGGCCTAAGACTCTATGACAGCTCTGAAGTTAAGCTTTAATCAGTTGGTTGGTGCGTTTATTGCTACGTAACTGTGTAACATTAGTTATTTTTTTCCAAAAAATGGGACGTTATTAGTAACACCCTATAGAACCCGTACCCAGAATGCTTGCCGACTCAGTAGACGGCAAAATAGAAAAAAAGATGACTTATTTTCCCCAGTAGATGTGACCTGCTAGAGACATAGCGATTGGTGCAAAAGCATTGAACCGCCACAGCTCCAACATGTACAATATTAACTTTGTCAATTATAGATAAACTTCATGTACCTGCCTTGTGTAAAGAAACAGTATCTTTACGACGTATCTCCTACGGTATTTTCTAATGTCTCCTAATACAATTGGACAAATCCGTCCTTATATAGAGAAATAACGATAAGATTTGTGAGAAAGAGGTGAAAACATTGTTTCTCACTGGATATTCGAGTTTCTAAGTATAGAAGAGAGAGCTTCATCTCAGACAAACTGCCCTTATATTGGTCTTATATAAGAAAAGGTACCGTATCTCAGTACATACAGGTGAATAGGTGCATAGCTAAAACTTTGGGTACTTATGTGTATAAGCAACCATCACTGATTCTGATGTTTCCTGCATTCTACATCGTAACAGATGGGTGAATACGCAAGCAATGCAACCTAACTAACCGATTTCCAAATGTATTTGTCCAGGGGTTGAACTTAGCTAAGAACCGCCCAACGTCTCTTATCTGGACGGATTATACTACAAAACTGGTTCAAAAACTCTTCTGCAACAGGGTATTTGTGTTTTACTTCTGTGAGGATCGAAGTCAAATCAGAGACCATATGATATACCATAGAGTTATGATTGAACTGCGACATGAGATTTCCAACAATGTGGAATCTGAGACCAGCAAAGCCTCAGATCAGCCTGCGCTGATCATATCATACCACAGGTCATACACGCAGTCTGATCAGAGCCTTTGCTACTCGCTTGAATATTTTATGAGTGTTAAGCTACTGACTGACCGTCATTTGAAATTTCTAAGCATAAAAGGAGGCTGCACGGGCTCATCTGAGTCTACACTTGTCAAAATACCACATTGTTGGAAATCACATATTGGAGCTAAATAATAGGGCGTAATTGATTCACTGTTCAGTGTACACATTCCAGTGTTCTAGCAAATCAAGTCATAGATGCAGTGATTGGTGCAAAACACTTTCCGACCCTCCTAAATAGTAGGCGTGAATTACCCATATGGAGGAACATTACACTGGGTGCGTGTTCTCATACCAGCCAAAGATTCAAACAAATCCCTCCCTTTCCTGTTTATAAAATCGTTATTGTTGCAGAAGCACCAGTGGACGAGAGTGTCTCTCATAAGCTGTAATTCGTTTGTCAGAAGCATATTTGTTGGATTAAATTCCAATTCTTTTCTTTTCTACACCATACTTGATTGCATATTGGTTCGGGTGTACTGCTCCAAACATGATCCTATATACTTGATTCTTGCTGAAAAGTTCTGCTTCACAATCGTAAAAATAGAGTTCTTTCAGAAGAATTATTTCAACAAAATGAGACTTATGAATAAACTGATCTTGATTGGTTTTAATAATAAGATAAAAGCAAACGCAGCAATAAATGCAAAATTACAACTGCCTTTGCTAGTAGATTCGTGTTCTATACTTGATTCACTGTGGAAAAGTGATCACAGAATGTCACACCACACTCATAAATCCCTTAATTGAGGAACATTACTCAGTGCACACCGAATGTTTGAATCAAGTATGCCCTATAGTTGATTATTTATTGACGACACAATAAAGAAGATTTATTTTACTACCTTAAGATAGTCGTACGAGCATAAGACATTTGATTCAATTTCCAGATATATTATTGTTAACTGTATTCCAAAGAAGTCTGGCGCTTTGATAATCCACATACAATCTTCATTGCTGTCGTATAAACCATCACCATCTCTGTCTAACGAACTGATCCATCCTACTGAGCTGTTAAATACGTCACCACATTCCATTGTTATTTCTGGAGCTGTGAATAAAGAGTGCGTTCTATACTCAGGGAAACAATTCATGTGCGGATCCAGAGGGGGGAACAGGGGGTCCTGACCCCGCCCCCCCCCCCCCCCCCCCCCCGGAAGAATCACAAAAATAAAGTGTTTCTTAGCAATACTGGTCTGGACCCCCTGAAAAATCACAAAGCTACAAAGCCAGCATTCAATGTTGGGTCATCATCGGCCCGCCAGCAAAACGCCATTTAAATGGCGTTTCGCTGGCGGGCTGATGATGGCCGCTTGTAGTGCTATTTGGATCCTCTTTCCCCTCATCAGAAAAAAAAGAAAAAAAAGAAAAAACGTTGTCAGAGTTGGACCCCCTCTGGCAAAACGTTCTTGATCCGCGCATGCAATTGAATGATATTTGGTTTGTAGTCGATCTCTAACAGTCAATACAATGTAAAATTATCTAAATATGTACATGTATACATGTCATAGTTCAAGATATCTGCAATCAAACTGCATTTTTAATTCAAGTCATGCTTAAATGGTTTAAATAAAGTACTGTTCCAAATGGTTTAACCCTCTACACTGAAAACTCACATGCATTAAAAAGTGTTTCCATACCCTTTCTTATCGTTTTAATTTCATAATGACTGACATCAAAATCATTGCTCGCTCTCATTCAAATGTATGGTACCTAATTTTATAGTCGTTGACAATGCTTTGTTGCAAATTTGTTGTCATATTGGCTAGGGTATGCCGTATTTGCGCAAATTTGTAGCAGACATTTTACACATTGTTATGTGCACTGACCGTTAAAGGGATATGAAAACCAGCTTGTGGTCAAAATTAGAAACTAAGCAATGGCCAGGTCAAATTTTCAGCAAAACATATCCACGCAAAATTTTTGCTTGTGACTTTTGGGTAACAAGGGTTATCACATTTGACGTGGTACTGGAGCGTAACCGCTGACCCGTAAATTTCATTTTGCATTCTGCTGCATTGCATATTGGTGGTTCTATCAGATACAAATATACTTTCGTTGGAAATTGTTTTCACAAATGTATTAAAATAAAAAAGAACTTAAATATCCTTCAATTGTTTTTCTGAGTATATATTAATAGATAAACACATAATCTATTGTGCCGTCAGAAATTCAGTGGACATCGTTTTTCTTTTTTAAAATGCCTTGAATAATATCATTTCGGACTGAAATTTTGCACGTGCATTTTATATATCACCGCCTAATATACAATTGCATGTTTGAACATTTAAGATTGGTAGAAAATTCTGGAATCTCTTGTAAAATAAAATAAGTCGTTTTCGATTTAGAAAACTTCTCAATTTCTCTCAATGTATTTCATATGGGTAGCACGTGGTTTATACAGTTCATTCATTACCATGTTTGCTTTCGTATATCAGATATGATAAAGAAAACGGTAACTAGCAGGATAACTCTTGGTGTGTCTACATAAACACTGCAAACGTTTTGAAGACACTGCGCAAATAACAATTTTGTCCGAGTTATATCATATTTCACGAAAATCAAATTTCGCATCTTGCTATCTAAGCGTTCATGGTAAAATGGCATATAGCAATTCGACTGCGACTGAGAAAAACTGTCTTCTGTGATTTGTAACAACAAAGGCGCAGATCAGCCTACGCATCCGCGCAGTCTCATCAGCAACTTTGTTAAGTCATATCTATACTCGCTACGAGCGAAACTTCAATTTTCTAGCTAGCCTGTTAAGCCGAGGAGACTGGTCGGAAACCCAGAAGACAGGTTTTCTCACGTCGTGGCCTCGTATATTTCTTTTGCTTGCTCGACAGCTCTAGGACAAATATTTCAAGTCCAGCAGATAATAATATTAAAAAAATAATGAGGAGGCTATTAATCATATGCTCAAAATCGTCTAATACACAAGTTATTCGTAACTACAGCCCACAGAGCGGGGAAACGGCGGGGACTTTTATTTTCTGGTTGCATGTTCCTGGCATGACTCATTTGCCAATCTGGTTGTGGTTACAATTTACTGGTGTGCATAATGTATTTCGCCTTTATGCACTAGTCATTTGTGACCACTGCCCCCCCCCCCAGCCCAGGTGAATGTCGAGGACTTTGATTTTGTGTCTGCAGTTCCCCATAGTAATCACCACACTGTGGGGACAGCTATCTGGCAAAACCGTGACAGTTCTCCCCCACAGTCTGTAATTATACTGCACTGCCATGGGTGCATATGTCTATCAAACACCTACATTTCCTCCGCATTATGGAGACAATGTAAAAGTAAAAATCACAGCACATTTGCCAGGCTATCCCCGCCCTGGTTAGGGGCTTGGGTGAAGCAGTGGTTACAAATGGATGGTGCATAATTTATAGCCTATCATGCACTTCACATGAAAATTTAGTTCTCAGCCACCCCCTAAAATATATTGACCCCAAACACAAAATATGATATCCGCTGATATATTTTTCAACCTATTTCCAAGTACATTCCCACCCAACCACTAGTTTCTCTTTCTGACCTTAACTGTTAAAGGGTTGAACGAGCATCATTTTAATTGGATGAGTCTATTTTCACTTGGATCACTTCATAGGAACAAGCGGATAGGTACATGTACCCACTGGGAAGACCTCAATATTTTCTTGTATGCCAAAATTCTGTGAGCACAAACTATGGCCATACTTTGCATTCGGTGGAACTATTTTGATATGATAAGAAACCCTTCTCCTATTACGTTACTTGTCTTACAAAACTGTATAATTATTCATCGAAAGTCGACTAAAGGCAGTGATCCGTACAAAGTTGCGTTTATGGTAAATAAAAAAAAATGCAGATGCTCAAACGAGGACAAATTCCATCATATCTTAGCCCATTTGGCAATAACTTTTGTAACGAAAAAAAATATCACCAATTAGGCGATGTATAGAGGTATTAAATTCTGATGTTTATTGTGCGATTAGTCCGCACATATAAAAATAAACGCAAATGAAAAAAGTCAATAAGCAATGCTTATTAGATACCCCCGCACAGTAAGATTCAGTGAAAAAACTTGGCAAGTTATAGTTCAAACCAGCAGACCTTAGTTTTGAAAAGAAGATTTCAGTAGAATCTGTGCAAACAAAAATTATAAACTCCTCCATGCATATGTTCAATGTGTCTACATTGTATCGGCAAAGTGTCAACTTGCTCCATCAAAAGCTGTGGTACATAAAGGCACTATTTATGCATATACAAAAGCCATATAAGGGAAAAATTGTCTATGTTCTCACAGCTGTCATTTTGTCAAAAAATAATTTTTCTGGACCAAACTCCTTCATGCATATGTTCAATGTGTCTACATTGTATAGGCAAAGTATCAAATTGCTCCATTAAAAGCTGTGGTAGGAGTTGATCGGCCCATGAAGGCACCATCTATGCATATACAAACACCTTTTTAGGGAAAAATTGTCTAAGTTCTTACTGCTATCATTTTGTCAAAAAATATTTTTTCTGAACCAAACTCCTTCATGCATATGTTCAATGTGTCTACATTGGATAGGCAAAGTATCAAATTGCTCCATTAAAAGCTGTGGTAGGAGTTGATCGGCCCATGAAGGCACCATCTATGCATATACAAAAGCCTTATTAGGGAAAATTTGTCTAAGTTCTCACAGCTGCCATTTTGTCAAAAATTATTTTTTCTGAACCAAACTCCTTTATGCATATGTTCAATGTGTCTACATTGTATTGGCAAAGAATCAAATTGCTCCATCAAAAGCTGTGGTAGGAGTTGATCGGCCCGTGTATGTCCTATAGTAACATAAGCATAAAACCTTATATTAGAAGCCATTTAGAACTACAAAGGTAAATAACTCTAATTGAATTGGCCCCTAGCCCTTACTTTTTTGTCTAAAGTATTTGTCTTGCCTATATGAACATGTTTGCAAGGTTTGATGAAAATCCAGCAACGACTCTTTAAGATATTAAAAAAAAAATGTTACGGACGGACGGACGGACGGACGGACGGACAGACAACGTGAAAACAGTATACCCACCACAAACAAAGTTTGCGGGGGTATAAAAAAGCGATGTTCACTGAATTCCTGTAGGCACTCTAGTTCTAGTGAAGAGTGGATTATGAATTTGCATTGAATAAGCCAAATGGAGCGAATGAATCAAGTAATTAGAAACAGGAATTGCCGCAATCACAGACGGCAGACCAATCATGGTGCCATGAGGAAGCTTTTTAACTAAGCCCAACTGTTATAGATACAAAATAAATCCTTGGTCTGATTTAGAAAATGATTAAACCACACATTATGTATTTTAATTTAGAGGATGGAAAAAAAATTTAAAATTCGGAAAGTAAATTTATAGAAGTATTGGAACATGTGTTTCCAGCAACCAACAGTAAAATGAGCCAGCACATGAGATTTTGGTACTTAATGCATTTTTGCCAAAACATCCATTGAACTCACCATGCTGATGTATCCAGCAGGACTGGGTCTATAGGTCTTAAATGGATACAAAGTCTTCATCTACATTCATACTTAATGTACTTTACATAGTTTGTGGGAGTTCTGTGTTTGTCTTTGTTTTGTTATGCATTACTTGTGTCCATTCTAGTTTTGCAATCATCTTGAAGAGGAAGAGAAAGCTGGTTGCTTTGCTATTATTGTCTTACAGATGTATTGTTAGTATAAATTTTCTGTGGCTCTTCCTCACGGTGCCGTGGGTTGGTCTGCAGTATTTGATTGTGGTATTTCCTGATCATACTTACTTACTTTTTGTAAATGCGATCAATGGTTCTGGTGGGTTTGCGGATTTGCGCAGGTTGGTCTGATCAAATAGTGCTCAACAATGCTTTAACTACCAAGAATCTAATGCGCTGGCTTTAATATATATTGGACTTTTTCATTGCAGCGACGCATGCACTACTATGCGATATACCATGAGGCAAATAATGGTAAGGCATGTAGCAACGAGGGTCATCCAAAATGTTCTGACAATGACCCCATCAAATAAAACCATTTTCTCTAGGATGTGTTTCATTAATCTTCACATATTATCTAGAATATAGGGAATTGAATCACACATTCAAATATTTTCGATGTTGTAATCGCAACGGTTGCTAGGCAACTAAGGAACACAGGGTAAAGGGTCATGGACAGGACACTATATGCGGTACACTTGCCCAAATTTCTAAGAAATTACAGACTCCTTTTTAACTTTTTATATAGATAAATAAAGACATTATGTGCGTTGATTTTGAACGTCATAGATAATGATTTAGTTTGTAACTATGATTTCAGAAGGTTTTTATTATGATATATCACCGATTTTGCAAGAAATATTTTCCTTGAAAGTGGGTTGTACTAATAGTGCATTATATTTGGTATAAAACATTCAATGAAAGTTATTATTTTATATGTGTTTAAGAAGACTATAAAACAGATCTATCGAAACATGTGTCTATTAATATGCAAATATGTCGTTATTGCTTATATAAGTGATCAAAATATACTATTTTATAATTAGCACTTAAACTGAGGCAAAAATCTAACTTTCTGTTGTTGCCTAGCAACCAAGAACTTTCAGAGCAACTACGTGAGTGTCATGTGGTATTTGCTTTTATGGGTCAATTGTGTATAAAGACAACATCCCCAACTACTAATATAACTTTCCAAAGATGCATACTGCATCTTTAACTAACCTTACCCCCAGCAAAAATTAGTCAAAAACGCGAATTTTCGCGGCCATGTGCTCTCACAGTGTTGTTTACAAATTTGTATAGCATCGGATCAGGTTATGATAAAAACACCATATTTCACACATGAGTAGGCAACACCCATGGCCACGTGCAATGGGTAATAAAATTCTGATTTCAATAACAGTTTCTGAGATATGAGGCCATTGTCAAAACTTATTGGATGACCCACGAAAGTAGAACTTACCTATTAAACTTCGGCCTCGTAATTCAATTTCATACACATATTTCCAGACAAACTTATCTTGATGGATCTTCACTGCTTTACCTTCTGGAGCCGGTTCAAGACACTTTATATTTACTAACCAACTGGATGCAAGTAATTTTGACCAAGCCTTATTTTGCCTTCTGAGTTCATCACTGTAGTATGAGTTACAGAAATAAGGTGTGTTTTGCCTGTCGCCTATAAATATGCCAATAGACGCTCCTCCACTCTCTAAAGTTGGAAAAAGTACATAGCACATTAATGGGCTACGTCGCGAGAAAACCTGTCTTCGGGGTTTCCGACAAAGCGAGTTTCAAACCAGTCTCCTCAGCTACAAAGACTAACTAGAAAATTGAAATTTCACCTGTAGCAAGATAACATATAACACTTTTTAAAAAGCGAATAACAAAGGCGCTGATCAGAGTGCGCGGATACGCAGGCTGGTCTGCACCTGTGTTGTTCGCAAGCCTCAGAAGACAGGTTTTCTCGCGTTAAGGACCATTTTAAAGTAGTATTTTCTCATAATCCAAAATTCTCCAATAATTTTTTCTCATCAAATGTAAAGTGTATAACAGCATATTTGGTAAAAATGTTGCTTCAAAAATGCGTCGAATACTCAAATTGACAAATTAAAGTTTTTTGATAACAATCTCATAGAAAACAGATGAAAAATAAAATTAAATCCGTATACAGTTTTACGCAATGACATTATTAGTTTCCTATATTCATGTACAATAAGTGGGATAAAGTCAACACAGCTTTTCTACCATTACACGTTTCAGGAATGTTTTCCTTCTTCAGACAGTAAACAGTAAAATAGACAATGATGCTAAAGCGCAAAAATGTTGACCATAGCAGGAAGTGATTAAAACGTGAAGTTATATGCATATACTAGGCCAAAAAAGAAACGCCACATATAAAGATTAAAAATATTGCCCGTTAAATGAGAGTTACAGAAGATCATCTGCTATCGATATTTCGCTACTATTCCTACCACACATTATTCCCATTGTTTTATTGAGCTCAGTCAACCCAAACCAGTGTACTGGCTGTCTTTTTATTTTCAAGTTTTTCACGTGCACATTAATTTTATTTAGATTTACACATGTAATAACTATTGCAATCATTTGTCTAATAATCAATATGTTTGAAAACATTTTAAAATTTTAAAATTAAAAGTTACACATTGCTTATTTACAATGCCAAAACGGACACATGTTGAACGTGAAAAGGTGATAAGAATGTTACAAGCTAACGTGACGCCATCGGTGATAGCCCCACAATTTCGATGCCATGCAAGGATGATTGAGTGTCTTAGGAAACGTTTCTGACAAAATGGAACAATGCCAGACAGTGTGCATTCATGACGTCATCACCTAATGACGCGACGTCAAGATCGTTAAAAACGTAGATTTAAACTGGTAAATCAAATTCGTCCGGTGACAATGCTAGCTAGGACAACCCCAAGAACTCATAATCCAAGAATCAGCGCTCATACTGTGACAAATCGTTTGCGAGAGATTTGTGAAACTTCCCCCATATACAATGTATGTTTTATATGCGGCGTTTCTTTTTTGGCCTAGTATATATAGAAATACATTTTATGTTTTAGAAAATGCATATTTTATTGTTTCTCGGTGCTTCAAACATCATTTTAGTTCCGCAACATTACATACTTTAATAAATAAAAAAAAAGTGGTCAATGGATGGTTGGGCTCATCACAAATATTTGAGCCTAAATTTAATAACTCGAAGAAAGTAAGGGTGCAAAGATCAGGAATCGATACCATCAAGTACCACATCTGACACAGGATACCAATGGGAAAGTGACAAACTAACAGTTAGACACTATAAACGAGAGCCAAGTGGTCAGCCCTTTCCCAGCAGGTGACCACAAGGCACATATAAACAGTCTCGCAATAAGGCATAGCAAACACAAGACAGAAAAAACATGAAAGATCCACAAAAGAAGTACCGCATTGGAACAGTCAGTAAAATATTTTACCAGAGGGCTAAAACCAGTTTTACGGTGCCAACCTCGCTCTTAATTCTGATGACGACCAGGGAACATTTGGGAAAGTGACAAAACACAACAAACACGACAGCCAAGAGGTCAGCCATTTCCCAGCAGGTGACCACAAGGCTACAAGGAACAGACATGGCAGAACAACACACACCTATATGAAGCAGAAGTTACAAAAGAAACACAGCCTTGGAACGGTCAGTTAAAATACTTTTACTGGAGGGCTTAAACCGGTTTCATGGTAACAACCTCACCCTTAATTCAGATGTGGATCAAGACACATAGATATTTAGCTTGCATGTGCATTTCCTTATAATACATGCAGCTACATAATTCAAACAACATGGCATAATAGGTCACTTTATAAATATTTGTATATGTCTAGGAATAAGTTTAAACAATAAAGTTGTCTATACTAAGAAGAGAGAGAGAGTTGGGGAGTGAGTCTTGGTCGCTAGCACTTGTCAAACTTGTACCAATTATTTTAGGATGACGTCAGCTAAGCGGAGAGCTACTGGTGAGCATGGTTTGTCAGTGTATTACAAAAAAAAACGTTTTGTAGCTAGTATATATAGTTGTGCGTGTTTCAAAATGATATTATTAACCGTGCATGGCTGATTGGGATCTCCTCTTAGAAGTAAGGATACTTATAACTCGTGTGTGAGATTTAATAAGTATTGTTGCCTATGTGCTGTGTATCTATGACATGAGAAAAGAAGTGTGAAGTTGTTTCGATGCTGCCACATGAACAGAGCTGATTGTTAGTTAGATTATTTTAAACAAGTGTGAATTTAACGAGCTTGCCTTGAGAAGTTGCCTTGATAGGCTATACAAAAGCATGATACTTCCCTTACTCGATTATTGTGATGCTATTTATGATTCTTGTACCAAGTATGAAAGTGAACAACTTGGTAAACTACAAAGAAAAGTCAGCTTATTATGCACTGGTGCATTCAGGGTCACCAGTTATGAAAAACTATTAAAAGAGTTGGGATCGGCAAAATTAAAAAATAGAAGAACAAGTCACAGGCATGTCTTATTTTATACGGAATCTTTTTCCAAATCTTATTTTCCAAAGACTCGCTGATAGCACTGTTGTCACACATTATCTTATATCCCCTGTCTCAATAGGATGACCGCTCTATATCCTCTTTCTACTCTTTTATGTATTGTTTTGACTACTTGTCTATCTGTCTGTCTGTCTGTTTTAGCTGTCTGTTTGTCAGTCAGATACGTATGTACGTAATACGTATGTTTGTGCATACGTGCATGGGTACGTGAATGTGTATGTATGTATGTATGTATGTATGTATGTATGTATGTATGTATGTATGTATGTATGTATGTATGTATGTATGTATGTATGTATGTATGTATGTGCACGTCATCATTGTCATATTGTTTAATTGTTATGCAAATTTTGGCAATAAACTATATAAATGATCAATGTTCAATATAAAACAGAATAAGACATGCCAATGAAGCTTTCGAACACTAAAATATAGCAAATTATAAAGCCTACAATGCCAAAATTTGCATTTTACTTCTAACATTACATGGTTTAAATTATAAACCTAGAAGGATACCCCCAATTTAGGGCTACTTTGAGATATTGCCTATCCCGGGATATTCCGTTGCACATAGCACTTTTGTGTACAAGCCTAATTTTTCAAGAGTTTGATTTTTGAAATCATCACACTTTTCTACATAACAACACATCTTCAAACCTTTTGGCCCCAACCACATGATTAAACCTATTTCGGGCTTTTGGACTATTATGTTATATGTAAGGAGACCAACTAGTAGCCCCTGGGCTGTTTGGAATCCTTGTAAAATAAATAAAATTGCTATTGTGACATTGCTTTTCATAATGTAGATAGTGTAATCTACGTTACGACAATGCTACCAGTCTACTACTATACAAAAAGGTAAAGAACTATATAAGCTATATGCTTCATCTTTTTGTTTCAAGTTAAATTTAACATGTACAAATTAATTTGAATAAACTATGTTTAAACCAAAGAGGTAAAGGTTTGTTACGTACCTTGGGGGTCGAAAATTAAGGAAACGCCTGTGATCTGATAACTACTGTCCAGTTCTATAATATACCAAAGTGGATACCGACCCACAGCTATGTCTAAACCTTCGATGGTTAAAAAATCGCCATCCACAGCCGAACTACAAGGCAAGCTAAAGTACTTCGTCCATTGATATGTTATTGGCCGGCCGAGGGCAAGGTTAATACCTGAAATGCATTGCGTACAATTACATCCGGTTTTTGCCATTGCTGTTGATTAATTGAGAGTTAATTCAAGTTTTACATGTTTTTCGGTCTTTTTCGCTGTTTTTGTTTTTGTTGCTCTTTTGGTTTAGAATTAGGATTAGGAATATTATTCTGAAAAAGTGAATTAAAAAGTTATTATAAAATACAAGCATTTAGGATGAATCAATATTTAAATTGATGAGTCAAATAATTCCAACTCGATGTTTTTATCGGGGGGGGGGGGGGGGGGGGGGGGGTTCGGTGATTTTGATTGTTTGTGGCAAAATCGAATACAACTTATGCTGGTGCTAGCGGGCGTGAGAATATTTGACATCTGCCTTGATTTCACAGTGTAAATAATCATGAACTGGAACCCAGTTATTGCTGTGTCCGAGATAAAGAATTCACCCGAACAAAAATAGTAAAGCATAAATAGTAAGTGAGTATGATCAGGAAATACCACAATCACAAACTGCAGACAACCCCGTGGCACCGCGAGGAAGAGCCGCTCAAACCATCACGAGACACCAGGAAGACAAATTAAGCAAAGCAACCAGCTCTCTCTTCCCCATTAAGATGATTGCAATACTAAAATGGACATAAAGTAACATACAACAAAACATAGAACAATTACAGACTCCCACAATGAGAGTAACAACGAACAAAAAATCAACAACAACAGAACCACCGCCTTAGAACGGACAGCTTCTGCTGTTGTTGAAGTACAAGAAATGTTCAGCTTGAATGGACGCCATCTAACTAATGCAATGTATCGTCATGGAGAAACACTCTAATCAAATTTACACACCATGATGAAACAAAGAAAAGGGCATGTTGAGAGCACATTAGCCCAACATTGAATGATGGCCTGGTAATGTTGTGATTTTTCAACGGTTCCGGACCAGTATTGCTAAACCCTATATTTTTGTGATTTGTCAGGTTGGTCCGGACCCCTTGTCACCCTTCTGGATCCACGCATGACTTAACAGTAGTGGAGTGTAGTAGAGCACGAGATTTCGGTACCGCATCAGCAAGCATCGATGGCACAGGCACACACACCGGCACCTTCCCTGTTCGCATACACAAATTGGGCCTCGTCGCGAGAAAACCTGTCTTCGGGGTTTCCGACAAAGCCAGACTAAAGCGAGTCTCCTCAGCTACAGAGACTAGCTAGAAAACTGAAATTTCACTTGTAGCAAGCTTAGATATGGTACTTTCCAAAACGCAAATAACAAAGGCGCTGATCAGACTGCGCAGATGCGCAGGCTGGTCTGCGCCTGTGTTGTTCCCAAACCCCCGAAGACAGGTTTTCTCACGTCGAGGCCCAATTATGGGCGTACATGAATGTTCTGACCAAACTCTTGTCATTCGCTGGATACATCAACATTGCCGTTTATTAAAGGCTTAACTGTCCTGCCAGCCAAGAGTGACAGTGACGTCAGGTTTTGTTTACAAAGTTATCAGGGACTTAGAATTGATAGATCACTTGTGTATTACTCATATCCACAGGATAGGATTAATACACAAGTGATCTAGCTATTCGCGTATTCTCAAGTGAAGTGTACACGTAAGTGTTTTACTTAGCAATTGTAAACAAAGTATTACGTCACTGTCACTCTTGGTTGGCACGACAGTAGCACATTTTATACGTTCTGAAATATCGAGTGCTGACTCATATGTTAATGTTAGAACATTTTCATAGCATTTATATTTCAGTTTATTGATAAAAACATGCTCAAATAATGACAAAACAACCCAAACAATATATGTTCCATTGAGGGTTGAGAAACTGTAGTGGCATGCGAGAAAACATAAAATTTAAACCCTGTCTTCGGGACTTACAAACAACAAAGACGCAGAGTATGATCAGCGCATTTGTTATTGGCTTATTGGAAAGTATCATATTTAAACTTGCTACAAGCGAATGTTCATTTTTTCTAATTATGTAGTCTAGTTTTTGTATGATTTGCTCGGAAACCCCGAATACATGTTTTATTGCGACGAGGCCCATGTTATATATTGTTATAGCTGTAACATAGTCAACAGATACAAAGTGAAAACATATCTCATTTTATGTAGAACAGTGATTTCAATTAGTCATTTAAGACACACTTATTCATACAAACGTACGTAAAGTAGACTGATTATTTTAGAGTATAACTGAACTTTTTTTATAAATAGGGTGGCATTATGTATTAAATGTTTTACAGTAATTACAGTAATTAGTTACATTGATAAACGGTTTTACTTGCGCAATTTACAAAGATTTTACTGTATGTGTTTGTTTTAAATATAAATAGCTTAGTTAGGAACATGAGACATACATAATTTTAAACCAAACATCGGTATACTATTTTACTGTTCAATTTGTAGATCAAATTGTCTATTTTATGTGCATGTTTTAATGTAGAGTCCGTGCCGGATAAGAGTAGAGTTACGTAGTTTGTCACGTTATAGTACTTTATTCACCTGATTGGACACATATAGGATTTTCTTTCATACTTCTAACTGTAAATCTGTTTCGTCACTCTACTCTTATCTAGCATGGACTATACCTGTGTTTGTTTTAATGTATTTTGTGTAGAGCACTTTTGAACGTATGCACATATGATAAGGTGCTATATAAATTTAATATATTATTATTAATAATAATAATAATAATAATAATAATAATAATAATAATAATAATAATAATAATAATAATAATTGAACAGACTGCTTTTTAAGATGAGTTATGTCTGCAAATATCACTAGTGGAAAAAGTGTAATTTTGAGCCAAAATCTATCACCAGTGCTTTTATAAATGGTATTCCCATTTTATTTGCAAATTCTTTGATTAATTGCATCATCATTCAACAAAGAGATCTGTGAAAATATTTTAACATCGAAATAAAACAATGGCATTGCAAGTGGATTTATTAGATCAATTACATAATAGTTAACTTATGCCATGGATTGTCCACCTGCACGTGTAGATATTCCGCGAGCTTTAGCGAGTGGCTTATCTTACGTACAGGTGGACAAATATGGTATAATTATTTTATTCCACCTACATGAGTTTAAACCTTGCAAATCATGAGATATTTCGTGCTAAAGTTGGTAAAGGTGGTATAAAATTTGTTTTCTTAACTGCTTTATTCATAGTCAATTACTCTGCATACGGCTTAGAAAAGTAACGTTACTGTGCAATCGAACATGTAATTGAAAGCAAAGTCTGTCAACAAACAAGAAAACCTCAGATCTTAATCATTTTTCAATTCTTTCTCAGGGTTAACAAACATGCAAGTAGGTTAATAAAATGTACTATACACATATTGAAATACCAGTGCTGTTTTCGCCATAAAATTCTATCCCGCATACTGTGAGCTTGGAAAGAGGTATCCTTGGACCTTTGTCAGTCACAATCTTCACAAAGTTGGCTTCAGTGGCATTCAGGCATTCAATAGCAACAGTCTCTTGTGGGGATGCCGGTCCTTTCCAATAGGCACAGAGCTCCATTCTTCTAAGTGTGATACCAACATAGACACTGACGTCAGAGAAAGCAATAACTGAAGTAAAGAACAAGATACAGGACTTTATGTAAGGCAGCGTATCAAATAATAATTTTCTTATTTTTCAACCAAAACATATGTTGTGGGTATTCATAAGAACCGTCAAATGAGTTAAAACTGATGGATAAGAAAACACTTACTGTTTTACGCTCAAAAATTATGTTCCCTTTCCCAGCAGGTGACCACAATGCATCAATAAACAGACGTGCACGAAAGCATAACAAACAAAAGACAGAAATAACATAAATGATCCACGTAGAAGTACCGCCTTGGAACGGTCAGCAAAAATATTTTACTGGAGGGCTTAAACCGGTTACATGGCGCCAACCTCACCCTTAGTTCAGATGTGGATCAAGACACATAGATGTTTGGTTTGCATGAAAGACTCCTAACTTATCAATGCATCATCTCCTAGAACATATAAATCAAGATATAAAAAGGAGATAAAGCAAAGATAAGGACTCAACAGTAAATAAAACTGAATATTAGAGCAAAAGAAATCAAACAGGTAAACCCCGGTGGTCCACCTTACAACAGCCAAAGCATCAGACACCCACCATCTCATCAATAGATAAGTCTTTAAGTCGGAACCGCCATAGAGTCTGAAGTCCGACCCACTGGCGTTCAATTAAAGAGGAAAGCAAAGTTGCCAATCGAGATTGCGTTGACCACCAAGCATGCAGTCTGTTGCAATACATTATTGTTATAGCCAATCTTTTTACTAATGGAAAATTATCTTAATGAACTGCGCTGAAAAATTATTAGAGCCAACAATCTTCTTCAATTTATTATTATTGTTAGCTCTCTATTCAAATGATTCCTGAGTCAATTTTGTCTTATAAAAGGAGGTCGGAATACCACTTTCAGTGTACATAATTCTGAATGTGTTACACAGAATCACGCTCAATGCGATGCAGTGATGCAAGTCACACCAGGTGCGAGTATCCTGAAGGCAGAACTGATTAAGTCACATGATTGTCATCATTTGCATGTCAAAACTTGCTTTGAGTAGAACATTCTACTCGTCAAACATCACGCTACATTTTACAGTTATTAAGGCAGTAAAATGTTTAGCTCACATGGAGGCTTTCTAACTGATGCAATGTATCACTACGGCGAAATCAATCAACTCAAATTATCATACTGTGATGAAACAAAGAAAATAGTTTTTAATCACAGACAGTCAGAGATAAAGAAAATCCCTAGTTGAGCCACGGTGGACCCAACCAAAGACAAGCATAAGGTAAAAATCGTTGGTCAGGCTCATTATTCAGTCTGAAAGTCTAGTAATTTAACTCATTTATTACATATATATTTGAAATTTGTAAGCCAAAAATTAGTAGGTCAAATATAATCTATTAGGTAATAACGTTGCTTATTGTACATACATTACTCAACAGGATGCCAACCATAAGTTCTTAATGTCCGCCTTTGTTGCTAAGATGTTATACTCACAAAAAAGATAGCTATACAATAAGCTTTAAAGTGTTTTATTTTAGAATTGACTAATGTGTGTACGTTACAAGTCAACATGCACAGAATGCAAACGTGTCTTATTTGACTCAATTATCATAGCTCTTTAAGATAGGATATGTCATCGAAATATTTTTAGAAGTGTGGGGTTAATCACTATGCAGCTCACAGACTATCAAGGATACAAAACGAATTTCTAGTTTTGTAGTAATCTCGTTTGAGGAGAAAAGCAGGTTGCTTAACTTATTTTTTCTTATATTTTTAGAAGTGTGGGGGTAATCACTATGCAGCTCACAGACTATCAAGGATACAAAACGAATTTCTAGTTTTGTAGTAATCTCGTTTGAGGAGAAAAGCAGGTTGCTTAACTTATTTTTTCTTATATTGCTGTCAGGTGGCTGTTAGCGTTCTGTGCCTCTTCCTCACAGTGCCTGAGATAGGTCTACAGTGTGTGCCTTCATACTCATACTTTTTGTATAAAGCGTTGATCGTAGTAACTGTTTTTATGCCCCCCCCCCCCCCATGACAATGGCCGGGGCATTAAGTGTTACCCCTGTCCGTCCGTACGTACGTACTTACGTTTTTACGTACATACGTAATTACGTACGTACGTGCGTCTGTCCAAACGAAGTCCGCTCTCTAACTCGAATACTTTTGATCAGAATTTTATGAAACTTGGTCACATTGTTTAGTACCATGATGGCTTCTTCAAGATCGACAACGGTCCATATCGCACCATGCTTTCAGTAGTTATGACCCTTTGTTTATGAAAATACACCGTTTGAAACGATGTCCGCTCTATAAGTGGAATAGTTTTGATCAGAATTTTATGAAACATGGTCACATTGTTTAGTACCATGATGGCTTCTTCAAGTTCGATAATATACAATTATTGACTTCAATGAGGTAGACATAAGGATTTATCTACCCGAAAAAGTGATAATTCACCGAGGCCGCTAGGCCGAGGTGAATATCACTTTTAAGGGTAGAAAAATCCTTATGTCTACCGAAATTGAAGTCAATAACTGTTTTGTTATATGACTTTTCAACTTAGAATGAAAATCATGTTCTACTTTCACTTTTGTTGCTGAAGTCAACCACCAACCTAAGGACTTTCTATCTAACAAGTTTTATCAACTGTTCTTAAAATATTTTAATGTAGTATTTTGCAATTTGAAATGTATATTAATTCTCTAAATGAGGAATGTAAAATTTAATCATAAAACTTTTTTTTACATTTTGTTTATTCAAACAAAGATAAATGAACAAACAAAACATAACAAAACAGTTGTTAAAATTCATGAAAGTCTTTAGTTTACCTGTTGGGATGTGAAACAGCAAATCATGTCAATTTCATGCAGCTCATGCTAGTTTTATACTCATCATGCTATTTTTAGCTCTCTAGAGGGTGATATTGCAGAAGTGTCAAAAATATTAACTTCTGGAAACTAGTTTGAGCTGGATTTCATCCTATATCACCTTCTGAGCCAGTTTAGACCAGTTTTGAGGTAGACATAGAGATTTATGAAGACAAATTGGGCCAATCAGGAGACAGGATTCTCTCCAGTCATATAACAATGATCCATATCGCACAATGCTTTCAGTAGTTATGGCCCTTTGCTTTTGAAAATTCACCATTTGAAACGATGTCCGCTCTCGTAGTCGAATATTTTAGATCAGAATCTTATGAAACTTGGTCACATTGTTTAGTACCATGATGTCTTCTTCAAGTTTGATAATGGTTCATATCTCACCATGTTATCAGCAGTTATGGCCCTTTGTTTATGATAATTCACCGTTTTAAATGGTGTCCGCTCTCTAATAGGCCATGGGCTGATTGAGATGTCGGTACCATCTGAGCTGAACAGAGCCCCCTACGCTTTTTGATAAGAGGAACATGTAAAGGCTTGGAAATAATTTGGGGGACATGTCTGAGTGGTAGCTTTATGGTCTAAATCTTAGTGTAAACTACGATACCCTCAAAAAATAAAATAATTCACAAAACTTTCAAGGAATTGAAATGAATATAAAAACTGTTAATATGCAAACAAATTATGGTGTTGATATAAGAAATAATCATATAGAAGCAATTTTCATAAATATTTGAATTTTGGAAGGTGTCTGTAAGGTGTTTACGTTACATTTTAAAGAGCTCTACCATTATTAGTAAAAACTATTTGTATTGTTTTCCCCCTTTAAATGCAGCAGGGAACAAAAGCAGTTAATTTTATATTGATCGGGTAGCAAATTTAATTTACTTTCCAAATATGCAATTAGGTTTACTTTATCTACTATACTTTTTGATTTATGGCCTTTTAAAGAGCCCTACACCTTTACAAAATTTCTTGTAAACACAGGTATTCATTAGCTTTAATCCTATCATAAATGCAGAAGTGATACAACGAGGAAGGTAATATCACTTTATTTGATTAAACATAACTGCAAGACATGTAATGATGTTAAATTATAAAAAAAATCCATAAACCTATGCCTAATTCTAACGGTAACGTATATAACGTATATGTAATTTATAGGCCTTTACTTCTGTTTTCCCTGTACTTTCATGCTGTTATTGTCAAATGAGTCAAATAGCTGCAAATACTACAAATAATTGACAGCCAAACGATAAAAATATATCATAATAGTATGATGTGTGCCTTTATTGTAAACAAATAAGGCAGTAGTTAGATACATGTGTCTGTAATGTTTTAAACTAAGAAATTACCTTTTAAAGTATGTCGCAGAGTTTGCATTCATTATAAAGGTGTACCTTGTGGCACAAGAATGAATCAATACTTGCCTTTTGGACTGATTACCACTCTTCTAGTGGTCATAAGGTAACGTATACAACATAATGCTTATCAAATATATATACATACAATTAAAACATTCTGATATTACAAATAATAATTATAATAATAATAAAAACAATACCACAATTCAGCTAATTCAGCTAGGTCCTCTGATTGCATCAAATAAGGATAGCTTTAACTATCATCTAACATCATCATGGTGTAAACAATACTCATTTTTGTAATTTTATGCATTTTCGTCGTCATAATTACTTTATCCCCAGTATCGTTTACACTATGTATCTTCAAAGTCGTTGTCAGTCATATTGTCACATAAATGTTTCTTTCATGCCGGCAAACATTCAAATGCATTAGCAACACACTGGCATTCAGTGGCTTTGCACACTCTGCTGCATTTACATGCAATCACCTCCATCACGACTTGTGGGACAGGTAAACCCTGCATCCAGTCAATTACTATTTGGCTATCCTCTATCATTCATCCATGTCCCTCTTGACTTGGGGTGTACGTTTCTTGCTTCAAACACCTTTTCCATATGCATGCTTGATAATTAGCCTGCATAGCATGAAGCATAAGGGTATCTTGACAAGGTGAAAGTTGACTACAATCTACATCTACTTTCATGACCCTCAACAACTGGTATCTCAAGTCACTCACTTTGCAAAGAGAGGTATGTGAAGCATACATTTTTGCACACAAATTCTTGCAACAATGTAAAACAGTTTCTTTGTTAGAAACCAAAATAAGAAAGAATGCAAAGATCAGGAATCGATACAATCAAGTAACACACCTGACCAAGGACACCATATGAGAAAGTGACAAAAACACAAGAAAATATCTCATACAAGAGAGCCAAGAGGTAAGATCTTTCACAACAGGTGACCTCAAAGCCACAAGTAACAGAGATGGTAGTATGGCAAAGATTAATACAAATAACAAATTAGAACCACAAAAGAAAAAACGCCTTAGACCAGTCAATAAGAAACTTACTGGAGAGCTTAAACTACTTTCACCATACCAACCTCACCCGTAATCCAAGCCTTACCCATTCCTAACTTGGCCTTCTTCAGTCTACCCCCTTCATAGCCAGCTTTAGAGCACTGATTTCCCCGACCACTATAGGCGCTGATTGAGTAGCAGCTGGAGAATGCACGAAGTCCTTGTCAAGCTTTACAGGTCTCTTCACCAACAGACTATCCTTTTTTGCTAATGTCAATGTGTCATAGTCTGTTTTGGTTCCATATCGGATATACATATGTCACTTATCTGATGGAATACTGAAAGGCAAATGATAAACACATCTGTGCCATTTGTCACATAACCATGTACATTTGTATATATAGCTTCTGGAAGCATGTTTGGTATGAAACAACGTGCGTGTGTCAGCTTCTTCTTTGGGGGTAGTAAGTTCATCAACGACCTCAGAGCCATATTTAGTGCCTTTGAAACACTGCTGCCAAACCTCTCTGGGTAGGGAACATTTCTCCATGCTTGGCAAAGAAATTTGATGAGGGCAATTTTATTACTGTACTTCTCAGCAGTCTTCTCAACCCTTGTCTCTTTTGACCGACAACAACACTACTATGGGCTTAGCCAGAAGCTACTTCTCTATCCTCACGCTCTGTTATTTTGATTGAGTTGTCTTTATAAACATCAAACACAATGTATATTCTGCTACTGGCATTTCCTTACTGTATTGCAATCAGGAGTACGCTCTTGGCAATGTCCCCAAATGTCCTATTGTCGCCACGTATCTTATTTACTAAGCTCATTTCATCTATAATGCATGCTGATGGCAATGGTATAGATTCGGCTGGTGCTACTCTTCTTTCAATATGTCTTGCTGTTGTTGTTGACTTTCTGTTTATTGTTACTCCCATTGTGGGAGTCTGTAATTGTTCTATGTTTTGTTGTACGTTACTTTATGTCCATTTTAGTATTGCAATCATCTTGATGGGGAAGAGAGAGCTGATTGCTTTGCTTAATTTGTCTTCCTGGTGTCTCGTGATGGTTGAGCGGCTCTTCCTCGCAGTGCCACGGGGTTGTCTGCAGTTTGTGATTGTGGTATTTCCTGACCATACTCATTTACTATTTTTGCTATAGTTGATTTGTTTGTTTCCTTGAGAGTACAATCACAATTAGACATTGCCCAAAGTAACGGGCCTGGAGGATTCTTCAGAACTTCCCTCATATCCAGATTATGACCTGTAGCAACAAAAACCATATTTCCAAACAATCTCATATCTGCTTTTAGAATTACATCTTTTCAAAAAAACTTTTGTCTTTTTTAAGGGAACTGAAGGTTTTAAGCTATAGTTAAGGCTGCCTTTCATGGAAGTCCTTATATGCATTTTCTTCAAGGCGTGACTTTTGAAATTCATTTTTAGTCTTTCCTCATTTCTCTTTTGCATTATCAAAGTCATGTTTAACATCAGGTGGTGCTGCTGATGCAGTTGTAATTGACATAAGGTCATATTGTGTGGAGAATGGGTTCACCCATGTCGTTCATAGTAGGTTGACAATAGCCTGTGGGCTTTGTTTATCTTTTTTTTTATTCTTGCTGGTTCGAAATCTGCAAGAGAAACACCTGGTGGCTTTTCCTGGACCATCCCCTTCAAATTTTGCAAGCAAATACTTCGCCGTTAGGTAGCATTTGCCAACTGCACCAGTGTTTAAACTGGAACCTTTCGTGTCCACTGCTGTCTAATGTGTCTTTGTTTGCTGTTTCCTCAATTGCTTGATCAACAGGTATACATCCAAATGTGTTTGCCATCCCCAACTGTACAGACATACCCCCATTCTGCAAATGCTCATATACTTCTGGATGTTCCATAGGTAAGTTTAGCATCTGATTATAGTATACTGGTGGGTATTTTGCATAGTTTAGTATAACATATGCGAACATCCATGGTATCACAGATTTTATCGTAGATAGAGCATCCAGTTACCCTCCCTCAAAACCCTGATTAGGCCAAACAGTATTTCCACCATATCTATGTAGCTCATCCAGAAACATGAAATATCTCCATTATCATTTCTTAGTACATTCTGGTATTCGTTGAAGAGCTGGAATAATCTTGTACAGCTTTCGTTTTTGAGAACATGTTCAAATTGGTCTTCTGTTAAGCTTTTTTTGAAGATCTGGAAATTTGTTATGGGTTTCTTGCAGCTTCTGACTATCCTCAGAATGATTTGTGTCTATCCAAGAATTGAATCCCTTCCAAATCTATCTTTGAAGTGCTTTATATATAATCTTGTGGATCCTGACTGTCCTGTTGTACTTGCTGCCTTCTAGCACAGCTTCTACTATACCTTCTGCAATGACTGCCTACTCAACTGCTATGTCCCTCAACCCTGTGTTTTAAATCTCTGCCCAATTGTTACCAAAAAAAAATACAAATCGAGTAAAATGCACCCATCCCCACAATTTTTGTATGCATTTTTTCTTCATCTTTCCATTATATATCAATGGATTTCGCATGTAATGCCTGGTCAAATACACAAACTACTTTTACGTCAAGCTTTCTCACTATCTTCATTGCCTGGTTTAGAATTTCATTGACCGTCGACAGATTAGTGGCGAGTGCATTAATTGTAGGCAAATAACCAGTCTGTCTTGTGCTTTAGTTTTATTTCTTGTTTAACCAGGATCCTTTTGGTTCTCAACATCAGTTTGTCTCAAAAACATCCACATATGATTTTTTCGTTGGCCCATTTCTACCTGGTCATTGCTGCTGGCATGTTCTTAGCATGTTGCCTTCATTCTCTATATCGGAATCGTCAGGTTTCTGGCCTTTCTCTGTAGCTGAGCAGACCTGCTTATGTCTAACTTCTTCAAAAAGTATGTCTGACAAAGAGTCGTCACAAGAATATGTGCGTCAGTCCATGCTTATTTTCCAGCTGAAATTCAGCTTTAATCCTACTTAAAATTTCTAAGACGACGGCCATTGAACAAAATAGTTAAAACCTGTTATATACGTTACTGCAAATGAGCTATTTGGAAGCAATTCAGAAAACGTTTTCTGCTGAATATATTTAGGTGGCAGCTAGAATATGTTAAAACCATGGCTTTTGTTCCCATTTAAACATTTTGATGGATCTGCAGTCTAATTCAAACTTTATTTGATTTTTTGTTTAACAACTTAACAATAGGGTATTACGTAATACGCCCTATAGCTAACAACTAATGTCAGATGCTTTTGTTTTTTATACTGTAATGCATATTTCCTATACCCTTTGACAGTTCAACTATGTTTTGAACAGTAAAAACAGTCAAGATATACTTCAAGAAGAACAAACATAGAAGCGTTGTCATAAAGCCTAAAGAGGATCTAAAATTGTAACGTAGGTAACGGTCTGGTGATCAAAACGGTCAGAAAATATATCTTAAAGTAGAGCACAGAGATTAAACAATAAAAAAATGCAAAGTTATTCTTACTAAATCAAGCTTTTCTTATTTTAACAGTTTGTTTGTATTAAATATGCTGTCTTCTAAATTTTAGGGGTAACGTAATAGATATGCAGTTTTTACCCATAAAGCTACCACCAGTACATGGCCCCCCATTTTTCTACAAGTCTACACACATAGCCCTAGATGAAAATCAAAGACGGAATTGTTCAGGTCTGATGGTATCGACTTCCAAAATTTTGTGTATTGGCTCACCGCCTATAAGTCGAATACTTTTGATCAGAATTTTATGAAACTTGGTCACATTGTTTAGTACCATGATGTCTTCTCCAAGTTCGATAATATACAATTATTGACTTCAATGAGGTAGACATTAGGATTTAACTACCCGAAAAAGTGATAATTCACCGAGGCCGCTAGGTCGAGGTGGATATCACTTTTAAGGGTAGATAAATCCTCATGTCCACCGAAATTGAAGTCAATAACTGTTTTGTTATATGACTTTTCAACTTAGAATGAAAATCATGTTCTACTTTCACTTTTGTTGCTGAAGTCAACCACCAACCTAAGGACTTTCTATCTAACAAGTTTTATCAACTGTTCTTAAAATATTACAATGTAGTATTTTGCAATTTGAAATGTATATTAATTCTCTAAATGAGGAATGTAAAATTTAATCATAAAACTTTTTTTTACATTTTGTTTATTCAAACAAAGATAAATGAACAAACAAAACATAACAAAACAGTTGTTAAAATTCATGAAAGTCTTTAGTTTACCTGTTGGGATGTGAAACAGCAAATCATGTCAATTTCATGCAGCTCATGCTAGTTTTATACTCATCATGCTATTTTTAGCTCTCTAGAGGGTGATATTGCAGAAGTGTCAAAAATATTAACTTCTGGAAACTAGTTTGAGCTGGATTTCATCCTATATCACCTTCTGAGCCAGTTTAGACCAGTTTTGAGGTAGACATAGAGATTTATGAAGACAAATTGGGCCAATCAGGAGACAGGATTCTCTCCAGTCATATAACAATGATCCATATCGCACAATGCTTTCAGTAGTTATGGCCCTTTGCTTTTGAAAATTCACCATTTGAAACGATGTCCGCTCTCGTAGTCGAATATTTTAGATCAGAATCTTATGAAACTTGGTCACATTGTTTAGTACCATGATGTCTTCTTCAAGTTTGATAATGGTTCATATCTCACCATGTTATCAGCAGTTATGGCCCTTTGTTTATGATAATTCACCGTTTCAATTTCATGCAGCACATGCTAGTTTTATACTCATCATGCTATTTTTAGGTCTCTAGAGGGTGATATTGCAGAAGTGTCAAAAATATTAACTTCTGGAAACTAGTTTGAGCTGGATTCCATCCTATATCACCTTCTGAGCCAGTTTAGACCAGTTTTCAGGTTGACATAGAGATTTATGAAGACAAATTGGGCCAATCAGGAGACAGGATTCTCTCCAGTCATATAACAATGGTTCATGTCGCACCATGCTTTCAGCAGTTATGGCCCTTTGTTTATTAAAATTCGCCGTTTTCAATAATGTCCGCTCTCTAAGGTGAATGGTTTTGATAAAAATTTTATGAAACTTGGTCACATTGTTTTAAGTACCAAGATGTCTTCTTCAAGTTTGTTAATGGTCTATATCGCACCATGCCTTAAGGAGTTATTGCCCTTAGTATATGAAAAATTGTCGGTTGAAACGACGTCAGCTCTGTAAGATGAAATGTTTTGGTTATAATTTTATGAAACTTGGTCACATTATTAAGTACCATAATGTCTTCAAATTTTAGAATGGCCCATATCGCACCATGCCTTCCCTATGACAATGACAATTCCCTATTTATGCGAATTTGGCAATAGCGGGGGCATCCTTATCCTAGGGACACATTTTTAGTGTTGGAGTCTGAAGTGGAACAGTGGAAGAGGCAAAGTAGATTAGATAGCCAATGAGCGAACAAGCAACTTGAAAATGTTAATATATAGTGATAAAATATGCTGGTGCGAAAATTAGGGCTAAAAGGATGACCACAATCAGAAATGCTATGTTAGGTCCTTGTTTTGTTATGCAGTACTTTGCGTCCTTTCTAGTTATACAATCATCCCACAGAGGAAGAGAGAGCTGGTTGCTTTGGTTATATTGTCTTCTAGATGTCACGTCGCTGTTATCGGTCTTCGCCGCTTCCTCAAGGCGCGGTCAGTTGTTTGTGGTGTGTGAATGTGGCATTTCCTGGTCGTACTCACTTGCTTTTCAAATGTTGCTTCCAGGTGTTTTAACCAATTATTTGGTCACCGCGCGGAGTTTTCTTTCCAAAATACGTTTAAAGGGACTGGAGTCAACAACTGGAGTTTCTCCCTCGTTCCACCCTGAAAACCCCAGGTCATATCAGTCAATAAAATAAGTGTATGCCTGCATATAGTTCGACAGACTGTTATGGTTACGCATAGTCATAAATTGAATATCTGCATTTATAGCATAGTTATATAAAATACATATACTCAAAAACAATGAAGGATATTATATATTTTATTCTATTTCTAACATTATTAGAATATATTTTTTCGATATGCATGCATTTAAAAGTTCCAGATATCTGTTATCAAAGTGCATGTTTACTTTAAGACATGCTTGCAAAGTTAAAGCACAGTACAGTACAGCTCCAACTTTCTAACCTTTTGTACATAGAAAATACTAGGTGAGTGTCTTTTAATATCAAGTTTACCAGGCAAGGCTTTGAGAACGCTTGTTGACATTGCGAGGCTTGCCGAGCGATTCAACAAGCGTTCTCAAAGCCGAGCCTGGTTAACTTGATATCAAAAGACGCGAACCTGGTATTCTATTTATCACTCTTTAAACTAGCGATTATGACGTAATTTTCATTTTTGTGTTGATTCCGCGTCATTAGCGACGTCATTTAAAAGTGCAACGTCATCATGACCTGATAAAGGTAACATGCCGTGAGATAGGAAACGTTTATTTAAGAAATGAATTCGATTTTTGGAAGGTTCATGGAATCATGAATACTTCGGGTCTCTTGCAAAGTAAGTGAAGCCCGAAGGGCTTCACGTTAACTTTGCAAGATACCCGAAATATTCATGATTCCATTAACCTTCCAAAAATTGAATTTATTGCTTATATTTACATTTTATATTATCAGTCAAGTATCAATTTTCACCTAACTTGGCTGGTTTTCGAATTATTGTGAATTAAACCCGACATAACGTAGGGTTTGGAACAGCCAAAACGCCAAATTTCCGCGCTTAACGTCATGACGATACGTCTTTAACGTCACGCAAACGTCAGTAAACAATGGACTTGACGTTAGCCCGCTCAAATGGCGCGTATGTGGGTGTGGCTTAAATCGACTTGTTCATGAAGGTATGAACCACATCTCAAATGTAGAGGTTCATTTAAAGACTCGCAGTGGAAATGTAAATATTAGGTTATGTTGAAACAATCCAGTTAATATCAGGGGTGACTGATAATAAAAGATAGCAAACATCTAAAATGATTGAGTTAACAATTATTTAACAACCTTGACGACTGGCTGTAAAATTGTTGCTGACTTTCGTTCATTGACAATGTTGTACTAATAATCCGCTAGTTGAATGTTTTACAAAGAAATCTTACCACTTGTTTGCACAACAATTGAAGTAACGAAATATGTTTGGTCGAGTTCGAGAATCCACCATGGAGCAATTTCTGGCAGCGTTGATGAACATTCACTGTCCGCTGTGGTATAATTACCATCAATGGCTTTTTGAGCATATCTGTCATCTTTAGTAGAGCTTTGGAAAGCTGTGCCGAGATAAGCTACGTTTTCGGTTCCTGAAATTTAGATAATTCTAATCAAAAGAATGTGTGCATTTTGTATTAAACATATACGCGTTTGCTTCAAAGATAATCTGATTCCAAATAAATATCCTAATTGCATGAATAAATGTAAAACAAACTTCGTTTTACTGAGTGAAAATGTTTAGCACATTTGAATATATGCAGCAGACATATTAAGCAGACACCATTTTAGGATTAGAAATATTATCACGATAAGGGATAATAATTGTAGTTATTATTATTATATTCCAGTTAAGATGGAATAGACTATTTAATTCCATAATATCAAAAAAAAATGTTGACAAACGTTAGGAGTACAATGACATTAATCGGTCGATATTTCACATAATATTTTTTCTTTATATTTCTTTTCTTTGTCATTTTTGCTGCCAATTTAAAAAAAGATGTAAAAGTAATCAAAAACATGCAGTTCAAGAGTTATGAGCATTTTCACTAACTGAACAAAACCAGCTGAAATGATGCTCAGCAAACCGTTGTCCATCAAAAAGGCTTTTACACATGCCAGTGGTTAGATGGTGTTGACATGCATTTGTATGCAAAATTTGTTCAGGAGCTATGAGTATTTTCACTAACGGTTAATGAACGGACATACTCACATATTGATTATAGTGCAGACACAATGGTCGTGCAATTATAAAAAAGAAGTTACTGAACTTAATATTGAAACAACTACTCCTCGTTCTTGAGAAGGGAACTACTTTAATGGCTGTTGTTTTACTGCTGGTCGTGCAGTTACTCGCTAATTGAACATTTAAAACTGAGTTTAGAATTCAGCCTATAATCTGTAAAGGACCTTTCCCATTGCTGATATACTTTACCAAATCTTGCGTAGAAATTGCTGAAGTAAGAGAGAGCATGTTAAACAGAATGCCTTAAATAACGTTAACTTATTTTTTGAACCATTGATAAAAAATAATTTCATTTTACTGAATATTAAAAAAAAATTTAATCTGAAAATAAAATCCCGTAAACCAACTAATAAAAATAATAAAAAAGATTCTGGCCTTATTGGTTCATCGTTTGTAGTTTATAGTTATTATACATATTGTAATGCCACAAATTACAGAAATGGGGTTGGGCTACAAGTTCTCGCAGCATCAGTTACGATCCTCCCCCTACATATACAAATCTAAATCTACACATGTAAACATGGCTATGGACATTTCTACAACAATAATTAACTGAATAAATAAATAAATAGAATAGAATAGAATTTGAGTGCAAATTAAAATAAATTACAATTCAGATCTTTAGAGGTAAACAGTCCTGTTTGGTGTTGCTTCCAGTGTGTGTGTGTGTGTGTGTGTGTGTGTGCGTGTGCGTGTGTGTACGTGCGTGCGCGGCCGTGTGTGTGATCCAGGTTTTGATCTTTTGATCTTGTGTCTTTCTCATTTGATAATCATCAGAGTCCTGGTTGGTTCACTTTATTGTATGTCTTGTGTTTGCTTATGTTCTGTGTCTATTCCTCACACTGCCACCTTGCGGGGTACTCTGTGGATGTGGTGTTTCCTGGTCACACTGCCACCTTGCGGGGTACTCTGTGGATGTGGTATTTCCTGGTCATACTGCCACCTTGCGGGGTACTCCGTGTAAGTGGTATTTCCTGGTCACACTGCCACGTTGCGGGGTACTCCGTGGATGTGGTATTTCCTGGTCACACTGCCACGCTGCGGGGTACTCCATGGATGTGGTATTTCCTGGTCACACTGCCACATTGCGGGGTACTCCGTGGATGTGGTATTTCCTGGTCACTCTAAATAGGTTGAGTGTGACCACCCTCTTGGCAATTTGTGTGACATAATAAGTTATAGTCTAATATATAACCGTCCATCTTAAGACGTTTTGAAGTATTTTAGTACAAATTATTCAATTTTCAGGTGGACATATGTTTTCATGTGTTCTTGTTTTAATGTCACTTTACTATGACCTTTGGATATGACATCTCCAGCTCATACTTACTTGTATTTTAGTGCATTTCATTTGAAATAATTTAAGACTGGTCTAGAATTTTGGAAGTGAAAATGACCCGGTTTAAGCCCTCTATCTTTTTTTTTCCTGACCGTTGCAAGGCGGTACATCTTTTGTGGATCATTTATGTTATTTCTGTCTTGTGTTTGTTATGCTTCTTGTGCGTCTGTTTTTTGATGCCTTGTGGTCACCTGCTGGGAAAGGGCTGATCTCTTGGCTCTCGTTTGTAAAGTCCTATTGTAAGTTTGTTACTTTCCCATTGGTATCCTGGGTCAGGTGTGGTGCTTGATTGTACCGATTCCTGATCTTTGTCCTATTTTGTACTATTTTAACGGAGAAATGCAAACTGCAGCTTACCGTTAGTTTGCAAAACGTAAACTTCTATTTCACACATAGACAACACAATCGGTTCCAATATCGGATCTTTCCGCTTCTGAATTTTAACATATATTCCGTTCAAAGGGCTCGTGCATGTCAGTTCAATTGGTTCTCCAGGTATAGCAGGACCCGGGAAATATGTACAGAGGCGTTCGTCCTCAAACGTATCAAATACGTAGATGTAAATATTAGACAGTGCTTCATCTTCTGCAATAGTATTATACGAACTTTTGGTTACTGTAAAGGCGGCACCCCATGAATGCGTAATTAGGACTGGTCAACCTTAGACATAGGTAAAAGCTGAAAATGAGGCGTGGTCTTATTCAAAAGTAACTGTATCATCTTGCGCCATTACCTCAGTATAGACGGAAAACATATTATTTAGTCCTTAAAACGCCAGCAAATTAACTGCATCTGAAAATGTCTATTTAACATAAGCATAGAGGCAAACATTGTGGACCCAGATCAGACGGCTCCTACAGGTCCACACTGTTTGTCTATGAGGCTTCAAATATTTTAGTGGACGACAAAAAACATACATTTTGTGATTATGCGATTTAATATAAGGGTTAATAAATGTGAGTTCAGTGTGTATACGGTTAAGATTTTCAAGAAATGCACGCACGTTTGCGCGGCCCAAACAACTTATTAATTCTTCACCAAATTATAAATAGAACCTGATTTCCCTTGTTTAGCAGATGAAATAGCCGAACCACGCCCAGATATGAATATTAAAGTTGCCGCCTTTACATTAAGTGAAAAGTCTATTAATATAATACAGTACAACCTGTGTAAAAACGGGCACTCAAAAATAGAAAGAAAAAAAAAGATCTCAAAAGCAATTTGTAGTTTAATGAAGGTCGAATATACTTTTGACCTGCATGAAGCGATAAATTGGTCTTGAAAACCAATTTTTGGTCTTTTTGAGAGTGGCCGTTTTACACATACGCCGGCATCCAGTTTAAGATTTTGCTGCCCCAAGGACAATTTTTCATGGGTGGCAAAATGTTCATTGGGACCCCTAAATGCGAATCGAAGGTATCCTAAAACATTTTGGTATGGGATATGTGAAAAGGCATGGTGTCCATGGCAACCCGTAGCGGATTTGAGAATGGGGGTGTGTTTACAAAAGTACTCATACCTCAGCTGTTATTTATCCTAGACTACTAAACTTAATACCAAATTAAAGCTTAGACATAAGTCTATTATCTCCATGTTGCATATGCAAATTATCGAATTTGCATATTCATAAATACTCATGAAAACATTAAAAATGTGATTCACAGATGGGGGTATATGTACAATTTCAATAATATCTCAGCTACTTTTAGCCATAGATTACTAAAATTTGTACTAAATGAAAGCTAAGACATAGGTCTTTCATTCTATTGTCAAAAATGCAAGTTATCATATTTGCATAATTTGCGTATTGATGAATATTAATAAAAACGCTAAAAAATAAGGAAAAATCTATAAGTAAAAATAGGCTGATTTCATCCCAATATTGCCATTGCTGCATGTTTTGATATAATCAATGGTACAATTTGACAAGTCCACTCATCCAGTGGTCCTATATAAATAATATCTCATTTGCATATTAATGAATATACATGAAAACTTAAAAAATGAGGGAAAATCAAGTAAAAACTACAAGCCTAGGGGAGGGGTTGAGGTAGGATCTATCCTGCACTCCTAGGGCCTTTTAAATTCATGCCAAATTGTTCCGTGGGACCTTCTGAATGCGAAACGAAGTTCACCTCAAAACATTTTGGTATGGGCTATGTGAAAATGCATGGTTTCCATGGCAACGCCTTTTACGATTTTCGAGAATGGGGGGTAGGCCTACAAATTCAGTCATATCTAGGGTTCTACTTATCCTAGAGCACTAAAATTGTTGTCAAATTAAAGCTTCGACACATGTTTTTTTTCCTGTGGTCAGATATGTAATTCTAATAATTTGCATATTTATGAATATCAATGAAAACCTTAAATATTAAATAAAATCATAAAAAACTAAATAAACATATTTCAGCCCAAAAACATAACATCTTCAAACCACTTTTGTTGCCAGTTTTAATATAATCAGTGATACAATGGCCCTAAGGAACAATTTTCAATATCAAAGGGTAGGGCTGTATTTCAGTCTGTAAAATGTTTGTTTGTTTTTTCTAAATTCAATGAAGAAATGTTGGATTGAACCTGGCAAATGTTTAGTCAGTAGTTAGAAAAATACATTTTATCAGTGTCACTGGACCTTACTATATATGTTTGTTTTAAGGAAAATACGGATTTCAAACTGGTTCTCATCTACAAAACTGTTTACATTTGGAAACACCAAAAAGTTAGTATGACCAGGAAATACCACAATCATATACCACAGATCAATCTACGGTACCATGAACAAATACACATACCACAGACAGCCACAACACCATTAAACTAAAGCAATTAACCCCTCTTCCTCGGCAAGATGACTGCAGAACTACAAAGGACATCGAGAATCACATCTTAAAACAAGAGCCCAACACAAAACACACAGCCAATGGGAGCAACAACAAATAATAATCAAACACAAACAGAATCACCTACTTATTAGAACCGACAGCCAATGCCACCACATCACAAAAATAATTGAGCCGCGACATGTGATTTCCAACAATGTGGTGTTTTGACAAGTGTAGACTCATACGAGCCTGTGCAGCCTCCTTTTAAGTTTAGAAACTCCAAATGACGTTCAGTCAGTAGCGTAATAGAGGGTCTGGATGGGGGTCTGGTATTCACTATTCATTTAAAATTTAGCCCATTATTAATCTCATTAAAATGTTGGGTTATTCATTAAAATAAAACCAATTATTCATTAAAAGTAAGGAAGGTGGCAAAGAAATCTGATTATTCACTTTTCATTAATTTTTTTCTTCAATTCATTAAAAAGATAGGATTATTCATTAAATTTTAACCTCTCATTAATCACTATTCATTACTTTTTTGCTCATTATTCACTATTCATTATAAAAAAGGGCCATTATTCACTAATCATTATACCCCATCCAGACCCTCGTAATATCCATAGAATATTCAAGCGACTAGCAAATGCTCTGATCAGACTGCGCGTATGCGCAGGCTGATCTGAGGCTGTGCTGGTCGCACACACCACATTGTTGGATATCTCATGTCGCGGCTCAATTATCTCTGAACAAAAGCTAGATAGATCACTTGTGTATTAATGTTATCCGCATTTTGTCCAACTGTTTGCAAAGATCATCGGCAGATGACAAAAAAGTGCGCTAGTAGGAAAAGCAATTATTCGCTAAGAACTTGATTATGAGGTAGCATTTTATAGATTGATGGATGTATTTGCAACCATCCTGTGTGGTCGATATCTTACCAGTCGGCAGATGTATTTGTGGCTTCATTTGCGGATCCAGAGGGGGTTGGGCAGTGGGTCTGGACCCCCTTGAAAAATCACAAAAATTATAGGGTTTTCTAGCAATACTGGTCCTGATCCCCTGAAAATCACAAAGCTACCAAGCCAGCATTCAATGTTGGGCCATCATCGGTTTCGCTGGCGGGCCGATGACGGCCCGCTTATAGTGGTACTTGGATCCTCCCTACCCTCATCAACTATGAACCAAAAAAAAAACCTTCAAAGGTGGACCCCTTCTGACAAAACTTTCTGGATCCGCGCATGGGCTTTCAGTGTGCAGGTCAATATTTAGAGAGGCAAGGTAATCAGTTATTTTCGTTCACCTAGTATGAATCCGTTTACAATTTTCTGGTATACCAGCTATCAAAACTATCAATAAATTTACATTTTAAATAATCTCGTATGGTAAAACATATTTCCAATTCTCGCATTTTATCATGTGATAATGGTTTTAAAAGTAAGTAATTTTAAAAGCCTCAAAGATCAGAAATCCATACAATCAGGTACCACACCTGACCCAGGACACCACACGGAAAAGTGACAAAAGCACAATTAAACATCACACACAAGAGAGCCAAGAGGCTAGCGCTTTCCCAGTAGGTGACCACAAGGCTGCAGTGAACAGACAATCACGAAACCTAAAAAAATAACAAAAATTATCATATGACGTCGCGTCTGGGAGTGAAATAACGCCATGCAATAAAATCTGTAAACCACTAGTGGTTTATAGATTTACGGGAAACGTTATGACGTCCATAACAACGTTGCGTAAATGACAAAATTATAACGTTTTTACGCTTAATGTCATATGATAAATAGAATCTAACATTCGTGCTCTTGTATTATTGAATTTATTAAACTCATTGCGAAAAAGAGATAAAATGCTCGGCAAGCCTCGCATTTTATCTCTTTTCCCCAACTCGTTTAATAAAATCAATAAAACATGAGCACTCATGTAAGATCCTCTATTTATCCACAATCAATTTAATTATTTTCACAATGTCCACACTCACCCACATATTCATCTATTGGATTTTGTATAACCACACTGTGAACTTCTGCGCGTCTATCCAGTAAACCTGACCACCATGGTTCAACCTCACTCATTGAACTTACACACACTATTATGCTTCCATTTACAGTTAGTTCTTTCCTGTCTACATACGAACTTGTAACAGGAGAATACAAGTCAAGTCTCGTCGAACCTTGAACAAACAAAAGCAATATATCTATTTTTTTTAGCATTTATATTCTCACCTTTTAAAAAAGTGGGATATATTGTTATCTTTCCTATGTATCTGCATCCTTCCGTCCATTTGTCAGTCCGTTTTGCTCATAACACAATCTCCTTCATTTTTTGACGGAGGAATGTTCAATTTTGGCACAAAGATTGCCAATGGTACTAATCAGATCACCGATCCGATATGACCTTGGAGTCGAAGGTCAAGGTCAAAATTACTAAAACCTGTCTAACGACTCGTTTCATTTATTTTACCGAGGGTGTTCGTATTTGGCATAATGATTGCCTGTGGTGTGTAGGTTACAACAAAGGTATGATCTTGGATTCAAAGGTCACAGCTGAAAATCGCATATTCGAGCTCACGGCCTCGACAAACACGCCTGGTATCATTCGGCACGTTACCAAAAATGCACCACCGAGACAATAAAAATTATATCACCGGCAGAGAAGCGCGAGTAATTTATCCACTTGCCAGTGAGTATATTAAGCAACAAATCTCTGTCAGTGCCAACCTATTTCTTTTAAAAATGAAAGCTTATTGTTGCGTCTAATTAATAATGCATGACATGCAATTGAAATTAGATAAATATTATATATTAATGAAACATTAATTCACAAGCAACAGCATATTTAATCTTACATTCGGCAGTTTCTTGCAGAACAAACACAAGTGTACATACGAAGAGCTTCATTGTTCACCACCTTCCTATTCCATCTTTAGGTTTAACTGATTAGGAGTATAACATAATAATTGAGCCGCGACATGTGATCTCCAACCATGTGGCATTTAGACAAGGGTAGACTCAGAAGAGCCTGTGCAGCCTCCATTTAAGCTTAGAAACTCCAAAGGATGTTCAGTCAGTAGCTTAACACTCATAGAATATTCAAGCAACTAGCAAAACCTCTGATCAGACTGCGCGTAGTTGCAGGCAGATCTGAGGCTTTGCTGGTCGCACATACCACTTTGTTGGAAATCTCGTGTTGCGGCTCAAATAATTTGACGAAGGGCAACGTTGCAAGAAATCCTGTCTTCGGGGTTTCCGACAAAATACGAATCAAACCAGCTACAAACACTAACTAGAATATAGAAATTGTGTAAAAAGCAACTTACCAATAAGCGAAAACCAAAGGCGCTGTTAAGACGGCGTGGATACTCAAGATGGTCTGCGTCATTGTTGTTCGCATGCAACAGTCGGATCTTCTCGCGTCGTGTCCGATATTATTGAAGCCGTATTGTGTCTAAAAGGCACATTCTCACCGGTCCATGAGGTTATATACTGTGCAAATTAAATTTAGCGGGGTCAATCCATCCACCTTGGAACTTAAATTTCATTTTATGTTATGAATATACAAGCGCAGATCATCCAACAAGGGCTTCCAGATTAGTTCTATTTTCAGCTGATTTAACTCTCCAACTTGTATTTCTAGCTTTAAAATATTCTTTACGCTTGATAAAACATTCCTTTTTAAGCCAGGTTTTTTTTTACCTTTTTAACAACTTTGTTTCTCTGTTTAGAGATGGAAAACATTTACTACTCAGATGCAGCATCCGATAAAATTTTGTTACAATATTTTCAACAAGTGAATCAACAATAACCTGATCAACATTCGTATTAATTGACTTTTCGCTTACTGTAAAGGCGGCAACTTTAATATTCATATCCGGGCGTGGTTTGGCTATTTCATCTGCTAAACAAGGGGAATCAGGTTCTATTTATAATTTGGTGAAGAATTGATAAATTGTTTGGGCTGCGCAAAGGTGCGTGCATTTCATGAAAATCCTAACCGTATACAAACTGAACTCTCATTTATTTAACCCTTAAAGCGTATAATCACAAAATGTATGTTTTTGTCGTCCACTAAAATATTTGAAGCCTCATAGACAAACATTGTTTGCCTTTTTGCTTATGTTAAATAGACATTTTCCGATGCAGTTATTTTGCTGGCAATACTGTGTTTTGCGACTATAATGAGGTGATGGCGCAAGATGATGCAGTTACTTTTGAATAAAACCACGCCTCATTTTCAGCTTTTACCGATTTCTAAGGTTGACTAGTCCTAATTACGTATTCATGAGGTACCGCCCTTACAGTAAGCGAAAGGTCAAAGAATACATTCAGAAGATATAATATCAGGCATGGTGTGTTCAAGTTCTAAAACAGATAATAATTCAAATTGCATTTGAAAAAGAATCTTTTTTCTCGCTTGACCATTTACTTTTTTTGTACTCTGTTCTTCAGTCTGGACTACTATCTGTTGTAAAGGTTTACTAATGAACTCAACTGCAATACCATTGTGTACATCACTTAATAAAGGGTCAAATGGTAAAATTTCAAAATTTGAAACATACGAGAACAGTTCAGGGGACATAATACAATAATCAACAACAGTAGAAGTCTTACAAGTAGCAGCTCCAATACCTTTATCTTTAAATAATCTACCATTTGCAATATGTATATCAAAACTTTTGCATAAACTTAGGAGACGAGATCCATAATTATCCATTTTGCTTTTGTTAGTACTATGTCTAGCTGTCGTTATGCCCAAGTCCTCAAGTAAACTTTTATTTAAAACTTGCCTTGTGACATCATCTAAGTTAAAAGCATCACAGATGAACTCATTAACATATATGAAGTCTTCAGCATTGGAAGTGTGAGCATTGAAATCATTTGTCAGACAAATTTTGTGGTTACTTTCAGGATTCAAGCTGACAATATCATTTTCATTTGATTCAAAAATACTTATGTTACTGTATGAGCTGCTTTCAGGAGGTATATAAAGTGTACCAAATAATACTAACTCGTGAAACAATGACTTTTTAACTGTATACCATAACACATAATCAGACCAACTGTTCAAAACCTTAACATATTCAAAAATGGTAACCTTAACCAGGACTGCAATCCCACCAGATCTTGATTTAGATTTTTTTCGATTAAGCAAGTGCAGAAATTCAAAATTCTGTATGTCAAAACTATCCAGAGAAAACAATTTACTTTCAACTGAACAAACAATGTCATATGACTGGCAAAATTCTTCAAAATCCGGGTAGCGCAGTTTTGAGAGTAGGCCACACACATTGATACAAACCATTTTAATTAATAATGTGTTGTCGAGCATGAAATATGTATGTTCATTTGATATAAGTAAGTAAGGGTGCAAAGATCAGGAATCAATACAATCAAGTACCACACCTGACCCAGTATACCAATGGGAAGTGACAAACTCACAGTTAGACACCACAAACGAGAGCCAAAGATCAGCCCTTTCCCAGCAGGTGACCACAAAGCACATATAAACAGACGCGCACAAAGACATAGCAAACACAAGACAGAAAAAAACATAAAAGATCCACAAAAGAAGTGCCGCCTTGGAACGGTCAGTAAAATATTTTACTGGATGGCTTAAATCGCTTTAACGGCGCCAACCTCACCCTTAATTCAGATGTGGATCAAGACACATAGATATTTAGTTTGCATGAAAGACCCCTAACTTATAGTCGCATTCAATCTCATGTTATTTGAAGTAGTCACATCATTTGACGTGTCAGGATCGTAATTTATGTATCAATTGATGAATCACTCAAAACACTTGCGTTTAATCTCATACTAATTTCAGAGCTTGCATGATCAGGAATCAATACAATCAAGTACCTCACGTGAACCAGGATACCACATGGGAAAGTGACAAAACACAATTAAACATCACAAACGAAAACCAATAAGTCAGCCCTTTCCCAGCAGGTGACCCCAAGGCAGCAATGAACAGACGCGAAAGCATGACAAACACAAGACATAAATAACACAAATGATCCACAAAGGAAGTACCGCCTTGGAACGGTCAGTAAAAATATTTTACTGGAGGGCTTTTACCGATTTCACGGCACCAACATCACCCTAGGTTCGCTGTGGATCAAAACACATAGAAATTTGGTTTGCATGAAAGACCACTAACTTATCCATGCATCATCTCCTAGAACATATAATATATCAGGATATAAAAAGGTTATAAAGCAAATATAAGGACTCAACAGTAGGCCAAAACCATGTCTCAGACTCAATAACGGCTCTGAGGTAAGCTTTAATCCGTTGGTTGGTTGGTTGGTTGGTTGGTTGGTTGGTGCCTGATGCTTGTCTTTGGCTGGACCCACCGTGGCTCCACTTGAGGTTTTCTTTAGCTCTGACTATCTGTGTCCTTTGGTTCATCGTGGTGTTTTATTTCTTTGTTTCATAGTGTGTTGGTTTGATTAGATTGTTTCTCTGTGATGATACATTGCATAAGTTAGGGGGGCCTCCACGCGAGCTAAAAAATTGTGTTTTAACAACAGAATCTGGGGCGAATATTTGGCGCAAGTAAAAATCATTTAAGCCCCCGGTGGTTTAGGCTGCTGTCCGTTCTAAGGCGGCGGTTCTGTTGTTGTTGATTCATTGTTTTATGTACCTCACATTGTTTGTGGCCAGGGTTCTGTGCTGGTGCATTACTTTTTCCTTTCTAGTTTTGCAATATTCTTGAAGAGGAAGAGAGAGCTGGTTGCTTTTTTATATAATTGTACTCCTGATGGCTCATGGCTGCGGTGTCGTGGGTTGGGTTAGTCTGCAGTGTGTGATTGTGGTGATTCCTGATCATGCTCACTTACTTTTTTATCATGCCTTTACGTTATCGCCTTTGAACGATGTTTCTAGTCGGGTTTTCCTAAACGATATTAAAAAATGAATGAAGTGTCTTATGAGCCGAAAATTAAAGTCTAACATTTTACGGAGAATGCAAGACTACTTCAATATCTGTATGTTACTCCATAATGATATAATTGTTGGTTTTCCAGTCGGTACTGAATGTGTTCCTTGTTATCATGTTAGGACGTGATAGAGACTCCGTAAAATATGTTGTCCAAAAGATAATTAGGTGCGTTATAGACTTTCTAAAAATGACCGTAAATTATTTTCTTGTTTGGAACTGAAAAAGGCGCGTTTCTCAAAGCAAGCAAATCAATTAAGCCTCCGCTAATAACTTTTTTTTCTCAATTTAATTCGGTTTTTGTTTCTTACATTATGAGGTAAGGTATCATAAAGATTGGATAATTCATATGAAGAAACTACATGTAGATGAAAATTTACTTAATCAAAACCGCAACTGAAAATAATATAAACTAAATTAAATAGTTTTGTAATATCAGTGAGGCCAGAAGTTACAATTATGAAATGGAATTGAGCCGCAACATAAGATTTCCGACAATGTGGTATGTGCCACCAGCAAAGGCTCAGTCCAGCCTGCGCACACGCGCAGTCTGATCAGAGCCTTTGCTAGTTGTTTGAATATTCTATGACTCTAAGGCTACTGACCGAACACCCTTTGGAGTTTCTAAGCAAAAAGGAAGCTGCACAGGCTCGTCTGAGTCTACACTTGTCAAATTCCACATCGTTGGAAATCACATGTCACGGCTATATTATGCTTTAAAACTCCTTAGTGACTATCATATACCATCAATTATGTGGTCTTATTAATTTCTGTTTTGCTTTTTCCATTTAATGTAGATTATAAACATTAAAATATTAAACCTGATACGGTATGAAGTCGTGCATTTTAATGTATATATTTACACATATAGGCATCAAATATAAATACACTCAAGCAAACTTATAAACGAACATGTTACATTTTGTATGCTAGTTCAGAAAGTAAATATATGCCTTACAAAATTCTTATTCTATAAATAAACCAGGCATTTGCCGAGACTCTACAAATAATTTCATTACAAAATGTTTCGTTCGTCTTGCACAGACGAAATCCGAGTAAAGGTATCTTCATTTAAAAAATAACACTTTTCACAACAATATTAAATTTCGACCGAAACATTACAGATTTGCATGTTTGATTGTTTGAAGATGTTACAGACTGCCATGATTTATGATGAATATGAATCAAAAGTTTTGACACATTCGGACTCATCATTTCTTTTCTGTAATAACATGACGATAGGCGCTGTTAGTAGCTAAATCTAAGAAAGGCTTTAAGCATGCACTAAAGGTACAAACTTTGTACTGCTCTGTACGCTTTATTTTCCGCTGTACGGCATTGGCATTTTCAGCGATTGTTTATTTTTTACTAAAAGTCACTCTTCTTTAAGAAAATTAAAAAAAATCTTTGACAAATGCCTTCAAATTAATTGTTAAAATTTCACAATGAAACCGGAAGTGTGGAACAATGTGAAAGATTTACCGCCACAGAATAGACTGATCGAGTTCTGCTGGGTGTTGTCTACCATGTTCAGATAGAATAAAATGCATATAACGTGTGCTACTGACGATTTTCAGAATTCTCGAAAAATGTGATTTTTTTTATTGTTTTAAAGATGCGTAAAAAATCTGCCGTATATCAAATTTCAATTTTTAGATGTTTTTAAGTCACCTGGACCTGTTCGAAAACACATGCTCTTCAATTTGATAAAAATGAACCCCCAAAATAATTTTTCACCAAAACCGTTGATTTTTACATTTTTGAACCCCAAAAATGTAAAATGAATGAAAACTATCCCAGAACACTTTTAAACTTTGGTCCATTGAAATGCTCATGATTAGATTAAAATCTATTCAATAATATTGGTGCCTTAGTCAGAAAAAATGAGTTTGTAAATTGTTCGTTTATAAGTTTGCTTGAGTGTCAATTATGTAGTATACCATTAATGAGCCTTGGCGTAGGATATCCAACAATGTGGTATGTACGACCAGCAAAGCCTCAGATCAGCATGCGCATACGCGCAGTCTGATCAGAGCCTTTGCTAGTCGCTTGAATATTCTATAAGTGTTAAGCTACTGACTGAATATCATTTGGAGTTTCTCAGCTTAACAGGAGGCTGCACAGGCTCGTCTGAGTCTACAATTATCAAAATGCCACATTGTTGGAAATCACATGTCATAGCTCATTGGTTCAAGTGTCAACCCTAACCGTAAAGTCAATTAAAATATACTTTAATGCATAATTTAGATATTTGACCGTTTAACTCAACCCCAGTGATAAGGGTGTGAGTAAGGTCAATTATTTTGTGCGTAAGAGGATTTTTTTTTGCATTCATGTTGTTGTATGCTTCTTTCTCCCTTTAATTTGATATACAACACGACATATATACATATAGATGGCGCAGCACTATTTTGACAAAAAGTGATTGCACGACCCTTGTGTCTGCACTATAATCACTATGTGAGTCCGTCCGTCCGTACATTACAAGTTAGTGTAAATGTTCATAACTTTTAAACAACATGGTATATTTTGATCACATTTTGCATACATATGCATATTAACATTCACTTACCACTGGTCACTGCTGACATACAGACGGCGCTTCACTATATTGACATAATGACAATGTTTGCTTGGTAGCTTTGTGATTTTTTTCAGGGGGGGTCCGGACCACCTGCCCCCCCCCCCGCTCTGGGTCCGCACATGAATATTATCCGTTCTAAGGCGGCGGGTTTTTTTTTTTTTTTTTTTGGGGGGGGGGGGGGGGGGGGTGCAATCATCTCGCTGGGGAAGAGAGAGCTGGTTGCTTTAATTTTGTTGTGTCCTGATTGTCTTGTCGCTGCTATCGTTCTTTGACTCTTCCTCGCGGTGCCATGGGTTGGTCTGTAGTATGTGATTGTGGTCATTTCTTCCGTGGCATACATGCATAATGGGTGTATGATGGATGGTTGGATACATCGATGGATGGGTGGGGGTGGGCGAGAGTGTGGATGGAAGGATGTGTGCATGGATGTATGTTTGTAAGGATGGATGGGTGGATGGATGGCTGAGTAGTAATGCATGATAGATGTATGATAGAGTGGAGGGGTGCATGTATGGATAGACCCATGCAGGGGATGGATGAACGCATGGGATGGATGGAAGGATGCATGAACGGATGGATGGATTGTGTGGAAGGATGGATGGATCCATCATACATCCATGATGCATCATACATCCATCATGCATCATACATCCATCATGGATGCATCATGCGTACATGCTTGATGGATGCATGATTGATGCATGGATACATGCATGCATGCATGGGTTGGATGGATGCATGTATTGATGCATGTATGCAGGGGATGAAAGAATGAATGAATGCAATGGATGGGTGGATTGTGTGGATCGATACATGGATGGATGGATGCATGGATGGATGGGTGCATGGATGGATGTATGGGAGCGATGCATGCATGAGAGTGTTGATGGATGAATGGGCTGATGGATGCTGTAGGGTGTAAATCCGGCCCTCCTTCGTGGGCAGCTTCGTCGCCAGAACAGTTTCCTCCGCCATGGGAACGTAGTAACATTCGGTGCGGTTTCGTATGGTAGAGTAATATGTTTATATGTTTAACAAGTCATAGCTTTAAAAACTGGCTGGCAGAAGTTTAGGCCTATATTATCGTATTTTTTTTTTTGCACACTGTATGTTTTTTTTTTGGTTGTTTTTATTGTGTTTTTGTCCTCTTAGGGTTGTCCATGTTCATTTGTTATAATTTATGGTAATATACATCTGAAGTGTGATTACATCATATACTTTTCTCGATTTTTTGCACGGCAAGCAAGTGCCAGTAGTTACAGTGGTAGCAGACGATAAGGACTTCCCTCTGGCTTGGACAAAACCGTTATCTTAGCCATGGGGCTGTACTTTTGACGGGTTCCTTTTAGAAAGATCATATATGGCTCTGTTCAAGAAGTATAACAACGAACACATTAAGATGTTAATAAATTTAATAAAGGTATCCCGATGGTATACATCATTAGTGTTGCATTCAGCAGACTTAATTAATGGAATTGTATGATAGATCTTACAGGCTAGATAAACATTTCCCTCTACCATCGAGTCCCAATTGATAGTGGTAACCAACAACAGATAAGGTTTATGCACAACAGTTCATCAGACGAAGACAGTTGCATACAGGGGACACTTGACCAACGTTCCCGATATTGAAAACTTTGTAAAGGGAAGTATTGACCACTGTTCCCACGACGGAGGTAGCAAAAGACAGGACATTACCGAACACTTTTCCCCAGACAGAGACAGCTTTATTCAGGGCAGTATTGACCACTGTTCCCCAGACGGAGGCAGTTTTATACAGGGTAGTATTGCCCATTGTTCCCACGACGGAGGTACCTTTATACAGGGCAGTACTGACCACTGTTCCACAGACGGAGGCAGATTTATACCTCATTTATACAGGGTAGTATTGCCCACTGTTCCCACGGCGGAGGAAGCTTTATACAGGGTAGTATTGCCCACTGTTCCCACGACGGAGGTAGTTTTATACAGGGCAGTACTGACCACTGTTCCCCAGACGGAGGCAGATTTATACAGGGTAGTATTGCCACTGTTCCCACGACGGAGAAAGCTTAATAAGGGGTAGCACGGACCACTGTTCCCACGACGGACTAGCTATACACATGGCAGTACTGACCACTGTTCCCCAGACGGAGGCAGTTTTATACAGGGTAGTATTGCCCACTGTTCCCATGACGGAGGTACCTTTATACAGGGCAATACTGACCACTGTTCCACAGACGGAGGCAGATTTATACCTCATTTATACAGGGAAGTATTGCCCTCTGTTCCCACGACGGATGAAGCTTTATTCAGTGTAGTATTGCCCACTGTTCCCACGATGGAGGAAGCTTTATAAGGGGTAGCACGGACCACTGTTCCCACGACAGAGGTAGCCTTACACATGGCAGTACTGACCACTGTTCCCCAGACAGAGGCAGGTTTATTCATGGTAGTATTGCCCACTGTTCCCTTGACGGAGGAAACTTTATACAGGCTAGTACTAAACACTGTTCCCCAGACCGAGGTAGATTTATACAGGGCAATACTGACCACTTTTCCCCAGACAGAGGCAGTTTTATACAGGGTAATATTGCCCACTGTTCCCCATACGTTGGTAGCTTTATACAGGGAAGCACTGACCACTGTTCCCCAGGTGGAGGCAGCTTTATACAGGGTAGTATTGCCCACTGTTCCCACGACGGAGGTACCTTTATACAGGGAAGAACTGACCACTGTTCGTCAGACGGAGGCAGATTTATACCTCATTTATACAGGGTTGTATTGCCCACTGTTCCCACGACGGAGGAAGCTTTATACAGGGTAGTATTGCCCACTGTTCCCACGACGGAGGCAGCTTTATACAGGGCAGTACTGACCACTGTTCCCCAGAGAAAGACAGATTCATACGGGTAGTATTGCCCACTATTCCCACGATGGAGGAAGCTTTAGAAGGGGTAGCTAGGACCTCTGTTCCCACAACGGAGGTAGCTATACACATGGCAGTACTGACCACTGTTCCCCAGACGGAGGCAGATTTATACATGGTAGTATTGCCCACTGTTCCCTCTTCAGAGGAAGCTTTATACTGGGTAGTACTAACCACTGTTCCCCAGACGGAGGTAGATTTATACAGGGCAGTACTGGCCACGGTTCCCCAGATGGAGGCAGATTTATACAGGGTAGTATTGCCCACTGTTCCCACGACGGAGGAAGCTTAATAAGGGGTAGCAAGGACCACTGTTCCCACGAGGGAGGTAGCTATACACATGGCAGTACTGACCACTGTTCCCCAGACGGAGGCAGATTTATACATGGTAGTATTGCCCACTGTTCCCTTGACATAGGAAGCTTTATACTGGGTAGTACTAACCACTGTTCCCCAGACGGAGGTAGATTTATACAGGGCAGTACTGACCACTGTTCCCTCGACAGAGGAAGCTTTATACAGGGTAGTATTGCCCACTGTTCCCAAGACGTTGGTAGCTTTATACAGGGTAGCACTGACCACTGTTCCCCAGGTGGAGGCAGATACATTCAGGGTAGTATTGCCCACTGTTCCCACGAGGGAGGTACCTTTATACAGGGAAATACTGACCACTGTTCCCCAGACGGAGGCAAGATTATATAGGGTAGTAATGCCCACTGTTCCCACAACGGAGGAAGCTTTATACAGGGTGGTACTAACCACTGTTCCCCAGATGGAGGAAGATTTATACAGCGCAGTACTGACCACTGTTCCTACGAAGGAGGTAGCTTTATACAGGGTGGTACAGACCACTGTTCCCCAGACAGAGGCAGATTTATACAGGGTAGTATTACCCACTGTTCCCACGACGGAGGTAGCTTTATACAGAGTAGTACTGACCACTGTTCCCCAGGTGGAGGCAGATTTATACAGGGTAGTATTGCCCAATGTTCCCACGACGGAGGAAGCTTTATACAGGGTAGTACTGAGCACTGTTCCCCAGACGGAGGTAGATTTATACAGGGCAGTACTGACCACTGCTCCCCAGGCGGAGGCAGATTTATACAGGGTAGTATTGCCCACTGTTCCCACGACGGAGGAAGCTTTATAAGGGGTAGTACGGACCACTGTACCCACGACGGAGGTAGCTATACACATGGCAGTACTGACCACTGTTCCCCAGACAGAGGCAGTTTTATACAGGGTAGTCTTGCCCACTGTTCCCATGACGGAGGTACCTTTATACAGGGCAATACTGACCACTGTTCCCCAGACGGAGGCAGATTTATACCTCATTTATACAGGGTAGTATTGCCCACTGTTCCCACGACGGAGGAAGCTTTATAAAGGGTAGTACTAACTGTGGTGTACAGGGGGTGTGCTGGCTGCAGCTAATTTACTTGAAGTCTTCTCACAGAGAAATACATTGCTGAGGAAATCTGAGCATATGCTGTTTGTGAGCATCGACCGATTCAGCATCTTTTTCTGAATGATAGACTGTTAGAGACATTGCTTGTCAGGGATTCTCTTAGGTGATGGCCACACTTGGAGGGAACTACTGACCGCAGAGCTCTATTTCCATTTCTCAGCAATCTACTGCTCTGGAGCTTTGACTTGTGTATTGTCCATTTATTCGCATGTGCTTCGGTTTTGACCCAGAATATTTCACTTATCATTGAAATAAAGAAACTCTTGCTCACCCTGTTCTTGGAAGCAGTCTACATTGAATTGATTTCAACCAGCGCTGGTGTCTGACATATCCATTTGGAGCTTATTTTCGCTAAAAATCGGAATTTGAAGTGCTTGTTTTTCTCAGAAGCCATGACAGTTTATATGCTAGTGTGTATTCTCGATTGATAGAACAGCGGTGTAGTAAATATCTGCTTCCAAAAATAGCTTGGCAAGGTCATCGTAGCGTAAAGTCAATTGTGATTGTAAACAGACATTTTCTACGGACGATTTATCCTAAAATTAGTGCTACCGGTCTAAATCTTTTTAGCAGGTCATAAAGTTTATTCATCATAGTACATTTCTGCATATTTACTTTGTAAAGTTTAATTTGATTATCTATGGTATTTTAGGATTAAAGCTGAAGGGGGCGGACATTTCCAGTAAAAATGGCTCTTTTCCCACAGTTTCTTGTTGCGGGACGATTTGTGTGGGGAAAATGTGGGAACTGCGGGATTGCGGGATGCGGGATTCTGTGGGAGTATATAAGCTCTCCCACAGATTGTTTAGGGGGACTTCACATTTTTACTTCATAGGGAACACTTGCTTTTTAGGTGATTTTCTATTTTTGGTATTTTGCAGTTTCCCTTTTCCAAAAGACATTTAAAACCACAAAAAGTATTTAAAAGAAAGAGAAATTTATTGAAATTATTTTCTAGCATCAGATACTTTTAAGAACTTAGGAATTATTAAAGAGGAATTTTATTCAGCTGTCTGCCATTTTTACTAGGAAACCCACCCCCATTTTCCCCCATAATTTACCCCATTTTATGATATTATCCCAATTTTAAGGAATTGAAGATAAGGTATAGGCTCAGCCAGGCACCCCTGCAAGTTAACTGTGTTCAATAAGTTACAGTGTGTTATAAGACAGCCATTGATTATCTGATGTTGTAACATTTTTTTTTAAAGTTATTTTTCAATTATAATTCATCAAGTTAATATTCTTAAGTCATCATCTTTACCCATACTAGCACTAGCAATCCGTGAACCCACTGAAGTCCACCTACATACATATGAAGCATATGTTTGTAGTGTCCATGGTCATTCATTGTCTGTCGTCGTAGTCAGTGATCATAGGATCATTTGATCAGTCGTGCATGCAGTCAGCAGTCTGTGCAAACAGTTGATCAGTCATAATAGTGAGCCATTCCCCGTCCAACCATATAATTTCCCAGACATATATTAAACGTGTGTGTCTAAGTGATCATTCGTGTGTGTCGTCGTATTTAATGATCTTTTAAGCATTCAGTACGTTAACAGTAGAGTCTCAATTTCATCTACTGATTAAAGTGAGCGCTAGTCCTTTCCCCCATACCACACAAATTCAGTGTCAGTACTGAACAACACCACATTGCACATCACACAAGATACAGGTTTGAGCATCATACTCATTCCTGGTGTAACTCATATGCATAATTCCTATCACGCTACCATTGTTTGGAATTAGTGCGTATGTGTTTATAGTATATAACCGCCTGAAAGATTCAAACCAATGAACCAGTCATTGGTTGACTGATCAGTCATCCAGTCAGACAGTCATTCATCACCAGTCCACAGAGAAAGGTAGAATCAATCAATCCATGGTAACGCCTAGGTCGTGACATATATTTTGGTGGCAGCGGTGGGATTATTTTATTTGATTTCTACAAGTTTTCTCAATTATGGACCAAGAAATGGTGTTGACAAGACAACAGGCGAGACGTGATGAACAGAGTTCTCATGACACAGACCAGACCATGTTGTTGAGACCAGCACATGAATGTCAACAAGATGGCATTGGAAGAGACAGTTCTGGCTGCACAAGTGAACCACAGCTGCAGACTAGAAGTCTACCAGCAACAGGTGTTCCAAGAGAATCCTTCTCATGGAGTAATGGAGACCAGCAGAGCCATGCCAATCCAAACCAGTCCAGAATTGATCAGAATGTAGCTAATGCTATGAAGACTATGCAGGACAAGGTTTGCAGTTTGGAGAACTCTTTACAGTCTGTCACAGCTGAGTTGAGAGGAGTATTGCAGAGTTTAAGCACTAGTGCCGTTGGCCAGACCAGACCAGTTTTACAGAACAGACCAGAAAACAGTTCACTTAGCAATGCTCATAGTAGGACGAGAGTTACACCACAGAATAGAAGTAGACCCATGCAAGACAGTAGCAGTGATAGTGATTTTGACAATAATGATGAAGAGATTCATTCTCGTTCCTCAAACAGTGTCACTAGGTCACTAAGGAAGAGTAGCCCTAAGCTTCCACCCTTCACAGGAAAAGAGACCTGGATGGTATGGTTTAACAGATTTGAAGAGGTTGCTAACAGGCAGAGATGGAGCCAAGATGAGAAGCTTGATGAACTTCTACCAAGGTTGCAGGGAACTGCAGGTGAATTTGTATACGGACAGTTGTCTCATACCACAAGGTCTGACTACAAAGCCTTATGTACAGAGCTAAATAACAGGTTTCGTGTGGTGGAAACTTCCAAAGCATTTTGGCTGCAATTTAGTCATCGTAACCAGAAGTATGGCGAAACGGTTGAAGAGTATGCCGCGGATCTTAAGAAGCTATATGATAAAGCCCATGTACGAAGAGACAGAGAGACGCGTAGAGAAGATTTATTACGCAGGTTTTTAGATGGCCTAGTAGATGATAAGGCCAGGTTTCATGTTGAATTCATCAAAGAACCCAACGATATTGATGATGCAGTGTTTCAAGTTGTTTGCTTTCAACAGACAAAACAGACTAATAGGAACACAGATCCTTCCCACTTTAGGTCGTTAACAGATACATGTAACAACAGTGATAGTGATTCAGAAGGTAAATCTGTAGCACGGGCTGCACCAGGCAAAAATAAAGACAGGATCATTAAGCATACAGCCAAGACTGAGACATCAGCAGGTAACAGCCCTATGAAGAAAGAAGCTTTCGACCTTGATAAACTTAGAGATATAGTGCGGACCGAGCTTCAAGCAATATCTGCTACCACACTAAGTGCCCCAAATCAATACAAGGATAAAGTAGGTCAATTCCACACAAGTCAAAACTATCAGCCAGGTTACAGGCCTTCTAATAACGGTCGTTACCAGCAACAATATAATAACACAGGTAGTAGAAGAGGATGTTACCTTTGTGGGGATATGTCCCATTTTAAAGCAAACTGCCCACAAAATCGGTATAAGCGACCACAGCCCCCGTGTGAAAACAACAACCACAACAGTAATGGTCAAGATTTAAACGACAAAGGACTGGCCTCCCAGGCCTAGGTTCAGTCCAGAGTGATAATGGCCTCGATAGCACCAAGCCAGACCATAACCAACCCATTCGAAGAGGTTTCCCATCTTCAGATAGCGTTTTTGTATCCGGGTCAATAAATGGGGTCAAGGTCAACTTTGTCATTGACACTGGTGCTGAGCGTACAGTCGTATCAAAAAAGGTGTACGACAAAATAGACCGTAAAAGAAGACCAAGTTTAGCCAAAAAGGGAAAGTTGATGCACGCTGGTGGACAGGCTATTGTGGATTATGGGAAGTGCAAGGTTGACATTGTATTGGATACTACTTGCATTCAGAGTGAAGTGGTAATAGCAGAAATCCATGATGAGGTACTTCTAGGGATGGATATTTTGAAGGGAAACAACAAAAAGCCAGCAGATATCATTTTGAGCCAAAATAAGATCATCTTAAATGGAAATGAAATCCGCTGCCAAAATTGTCTACCGATAAACAGTAGAAAAGTCAGGGCAGCAGATAACTATGTTTTACAGGGGCATACGGAGCAAATCATTGATGCATTCATTGACAGGTGTGAGTCTGATGATAATTTGAATGACTCGAGCTTCCTTCTGGAACCGTCTGAGAGCTTTAAGCAGAATTTTGCGCTAGTGATGGCATCCAGCCTTGCAGATATCAACTTTGCCCCAACAGTAAAGGTCAGAATAATGAACCCTTTCCCAACTGAGGCTTCAATCAGGGCTAATACGGTAATAGGATCTGCAGAGCAACTACTATGCGAGCCAGTGCCCATCCTTAAACATGAAGAGCAGACGGCAATAGATGACCAAAGCTCTGTCAGACGTCTTCAATTCATGCAAACAGACAAGAGCAGTATTTGTGGCATTAATGTGATGCACAATCACAAACAGCCAGCAAAGGAAGCTGAGAAAACTATTTCTCCTCAGAAGATCCCTGAATACCTACAATCTGTATGCGATGAAGCTTCAAAAGGTAGAAAACGCACTGAAAAACAGCAGATTGCATCTTTGCTCAGTGAGTACCAGGATATTTTTTCTCGAGATGAAAATGATCTGGGATTGACAAGTCTTGCCGAGCATACCATCGATACAGGTGACTCTAGACCTATCAAACAGCCGTTCAGACGAGTCCCTCTTGCTTTTGCGGATGAAGAAAAGAAAGCAATTGACAAACTTGTGAAGCAGGGAGTGATTCGCCCTTCTTCCTCACCATGGGCCTCGCCGCTGTGTTTAGTGAGAAAAAAGGATGGCAGTGTTAGACCCTGTGTGGACTACAGGCAACTCAACAAGGTCACAAAACCTGATGCATTTCCTGTCCCAAAAGTCGACGAGGATAAAGTAGGTCAATTCCACACAAGTCAAAACTATCAGCCAGGTTACAGGCCTTCTAATAACGGTCGTTACCAGCAACAATATAATAACACAGGTAGTAGAAGAGGATGTTACCTTTGTGGGGATATGTCCCATTTTAAAGCAAACTGCCCACAAAATCGGTATAAGCGACCACAGCCCCCGTGTGAAAACAACAACCACAACAGTAATGGTCAAGATTTAAACGACAAAGGACTGGCCTCCCAGGCCTAGGTTCAGTCCAGAGTGATAATGGCCTCGATAGCACCAAGCCAGACCATAACCAACCCATTCGAAGAGGTTTCCCATCTTCAGATAGCGTTTTTGTATCCGGGTCAATAAATGGGGTCAAGGTCAACTTTGTCATTGACACTGGTGCTGAGCGTACAGTCGTATCAAAAAAGGTGTACGACAAAATAGACCGTAAAAGAAGACCAAGTTTAGCCAAAAAGGGAAAGTTGATGCACGCTGGTGGACAGGCTATTGTGGATTATGGGAAGTGCAAGGTTGACATTGTATTGGATACTACTTGCATTCAGAGTGAAGTGGTAATAGCAGAAATCCATGATGAGGTACTTCTAGGGATGGATATTTTGAAGGGAAACAACAAAAAGCCAGCAGATATCATTTTGAGCCAAAATAAGATCATCTTAAATGGAAATGAAATCCGCTGCCAAAATTGTCTACCGATAAACAGTAGAAAAGTCAGGGCAGCAGATAACTATGTTTTACAGGGGCATACGGAGCAAATCATTGATGCATTCATTGACAGGTGTGAGTCTGATGATAATTTGAATGACTCGAGCTTCCTTCTGGAACCGTCTGAGAGCTTTAAGCAGAATTTTGCGCTAGTGATGGCATCCAGCCTTGCAGATATCAACTTTGCCCCAACAGTAAAGGTCAGAATAATGAACCCTTTCCCAACTGAGGCTTCAATCAGGGCTAATACGGTAATAGGATCTGCAGAGCAACTACTATGCGAGCCAGTGCCCATCCTTAAACATGAAGAGCAGACGGCAATAGATGACCAAAGCTCTGTCAGACGTCTTCAATTCATGCAAACAGACAAGAGCAGTATTTGTGGCATTAATGTGATGCACAATCACAAACAGCCAGCAAAGGAAGCTGAGAAAACTATTTCTCCTCAGAAGATCCCTGAATACCTACAATCTGTATGCGATGAAGCTTCAAAAGGTAGAAAACGCACTGAAAAACAGCAGATTGCATCTTTGCTCAGTGAGTACCAGGATATTTTTTCTCGAGATGAAAATGATCTGGGATTGACAAGTCTTGCCGAGCATACCATCGATACAGGTGACTCTAGACCTATCAAACAGCCGTTCAGACGAGTCCCTCTTGCTTTTGCGGATGAAGAAAAGAAAGCAATTGACAAACTTGTGAAGCAGGGAGTGATTCGCCCTTCTTCCTCACCATGGGCCTCGCCGCTGTGTTTAGTGAGAAAAAAGGATGGCAGTGTTAGACCCTGTGTGGACTACAGGCAACTCAACAAGGTCACAAAACCTGATGCATTTCCTGTCCCAAAAGTCGACGAGTGTATAGATGCAGTGTCAGGTGCCAAGATTTTCAGCACTATCGACTTGACGTCCGGCTACTTTCAGGTCCCCGTAAAAAGGGAAGATATCCCTAAAACAGCCTTTACGTCCAAGCATGGCCTATATGAATTTACGTCCACACCTTTCGGTATGATTAACAGTGGGGCGACTTTTCAGAGAGTTATGGAACTTGCCTTAAAGGGTCTTCAATGGCACATTTGCATAATTTATATTGATGATTGTATCATTTTCTCAACAACTTTCGAAGAGCATATTGAGAGGCTGAAATTGGTATTTCAAAGATTTCGTGAAGCGAACCTTAAACTGAAGCCGAAAAAGTGCGAGCTATTGAAAAAAGAGGTTACCTTTTTGGGATTTCGCGTTTCAGGTGAAGGAGGAGTGAGGCCAGACCCAAACAACGTCTCCAAAGTCTTACAGTGGCCCGTGCCTGCCAACGTAACTGAAGTCAAGCAGTTTTTAGGCCTTTGCTCATATTATAGGAAACACGTGAAAAATTTCAGCATGATTGCCAAACCATTATTTGACCTGACCAAAAAGGACAGCAAACTTGTTTGGACAGATGATAGTCAAATTTCCTTCAACCAGCTCAAGGCTGCACTCACAAGTAATGAAATCATGGCTCTACCAAGTGACAAAGGAGGTCAATTCATCTTAGACGTTGACGCTTGCAACTATGGAATAGGAGCAGTCCTCAGTCAAGTACAAGATGGCAAGGAGAAGGTTGTGTCCTATGCTAGTAGAACCCTTAACAGAGCTGAAACAAATTACTGTGTCACAGACAAGGAGCTTCTTGCTATCCGGTACTTTGTTGAGTACTTCAGACACTATCTTCTAGGAAGACATTTCATTGTACGTTCTGACCATTCAGCCCTGAAATGGCTTTTCAGCTTGAAGTCGCCAACCGGCCGAATTGCCCGGTGGATAGAGATACTTTCTGGCTATGATTTTGATGTGGAATACAGAAAGGGTACACTTCATGGGAATGCAGATGCCATGAGCAGATGTAGAAACCCGAAAGATTGCTCGTGTTCGGACATTGATATAGAAGAATCCTTAAAATGCGGACCTTGCAATAAATGTTTGAAAAGAGCAGAGCAGATGGAGTCTACTTTACAGATGAATACCACCAAGACAAGATCTACTCCTATACATGATATCTCAAGACTGTCAATGAGCAGTAAGAGAGAAGCAGTGAAGAATGAAATACCAGGATTTGCTTGTTTAGCTATCAAGCATGCATGTTTATTCTTACTGGTGTTAGCCACTATTCTACAGGGAGCTAACAGTAAAGTTTTACAGACGGATGTAACTACGTCTCTGATTATCAGTGATAGTCAGGCTACCAGCCATGGCAGTTGGCTGGGGTTAGCTGTAGGTTTCAGCATGATGGTATTGCTGAGTATTGCTACAGGTTGGATTTATAGTTATCAACCAGAGGGCTATGTCTGGTTGGGGATACAGAGGTTATTCGGCAGGGTAAAGGAGAGAATAATGGATTTTGCCCTGGGTACAACAGATTTGAAATGGTTGGTTCTGACAAGGTCAGGTTGGGTTTATAGTTATCAACCAGAAGGTTATGTCTGGTTGGGAATACAGAGGTTATTCGGCAGGGTAAAGGAGAGTGTAATGAATTTTGCCCTGAATGCGACAAGTTTAAAGTGGTCACTTCTGACAAGGTCAGGTTATATCAACCATTATCAACCAGCGGATCAGGTCTGGTTGGGAATGCAGCGGTTTTTCTGCAGGAAAAAGGTTAAGGGTTTAGCCCTCGACACAATAGGTTGGTGTCGGTCAGTGCTGACAAGGTCAGGTGCAGATGTTGTAGAAAATTGGTTGCCGTGGTCAAGCGGGTATACTATGAAGGAGCTGCAAGATATGCAAAAGGATGATGTGCACATTGGACCAATAATACAATGGTTTAGCTCAGGAGTTAGGCCTGAGGGAAGCATTGCTGCTTCAGCGAGTCCGGAGACTCGTCATTATTTGCTGTGCTGGAATGCACTGGTTTTAAAGAATGGCATTTTGATGCGGAAATTTGAGAAGAAAGATGGATCTGGTACCCATTTACAGTTACTTACACCAAGTGTCTTGAAAAATGATATACTATATCAAATGCACAATGGTGTTTTGTCCGGTCACTTGGGTCGTAAGAAGACGAGAGAGAAAGTGTTACAGCGGTACTATTGGTACAAAGCCAGAGAAGATGTTAACCTATGGATAGCAAACTGTGACAACTGTGGAGCCAACAAACCCCCTCCTTTCAAATCGAGAGCACCTTTGGGTAGTATGCCGGTAGGAGCACCGTTGGACAGACTGTCAACTGATTTGATAGGAGCTTTGCCAAGGACACCAAGAGGTAACAGATATATTCTAGTGGTCACGGATCAATTCACTAAATGGGTGGAAATTTTTGCGATACCTGACCAGTCTGCAGAGACTACAGCTAGGACAATCCTCAATGAAGTAATAGCTCGGTATGGATCACCAACTTCAATTCACAGTGACCAAGGTGCCAACTATGAAAGTAGGATATTCCGTGAGCTCTGCAGTTTATTAGAGATCAAGAAGAGCAGGACATCAGTGAGAAATCCCAAGGGGAATGGTCAAACAGAAAGGTTTAACAAGACTCTCATCCATATGGTACGCGCATACCTATCTGATCAGCAGAATGAATGGGATTTAAACTTAGGATGCCTAGCCGCGGCGTACAGAGCAACCCCAAATGAGAGTACGAAGATGACCCCCAATCTCCTTATGTTGGGCCGTGAAAATAGGATACCTGCTGAAGTAGCATTTGGTAGTTCTACAGCCTCTAATGACACGGTCTCATCATACAGTGAATATGTGCAGAAATTGAAGAACAACTTACAGAAGGCACATACTATTTGCAGGGACAACTTGAAGGAAAGTGCCAAAAGACACACAGATATATATGACAACAAGCAGATGTTGCATACATACAAGAAAGGTGACTTAGTATGGTTTTTACGGGCCAGTAAGAAAGATGCTATCTGTTCCAAACTACTGAAACCATACATAGGGCCCTATCCAATCAAAGAGAAACTGAGCAACCAGAACTACGTGCTAGCATTCTCAAAGGAGGGCAAAAGTCAAGTTGTTCACCACGACAAGCTGAAACCGTATCAAGGCAGCAATCCGCCTAAATGGGTCCTTAAGATGAAGGAATCCCTATCACAGTAAGGGATTTACTGTGAGGAAACAGTTTTAACAGGTTAAACTCCTGTCATTTTTTTATTTTATTTTATCCATTGAATGCATCATTTTTATAGCAAAGATTGCAGATGTCAAACCATAGGTATAATTCCATTCCTGAAGATATGATTGTAGAGAATTGCACATGATGGTGGAGCATGTGTAGATAAAAGATCCTTTGCATCTGACTTTGTTGATTATTAAAGAAGACTAATAAGCCAGATGATGGGAACCCACTAAAAGGATAACCGTGCTATTTAAGATACCAGCTGTGATTGTTAAGACCAGACGAGCAATGCAGGTTAAAATTGTCAGCGAATTGTCGATGAAGATAGAGATGAGATACTCCCAGATGATGGTTCCAGATGATGAAGATTGGTAGTGATTGCAGAGCACGATTGGAACATAAGTTGAATGTCAGAGACGGGCTAAAATTGGACGATACTATGTCAAGGTCACAGATCTCACTACTGACAGTAGCTATAGGTTATGATATATGATGGTGAGATATCTTAAGAATATGTTATTGTTGCTTAGCTATGGTTATGAAGATTGGCTATTCATTAAGATGGATGAGAAGCTACTAAGAGAGTGGAAGATTAGCACAAGATTACCCCCACGATGAGTCGATGAGTGATAGCAAGAAGAGAGAAAGAGAAGATACATACATATACTAAAAAAGAAGAGAGAAGAAACATCTAGAAGAGACAGACGTCCCCTGAAAAACAGAGAAAATAATACTTATCAGAGGAGAGACAAATTTGCAAGATGGAGATAAATAGATAAATACAGTGTGATTTAAAGAAAAAGTGCGCGAAATAAAATTCAATCTTCTCATTAGGGTGGTTCCTAGAGTGCACAGATAGGTAACCGTTTTGTTCATATATACTGCCCCGTTTGTGACATACTAACTTTCTTTGATTTAAGACAGTTGGTAAATTACAACATTCTGAAATTATCAAATCACATTAACCATCATATTATATATTAATCATTGTTGAACTGTGTCGAACAATGAAATGCCGCTTTTGGACCGTGATCTAGTTCTATTGGATGCACAATGCCTGTCTATACTATGACATGTTTTTTTTATTGATGCCTGTAGCTTCAATGGAAAAAATAATGCCATGTAGACATAAAGGGTATTTTGCATTCAGAGTGCTGGGTCAGGTTGCGAATGTTGCATTTGGGCGTTGGATACATTTCAATTCAACTTTATGTCTGTTTCTGATCGCATGTTTACCCATACAACCAGTGACAGGTGTAAGTTTGACATTACATTTTCATGATCTCAAAATTTACTTTTTAGGCCATCCTCATTTTTTATAATATGTGAATATCCTTGGCTTAGTTAAGACGGTTACCCCTCTGTGTACATTGGTGACAAGTGAAAAATGAATAAAAGTGAATAATGAATACAAAAGTGAATATTAAATATAAAAGTGAATATTGAATCTATAAAAGTGAATATCAATACAAAAAGTGAATACTGGTTAAGATACAAGGTGAAAACTGAATAAAATATATATCGCTTAGCATATCAAAGGAATTCAAGTATACGATATAGGAATATAGGATACGGAAAGGATCTATTATCATCAACTGATCGATACGTCTGCGTATATTCGAAGGAACTGTGAAAACCTAATGGTATGTTTCAAAGAAATCGGGAATAAGTCACCCTTCGGGAGTGACAGTTACATTATAAAAACAGTTTTTAGTGCATTGCAAAAGCAACAAGGTTTCTACCTGCAGAATTAATGATCTGATGGCAAGGACAGACAAACTGAATACAGTTTGTCTGCCATTGCTCAGTCATTACTTAGGGTACATTACAATGTCATTTTGACTAATGAGAAACTTTTACTGTGGAAACACTTAACCGCGGTCAGATTCAGTGTTGCAGCAGTGCGCTTTAGTGCAAATATAGCACAGTTTCATACAGATTAGTTCAATATTAAGTGTATTGGAGGGATATTCTGTCTGTTATGGAATAAGACTTCACTCACATGGGGACCCCATATTGCCAGGTGTGGAAGTTTTGTTTCAAAACAAACAGATATTAAGTTTTCAATGTTTGATAACCATTCATAATCTAAATTGATTTTCTTGAAGAATATTCCTCCAATAAGCAAAGGTTCATAAAATTTAAAGTCAATTTCCATTTTTAAGTGCTGTTTTCCAGAGAATTGGAGGTCATATGGTTGATATGACAGTAATTTAGATTCAAAAGTTGGGCTTATCTGTACATAAAATCATTGTCTCTTCAAACAAGACTTGTTTGAATGGGATGCTGATTTTGTAATTTATAAGTTTGTGGATTTTAAGTACAGTGTTGACCCGAAATGGAAAACAGAACTTCATGTAAGAGCAAAAATTGTTATTTAACAATTACAAACAAAGAAATATTAAAATCTGCTCTCAGCATGGCATCAAATGGGTATAAGAATCAGTCAGGTTCTAATTTTGACTGGAAATGAATTATATGCGCATTATCGATAGATAAACCGAGCTGTTCTGTGATATATTTTTTTTAGTAAGTGATGCAGATGCTGAAAGCAATTTATTTGACATTGATGCATGGTGAATATTGCATCGGGACTGGGTAGCATCATGTTAATTGAAATCACTGTAAATTGCAGCTGAAGTAAAATAGGTCAGCTGGATAACTTTCCCAACACCTTTTGTGCTAGGCTCCAACTTAAGTGGGAGTGACAGGCTAAATTGTCACTGCATTTCTATCCAAGCATATATTTACAGAGATATTACCGATGCAAGAGTTGACCGAGATTTTATTTTTGTGTTAGTCGGAGCTTTAACACTTAAGGTGGGGGTAAATGTGGTGTACAGGGGGTGTGCTGGCTGCAGCTAATTTACTTGAAGTCTTCTCACAGAGAAATACATTGCTGAGGAAATCTGAGCATATGCTGTTTGTGAGCATCGACCGATTCAGCATCTTTTTCTGAATGATAGACTGTTAGAGACATTGCTTGTCAGGGATTCTCTTAGGTGATGGCCACACTTGGAGGGAACTACTGACCGCAGAGCTCTATTTCCATTTCTCAGCAATCTACTGCTCTGGAGCTTTGACTTGTGTATTGTCCATTTATTCGCATGTGCTTCGGTTTTGACCCAGAATATTTCACTTATCATTGAAATAAAGAAACTCTTGCTCACCCTGTTCTTGGAAGCAGTCTACATTGAATTGATTTCAACCAGCGCTGGTGTCTGACATATCCATTTGGAGCTTATTTTCGCTAAAAATCGGAATTTGAAGTGCTTGTTTTTCTCAGAAGCCATGACAGTTTATATGCTAGTGTGTATTCTCGATTGATAGAACAGCGGTGTAGTAAATATCTGCTTCCAAAAATAGCTTGGCAAGGTCATCGTAGCGTAAAGTCAATTGTGATTGTAAACAGACATTTTCTACGGACGATTTATCCTAAAATTAGTGCTACCGGTCTAAATCTTTTTAGCAGGTCATAAAGTTTATTCATCATAGTACATTTCTGCATATTTACTTTGTAAAGTTTAATTTGATTATCTATGGTATTTTAGGATTAAAGCTGAAGGGGGCGGACATTTCCAGTAAAAATGGCTCTTTTCCCACAGTTTCTTGTTGCGGGACGATTTGTGTGGGGAAAATGTGGGAACTGCGGGATTGCGGGATGCGGGATTCTGTGGGAGTATATAAGCTCTCCCACAGATTGTTTAGGGGGACTTCACATTTTTACTTCATAGGGAACACTTGCTTTTTAGGTGATTTTCTATTTTTGGTATTTTGCAGTTTCCCTTTTCCAAAAGACATTTAAAACCACAAAAAGTATTTAAAAGAAAGAGAAATTTATTGAAATTATTTTCTAGCATCAGATACTTTTAAGAACTTAGGAATTATTAAAGAGGAATTTTATTCAGCTGTCTGCCATTTTTACTAGGAAACCCACCCCCATTTTCCCCCATAATTTACCCCATTTTATGATATTATCCCAATTTTAAGGAATTGAAGATAAGGTATAGGCTCAGCCAGGCACCCCTGCAAGTTAACTGTGTTCAATAAGTTACAGTGTGTTATAAGACAGCCATTGATTATCTGATGTTGTAACATTTTTTTTAAAGTTATTTTTCAATTATAATTCATCAAGTTAATATTCTTAAGTCATCATCTTTACCCATACTAGCACTAGCAATCCGTGAACCCACTGAAGTCCACCTACATACATATGAAGCATATGTTTGTAGTGTCCATGGTCATTCATTGTCTGTCGTCGTAGTCAGTGATCATAGGATCATTTGATCAGTCGTGCATGCAGTCAGCAGTCTGTGCAAACAGTTGATCAGTCATAATAGTGAGCCATTCCCCGTCCAACCATATAATTTCCCAGACATATATTAAACGTGTGTGTCTAAGTGATCATTCGTGTGTGTCGTCGTATTTAATGATCTTTTAAGCATTCAGTACGTTAACAGTAGAGTCTCAATTTCATCTACTGATTAAAGTGAGCGCTAGTCCTTTCCCCCATACCACACAAATTCAGTGTCAGTACTGAACAACACCACATTGCACATCACACAAGATACAGGTTTGAGCATCATACTCATTCCTGGTGTAACTCATATGCATAATTCCTATCACGCTACCATTGTTTGGAATTAGTGCGTATGTGTTTATAGTATATAACCGCCTGAAAGATTCAAACCAATGAACCAGTCATTGGTTGACTGATCAGTCATCCAGTCAGACAGTCATTCATCACCAGTCCACAGAGAAAGGTAGAATCAATCAATCCATGGTAACGCCTAGGTCGTGACACTAACCACTGTTCCCCAAATGGAGATAGATTTATACAGGGCAGTACTGACCACTGTTCCTACGAAGGAGGAAGCTTTATACAGGAAAGTATTGCTCACTGTTCCCACGATGGAGGAAGCTTTATACAGGGTAGTACTAACCACTGTTCCACAGACGGAGATAGATTTTATACAGGGCAGTACTGACCACTGTTCCCCAGATGGAGGCAGTTTTATACAGGATAGTATTGTCCACTGCTCCCACGACGGAGGAAGCTTTATAAAGGGTAGTACAGACCACTGTTCCCACCACGGAGGTAGCTTTATACAGGGTAGTACTGACCACAGTTCCCACCACGGAGGTAGCTTTATACAATGCTTTAATGGCCACTGTTCCGACCAGAATGAAGTTGTGTTTTTTATTTGTGGTATCATTCTTTTTTATTAAAGTCATATACTTGTGGTTCTATGTAAGGGAAGTAATTCAATCATGTTTTAAATCCTTGTCTTCGCGTTGTATCGTATATTCTACCATGTATTCTAAATAAGTGTTATAAATAAGGTTTTGAATATAATTTTCTGTCTAATGAATAGTAGATAAATCATTTAGCTGTATATTACCGAAATATATAGTTCAAAAATTTTAATAACTTTGACTATATATATATATATATACTGAAAATAGTGAAACTATCTACATTGCTATATACTGTATACATTGTGGTATACTAGTGATATATGTTTCCATGGGTAAAGACACAAAAAGTTTTTCTTTTTTTTTCTTTGATAATTGCTTTGTGAAAATATCTAATTTAAATTTTGCCCGTTTTTGGTATAGGGGATAAGCCTATGCCTTGTAAACCAGGCGCAGGTTCGATTCCCAGCTTCTCCATAAAACCACTTTCGGTGAGCCTTTGGGTGTTCCTGTCTTAAAACCAACACATATCTTTAACCAACCTGGCGGAACTGGTTTCTACTCAGGAAAGCCATAAAATGTGTATGTCTTGTCTATGTCTTGGGGGTTCAATTCCCGGCTTCTCCCAGTCTGTCTGAGGAGACTTTAAGCCGTGGTCCCATCTTCTGAGACGCTTTAAAACCAAAACCACTGCCAGTTGAGCCTTTGGGTGTTCCTGGACATAAAAACCACAAACCATAAACCAACCCGGCCAGTAAAGAACATGGACACAAAAATATTACTAGATCTCTCTTTGCCCTGGTCCTTTTGCCCGCCTTGTATCGCCTGGCTCTCGAAGCCATTCGATAGTCCAGGGTACTTGTGTTTCAAAGCATTGTGCTCTGTTGTAGCGAATGATAATCAAAGACCAACCCATAAGAGATTTTGGTGCATGTAGAAGTTTCAGTTGGGCTAAAATATCAGGTTGGAAGCGCTATATCTCCAAGCTGGTTCACAGACCGTTCGATGCCTGTGTATTTTACCTAGGCTGAACGCATACTGTTAACCTTCAGACAGGGAGGCTGAAGTCCATAACAGCTGATGCTTCATAACGTTTATATAGACGTCGCGCACAGTATTGGTGTACAAAACGGGTTTTTGCATTTTTTTCTGTTTACAGGAACCAATTTCTGATGTTCTGGTCATTTTTTTGTTTTGAAACTACAGGTGTACGTTTGCCTTGTTAAGAGTTAATTGCTTCTTTGTTTTTATTTATCAAAATAGTTAAAGGAGAGGCCAAGAACTCAAAATTTGGGAGTAAAACCTCTGTAACTCTGTAACACTTAAGAAATGAATTCATTTTTGGAAGGTTCATGGAATCATGAATACTTCGGTTTTCTTGCAAAGTAAGTGCAGCCCGAAGGGCTTCACGTTAACTTTACAAGAGACCCGAGGTATTCATGATTCCATGAACTTTCCAAAAATTGATTTTATTACTTATATTTACATTTTATATTATCAGTCAAGTATCAATTTTCAATTTTCACCTAACTTGGCTGGTTTTCCAGACATTTTTAATTAAATCAGACATAACGTAGGATTTGGAATAGCCAAAACGCCAAGTTTCCGCGCTTAACGTTATGGCGATACGTGTTCAACGTCACGCAAACGTCAGTAAACAAGCAACGTTATTGGATGGACTTGACGATAGCCCGCACAAATTTCGCGTATGTGGGTGTGGCTTAAATCGATTTGTTCATGAAGGTATGAACCACATCTCAAATGTAAAGGCTCATTTAAAGACTCACAGAGGAAATGTAAATATTAAGGCCGTGGTAGGCATACGCAAACGCGTATTACAACGCTATTTTGACGTCAATTGTTGGTAGGCGTTGTTTCTGGTCCGTATTTAGTGAAAGCGAGTGTCGTGATAGTTAGCCAAAATTTATGCAAATTGTTTTGGTCACATGACCAAGATGGCCACCACACCCATATATGTTAAAAACCCCTTAAAATCTTTTTTTTCAAGAAACAGAAGGTCGATGACCTTGGGACTTGGTAATAGCATTGGGGATGTGTATTCTACCAAGTTTGCTCATATTATTATTCTAGGTTGACCATGACCTACTTTACAGCAAGGTCAAACTTGATTCCTAATGCATTTATATGGTAAAAATCTTGACATCATAATTTTTCATAAACTTTTTAAACCGAAATCATAATACTTGAGAGAAATGTTAAACCTTATGAAACAATGGCATCACCTAGTGAACCTCTACCAAATTTGTTCAAATTATGCCCCTGTGGCCAAAAGTGACCCAGCCCCAGGTGTCACCAGGGACAAGGCCAGCTTTATGTAAGCTTTAGATAAAACTCAGGTGAAGGATTTAGGGCCTCTTGGCCCTAAGGGACACACAATTTTGCTTATCGTTTATTGGAGCATCCACTGTCCTCCTTTACTCCGGAAATGTTATTTCATCAATATACAAATCAGTGATATTTTCCTCCAATTAAAGGGAAACGCACAGAAAATATTAATGTAACTTTAGCTGAAAGTTTTTTTACAAACCATGATGCTTGGTAAAAATTTCATGAAAATTGGACCAACAGTTTGGAATATACATGTATAGAGACGAAACGTTGGTAGCAGTGGAGATGGCTGTGGCTTCTGCAAGATTCGGTAACATGTCAATAGTCCATTATAGCGTGAGCATAAGAAAGGGAGCAACAATTATTTGCTGTTTGCCTCCAATTTATTTATCAAAGGTATATAAGATATCTTATACACTGAACCGACGTTATAAGTAGCCACTTTACAATTTCATCTTTCTGACTAACCGCTAATGATTTTGAAATGAACTTTTGCCCAAATATGTGCATTTCAATGGACTAAAGTTAAGTGGTGCTTTGGAAGAGTGTTCTATCGCTTCATCATTTTTTGGTTCAAAAATGCAAAAACCAACTTTTTGAAGAAAATAAGCACTTTGATTGCAGTTTTTACAGGTGGATTACAAACCCGTCTACAACAACTATTTGGATTTTTGATTATTACTGATTTTTTTTTAATTTTCCGAGATTTCGAAAATCATCAGCTGCACATACTGAAATCATTTTATGTGTTTTATTTCATGTGATCATGCGACCAAACAAGCGACAGCTTGATCAGCCAATTTTTTAACAATATTTTTTCAATACTAGTGCCCACTTCCGGTTTTAATGTGAAGCTTTAAAGTTCATTCAAATGGTATTTGTAAAAGATTTTTCAAGTAGAACTGTGACTCCTATTCATAATGAATAATCACTGAAAACGTTAATGTTGTACCATAAAACGTACAGAGCAATGTAGAGTTTGTATGCAACTTGTATGGCTAAAGCTGCTGGTAGTGGCTTTCTTCAAGTTCATGTTAAGGACATATGCTACTAAATACTTCCCACATTGAAATATTTTAAATACTTTGCATACAGTTTGTTTTATGCATGGGCTATCCATTTATGAAATAAAAAGGATATGTCACCGTGCTTATTTTTTCAGAATCTCATATTGAAGTTTACAGCATTTGACCAATTTTCTAGAAATATAAAATAATAATACTAGTCCTAATTATCGAGCTAAAACGGTTGTAATCTTCACCAAGCTTCTTTCTTTTAACTTAAATTACTGCCCATGACCTCAAACTTTTAAGAAAATGTGCATGTTTACTTGTTACCCCATGCTGTGACAAGATACTGCATGATATATTTTGGCAATTCGTCTAAAAATGGAATTTTTTTTAGAATAAATCATGTATTAAAAAATCTGACATTGAAAATCTTGAAAATTTATTTTTAATTCATGGACTATTATAATACCTTTCAGAAAAAAGAATAAAAATCTGGGGTCACCGAACTAATTCTCTTTCTAGAGGGCAAAATTTAACCCCACCCCCATAGGTTTCATGCGTAATTCAATATAAAAAGTTTGGGGATGACCATTTCGGTCGTTTTGATGATGCCATTTTACTAGTATATGAAGTAATTTAGCATTAAAATGTTAAAAAAGAAAGAAAAAACACACTGAAAATATGTGCGCATCTGGGAATCGATCCGGCGCGCTAACCACTAGGCCACGAGGTCAGGTCGTGCGCCGCTCTAAATATCCATACAAATAGTATAGACTCGGCCACTATCGTATTCGTAACCAGGGTTATTGTGTACGTCGTTTGATTTCGACTGAGCTACATTTATCTGTCTTTAGTGCTGAGACGATCAGTTCTGAAAAGATGTCAATAGATATTTCGAACACACTTTAATTAGTTATTTTGTGAAGAAAATGTCGGAACACCGATATGACATAAGAATATCGGAAGCTGTATTGATCCGAACCCGTTAAGGGTCGAAAGACAGGACCCAGACAACTTTCCCCGTTTGCAGACGCGGAAAAGGTGCGCATTGGAAATAGCCGCATATGTCTTTAATGTAGAAGAGAATGTCACAAAACATGTTATTTTTTTTTTATCTTATATCGCACCTGCAAACTAATTAAAATATAAATGGATGACAGATCGGAGGAATATTTTATATCATACGTAAAGGTGTGACATTTTGAAATGACGGTACCTTTACTAGGACTTGGCTGTGCCAGTCATTTTGAAATGATATAATTTACAGAGTCTGGACAAAGCCTTGGATTTTTTTTATAAAATTAAAATTTTGTAGGAGCGATTTATTCTCTCTGAACGGGCGCAAAAAATGTAAGGTGGCCACTTATAACTTGGGTTCAGTGTATAGCATATAAGATATCTAATATATTATATGAGACATCTTATATAATATATTAGATATCTTATTTATGAAAGTATTTAAGATATATTAAATGCTATATAAGATATCTCATATATTATATAATATATCTTATATGTCATCTTAGATATCTTATTTTACCTATTAGATATCTTATATAGCTGGGTAAATGAGATATCTGAATTAACATATCAGTTATCTTATTTAACATATTAGATATCTAGTATATTAAATAAGATATTTTAACACATATTTAAGACACATTTTGCCGTGATAACCGAAAGTCTGCATATGCGATAAGCTCTTTCCAGCCAACTGGTTATCAGCCTGCAGTGATGATAACCGGAAGTCATGTATTTAGAACGGAGAGAGGTTATCATGCGGGGCACGTAACGTTGATCATTTGATGACGTCAGATGTATACAAGCAACGCAAAATTGACGCCATTCCTCTGTTTTACTTACATGTTTTCGTCAAACACGTTGAAATAGTGAAATTGAATATGTGATAAACAGATTATAACATGGGGTTTTGGTTATCGCCCTCAGTATCAACCCCAGACCATTTTAAGCCCTGGAGCTACAGCTGATAATGGGGTCTCAGGTTGATACTTAGGGGGATAACCAAAACGCCATGAGATAATCTGTAATTATTTAACATATATGATATCTGATGTAACATATTTGATATCTGAATTATCTTATTTAACATATAAGATATCTGATATAACATATTAGATATCTGAATTGCAGAATTAAATAAGATAACTTATATAGGATAAAAGATATCTGCTTAAGGATATAAGATATCTTATTTGTGATAAAATATATTTCATATCCTATATCAGATATCTTATATCCTATATCAGACATCTTATATCGGATATCTACATTCCAAAATGAATAGTAAAATGGCTTGCCATATTAGTGTGTTATGGGCTCCAACTTACAAATCTAAAGATAGTAGATTTCTAAAAACAGATTATTTCAAAAAGAGGTTATGAGATGAAAAAGAGGCTCTAAAACTTGTGCAATCAAACACAATTTACTATAATTTGTTTTACATTTGTGTTGATTACTGTAGTAATATATATAACCATATATATGTCTAATAAATTATAAAAAGTAATAAATTTGGTTGTCTATTGTGACTGGCTTCAGTTGTTCAGTTTGTTTGGCCTCTGATAAAACAGTACTGATTTCATGTTTGCGATGTCATGTTTCAAACATACATAGGGCTGGATAAGCACATTTTTCAAGCATAAAATTGAGCATAATAATTAACATATGATATGGTCCTCAAAATAATAGTATCATTGAGATGTTTATTTTGAGTACCCTGAAGATATGTTGGATTGAGAAATAAGGAAAACATATTTTTAATTACGCTCTGATCTATGCAAATAATCAAGGGTCACTGGTTGGGAGCGTAAGGTACGCATGACCCCATGTACCGATCTGTATAGTGGACAAAGCATTCTGCCAAATATGTCTAGGTAAGTTTCAGATTGTTTATCTGTTTTAAAATAATTTGGCATGAGAATTGCAATTTCATACCAGAAGTTCGGGAAGCATAAATAAAGGTCTTTCTGACGTGTTGCCCTGTTTTTTCTGTTTATTGCTGTGATGTCTTTTATTTTATTTATTCTCACAAAATCATTATTTCACTTTGGATTTTAAAAGCTACACTGGTACCATTTCATAAAAAAATGCCATAAACCTTAATTAAAATGACTGAAGTTGCATTATACATATTGAATGACGCATTTCGTTTAAGTTTTTATAAACAAGTGAGGGAATATGAAGTGTTTTCAGCTGTGTGTATGAATTACAGATGCCACTGTAGTAGAGCCATTTTATGCCCCTAAGTCGAATACTTTTGATAAGAATTTTATGAGACTTGGTCACATTGTTTAGTACCACAATGTCTTCAAATTCGATAATGGTCCATATCGGACCATGCCTTTAGTAGTTATGGCCCTTTGTTTTTGAAAATTCACCTTTTGAAACAACGTCTGTAAAACTTTTACTGTTATGCATTATTCAGTATTTGAACATTAAGATACACTTTCAATTGCATTCTTGGTTTGCATAATTTTGTATACAGATGGCAAACAGTTCAGGTGTAGCGTTTACACTTTTGTTCAGTATATATGTACAGAAAAAATGCTCATAACATGATAAATGATCAACACAAATTCTTGGCAAGGGACCCAACAAAACAAATCAGCTATGGTCGCCACGCCAGCAAGATGGCTGGAGGTACTCTCAGCTTTACAATAGCGCCGAGCAATTCCTAAACCCCTGGTTTGAAACCCGTTCCGGCCGTTGCTCAACTTATAAACGTTATGCTCAAAGCATATAACGTTATGAAGCACCAACTTGTAAGTCAGTTTGCCTGTCTGAGAAAATAGCTCCATACCTCCTCAGACGTTCAGCCTGGCTCATTCTATAAACGTTAATGCTCCAATGCATGGTATGGGCTTTGAACAGCCTGCCTGTCAAAACGTTAACAGCATGCTAAAATATACTGGCGTCAAACAATCTGAACCAGATTGGAGATATAGCGTTTCAGCATGATATTTCAGCCCAGCTGAAACTTCTACACGCACCAAAGGCTCTTATGAGTTCGTTTGTCTTTGATTATCATTTGTCAACTTGTAAACAACACAAATACCCTGGCTTCAGCATTATTCGGTTATGATGTCAGTGTGCCGCGGTCCCTTCGCACTAGGCAAATACATAAATACCCTGGCTTCATAATTATTTTCAGCTTATATATAGTCAAAATTTATTAATTTTTTTGAAATATTACTCCTTTGAAATATTACTCCTTATCTTCTTGCATAACCCTTCGGTTAAATATAGAACTAAATGATTGATCTATGAAATAAGAACGAAAAATGTATTTAAAACCTTTATAAAAACACTTAAATAGCTTAAATGATAGAATAAACGATAAAATGCGAAGACAGGGACTTAAAACATAACTGAATTATTTCCCTTAAATAGCCAAAACAAGTATATGACTAAAATAAAAAGTAATTTACCACAAATACAACACAACTTCATATTTTCAGCGCAGTTTATCCAGACAGGATTGCCCTTTATAAAACTACCTCCCTCGTGGTGGGAACAGTGGTCAGTACTGCCCTGTATAAAATTAACTCCTCCATTGGAACAGAGGTTAGTACTACCCTGTATAAATCTGCCTCTGTCTGGGGAACAGTGTTCAATACTGCCCTGTATAAAACTGCCTCGGATTCCGGAATAGTGGTCAGTATTGCCCTGTATATACTTACCTCTGTCGTGGGAACAGTGGCCAGTTCTACCCTGTATAAAGCAACCTCCATTGTAGGAACAGTGGTCAGTACTGCCCTGTATAAATCTACCTCCGTCTGGGGAACAGTGGTCAGTACTACCCTGTATAAAGCTTCCTCCGTCGTGGGAATGTTGGGCAATACTACCGTGTATAAATCTGCCTGCACCTGGGGAACAGTGGTCAGTTCTACCCTGTATAAAGCTACCTCTGTTGTGGGAACAGTGGGCAATACAACACTATATAAAAATGCCTCCGTCTGGGGAACAGTGGTCAATACTGCCCTGTATAAAACTGCCTCCGTCTGGTGAACAGTGGTCAGTACTACCCTGTATATAGTTACCTCTGTCGTGGAAACAGTGGCCAGTACTACCCTGTATAAAGCTACCTCCTTTGAAGGAACAGTGGTCAGTACTACCCTGTATAAATCTACCTCCGTCTGGGGAACAGTGGTTAGTACCACCCTGTATAAAGCTTCCTCCGTCGTGGGAACAGTGTGCAATACTACCCTGTATAAATCTGCCTCCGTCTGGGGAACAGTGGTCAGTACTGCCCTGTATAAAGGTACCTCCGTCGTGGGAACAGTGGTCCGAACTACCCCTTATAAAGCTACCTCCGTCGTGGGAACAGTGGGCAATACTACCCTGTATAGAGCTTCCTCCGTCTGGGGAACAGTGGGCAATACTACACTGTATAAATCTGCCTCGACCTGGGGAACAGTGGTCAGTACTACATGTACTCTGTATAAAGCTACCTCCATCGTGGGAACAGTGGGCAATACTACCCTATATAAATCTGCCTCCGTCTGGGGAACAGTGGTAAGTACTGCCCTGTAAAAATCTACCTCTGTCTGGGGAACAGTGGTCAGTACTACACTGTATAAAGCTTCCTCCGTCGTGGGAACGTTGGGCAATACTACCCTGTATAAACTTGCCTCTGTCTGGGGAACAGTGGTCAGTACTTCCCTGTATAAAGGTACTCCCGTCGTGGGAACAGTGGGCAATACTACCCTGTATAAATCTATCTCTGTGGTGGGTACAGTGGTCAGACTGCCCTGTATAATTCTATCTCCGTAGTGGGAACAGACCTGGGGCCAAATACTTTAAAAAGTATTCAAATAATTACAATTACTTTGACTTATCAATGATTACAATTACATTACAATTACAGGACCTGTAGAAATGTAATGATTACAATTACAATTACTTTAGAAATGTAATCAAATACATTACTAATTACTTTTGAAGTTTTTATGTAAAATTGCAATGCTATACAGTACTCACTTTTGAAATTATAAAGATGGATAGGGTCTTTTAAGTTATATATAAAGCCTGTCCTATACTGTTATTTCTTATATTAGCTATGAAATTTTATTCATGTTCTTATTAAAGTTAAACAAATATATATACACTATGCACAGTTCATACCAATGTGGTTTTAAAGTTTGATACATCATACATTATATCTGCCTACATTATTTACAGATCTATTTCACTATACAGTACAACAAAGCAAGATAGATTTATAAAGGGGGTAGTGTTACAATGTCTATTCCCAAAATGTCTATTCCCATAATGTCTAGTACTGTACCAAAATGTCTATGCCCATTATGTCTACTGTGCCAAAATGTCTATTCCCAAATGTCTACTCCTTTGGTAAAATGAAGTAATGATGAAGAACTGATATACTTCTTAGATATTTGGAAATAAGTATGTTCTGCCATGGATATAATTGCGATTTAGGTCAATGCACACACTGACGGACGCCAGTTCGATAGGTAAACTATAAGCTCACCTTGTCAGGTGAGCTAATAACTTTAACTTTTTGGAAGGCATAAAATTTGCTATATATTGACAATATATAGTAAAAGTCATTAAATTATTTTGAATACTTAGGAAGCAAACACGGACAGACGCCAGTTTGATATTTATACTATATTTTGTTTTTCATAAATTTATGTATTTTTTATAAAAAGGGAACATTTTGGGAATAGACATTTTGGCACAGTAGAGATAATGGGAATAGACATTTTGACACAGTAGACATTATGGGAATAGACATTCTAGCACCTACCCTTATAAAGTATGTAAAATGGAAATTGTCTGTTACATAACTGCAACCTTCTGCTCAGTCAGCTACTTTAAAATTGTTATTACTCAGATTTAATTTGATGATTTTAAGTTTTTCAAAAATGTCATCTTTGAGGAAACATCTTTCAGGCCTGAAAAACTTTGCCTGCAATGCTGAATAAGCATTCTACAGGAGCAGTTGTTGCACTATTGGATGAAAAAACAGTTATTCAGCCATTCCACAAGAAAATCTACTTTTGTGTAATAACCTTTGTCCAGTTTGCACACATATAAGAAGGTCATAAGTACCGTTTCACATGAGCTAGCTATATTCAGTAACAAAAGATTTAACACCTTTGAGTAGTCTTCTTTTCATAGTCTTGGTTCGATGAGTTTACACAGGAAATCAGCTAAGCATGTCAAAATGAACAAAACTAGTTTTGTGTCTCAACATTTCTTTAAAGGCCTCCAGCAAATAGGAGAATCAGAAATGCTGTCAAGAGTGAATATTGGGAGAAAAATGTACCTTATACCATGTCAAGTTGTCTATTGCCATATTTTTTATTTTTTTTATAAAAAAAAGTTTGGTTTTGAATTTTTATACAAAATGCAAATTAATAAAAACACCATGTTAAGTCTGAAATTGACTAAATATTTTAAAGTGTGCTACTTTTATTGTCCACAAATGTCAATATGTTTTATTTATCCTGTGTTCTTTTTCTCATTCATAGATCTGAATTAAAATATTACCATTAGTCACCCGTTTTTTTCTTGTGTTGGGCAAATTTTCTAAGTAGTAGCCAAATGTATTTGAAAAGTATTTGAAAGTAATTATAATTAAAGCAAAAATATTTTCAGTAATCATTACAATTACATTACATGTATTTGAAAAAATACATGATTACAATTACATTTGATTACTTTGAAAATTGTATTTAATTACAGATAATTACGATTACTGATTACAATTACCCCAGGTCTGGGTGGGAACAGTGGCCGTTACTGCCCTGTATAAATGTATCTCCATGGTGGGAACAGTGACAGTTACTACCCTGTATAAAGCTATCTCCGTGGTGGGAACAATGGCTGTTACTGCCCTGTATAAATCTATCTCCGTGGTGGGAACAGTGACCGTTACTGCCCTGTATAATTTTATCTCCGTGGTGGGAACAGTGGCCATTACTACCATGTATTAAACTATCTCCGTGGTGGGAACAGTGGTCAGTACTGCCCTGTATAAAGCTATCTCCGTGGTGGGAACAGTAATAGTTACTACCCCGTATAAATCTATCCTCGCGGTGGGAACAGTGACAGTTACTACCATGTATAATTCTATCTCCGTGGTGGGAACAGTGGCCGTTACTACCATGTATAAAGCTATCTCCGTGGTGGGCAAGGCAAATAGAATACTCAACCTGCTTCGGCGACATCTGTATGGATGCAATCAAGAGGTCAAATCCAGAGCCTTCACATCGCTTGTCCGCCCTCACCTAGAGTACTCATCATCAGTCTGGGACCCCTATTTCAAACAAGATATCTCAGCAATTGAAAAAGTCCAGCGAAAAGGCGCCCGCTTCGTCACTGGCAACTATTCTCACAGAGATAGTGTTACCTCCATGTTAGACACTCTTCATTGGCCACCTCTACAAGACAGAAGGAAAGTCCGAAGATTAACACATCTCTACAAGGCAGTCAACAACCTTTGGCCCGTCGAAATTCCTGATTATGTAATACCTTCCTCTGGCCGCACAAGAAGACACGACCTCGCCTACGTTCAACTGAGAACCAATTATGAACACTACAGAAACAGCCTCCTACCCAAGACTACTAGGGAATGGAACACGCTCCCCCCGGACCTTGTGCACGCCTTATCTGTAGACGACTTCAAGGCACGTCTACAGACCTACACAGCCTAGACAACACATCCTCATCATGTTTTTAACTGTAAATAAAGATGTTTTAACCATGTTGATGACGTCACTTGCCCGTGATGCTTCGGCCCTGGGCAGTATCGAAGTAGAAGTAGAACAGTGAGAGTTACTACCCTGTATAAATCTACCTCCGTAGTGGGAACAGTGGTCAGTACTGCCCTGTATAAAGCTATCTCCGTGGTGGGAACAGTGACAGTTACTACCCTGTATAAATCTATCAGCGTGGTGAGAACAGTGACAGTAACTACCCTGTATAAAGATATCTCCGTGGTGGGAACAGTGAAGTTACTACCCTGTATAAAGCTATCTCCGTGGTGGGAACAGTGACAGTTACTACCCTGTATAAAGCTATCTCCGTGGTGGGAACAGTGGCCGTTACTGCCCTGTATAAATTTATCTCCGTGGTGGGAACAGTGGCCGTTACTGCCCTGTATAATTCTATCTCCGTGATGGGAACAGTGGCCGTTGCTACCATGTATAAAGCTATCTCCGTGGTGGGAACAGTGGCCGTTACTACCATGTATAAAGCTATCTCCATGGATGGATGGATGGATGGAATAATGGATGAATGGATGGATGGATGGATGGATGGATGGATGAATGGATACGTGTATGGATAATAATGGTTGGATGGATGGATGGATGGATGGATGGATAGATGGGTGCGTGGATGGATGTGTCACGGGGCTAGATATATAACACACTTCTACTGCGTTGCAGTAGAAGCCGGCTTTTGTAGCGACGTGGTACCTGGGTTTGATTCCTTGCTGGGACAGATTGTATGTATGGATGGATGTATGGATGGAACAATGGTTGTGTGGATGGATGCGTGGACGGATGAATGGATGCGTGGATTCATGGATGGATGGATGGATGCATGCATAGGATTGATGTATGCATACATGCATGTCACCCAGTATTCCATCAATCCATCCCAAATGCCAAAATTTGAGCCAGTGCATTTTCAACAATGTGGTATGTGCGACCAGTAAAGCCTCAGATCAGCCTGCGCATACGCGCAGTCTGATCAGAGCCTTTGCTAGTCGCTTGAGTATTTTATGATTGTTAAGCTACTGACTGAACACCATTTGGAGTTTCAAAGCTTAAAAGGAGGCGTCAGAGGCTCGTCCGAGTCTACACTTGTCAAAAAGTCAAATTGTTGGAAATCTCATGGCACGGCTCAAATATCACAGTCTCCCGAAATGGAATATTGAAGCTGTTAAAGGACCGGAATCCTCCCAAGGCTGTGCAGGACCTAAACAGCTGGAACCCCTTATCATTCAAATGCTCTGAGACACACTTGCTCCAGTTTTACATAGTATGAAAGGGGGCAAAGATCAGGAATCAATACAATCAAGTACCACACCTTACCTAGAATACCACATGTGAAAGTGACAAAAGTACAATTAAACACCACAAGCAAGAGCCAAGAGGTCAGCCCTTTCCCAGCAGGTGACCACAAGGAAGCATTGAACAGACGCGAAAACATGACAAACACAAGACATAAATAACACAAATTATCCACAAAAGATGTACCGCCTTGGAACGGTCAAAAAATCCTGGAGGGCTTAAACCGGTTTCACGGCTCCAACCTCCCCCTTAGTTCACGTTCAAGTCATATTCCAGACGTCCCTTGATACTGGTAGAATTCCAAAAGACTGGAGCACTGCATACGTCTGTCAACTTTTCAAGAAGGGAGATACTAGCATTGCATCCAATTACAGGCAAATTTCTTTCACTAGCATCTTGTGTAACATTCTAGAGCACCTTGTCACAACAATTGTGGTTTCTCACATGGACTAATACAACCTACTGATCTACAACATGGTTTTAGATCCAAGTGTCCGTGAGAGACCCAGCTTGTGACCCTCGTAGAAGAACCCATGAGTAATTCTTTAACAGGTAGCCAAACAGACCGTGTCTTGCTGGACTTCTCAAAAGCGTTTGACAATGTCCACACTGGTAAATGTATACGTCGATTTGGTGGTATTTACGCGTATTGCCGGTACTTCATAGACCGGAAGTGGTGGATATTGGTGTTATTACTATATAGAAAAAAATGCCATATGCCTAAAGGACTATAGACTTCAATCGTTTTTAAGTATTCAGTATGTGCATGGCGATTAATGTAAGCATTTAGGAATAGATTCGAGTACCGATCATCCAGATCGGTACTCGAATCTATTCCTAAATGCTTACATAAATCGCCATGTGCATGCTGAATGCTTAAAAATGATCTAGTTCTATAGTCCTTGGGGCATATGGCATGTTTTTCTATATTGTATTAACACCAATATCTACCACTTCTGGTCTATGAAGTACCGGCAATACGCGTAAATACCACCAAATCGACGTATACATTTACCAGTGTGATGTCAGTCCTCAGAAACTCCTGCTAAAATTGCACCGCTATGGAATCAGAGGTCCAAGCTTGAAATGGATACAGGCGGTCGTCTCAGGTCGGACACAAACTGTTGTCCTCGATAATGAAAAGTCGGGTACAGTACCTCTGACATCTGGGGTACCTCAGGGTTCGGTCTTGGGCTCCATTCTGTTATTAATTTACATCAATGACCTACCAGACAAAACCAGACCAAAGATAAGGTTGTTCGCTGATGATACGGCCATCTACCTGGCAGTTTCCAGCCTGCAAGATGCCC